>OW052081.1:4800000-6000000 GCA_932526445.1 Phragmatobia fuliginosa | reverse complement strand
CTAGGAAGATGATGAGATCTAGCACCATGTCATTTTTATTTAAAGGTTTATTAGTTTGTTTTTCAAAGAAACAGTTAAAGAACTTTTGTAGTGACTATACAGTTCTTAGACTCAAACTGAAATACCGACACTAAGCATAGTACACAATCATAGTACGACATTATTACCTCAAGCATCATATCACTTTCCAGTCAATATATAACACTTTGCTTTCCCTCATAAACGTCGCATTCTTCAATCAATGGTTTTCATCTCCCCAATACGGCAACGAGCTAAATAAACAGAATTGCCATTTATGGTGTTGCGGCTGCTAACAAAATGGATGCGGCAATTTTTACTTCACTATTTGAGTTTTTTTTTTGTACTGCCTGATGGAAAGCATGAGTAGATTCCAGAAGTAGTGTCATTGTGAATGTGGATAATGCAGCATGGTGACCCACACTATGGAGAACTAGTGAGACGTTTTTTCACGCCATGCTTAAAGATCCGGGATTATAGCGGCACGAAACACGTACGCTAGTGGTGAGTTCTAGGTATTTACTGCTAGGCATAGGAAGGAGCAGTTGAGACTTTAGTTCGAGAGCATAATATATCGGTTACTATTAAGCAATGCAAAAGCAGTGTTGTCGTGTAGAGGATAGGAAAAGGTGAAACTTTTATGTTTAACTAGCTGACACGGCAGACTTCGTACTGTTTCAATCGATAAATAGAAGATCAAAAATTTTGTATAAAATAAACTTAAAACAAACAAAAGGAATCCATAATTGATAAAAAAATATGCAATTCATTTTTATATATTCAACTTCTAATCCTTCTCTAGACTTCTACAAACAATTCAAGACCAAAATCAGCCAAATCGGTCCAGGCGTTCTCGAGTTTTAGCGAGACTAACGAACAGCTATTCATTTTTATATTTATGTTTAATTACCTACCTACCTACGAATTAGTACCTACTACCTACTTTCTACAGGTACAATGTCATATCATCTAAAGTGTATTTTGAAGTGTAATTAATAAATTATTAAAAACTAAATTTAACTACACTACATTATGTGCCGGTAAAAGTCACAATTGATAATTAAATAATAGTAGTTTCTTTTGATAAAATACTGAATCGTTCAAACCATTCATAATTTTTGAAAACACTATTTTATTTTTCTAAGTTTCATTGTTTTCCGTGTCTAGCTACTTTTCATTTCCCACATCAATGTAGCCAATTATATTAGCATAGTTCCTATCTGCAGGCATTATATCGCTTTCGTTCACATATTGACATTATTAGCTGAGCGATGCTTGATGGATAACTGCAATGGCTGGCAACTAGAAATCAATATGCATTTGCTAACACGATTGGTTTCAGACAGGATTGATGGATAATGTAATTCTTTAAAGATAATAAAATATATTCCTTTAAGTTTAGCACAAGTTTAATAGACAATTATGTCTATCCAACTTGTGCTAAACTTAACATTTTTTTTTTCTACACAAGTGGATCTGAAATATTTAATGATATAAGATTTTTTTCTTATTTTTTATTTTCAACTTCTTCAACTTTCTTTCTTTTCCTTCTTCAACTTTTCCTCAACTTCAATTTATTTTATCCTAATAATGACAGCACTCTTGCTGTCGTATTTCTTGGTGAGTGTGAGACCGGAGGCCCAATCATTCTGCATCATTCTCCCGCCCTTCGAAGTCCGGGAGAATGATGTAGAATAATCTAACCAGGCTGCCATGGTAGGGGTCACCATGCTACATTGCCTACCCTCACAATGAGCATGGTAACCCCTACTCCTGGATTCTACTCATGCTTTCCATCAGGCAGAGTAGAGTCACTTTGGCAGGCTTAAATATATATATATAAAAAAAAAAAAAAAAACATTGTCGCATTGAACTCTACACACTTTTCCCAACGATTCACAATGCAAATGCAAAGATGCACAACTATATTCACCAGTTTTCATCAACAGGTATTAGCGAGTGCTTCTATTTTCGATCGGAAACTTTTAAGACCATCTAATACCTTATCCATGAGTTCGTACCTCCACATATCCCCTGGGGCGTTATCCATCCGTTGTCTTCCTTCAGAGCCGCCTGGCGGTTGACTCAAAGGAATAACCCGCACTATCTGGATATAAGCTTTGTATATTGCATTTCGTAGCGAAATTGTACGCAATGTAATGTTTATATTAAGAAGTGTACTTTTTTGTTTATAAATATTTTTGGTGTGTTTTAGAGTTTTAGAAAAAGTGTATTAGATTTTTTTCTTTTTTACAATTTTTCTTATTCTTATTCAAGTTATGTTAAGGAGATGGGCGATGTGAATAAAACCAGAAACCGAAGTGCATGCATGCAGCCATTCACGAATGGGGACGAAGCAAAAAAGTGGCAGTACCGTAACAAGTACAGGTCAGTTGCCTCTGCTTCCAACTCTCTTCAAAAGTTGCTTGCAGAAGAACCTTCATATATTTTTGGTGTTTATTCCTTAACTGCTCATGGCCAAGTAACCTTTGGTGATTGGAAACAGTGACCGAGGTTAAGCAACGACGGTGCGGTCAGTAACTAGATGGGTGGCCGTTGGTGTCGTGATATATTATGAGCGTACACAAACAAGCAACATATCAAAAATGTACCTAATAGGGACCCATACTGGTTTGCTATTGCAATGAAAGCTTCAGACGTTCATCAGAGTTGGCACAAACACATTTTTTTAACGAGTGTGTATTTCATAAAGTTTATATTAACTCTGATAAGAAACACTGACGTTTATAAAATACAACACACTTATTATCAAGAAAAGTACAAACTCCTCTAATACGGAAACGAAAGTCACATTATAGCGAAGTAGAACTACATCGAGGATAATTACCTATTACAAAAATAGCCCGAAGCAGTCTAAGCCAGTTGGAAAATCCACTGACATAATAATTAAAAGTTTTCACAATTTACCATGGGTAGTTCGTTTTACAACTCAATTTCACCGAAACAGACACCAAACGTTTCATGGCAGACATAAAGTACTCTGAAAGTACTCAAGCACCCTTATATAGACCCGGTCTACATTAAGCAAAATTTATTTATATTTATTCATTTACACAACTTCAATGCACACTCTGACAGTATAAACTTTAAACATACATTTATGGTTAGGTATCTATATTTGGTTTAACAATAGAATAGAATCCCTACTATTCATACTAATATTATAAAAGCGAAAGTATCTCTATCTATCTGTATGTTACGTTTTCCCGCTTTAGCCGCTGAAACGATTTTGATAAACCTTGGGAAAGGCTACATAATATGCTACTTTTTACCGCGATAACCGACATACACACGGGCGAAGCCGCGAGTAAACGCTAGTATTATATATACTAAACCTGTTTCCTACCTTTAAAAATATTTTATTCAACGTGAAGGTTCTTGATTAAAAAAAGCTATACCAATATTAAATCAAAATGGTGTGCAATGGGAGAGGCCTATGTCCAGCAGTGGACTGATATAAGCTGATGATGATGATGATGACACCAATAATATAACTTGTGTTTTTGATTTACTTAAAAAAATATTCTAGATAACTTTTTAAACGATATGACCAAAAAAATTTATTTAACACTAATTGACCTTTGTTGTAAGCGTATAATGAGCCACAAATCACCCGCTAAATTAAGCAGATCCTTACTTCGATAATAAACTTGGAGTTAGCTATTACATCTGTGAATGTAACTCATTGGCGCTCTATCCCTTTACAGTCAGAGAGTACTAAATAGAAGCTTGATAGACTTCGTTAAGTCATTTAACTGGGAAATGGGCGAGTTTATAAACAAAGTTTTGTGCAAGAAATGTTTTTTTTTCAGTTTAATCCAACACCTAATAAAAAATAAAGTTGTGGCTTAAAGGTCTCAGCAACCAGGAAATAAGCTCCAAAAAAAAAAAAGTTGTTACACTATTTGACAGGATTAAACAACCTAGCAATGTTTTTAAAATACATCTAATGTTACCCTACACGATAGGGTTGACGCGAGTAAAAAAAACATTCCCACTTTACGTGTAGGGGAGGTACCCCAAATAAAAATATTTCACGTAATTTTATTGTAGCACTTTGTCGAAAAAATTACAATTCATATTCATATAAAGTTTCATCTATCTAGCACCAACTATTTGGGCAGTAGGTCGAGGACGGACGGACATGACGAATCTATATGGGTTCCGAGTCTTGAACTACGGAACCCTAATAACGAAAAAAGAAATAACTGAAGACTTGCATAATTAACCTTTCAGGTCTCCTAGTATGTTTATATTCATATTCTAGAATATTACAAGTCTAAGGTCTAAGTATCACTAGTTTCTGCTAAAGTCTTAGATACTTATCTGTCAGATAACAGTATTAGGTGATAAAAGCTGTTTATTTTTTGTATTTAAACGTCACAAAACGTCTCATTATGTCTGCAGATAATGAAGCGTACTGACCAACAAGGCGGCCTTGTGAGATATGTCAACTCCGGTCTCGCACTCACCAACGAAATACCATGTATACTGTCATTTTAAGTTAACTTCTATACAAGGGCGCCCCGGTCGTGCCTATCTTTTCGTACTGAAATTTTTCTCTTTTTCTTTTCTATTCATTTTGAAAGACTACTCCCGCATCAGAAATATATATCCTGTGTCGCGGGGACTTTACAAACATACATGAAATGGACACAAAGAACACCCAGACTCAGAACAATAAATTCTGGATCACACAAAGTATTATCCTACGGCTTAAACCACTAGGCCAACCGTGCAGTCTCAGCATGTTTCGACTACCTTATGACCAGGCACTTTAGGCAGTGGTTCAGCGTCCTGATCTCAAACTAATCCTTAAATATTTTGAGTTACCTCTAATATATGTATAAAGCCAACTTACCTCTTGGTCCCGAGCTGACTTGGCACTGATATAACGCATCATCTTCGATGGTCACTTCTCTTATATCTAATGAATAGTCCCCTGAAACCAAAATTCTCAATTATCAAGGCGCACTTTAATTCTCAATTCAAAACAAGGATATTTTAATAGCTGGTCTTTAACTATTGTGTATTAATGTGCATATTCACAGTGTTTTTGTTTTTGTTTAAAAATATATTCATAAGTTAATCGTGTGTTCAATGCAAATATAAAAATATAAAGCAAAACACGTTGTCTATTTGTAAGATGTCATAGAGATTATAGATGCATAGATATTTATTTGTATTTTGTATTTGTATCATTTATAATTATGTATTATACTACAAGCTCCTTTGAGGCGCTCATAGTCAAGTTGCCAGAGGTAAAAATCAACAAAAAGTCAGTTCCTCGATGGCTCATGATATGATTCACGAGTTTCTCCATGATTCGAAGATCGCGTTAAGTAGTCGGTCCCGGTTGTTATCATAGGATTGCAGTCGTAAAACTTAGTTGGACCCCTTTGGTAGGCCTAAAAATCTAATAGCAAGATTAAATACCCACAACGTAGTCTTGCCAGTCACCAACCCGCACTCGGCCAGAGTGGGGACCTATGATCTGAACCCAGAAGTGGAATACTAAGAGTTGTTGATGATAAACTTCTTTAAACTGACTACACATATCTTAAAGTAATATTTAATAATAATATAATAAATGAAATACAATTGTATCACCTTCTTCATCACTGCCAATCATCTTATATCGCTCATAGCCAGTAAGATGACGATGTGTGCCGAGACCAAAGTCATCCTTTGTCCATTGCAGCTGCCCAGCCTTGTTTTCGACTCGACATGGTAAGGTTACCCTTGATCCGACGACTGCACTCTGATTAAAAAAGTAATTGAAAGATTATTAGGTGTATTGATTTGTGTCCAAAAAGGTAACACTTCACTATTTATGTAAAAGTATTTAAAACCATACTTAAATTATTTCAATGTTTATAAAATAATGACATGCAATTGTTAGAGGCAAAAAGTAATAATTTATGATATATGTACTAGCTTTTGGCCGTGGCTCCGCCCGCGTGTATGTCGGTTATCGCGGTAAAAAGTAGCCTATAACCTTTTCAAAGGTTCCGTCTATATCTATGCCAAAAATTCATCAAAATCGGTTCAGTGATTTAGGCGTGAAAACGTAACAGACAGACAGACAGACAGACAGAGTTACTTTCGCATTTATAATATTAGTAGGGATAATAATTCTTTCTGAAGGTTTCGACCTACATGAATATTGATAAGTCAGATGTAGGTTTTAATGGCGCCTGTGATTATAATAGAGCAAACATACTAAATATGATTGCTTCGTTGGTCTAGTGGTTATCGTATACAAGCCAGTCCAGGAAGCGACTCCACCCACGTGTATATCTCTTATAATATATATATATATATTATAAAACCGTATAGACATGAAACAGAAAAAGCAAAAAGTACTGGCGGAGGCGGAAATAAAAGACTTTTTTGTCAAAGTAAAGAGCTTTATATTTAGCTCGAGTAAAAAAGTACGAAAGACAATGCAAAGATAATTTGTAGCCGCACTGAGGAAGTTACTTGAACAAAATAACATTCGAAGTTAATATTTCAAGTTCTACTTGTTATCACTGAGGGCACAGAGACAGTAATATACAACTCACTTCCAAAGCAGCAACGCTATATACAAATAAATAAGACGACATAAATTTAAAGGAAATTACATTTACGAGAATTCATAAAAATAAAATGTACAATACATGTCTTTAGACTTCAAGAGCAGAGAGTAAATGTATATAGGTGTATTAAAACTCTAGACACAGATTTTAAAAGAAACCAAGAAACGTAAAGCTAGAATATTTATATGAAAGGTCTTGATTTTCTTATTTTTGAAAAGCAAAAAAGATGTAAGATCGCGAGATAAGATGACAAAGATATGGAGTATGTAACTGCACTGTTTAGGCAGGTCTAAATTGATACATATAAACTTATTCATGGACTAAAACTAGTCACAAATGAACTTTGTAACTCATTTGTTTCTATTGTAATGATTTGTGTACATACAATTTATTAATTAATTAAACACATAATATGTAAATTAAAACATTAATAAAATGATTAAAGTAAAAATAAATATATAAAGTGATGAATACGCGCGTGTTGAATTTTCATAAGTAATTTGAAATTATTTGAAAAGGAAAACGAGGTGTTTTGCCATTTAATGTCTCAAATTATGCTCACTCTCATTTCACGAGCAAGGAATCCCATTTCCACACTGACATATTCATACCAATTCACCGGTAACAAAGAAAAAATTCCGTTATTCCGAAAATTACTTCACATTTTTGCTACATTAATTTAGGTTCCGTTCCGTAAATCAAATATTCCCCCGTGAAATCCTTGGAGCAGGAGATGTAGCAAGATATTATTCTTTACGTAAGTAAGCACTGAGTTGACTTAGAACAGGCTTGTATTCAATATCTAGTAATATTAAAAATTCCTATCCAACATTATCTTTGAATGGATGTTTTAATAAATGACAAACTTTTCTGAACTATTTTTATTTGAATCTTACCACTTACTATGGGAAATAATATTTTTCCGTGATACACCCAGGTGGACTAGTGGTAATAAAATTACCCGTGGTATACTGATTATTTGATTTTAAGTCATCAATAATTATTAACATTAATCATAACGTATCATAATCGCATGAAATATCGAAAAAAATAATTAATTGAAGTTCCTCCAACAAAAAAAGTTACTCAAACCAATCATAATTATTATGAAACGATGTCATTGAATATTACGTAATTTATGAAACAAAGCGATATATTAAAACAATTCGAATTGCATTCTCAATGAATCCTCGATTCATATAAATACTATCAACTGTATAAGTTAGTCTCGATGCATTTTGTTTGGACGATAATTTTCATTCGGTGAACATCGATGACTAGTAATGAGAATTGAATTAATTTGAAATTTCCGAACTATTGTGCGGTAGGAATACTCGTAGATTGAAATTAAATTAGTGATCGTTATTGTAATATTGAGTGGAAGTGGAATATTGCAAGCAATTTTGAGAGATTAAACTGATATGTTAATTAAAATTTAATGGCACGTTGTTAACATGACATTAATTTGACAACCTAGTTTGTTATAAGTTATTCAAGGAATACAAAAGTTACTTTTATCCTGCCCCTATTTCAATGTTTTAGTGAAATTATACAAGTCCTATAAAGTTTTGTAAAAGTTTTTAAATGCATTTGTGGTAAACATTTACCTAATTATACATGTCAGTCAGTCAGTCAGCAGTCATCGGATTAATAAGAAGAAACATAGAAATAAACACTAGAATAGTTGAAGTACTTAGAAACCTTTTTTGAAGTTTTTAATTTGCAGTAAAATTAAAAAAAAAAATTTGCTTCTTACAAATTTCTCTTTTATGCAAAACAAAACGTCATATTGCCAAGAATACTAAGAAAGAACGCTGACACCTATTAGGAGTTAATAAATAAAATAAAACATTATAAAACACATATTATGTACAACATTTAAGGGTAAAGCGATTAGCACAGCTTATAAGATAATATATAATAATAAATATAAGATAAATAAGATAGAGTAAAAAGTTACACTTGAATGTCTTACCTGATCTTGTGGTTCGATGGCAAACCTCTGTTCCTTGTATGCACTTACATAACTAACCAAAACCAAGAACATCATCCAATGCTTCACTACTATTTTAAAGTGTCTTGCTATCCTTAACAAAAGAAACAATGTATTGGCACTTCTACTTGTTAATCGCGATCTATGTTTTATACTTGCGAATGTTTCACTTATATCATTTTTTTCATCAATGCAAATCATATTTAGACTTTTCTTATAATTTACGTCAGTTATGACATTAGTTTTTGTTTTGTTAGTATTGTTATTATTGACTTCATTACTAAGTTCAACGAGTATTTTAGAACTCGTACTACGTTTATTTGACTCGTTAGTTCCCATTTCAGGTAAGTGTACAATTCACGTTTAGCCATATGTTGACCATTAATACGAATTGAAACGTTCCACAATTTCAATATACTGTAGTCTGTTGATCAGAATCTGTAACAAAGAAAATTGGTGTTACTAAATTATTTTTTATTTAAATAACCGAAAAAATATTTTACATTAAACAAAATGAAAATCATCATTATTTTTCTGCTCATGTCTAAATTTGTAAAATATTTTTGGACAACTTGTTTTTCCAGAAGTTTCGTCTAGTGCACGGCTACCGATATGTGATTGTTTAGGCCTTTAGGACATTAATATGTTATTGCGGGTACCCATAGCTAGTTTGGAGTATGCGGCTACCGATTAAGAGGTCTCAAGTTCGATTCTCGGGTCGCACCAAATGTTTGTATGATCAATATTTGTTTCGGAGTTTAGGTGTTTTTTATGTATGTATTTCCAAATAAAGTATGTTTATATATTTATATCAGTTGTCTAGTACCTAAAATACAAGTTCTGCTTAGTTTGGGACTACATGGCGTTGTGTGTAAGATGTCCGCAATATTTGTTATTATTATTATAGTCACAATATGCATAATATATAATGTACTAATAAATGCAAAAACAAATACTAATCCCACCTAAAATATTTCATTGCTAATTTATTTTAAAAAATGATGAAAAAATGCTAAGTTTATTCGCAAATGCTATACCTGACACTGGCGTCACTGTAATTTATTCTGTTTTAATTATAACCTAAATTACAGTCAAGGTTAGAACCTGAATAAAGTTTGGCAACCTTATTTCATACATAATAATTACTTTTCACCGCCAAAAGGTAGTGACGTCGCATATTTACCTGCTGTGTTAAATTTATAATGAACAGAAAATATTATATAAAATTTGCAATACATTAACTAAAGTTGAACTTATATGTCCGTGTGGTGACGGATTAAGAATACAAAGTGTCACCACCCCTATTCATTCCATGGGTGTCGTAAGAGGCGACTAAAGGAACAAAATAAGCAGCTAACATCACTGACAAGAGAAGGAAAACTTGAAACAAACCCTTTACCAACCCGTCTGGCCAGCGTGGTATAGTAGGCCAAAACTTCCTTTCATAGGAGAGGCCTATGTCCAGCAGTGGACTGTTAAAGGCTGTTGATGTGATGTGATGTGAACTTATATTATAACTAGCTTTCGCCTGCGGCTCCGCCAGCGTCTATTTCGCTTATCACAGTGAAAACTAGCCTATGAGGTTTCGCAGGCTTTATACTCTCCGGTTACAAAATTTCATTTAAATCCGTGCAGTGATTTTTAAGTTTATCAGGAATATACAAATGCGACTGAAGACTTTGTTTTATAATATTTGAACCAAAAGCACTAAAAATGAATGAAAATGACATTTCTGACCGTTTATATATTTATGCCCTTTATTAATTTCGAGTAAGAAAGATTCTTCTTCTTTCGTTTACTACTTTTTCTCTTTCAATTCATATCTCCTTTTAAGCAACTCATTTATCATAATTATATTTAGTCTTCTACTTCTCTTACATGCATCTGATAATATAAAAGGAACATCGAAGTTGTCAATATCTCTTTTAATGGACTAAAACATAGTTCAAAAAGTTTGGACGTCAAAAGCAAAATTCGAACCATAAATGTTCGACACTAAAACATGATATGAAATATGTTAGTAATGGAAAGAAAATTAGTTTCCGCGTTGCTTAAACTTAAGTCCATAAACATAAATAACTAGAAGTTAGTCGCTTTCAAAATGCTGTTCGGAACACGATAGCATAAACATGTCTTAACCGTGCTGTGTTATAGAAAGGGATGCTATGAATAAATCATCTAGGAGCATTGCAAAAGACGGCAATTCTGCTGCACCGGTTTATAGTACTCGGAAGGAAGGACGATATATATAATATTCGCTGTAGTACTAAAGGTTTCTAAGTCACCATGTTCTCGACAGGTACTCGTTTTGAAATTGTGAAATTGACGTTTTATAGAGAATGAACATTTAAAAGTGTATCATAATGTGTTGTTACTAATTTAGTAGTAAAATACTTATTTTATTGGTATATTATTAGTTCTAACATCAATAGCTATGGACAAAAGCGTATACAATTTTGATGCCTTATCGATACTATTTGTGTCTTCTGTCTGTAGTATTTATCAATATTATAATTTGAAAAGTTATTATTTTAAATAAAAATATAGTGAACTAGGTGAAATAGCTTCAAATTGGAAAAATAACGTCATCACAATGACCTATAAACTTTAAACATTAAATTTTAAAAACCTTCTCGTATCATCTTTTCATCACACTAAATTCAGTGTTGAGCTAAAAATTATAGTCACGATTTTATGCTACCAATCTTTGTATTCGCCCATGTTAGTTTTATTGTTAATATCCGCAGGTTTCATAAGAACTGTTATGATCAACATTAATTTAAAAGTTATTGCTAGGCGAGGTGTTATGAATTTATCTTTATTGTTCTATTTAATTTATTAATCCTACTAATATTATAAACGCGAAAGTTTATGAGTATGTATATGTGTATATATGTTTGTTGCTCTTTCACGCAAAAACTACTGAACGTATTTTGATAAAACTTTACAGTAATATAGCTTATATATCAAAATAACACATAGGCTACTTTTTACTGCAATAATCGAGATAAACGGGCTAAAGCTAGGTAATTACAAAATACATTAAATCGTAGATGTCAAAATGTATCACTGTTTATCTCCTGTCTAAACTTCACAGGTTGCTATGCAGAACACACTTGCATAGCAAACATAATGATACGCAGGTAATACCGCAGGGCGCAGTAGGTAAAGATATAAGACGAAATTGAAATACTGAATACGCACATGCATTAAAAGAGTTAAGCTATAATAGTGTTTAAGATGTGAAAATCGATAATCTTTACAACCTGATACAAAGACTACTAAAGAATAATCACTTGTGAATTACATAAATTTTTGAACAACCTAAAAATTTTAACTACCCTCAACGTAGGATCAACATAGTAGTGAAACAAAAGTTTAGGTATAAGATCGGTGGTATAGTGTCATTACTTTAATTCAATAAGATTTGCTTTTAAAAACATTCTAACATCCATAACACAATAATACTATACCACTAACTGCAATTGGTCTACTCCATGCCACCATGTTATCAGCACTTTATCAGCGCTGATAACTTCATTTTCTAATTAATCACTTTTAATTTTCCTTTTCGATATTTATGACTCTTAACACATAATCCATGTATAAATATGAATTCTCGTATTACAATTTTAGTGGCCATACTCCTCTAAAACGGCTTAGTTGATTCTTTTGAAATTGTGTGTGTTTATTTAGCGGGTCTGTTGTGTGTATGTTTATACCCCTAGGTAACAGAGGATGAAATCGAGGCGAACGGAGTAGCGGGTCATAATTTAAAATTATTAAAATGTAAAACAGAAAACGATTTGTTTAGAAACATGTTCCGTAGCAAACAAGTCAGTCATAATTCAAGTTTCCTAAAGATATGGAGTTTCTCACAGGTGGCGAAATTATGAATTCAAAAGTAGTTGAACGAAACAATTTACAACCCGTCGGGCTGACAGAAGCTTTAAAGATTTTGATGAGATGGCACATTGCTAAAACTAGGCGAACCATTCAAAAAGATAATTCTCATAAAGAACAAAGCTGTACCGTCTTAAGTTTTGCATAGTGAGATACGGGAATGAAGTTTCTAAAGTAAGAGTTGTTAATTTCAATAGAATGTTCTTGTTCTACACAATCCACCATTTATGAATAAGGTTTTGAAGTTTTCTTGAAATATGTTCATACTAGATAGTCGTGAGCTTAAGTTAGTTTGAGTTATTAAATAAATTTTTAATAGAAATATCTATTTATTGTAAGGGGTTAAGAACGCTGCATATCGACCTGACTAAAACCCCAAGGGGTGCTATGCTGCTCCTAAAGTTTGAAGGACATGGAAGCAGCATTGCACAGCACAAATATAGGAAAGGCTTCTAATATGGGGAAGAATACCAATCCTGTCTCCTGATCAAAAGTGACTACGTCTGCCTATAGAGACTTGGAACTCAGAAGTTCTACGTGTATTATTGCACTTTGATATAGCAATACTCTATTTTATGGGACTGTGTTATTGGTTCTAAAATACCTCAAGAGGTAATTTCATTGTTAATTTAGTTGCAAAGCGCTGAATTGGACAGACAAATAAACACGTGATGGAGGTGAATGTTTTAATGCGCTAAACTATGTCCGAACAATTTCTCGGAGAACTGGAATACTTATTTTAGTTTGCCAAGTGTTATAGCTGTAAGTCTTACCGCCACCGACTTAAATAGATCTTGGCATTATCCCGGTAGAGTATCTAGGCTTCTGTCTGTAGATTCTTTGAATAGTTTTAGGTAATTTAGCGCTACTGTACAGAGCTCAATTAAATTATGCGGAGTTCGTAATTTGCATAGGTTATATTCATGAATAAAATATTATGAATATTCATGTTCCTAATAGTTGCAAGGTGGAATAAGTTTTTACATGGAGGTTTCGTAGCACATGCTAAGAAACCTCCATGATTTGAGCATCTCAAATACATATTTGAGATGCTCAAATCACGCCTCCGTTAGCGTTATTGTATAAACTATGCTTTGTATTCTAGATACCACCACCGTTACCCACTGTATGTGCATACTCATAAAGATTCAACTCATAAATTAATACAAGTAAGTGGTAAAGTATTTTCAATAAGCCAAGAGCAAATTCGACATGAAAGAATCTCACCATCTCTCTTACTTCACAATTTAAGTTTAAATAAATGAAATCTGTAGTATTTTTTAATATCTTTTACATTTAAAACATATTTCTTATAGAAAGAGGATATACGTAAAACTACAATACATACTATATCGGGTTTCCTTAAACATATTACAGATAACGAAGTAATGGCTCATATAATATTAATGATGTTTCTAATTCCATTATGCCAGAAGCGACATATTGTTATCGGTTTCTCATTTTATCACCAACTAATAACCAAAATTATTCTTCTTCCTAGCCATCATTCCCAATATTATTTGGGGTCGGCTTGCTAGTTCAACCGGTTTTACCTAAATTTCAGTGTTTACACGGAGCATCTAGTATCGGACCTCCGCAACTCTAAGGGAGAACTGGAATTCGAAGGTTGAACTTATTATAATCATAATATAAACTTATAATCAAAAGCATTGAGAAGAATAAATAATAAATAAAATGAATATATTTAAATTTTAGTGAGAGAATTGATAATATGTCATCAACAATACATAATGTGTCCGTGTGGTGACGGATTAAGAATACAAAGTGTCACCACCCCTATTCATTCCATGGGTGTCGTAAGAGGCGACTAAAGGAACAAAATAAGCAGCTAACATCCTGCCAAGAGAAGGAAAACTTGAAACAAACCCTTTACCAACCCGTCTGGCCAGCGTGGTATAGTAGGCCAAAACTTCCTTTCAAAGGAGAGGCCTATGTCCAGCAGTGGACTGTTAAAGGCTGTTGATGATGATGATGAATACATAATGTGACGGCGAGGTCAAATTCACCTCTCGATTTAAGACCATACGTCCCCACGCTGGCCGAGTTCGAGTTAGGTACACATGTCATAATGGGCTAGACGTGAAAAATAAAGTGGCCAAGTGCGAGTAGGACTCGCCCATGAAGGGTTCCGTAGCCGGTAGGTAAATTGCGGTTTATGATGTATTAAAAAAAACTACTTACTAGATCTCGTTCCAACCAATTTTCTTTGAGAGTTTGCATAGTAATGTACCTCTTATACTTTTAAGTTTTATAACTCTCTTATTTTAGAAGTTACAGGGGGGGGAAACATTTTACCACTTTGGAAGTGTCTCTCGTGCAAACTTTGCAAACAAAAAGACCCATCCAACCAACCAACTTAACCAACCAACCAACAAGAAGACCCAAACACGTATGGGTTTGATAAAAAATTTTTTTATGAGTTTTAGTTCTAAATTATGGGGACCCCCAAAATTTATTGTTTTTTTTTTCTATTTTTGTTTAAAAATATTAATGCATTTCCAGAATACATCTACTTACCTAGTTTTAACAGTATAATTCTTATAGTTTCGAAAAAAAGTGGATGTGACATACGGACGGACAGACAGACATGACGAATCTATAAGGGTTCCGTTTTTGTTACTTGGTTACGGAATCCTAAAAACAACATGTTAAAACACATATTCCTGCAAAGTTTCATCATTCTAGCACTGATAGTTTGGACGGTAAGTCGATGATGGATGGACGGACAGACAACGAAACTATTAAGGTACCGAGTCATGAACTACGGAACCCTAAAAATAAATACAACAGTCACAATAATGAACGCAGCTAGAACCTAACTTTAAGGATGCGAACATCTACCCCCACCACCTGCTTACCACGCCTCATACCTCTCATGCATAGTATATTTCTAAGCTCTAGAATCAGTTCAAGCTATTACCAAAGGTATATTACTATGTACAGAGACTTTCTCAGAGTAGTTTTGAGTACTATTTCCTTACATTGGAATTGAATATTTCAAGAAATACGTCGTATTATTCCTAAGAAGATAAGTTAATTTCGTATTACGTCAATTGCTGCAAAACAAGCGTTGTTTTTTGCGGTACAAGTTCATTATAATATTAATTCAATGACGATCGTTTGTGAAACAATGTAATCTATGTATTACACCTTATTAATTTTCATAATTTATGTTAACTCTGTTAGGATAGGAGGATTGACAACGTTTTGACATTATCACTGAGAAGTTGCTTGCTTAGAACCAACTGCAAATATTTTTAGCTGTCAATTACATATTTAATTGAACTGTTGATTAATACGAAAAAAGAAAAAAATATTCTATTAAAGAAATTAATTTGTAAGTAAACAATTGCACAACTTTCAATGGAATTTGGCATGGAGCATCTATAATTCTTGATAAAGAGCATTGGCTACTGTTTGAAACGATACCTGACATTTACCTGGACAGGGCGAAGAAAAGAAATTGTGTTACATACTTATAGTGTCAACTAATCGCCGTCCACTGCTGAACGATGGTCTCAACCAAGGAACGCCAACCATCTCGGTCTTGGGCAGTCCGCATCCATCCATCAACATCTTTGGTAGAGTTTCAATATTTTGTTAGGCGTCTATGTTTATCGCCACTCTCTTAGTATCAGAGGTAGCTCATATAAAGTTTGGTATGTAAAACAATGCAAAATCAAATGTTAAATATGTGGTACAGTTATTATACTATAGATGGTACAAGCTTTTGCCCATGGTCTCGCCCGCGGGTAGATCGCCTATCGCGATAAAATGTAGCATATGGTCTTTCTCAAGAATCATAGCATCTCATTATCAAAATTTCATTGTAATCAATGCAGTTTTTTAGTTTATTTACTTTTTTTTTATTGAAGTGTTGATTTATCAAACTCTTTTGTGATACAATAAACACAATCATAGTTGATAGCTACATAAAATTAGAAACACATCCTGGTATGATAAAAAGTGTTTACGACAGGAAATCGTTCTATTTTACGATATATTGGTACAGAGGCACTCAACAAAATAAAAATCACATAAAAAGGGGTATAAATAAGCCTGTCCATTAAAATTTAGCCTGTCGACACGTTTTTATTACTCAGGTGCTTTCGCCCACGGCTTGTCTGATCCCAATATGCGTTAATCTAGGATACAACCCATTTCAAATTCTTTTAGAACTCAGTGTGATTGAGTAACAAATTTTTACACCTATATACAACAGATTCAGGTTTTTTGAGTTTACTAACCGACAGGACTGCTTATTTTACACTTTGAGCTTCGACGTGAAAATTTAAAAAAGCTTTTTGAAGCTTTTTACGTGCAAAGCAGCACACATGAACAAAGCAAAGAAATACTAAAAAACTATTTTATATTTGCTTCTCACCTATAATGTTAAGTCATTTATGTATTACTTGTCTTTTTATTTATAATGAAAGTAAAAGATAAATTATTATACATAGTTAATTGCCTTGTATGGAACCCTTCGAGCTGTAACATCGCTTCGGGTTTTGATGGAACAGTGTGTTAAAATGGTATCAACGAAAATATAAGGAGTTTGGACCGCTCCAGATAATGCAAGGTAAATACGAGAAAATATTTGTCACTCGACCCGTCGCCTCTTCTCACCGCTATCAGAGACATTATTGGAAAACTTTCGAGAATCCAAGACAAACTTCCAGAGAAGATTTATACAAAGAAAACTCCTTCACTTCTAAATTTAGACAATCGGAATGGTATTGTAGTCTCTCGGCTTCACTACTAATAACTAAAAAAACTATATGAGAATAAAAATATTACCTTTTGGAAATACTAACGAGGTCAAGTCTTGAAATTATAAACAATTGATTGAAAAACATTTTTTTTTGAAGGTATAGGGAAAACTTGGTTGTAAATGACCACAATCCATGGGCATGTACAACTAAAGAAATACCAGTGCATTGCTGCCGTTGAGTGTTGTCCAGTACCATACTAATTATTTGCATTCGGAATAAGTGTGGTGGCCCTCACTTTTGGATTCTTCTCATGTTTTCCAAGCTATGTATAGCCACTTCGGCAGGCTTATGAGGCTTATTATTTCAAAGAGAAAATAAAAACCCTCCTCTTCCTTTATTTAATAGTTTGGTGACCTCAGTCGGTAAATTATTTCTTTAAAAATTTATTTGTGCAAAAACCATGCTTCTTCCGCAGTAAAAATATTTACATTTCAAGTCAAATTCGGAAATTTTGTTTGTCCAACCTTTCAAATATAACTTAAATTCATATTAAACGTTAGCACCAATGAACATTAATTATTTGCTATATTTAATGCGCCTAACAATTAAAGCTGAAATAATTAAATATTCCTTATAAAGCTAACCGCAAACCGCGGCGGTCGTTTCATGTGAATAGGTTTTATTAAAAGATTTTATTAATAAATTCGTTGCTTCATTGAACTTGAGGCCCTACTATTGAATGAATATTATTTGAATACAACTAATTACATTTTTCGTTGTGAGTACGAATATTGAATATGTGGTTAGGCTGAAAAGGTTGTTCGACAAAGGTCGTTGGAAGGGTGGGATGAAAGGTACTGTAAAGGACTTGTTGAGTGTGTATGCAAAATTAGGTTTTATGGAACCAATTCAGACGAACTTTTGTAATGTTCTTAATGTGGAACCTGCGGAAACATCATTAGTTATTACAATAGTTTCTTATATAATTTTAACAAAAAGGAACCGAATTCAATGAAAAACTATTCCGTTCCCTCGATTTCCTTGGGATCCCATTATCAGAGCTCGATATGGTGACGATGAGACCACCTGTAAGCTGCGCCTATTCCAATGCAAAAAGAATTTTTGAAATCGGTTCATAAACGACGAAATTATCGCTGAACATACATAAAAAAAAAAAAAACGACGAATTGAGAACCTCCTCCTTTTTTTGAAGTCGGTTAAAAATATCGATACTTCCAATTTAATATAGTTAATTAATTCGTTTTTTCTATGGTCAAGATATAAAATATTAGAAGCCATTGAATGCTGGCCTCACAAGACTGGTTGTTGTAGTGAACATTGGGAGGCCTCCTCCAATTCCAGTTGTAGAAGTCGTTGAGTAGATAATGATTTCCAAATCTTACAATTGAAAATTATTGTCTGTAGTAATAATACAACTAATCACGAAACAGTAGATATAATATTATCGGTATTTTTATAAAACCTTGAACTTGGCTAAATATTTATATTAGGAATAATAATATATGGAAATAATTAACATTTTTAGATTCACCATGTCCGTCCATCCGTCCTCGACCTACCGCCCAAACGGTGGCCCTCTAAATGCTAAACGGCTAGCTCAAAAAATTTGAAAAAAATCATGATAGTAGATAGACTATAGCAGTTTTGATTACTTTTTATTTCTCTTCTCAAAAACTTCGTACAAAAATAAAAAAATAATAAGTAAACTTTACAATTATCTACCTTACGATTTTTTATATACTCACCATTATGAGTGACTACTGAAACCTATTCTATGCTTGGCCTGACACGCACTTGCCCAATTCGCTTTGTCTGGTATCTTGAATATTTCTGTCACTATTAAAATATCTGCACATATGGCGTGTTTTCAACCCTTCAAACGATAGAAAAGTCTACTTTCATACAACACCGATAGCCTCAAAGGAAAAGTGTATTTCTACAGTGCAATTTCAGGTGTAACTAAAAGCACAATAGAGACACCATCCCATCTTATATTCCAAAGAACATAACATTTTCTAGGAAGTATTATGCAACGATATTGAAATTCTGCTGCAAAATGCAGACTTAAAAAAATCATAGTTGCACTTTGCTGGTCTTATTCGCCCCATGGCTTCATGGCTGTCGTCTATTCTTCCAAATTCACTTATCTTAAATTCTTTATATCACACATTTTCTTCTAACGCTTCCCACTTTCAGTCCTCAAAGTGTTTTATGGGAATAGGACAAAGTATCGAGAAATGTCTACCATTTATGTTTATACAATGAGAATAGCAATTTTGATAGTGTTTTGGGAAAGCTACTAATAGGTGAGGATGCTGAAGGATTTTTTTAAGACTTGTATAGAAATATAGTAAATATTTTCATTGTCTTTTTTAATTTCTTATGTATTATTATTAATTTAGTATAAATTTGCAGTTAATTAAATAAACATAATTTGCCAACAATTGTGCTCTAAAAGCCTTCTATTTTCAAGCGTTAGTTTTTTACGTGGTATTTCGAAAATTTGTGTCAATCAAGATTAAGTCACAGTAATTGGATTATATTCGTTGTAAAAAACTCTTATTTTTAGGAGAACCATGCTGCCTGACCATTCGTTTCAATTGTAATTTTATTAGTATTTGCGATGCAAAAACTAACTAGTTCTCATAAACATTGAGTTCAAATTTGATTGTATTTTCTTGAGATAAGCAAGTACGATGTAATTTCAGCTTTGTAGTCTACACATTAGAATTTAATATCGTTTATAGATTGTACAGGCTAGTTCGCTTCGTTTTGAGACTTGGCTGCAGTCCAACCTATTCATTTGCGAGCAATAATTCTATCAGTGTCGGAATTAGAGATTATCTTCCGAAATTATTTCACTCGATGAGTGCAAGGATACATAAATAAAATAATTATTATTTTACGCGATATGATAATGCACGCTTGTTTAGAGAATTATGGTTCTGAGGAACGTGATTTATTTTTACTTAACTAAGGTTTTGGTCCAATAATTTCTCTTCGAAATCTTTTTAATAATTACTTTTTTAAATTTTAATTATGAGTGTTATGTTTCGATTGTACGTTTGTGAAGACTGAATTTTCATGTGTTCGAGATACGATGCAATGTTTATATTATTATTCATTGCACTGCTGGACATAGGCAAGGAGGTTATTGAGGTTCGCATCAAGTTTACCTTCTTTGCAGTGATGTTAACCAAAGCAGTTTTGCTTTATAAATCACCTCATAGGCAACCCCTAGGGATAAATAGGGGTTGTGGCATCCCTATATTTAAATACGTCGCTACACGGAGAATATATGACTATTGTTTTAAAGAAATAAAAAAGGACACTAAATAAAAATCCTTCACTCAGATAAACTGTATGTTGATTCTGACAAAATTTAAAAGAAAAATGTACAAAATAACCGCATGGAAATTTGATCAAACTGGGACGTATTGATCAATTTTTAGACCAAGAAAATATAAAAGCGAATGATATAAGCGTCAACGATACACTGCCGTCAGAGCTCTTTTAGGCAATTGGCTCATATGATGATAAATTTCATCTCCCCTCCGATGTCAAAACAACGGGTGTCTTATCAAAAGATTGTATTAAGTTACGTGTTTTGTCTCCAGGGTTTGTATTTGAGGCAAGAGAGGAAATTCGATTTAGTATTTTGTTAAGATTATAAAAAAGATAGAATACAATCAGGATGAAAAAGGTAAGTGAAGTCATCATTAGTTAATAACTTAAAATAACTGTTCAATTTTGACCTTTTACTCATCTCCTTTATCTTATAAATTGACTGACCCAGATATTGATGACTAAAAAATTAAGTTATTTTTATGGAATAACTGTCAATCGGGCATATAACATTTATTACTAAATATTCCTATATGTTTCTAAATACAAATAAAAATATATCCATGTATATACATACTTGAGTCCAAAAGTAACTCTGTCTATCGATCTATTACGCTTTCACGACTAATACGATGAACTGTTTTTAATAAAATTTGATATGGACACACTTTAATTCTTCATTCAAGGAAGGTCATAAGATACATATGATCTTATCGGAAGCAAAAAGTAGATACATTAATTTTCTTACATTTTGCTTCTTACGGTTTTATATTCAAACCGTACAGCCTGCAAACCAACTAATTTGGTACTCTTAAGTATTTATTATTCTTATATTAAAAATAAATTATAGATGGTTTTTGACTTAATAACATCAATAATAGTAATGACAATTTTACGCATCACACAGGACAGTTTGATCTGAAAGTAGCTAAATCCTAGGTATATGTTAATCTTCCCCGATATATAATAGAATCGGTATTTTGTCCTTCTTTGCTGTCCAGTTATCGTTTATATCATAAAAAGGTTTGTTATTTTATATAATTATATGATTGTAGTATGTGTTCTTGTTTTGGACGTCTACATAGTGATATGTTGCCACAGGAAAAACAAAGTTATTGCAGCAGCAGCTTCTACGTCCATTTCGCGGCTGGTTTCACGAAAGATTGTGAGCATCCCGTGAATGTGGAGGTCGCAACTTGTGCCGTGAATTCATGGCGTGATGTATGTGGAGCCGACGTTATGTGTATAGTCATTTCTAGTGAGAGAGTTGTCCTTTTCGTTTGTGATGAAAATCTATTTATTTATGCAAAGAAGTAAATTAGTGTGTATTAAGTACATCAAGAATCAATTTTTAAAAAATTGGTTTCTCTATCTTTGTGAAATGGGATTTTGAGAGAACTTAGATTAATTTTTCTAGGCTAACTTTACGCCGCGACTGTTGTTGTACATGCTTCAAAAATACTGTTAAAACTTGTTTGTATTAAAAGCTTGTCTTAGAACAAAAATTAACAACTTGTATGAAATGGAAAAAAGCTTTTTTCTACAAAATATTGGCATAACAAGTAATTTTAAATTAAAAATATAAGCACATTCAAACATTTCACGTAGCTATGAAAGCAAAAATTAATGGAGGCGTTCTCCGAACTTTATATAACATTTTGTAATTAATTTTAACATTGCGAATTCCTTAATTTTATTTCGTACCTACTTCTCTTATATCTTTTAAAATTTTATGAATTATCATGTTTATAAATTTACATAAGCAAATTCCGCTATAATGTATACTTTGTACCCCTTTTTACGAAAATTGTGTGGACGGAGGAGTATGAAATTTCGCATACTTATAATTTATGTGAATTCCAGGAAGGGATTTTTTTATATGCTTAAAAAATACTCTAAATCAATAAATAGAACGTCACACACTGCCATGTTTCTGATACACACACGCATAGATACTCTTTTGTCAAATTATTGTAGTATAACCTTGGTTGGAAATCTGTGATTAAATAGAAGTTATAGTCTTTGACAATAGAAGCTTAATAATGATGCCACTTATAATTTAAATTAATGTGGTTGAAAATCGACCATTTAGCAACCACTAGTTACGTATAAATACAACACGAAAGCATTATAACCCAAACAAATACATCGGTTTACGTAGAAAGCGCTGTTTTCAACATTAATAATAGTCAAACGTAATGTGTAATTAGAGATTGTCAAATGTCACTCGGGCGGCTGAAACACCACACAACATAGTGTAGAAAATGTGGGGAGGCTACTTCGTATTCAGTAAAGCAGGAATTATGTGTAGTCTATAGGAATATATGTACGTAAATGTTGTGTCAATGCTTCGATTGCTACAAACGTCAATAGTTATAGCCCACCAGTTTAGCAATAGTTGATAACTTGATTTGAAGTTCCTGGGTACGCTTATTTTTAAATTGAAAAGGTAGCTTGGACAATCAAATATGGATAATGGATTTATAATGGGCGGTTAGATTTATCGGTATGTGAACTTAATCTAGAGCTAGTACCTACGTTACCTATCTGTATAAGTAATAGTGTAATAGTCCTTATTAAATTTTTTCTATCAAAAATGTACAGTAACGGGAATACAACTTGTATTTATTGGTTTGGAAATTCACTCAGCTCAATTCATTCAGCAAATTCACTGCTGCACAATGAAGATGTTGACTGACCCCTACTCTTCAATTCCACTCATGCTTTCAATCAGGATGAATTGAGTCATTTGGTGGGCTTTAATATACCACCAACCCGGTAATTGAAACCAAGACCTCTTAATCGATATTCGCATAGACCAAATCCTGTTAATATTAGAAAAATAATATTGATAAACGAAACCCAACTAACCTAGTTCGACACAAAACGACACAACAAAAGGCACAGTAGCCATTACGTCAATATACCCGTATATAATGCCTATTAACTTAATAAGGCCAAGTACAGCTTACATCAGTAAATATGTACATAAAGCAAACAATGTGTTAACTTATCGTGATGGTGTTATAACTCATAAGGTGCGAGCGATTCGATATTATGCTAGTTGATAACAATCACGAGTTTGCGGTGTGGTATAAGTGATAAAAGTTAGCGTTTTAAAATTAACAAAAAGAAACCGACTTCAAAGAAAAACTATTCCGAGAACACAAATCGCGACAATATTGTGCCTATGATACTTGAGGAGTTCCCTCGATTTCCTTGGGATCATATATCCGATTCTAATGCAAAAATATTTTTTTAAATCGGTTCATAAACGAAGAAATTATCGCTGAACATACATTAAAAAAAATGAGAACCTCCTCCTTTTTTTGAAGTCGGTTAAAAAGAGTACTTATTTTGGAAAGTTATTGGTAAAGTAACTTACTGAGCACTATTAATTTGGGCTTCTTAACAGACACCTCTAATCGATATTAATGCATGAAAAAATAAAATATACACGTCAATTAATCTAAAACTGCTTATAACGATTTGCATAAACATATAACAAAAAACACATCAAATACTAATCTCAGTCGGTTTGTTTCGGTGCTATTTAAAACATTGAAGGGATATTAGTTTCGTTTTAAGTAGATGCTAATAAAATCATTTAGCCTGACTGATTGCTTTATTAACAGATGAACAAAAGTGTTGTAACTAAACAACTTAGATAATTGATAATTAAACCCTTAACAGAGCGGATAGCACCGCAGACAATTTCTAGTTATTTATAAGTGTAGTAATTTTAAAACATTTCAATAGAAGCTTGTAACAATATCTCCAAGTAGGCTTCTCTAACAGTTGTATACCGATTCTAAGATATTATCAGCAAAAAAATATTGTAATCCTTGTTTTTTTTTTATTAAATACCATTCCGAAAACTCCCTGCCCCTTTATTAAGTAGTACACCGCAAACCGCTTGTCACTTACGCCGTACTATAAAGGTCGCATTCTTTGTTGCCAGCTGCAAGACGTATTTACCAACGATTTATTCTCCACTGTTCTAACCGAGCCTGTGGGAATACTTTACCTCCGGTCCAAAAGGAACCTCTCACTCTTTAAAAGTTATGAGTTATGTTTTATAATCTTGTTATGTGAGAATATAAGATCTTACAGGTATATTGATAGGTACATCAGAACCCTTATAAAGCCGTCATGTAAAAAGTGAAGTTTTGAAATCTAATCTGATCTAATTAGGGATATAGACCTCTTATAAATGAGTGATTGGATCATGCACTAGCTCAAGGGTTTGTTTTAAGTTTTACTTCTCTTTGCAGTGACGTTGTCCCTTAGTCGTCTCGTGGGGCAAAGTTAGTCTAAAAGTATCCTTAGTTACTCCTTATATCATGAGCTATCTGCGAGTGAAAGTCCCGTCGAAATCGGTCCAGCCGTTCCTGTATGTACGAATTGTAAAAAAAAAGTTTTGGCATATGTACCGTGTATACATATGCATTTATTAAAAAGCGGTTATTTTATTATTACAAAACAGACACTCCTTTTTAGGGTTCCGTAGCCAAATGGCAAAAAATATAGATTCGTCAAGTCTGTCTGTCTGTCTGTCCGTCCGTATGTCACAGCCATTTATTTCCGAAGCTATAAGAGCTATACTGTTGAAATTTGGTCAGTCGATGTATTCTGTAAACCGCATTAAGATTTTTACATAAAAATAGAAAAAAACAATACATTTTGAGGTCCCCATACTTTTTTTTTCACAAAATTTTTTTTTTATCAACCCTATACGTGTTATCTATGGATAGGTCGACCCTATCTATGGATAGGTCTTCAAAAATGATGTTGAGGTTTCTATTATCATTTTTTTCTAAACTGAATGGTTTGCGCGAGAGACACTTCCATAGTGGAAAAATGTGTGTCCCCCCCCTCTAACTTCTAAAATAAGAGAGTGATAAAACTAAAAAAAAAATATGTTGTACATTACCATGCAAACTACCAACGAAAATTCGTTTGAACGAGATCTAGTAAGTAGTTTTTTTTTAATACGTTATAAATGGAATCACGCAATTTACCTTTCATCCAATCAAAACACTATTATTAAAACATCGATGAAAGTTACAACGAACTACAAAAACTTTTATATGATCTTACTTGCTGATACGGAACCCTTCATGGGCGAGTCCGACTCGCACTATGCCGCTTTTTTTTTATTTATTTGTATAGATGAGTAATTTAAAATTTATATCGCTGTTACTATGCAAACATTCATGTTATTGCTACCAGATGCGTATCTGATTTAAAAGTAAAATACCTATTTGTAAGTCCTCGACATATAGAGTGCAGCATCTAAGCAGGCTATAGAGAAAACTGGTAACTGATAGGCAGCAGGTGCTACGCACGGATGTGTACCGTTTATACACGTAAGTGTTGTAGTAAAATTCAGCAGACAGACATTTTTAAACATGACTAGATATGTTTTTTGACCGAGTGTCGATTGTGTCGATACGTGAAGTGATTAGTATATTTATTGCAACCTAAAGTCCTAGAATAAAACTTGTGTGATGGATTACATATAATATCTCATAATATTAAAAATTCGAAAGTAATTTTATCTATCTGTTTCACTCAAAAATCGTCATACCGACAAATACACAAGTACTGTAGTACTAGTATCAACTAAAGATGTAATGTCCATATTAAATCTTTTCGTGAAATCCTGCTTTTTTGTATGTGCTTGTTAAAGTGACGCTACTAAGATTCATGGAAAGTCTGAGCATAATCTAAGAGTTGCCGTGTGGTGACGGATTAAGAATACAGAGTGTCACCACCCCTATTCATCCCGCGGGTGTCGTAAAAGCGACTAAGGGATAAACTCGTAAGGCAACATCAATGCAAAGAGAAGGAAAACTTGAAACCAACCCTACACCAACCCGTCTGGCCAGCGTGGTATAGGCCAAAACCTCTTTCTAAGGAGAGGCCTATGTCCAGCAGTGGACTGATATAGGCTGATGATGATGATGATGATGATGATATACTATCGTTAAGGAGGCCTGCAGTAATCTCGAGAGGCTGCTTTCCTTCTAGATCAATCTAGGCTGGCTGGAGTAAACGTGAAATTTTTTTACACGCACTATGGTCCAAAAGTAAGGACTAAGTACGGAAACCGCCGAGAAAAACAAACAAACGTCATAAAAATCTTTACAATGTAAAGGTTGTATTAATCGTATATGAACATAAGTCACGGTTCATCAATCATCAAAACAGCCTTTAACAGTCCCCTGCTGCACATAGGCCTCTCTTTAGAAGGAGGTTTTGGCCTACTATACCACGCTGGCCAGACGGATTGGTATAGGGTTCGTTTCAAGTTTTCCTTCTCTTTGCATTGATGTTGTCTGGCGTAGTTTATCCCTTAGTCGCCTTTTACGACACCCGCGGGATGAATAAGGGTGGTGATACTCTGTATTCTTAATCCGTCACCACACGGACAAAAGTGACGGTTACTATTAACTAATATAATAACTCGAACAGAACAAATAAAAGCAAATACCAGACATTTTCCAAAAAGTCTTATCGTTTACTTCACAAGCATCTTCAACCGAGCTTTTATACATGGTGTAGAAAATCAATTCAGTACATCGTAAAACTAGTACCAACACGATAACGTTCCTCGGTTCGTAAAGCTACACCTGTTGTGATTTTTATACAATGTAAAGGACGCTAAGACACTTTTTGTTCAATGCAAAGGGGCAATTCGAGCGATACCCTCCATATGAAACTGGTGGTTTTATTTTCTCTTGTGCACAGTCAATGAGTTATTCCTTGCTTTTTTTTTGCATTTGATGAAGGTTTTTTCGATACAGTTATTAAAGATTTCGTAGACTCGAAAGAACTTTCAAAATAAGGTGCACCTATGAAAGCAATTACTTATCTTGCGGAGAAATATAAATGGTGTTCTGAATTTACATGAGTAATTATTTTTACGTTGCACATACTTAAAGAACATGCTGTACAATTTCTAACGCTGCAATCCATCGATAATTGATAAGTTCGTCTCTCTCGCACTCCAGTTTATTGAACTTAAGGAAAAAAGTCCCACACGCAACAGCAAATATAGAAAGGACCCACTGTAGCTAATACATAAGAGAATAATAAAGATCTTTTTAAACTGGATCGTATTAAACAAAAACCAGTCTGCATGGACCTCTTTCTGCGTACATATCGAAGTGTGATAGAGATCATGTGTGCTTAGCGGATGGTGGGACAAGTTTTTTAGTTGGTTGCATCTCATGGTGTAATGGTAGTTTGTTACGTGCTTAGAAAATGTAGCAAAGGAAATGTCTTCAATACGTGACCATTTAAGGCCATTTTGTGGGAATAAATGAATTTGAAGGAGATTATCCAGATGTTTTGCTTAAGTTGCCGATGCGGTATCTTGAATACGCTATTTAATTAAATACATGGACTTAAATTTTATCTTTGAACTGAAACTTTATCTGTTTTTATAGTGGGTTCTTAAGAAAATGCTGTCAGAGAAATAGAGAGAGAGACAAGTCATTTATCCTTTTTTTCAGGGTGTTACAGTAGCCGAAACTCCCTGATAAGGAGAGGCCTAAGTTCAGCAATGAACTAATAATGCATTATATTACCTTACTGTGTCATAATAACAACTGCTGATACTTATAGCACAGGTTTTTTTTCCTTTAGGTTTCCTTAGGTATCAGCAGTTCATTATTTGTGATCATCGGGATAAAAAAAATTGTAAAATTATTATGGTAAACTTGTACTTGTAAACAATTAATACATTATTATTTAATATTTAAGTCTAGACGATGACTTTATATACCCTTTTTTCACAAGTTTTACTAGCAATTTAGGTGTTTAATTTATGTGTACATTCTGATTAAGCTGAAATAATTCCACTTTAGTTATGAGAATCCATTTATCTAACAGATTGCTGATAGGTTTGGCATATATTCAAAAATGCAAATAATACCTACAAAATTATTCTGTATCTCAATTTACGCTTACTTATATATCTATTATTTTATGTACATTTACGTCTCTAAGAAGTGACTTAAGGATGGCTATACTCACCTATGTACCTCTTTTATTCATTTAGACAATTAGCTACATAAATAGTCGCAGGCGCTCAAAGTGGTTTTACTCCGAAATGGTAGCTTTCGAGCATGGCTTCGACCGCGTGTAAATCGGTTAACACGATAAAAAACTATGTAGGCTATGTACTTTCTCAGGCTCTAAACATGTGTGTACCAAACTTTATTTCAAATCAGTTCCGTAGTTTAGGAATGAAAGCCGGACAGACAGACAGACAGACAGAGTATGGATTGAGAAAAAAAGTTTGGTTAATCTAAGTAACCACTGAAATAATTCCAAAAATATCATAGTCATCAAAATTAAAGTTGCCAAAAATTTTTAAATTTGTGACATTATTTTTTAAAAACATAAAAATGAGGTCGTTTACAGAAATCCCTCTGTTAGAACTAATTAAATGGCTTGCCTACGGCTATATCGTACTACTAGATAAACTAGTTTCAAAATCGACTAAAATTAAAGGACTTTATTTGCTGTAGTGACTATATATTTGTTCCAACTTATTGCGTACAAGTCATCAGGAAATGAAACCAAATCCGAAACACACATGCTTTATACAACAAAACTATACGGCAAAATCATTGTTTGTTTAACAATTTAAACGGTTTTTAGCGCAAATAAATGTAACGAATTTTAAATGCAGTATTCGGGTCGGTTATGACCGATTTGATAAGGTGAATACTAAAAACCGCTTATTCAAATAACCGAAACTAATAAACTAGTAACACTATGACCGAAGAAGGCGTGAAGTTATTTCATACGTTATAAAAATAATGAAGTTTATTAGCTTTGAGTAGAATATATCTTTGTATTTGATGGTAATAGATTATGGTAGATAAAATAATTTGAAAAGCTCATGGTTCATCTGTTTTTTGATATTTCTTTGTTTGCTTAAACGCTACTATAATAGAATAATCCATTAATAGTATAATCAATCAATAGAATAATCAATCAGATTTTAATGAATCTTCTTAATTTTTTAGAACTGTGTTTCTGTAATCTCGTCCTGATTCCTCATCAGTTAATACAAATAGAATATGATAAAAAATAAATTAATGATATTACTACTGTTGACACCAAAGCACACCACATACATAAACCGCGTCAGCCAAATGCAGACTAAATTATTATATAACATATTCATAACAGCTATCTGAAAATAATAGTCACGTCCAGATCTCTCCAGCCGTAATAGAAATTAGCCGAAACTCACAAAAATAAAATTTATATATTTTCATATACATTTAGACAAAAGCTGTTCTTTTGAATTTCAAACCAATACTATAGATTTAGATAACTCAAAGCTTATACTGGTCTCAAACAGGTCGGTTGTGCAAAGCTAATGAAACGTTCCGCATAGATATCAGTGTGTAAAAGATTTTTCAAACCGGTTGAGTGAATCACATGTCTCGAGTAAAGTAATAATCACGGTCATGACTGTCAATTTTATGACGATATAACGATATATAGTGACATAAAACATTTAAAGGATAGCATTCATACTCATTAAAATATCAAATGTGAGACGGAATAATTTTTCGAATGATTCATGAAAACACGTTTTATTTAATTGTCTTTTGATCATATTTTGTAACTTACTGTAGCGAAATACTGTTCATATCCCGCGATTGAGACTCATGGTTTAATATTTAGTATTTAATAATAGTTTATATATATTATTTTTACACTTCAATCAATGAACTATCAATTCAGCTTTATACTGTGATTATTTTCAAATTTTCAAAAAAAAGTTTAGCTAATCAAAGTTTTTATTAAATATTATCGACATCACACGATTCTTCAGGATTTATTATAATGTTATAAATTCGAATGTAACTCTGTCTGTCTGTCTATTGGTCTATCTGTCTGTCTATCGGTCTGTCTGTCTGTCAATCTAATATGTTTGTATGTGAATTATCACTGCAACAATTTCAATATAATTTGGAATGGAGATGCTTGAGGAAGGATATACTTTATATCGCGATAACTGACAAACACGCGAGCGAAGTCGAAGTAAAAATATATAGTAGGTAATACAAAAGACGTTCATTTAACTCAATATCTGCATGTTTGGATTCGATTGCCTGCCTGGCTACTGTTGTTTCAATTCCGTTGTTCAAAGAACAAATCAAAGCGTTCTACGTTCAGTATGTGTAGTTTTTACCTTAAAACTGTTCAAATACCGACAGCAAAACTGTCGTTCGTCGCATTCAGTATACCCATACTAGTTACAGGAAGCGAAGAAAAAAACTAGCAGGCTACCTACATCTGAGTAAAAGAAAATTATGTTGTTAAATGTAAATCTTCAAAAGAGACTCTTTGAATACATAAACTTCATTCCATTTTATCTATTATTACAGGATATCCCTTATGACATCAAGATAACGGTACTTCAGGCCTTTCTATATAGTGCTTTTTCTGTCCTTGGAAGTGTATTTATGTATTTATTAGTCGTAGTATACGACTAATAAATATACATATCCAAAACTAGTAATAGTTCTTGTAATTATTTATCGCGCGCGCAATCCGAGGAGTTTTTATCGGGATCGTCTGAGGCCATGTCTAAACCTATTATTTTTCTGTTTTTAAAATAAAATAAAGTAAGCATTTCAAGCACATAATATACATATTACTTATGCATATTCATTTATTAATACATATTTTTTTTATTAAACAGAATATATGTTTCTTACTATACACACACAATGCCGTGTAGTTTGAAACCAAGCAGCTTCAATAATAATGCATGTTTTTTTTTCTTAGAATAAGAATTTACTCGCAGTTGGATTTTCGAAATTTTTGAAAAAAGACGTTTTTTAAATCATTCCTAGAACCTTATACAGAGCTTAAATATCACAACATAATTTTAACTAAATTTACTATGAGTTACTAAACCATAAATATTCAATTTCTAGAACTGGTTGTCTGTGGTTTAACTACAGTTAGCTATTAACCGCATGAGCACTGCGGTTCTCGACGGACATGACAGGGTTGAATTTAAAAAGGTAAATTTTATCTCGTGATTTCAATGGAAATGTGTATTCATATTGCGGGATAACTATTGAAATTAAATACCAAAGTAAGAGTTTGTAACTGTTATATTATCATCATCTTCCGAGCCTTTATTCCCAAGTTTATTTAGGATCGGCTACTAGTTCAACCAGATTTACCTGAATTTCAGTTTTTCCACGAAGCGACTGGCATCGGACCTCTGCAACCCTAAGGGAGAACTGAAATTCGAAGATTGAACTAGTTGTCAGTATTTGAGGACACTGACTTCCCAATAACGATTGCCATAGATGTTCATGGCAACCGGGACCGACGGCTTTACGTGCTCTCCGAGGCACGGGCGTGAATCACTGCCAAACTTCCAAACTCCGGGCTGCTATTAGGAATTTCCTAAGAAAAACCCAAAAACATTTTTTGGCCCGACCCGGGATTTGAACCCAAAACCTCTTGATTAGCAGTCGCATACGCTAACCACTAGACCAAAGAGGCAGTTAATTGAAAAATTAAAACATGATTAAATCATTGCCAAAGTACAATGGAATCATGTAGAATTTATGTATTTCACGTTTCTACCTACACCGGTTTTATTGCTGTAAATCAAAAGTAATCGCAAGCTATCATGATCATCATCATCCACCTTTAACAGTCCACTGCTGGACGTAGGCCTCTCCTAAGAAAGCTAAGCAAACTAAGCTAGTCTATAAAAACAGCCTAAGACACACATTATGTCATCAGCTTCCTATCAGTGAAAGTCCCGTAAAAATCGGTTCAGTCGTTCTAAAGATTACCCGGAAAAAAAAGAAAGACTGACTTATTGGTATAGATTTGGAGTTGCAAATAAAATCTTAAGAGAAAAAAATTACTACACCTTCAAAACGCAACTAAACCAATTAAAATTAAACAAATCTTCCTAGCCTTTATTCCCAAGTTTATTTGGGGTCGGCTGCTAGTTCAACCGGTTTTACCTGAATTTCAGTTTTTCCACTGAGCGACTGGCATCGGACCTCCGTAACCCTAACGGAGAACTGGAATTTCCTAAGAAAAAGCCAAAAACACTTTTTGGCCCGACCAGGGATTCGAACCCGAGACCTTTAGATTAGCAGTCGCATACGCTAACCACTAGACCAACGAGTTTTAAACCAATAAAAATTAAAACACTAGAAAATACCTGTCTCTTAAAAGGGCATATTATGGGCGTGAGATGTTCTCTAATATCTCTACAAAGGTGTTTGTAATATAAACTTACCAAGTACAATTTGATCCCAGTCGTATTATTATAGGTTAACCTATTACAAACATAATCTATATCTACATACATTGTATTATTATATTTATAACATATCATGTTCAGCAATTTATCTAACATAGGTATTTGAGACAGAGATAACTTACATGTGCTCCACAAAATACAATATTAAGCAACCTACGTATATAGTATTGACATTTCTCGACAATCCATGACCTTATTTACTTAGTATTTGCGCGTTTATAATACCGATGGTGGTATTACCTTTAGTATTAGGATGTGTCTCGTCCCGGGGTTCCAGGGTTTTCCTTTCTAGGGTATACCAGGTTCCCTGGCAACTAGAACCTGATACGGCGTATAGTTTTAATCGGATCGAGTCCGATATAGCTATAGTTTTCCCGTATAGTTCATTACATGGCCTACCATTGTGGATTTTTACAGATTTTTCTAGCCAGTCGTTTGGCTTTTCTAAGGGGGGGTCACCCTGTTTTAACAAAAAAATAGCTTTAATGAATAACTCGCAAATGGATACTTTATTCAAAAAATTGTATTAGTTACCTCGCAATATTTTTAAAAGACATATATAATGATAACCCTCACGATGAGGTAGATGCGAAAAAAAAAAACATCTCCACTTTACGAGAAGAGGAGGTACCTCAAATATAACATTTTTCATGATTTTACTTTAGGCCCGTCGACGTGATCAAAACACATATTCATACAAAGTTTCATCTTTCTAGTACTAACCAGTTGGGCGGCAAGTCGAGGACAGACTGACGGACATGACGAAACTTTAAAGGTTCCGATTCATGAACCTGAAATGAAACTCTGAAAATATGGTGTTGCGTCTGCTCGTTTTCTCTTTTACCATAAAAAAGCTAACATATTATATGATATCAAACGGAACCCTGTTCATCTTTTCGCAACCGGTTGAATTAAGTCAGCAACATCTGCAAATACGCCAATAATCAGCTCATAATCGTTTATCTATACAGGTTCTCACGATACTAGTCACTAAAGTGCTCTGTTATAAAATCAAGGAAGTATTTATCTTAATCAGTGCAACTTCTAGTCTGAAATATAAACGAGTATACTACTATTTACTAAGTTGAGAACGAGACTACGAAACGGTTGAATGGTATGGTTAATAATAATTCACAGATTACTGGTATTCATGTTAGCTTCTCCAACAGATCAATCAATATTCTAGTTTTCTAATACATGGAGATGGATCTTAGTTTTCTGATATCAAGCAGGTAGATTTTAGCAAGGGAAGTCGCTAGACCAAGATTGTATTTTTTGGTGTTATTTCATAAAGCAATATACGCCCGCAAGCGTCTATTTTCGATATAAAACAATCGTTCCGATATGACAGTTGATAAAAACAAATTTCAAGTCTCATAAACACATTCTGTGTCATGGCAGTATAATGCATAATATATACCAATTTGGCTATTCCCTACTATATTTTTCTATGGTTTTATGAGGTACCCTCTGGGAAGGCGTGACAGAATAATAATAATAATCTTTAGTCCATTTTTATTTGAGTTCCTCGAGCTATTGCAGTTGCAAAGAGATGTTGCCTTGGTATATATATATCACTTTGGTAGGATTATATACATAAAAAATATATTATATTTTTTATGTACATATATAATCCTACCAAAGTGATTCTACTCTGCCTGATGGAAAACATGTCGAATAGAATTAAGGAGTAGTTGTCACAAAGAATACCCAGACTAAGAACAACAATTTATGGAATACATAAACTGTTCTACATGTTGGATTTGAATTCACAAAACTTCACAAAGTACTTGGATACTGCCTTGCTTTGCTTGCAATTAAATTCTTATAACACTGTTATCTGAGCATAACTGTGAAAAAAAAGCACTGTGCTTAATACCTTGACACACACATCTCGAACATTATCAGTTTAATTCTACGAGTAAATAAATTCACTCTCTGAAACACATTAAGACTACTATTTTTCAAGACTACAGCAATTAACGATCGATCATAGATCAACAATCTAGGCAACCTGAACCCTTAATACCTTCACCTGATCCTGCTAATGGAAATAAACGAGCAGTGTGGGAAAACTAATGATATTTGATGGTGTTACGGCGACTCTTTAAATTGTACTGCAATTTATAGTAGACGTAATTGTGTTTCGCTGGACCTAACACTTTGTACCTTTTGCGAGATAGTAAGCTTAATATAACAGTAGCTAGTTTTATGTTTCTTGTTCTTATTAAGTTGACTAGTTTGAATTAAAACATATACTGAAAGAAATACATTTCAAAAAAGTAAAACTTAACAAAAAAAACTGGACCTGGCTTTCAGAAAACTAAACATAGGCAGTCATAGTAAGGGTCACCATGCTGTATTGTTTGTATTCATAGTTAAACTCGTGACCACCATTTTTGGAATCTAGTCATTGCCAGCTGATTTGTTAAAAAAGCGGCCAAGTGCAAGTCGGACTCGCCCATGAAGGGTCCCCCATAGATACCGATGAAAAAAAAATTGTTGAGTTTCAGTTCCAAGTATGGGGACCCCCAAAATTTATTGTTTTTTTTTCTATTTTTATGTAAAAATTTTAATGCGATTCACAGATTACATCTGCTTACCATGTTTAAAAAGTATAGTTCTTATAGTTTCGGAAAAAAGTGGCTGTGACATACGGACGGACAGACATGACGAATCTATAAGGGTTCCGTTTTTTGACATTTGGCTATGGAACCTTAAAAAACCAGTGCTATTACTGCTTTGATGGTGACTGCATTGGTGATCTAGTGGTTAGCGTATGCTCCTTTTGATCAAGAGGAGACCTCTTGATCAAAAGGTTCGATTCCCGGGTCGGACCAAATATTTGTGTGAACCACAAATAATTGTTTCGGAGTCTGGGTGTTTTCTATGTATAATATGTATGTATTTACAAAAAAGAAGTATGTTTATGTATTTACTAGCTTTCCGGCCGCGGCTTCGCCCGCGTGGAATTCGTCTTACATGATTTTATGTTTGATAATAAGGAACTTCGACACAAATTTTCGTCCCCTATTTCAAACCCTTCTACCTTTATTTTCGCGATAAAAAGTATCCTAAGTCCTTTCCCAAGTTCAGTTCTATCTTCATACCAAATTACATCAAAATCGGTTCAGTGGTTTAGGTGAAAGCGTAACAGACAGACAGACAGACAGAGTTACTTTCGCATTTATAATATTAGTAGGGATTACACCATCGGAAAGTAGAGCCTTCATCAAACAGAAAACACCCCATTTTTTTGAAAAAAGTCGAAATAGGGTGAAAAAAATTAAATATTTCAAATCAAAAAAATTACAGTGTATTCGGGACATAAAAAGGTAAGTTTTCACTAAATTTCGTTTAAAAATTATTTTATTTGTAAAAGATAAAAATAGAAAACCAAAACTTTTTTTTAATTTTACACTTATAATTTGAGGTTATGTGAAAAAAAGTGTAAATAAAAAATCGGCCAAGTGCGTGTCAGGCCACGCACAGGAAAGGGTTCCTCAGTCACCCATAATGGTACGTGGATTAGAAATTGTATCTAATGGATAATTGTTATGTTTACGTATTAATGCGTTAATTTTGTATGTTTTCCAAGTAAGCACATTGTAGAAGTAAAGCCTCTGTAACTCCTGAACTGACAAAGTCATCTAATTCGTTATAGTTTTCGTTTAAAGTTCATTATATGGACCACTATCACGAATTTTTCCAGTTTTTTTGAGCCGGCCGTTTAGCTTTTAGAGGGGGAGGATGCCCGGTTTTAAAAAAAAGTGGCCTATAAAGTGGAATTTCTCGCAAACGGATTTCTAAATCAAAAAATCGTCTTAACAACCCTTTAGTGTTTTTAAAAGACCTATATAATGATACCCCACATGATGGGGTAGCCGCGAGAAAAAAAAACATCCACAATTTACGTGTCAGGGAGGTACCCTAAATAATAATATTTTTCATAATTTTATTGTAGCACTTTGTCGACGTAATTACAATACATATTCATGTAAAGTTGCATCTTTCTAGCACTTACTGTTTGGATGGTAAGTCGAGGACGGACGGACGGACATGACGAATCTATAAGGGTTCCAAGTCATAAACCTCGGAACCCTAAAAAGTAGTAGATCTTTTAATTACCTACAACTTTGCCATTTAACTTTTTTCCATAGGACTGGTAGTTTTGCCGGAAATTGAGATAAACCGTTTTTTACCCTTTCATCTTCCTAGCCTTATTCCCAATTTACCCTTTGTTTTATATATTTAGCCATTCAAAGTGACTCTACCCCGCCTGATGGAAAGCATGAGCAGAATCCAAGAGTCGGGGCTACCACACTTGCTGCGAATGAAGACAATAATGTATGGCGGCCCACACTATGGCGGCTTAGTGAGATGCTTTTTCACGCCTCGTCCGAGGAGGACCCGAAAACCTCCCCCCCCTACCCGACCCCCCTCAGATCGCAGATCGCCCGTAAATTATTTTTCCTTTCATTTTTATAATCTTCTCCTCCTTTTCCAATGGGTTTCATTGTACTATAATTTTGTTTTCAAAAATTATCTACCCTGCTCTACTGGTCTTTATGTCATTTACAAACTATCATTATTTGTATAGGAGCTAGCAACGTTTTCGAGAAAGAATTTCAGGTCAGCTGATTTTGTGATATGTTGTCCATCTTGCTCTTTCGGTTAGATTCCGGGCTGTCTGGCTGGCGAGAGTGGTTGCGTTCATTAGTGCGCATCCTGTCTGTGTAGGTAATAATCCTGGATTTTAAAATCATTTTAAGAAGCGTAATTTTATTTTTTTTGTATTTAAATAAGTTTAGCTGACATACTTTTCTTATTGCCAGACATTTTCGACAATGCTAAGTATGTGCCAGACGCGAATGTTTATTTATTTTTTATAAAAAATTCAAAGTATTTTATAATGTCTGTAATTTTAATATCATGTTAATTAAAGATAAAAGAACATAAAACTAATTTGCCAGACATTAATTCGGTTGTTAAACCTTGAATTTAAATGAAAATCTCATGAAAAGTATTGCAGTATGATTCTATTTTTTATTGAATATTCAAGAGAATGGTGAGAATTTAAGGAACCAAGTTATCAATGAATGCGCAGATGATGAGATTAGATTTGATAAACTAATAAAAAAAGTTTTTAATTTTGCTGAAGCGCAAAGGAAAAAGAAATTGACGCTAGGGAATAAAGTCGTTGAGTTGCGAATGCAGAGAGATCTATTTGGCAGAATGCTGGGGATTCCTCTCACCCACAAGGTTGACATTGAAAAAGTTTTGGCATTTTCACTTACCCCGATGCCAACTTCAATATGTCATCCAGATGGTTCAATATGCAAAACCGATAAATCACAACTATAGTCGTCACAAAATAAGAAGCCCGTTTTGACATTTGTCATTTGACATGCCGCATGTAAGAAATTGAAAAATCAAATTCATAATCCAATTTAATTACTATGTTACCCATACACTATCCCAACGCGTATCATAAATAAGCATCAAGTTTAACTTGATATTGAAAAATTGCACTCAAAAACACGAATTAATCGTATTAGTTACGCAACGATGACAAATGTCAAACCGGGCTTCTTATTTTGTGACGACTATAGCAAAGTTAATAGAGAAGAAATTGGCCAACACTATAAATCGACAACCGTTAACCTTTGATGTTTGTCTTGTTGATGTTTTTTTTTTGTTCAGATGAATGATGTGCCACAAACCTATGACGGTATTTCTAAGAAGTTTCTAAGTACTATCTCCCAGATGAAATCTGTTCGGATTGATTTTGTATTTGATTAATATTTTTCGCCTTCTATCAAAGATTGTGAACGTTTACGGCGAGAAGAAGCAACCAACCCTGTTTCAATAGGTCCCAACCAAATCCGGCCCCATTATTTCGCAGCTGAACTTAAAAATGTACAATTTAAAGAAGCTTTAGTAACCTTTTTTATTGATCACTGGGATAGTGAAGACATGTTGCCTTTCATTGGTAATAAAAACATTCACGTTTTTCGAATTTATATCAAAAATTCAAAGTATTTTATAATGTCTGTAATTTTAATAATATGTTACTTAAAGATATAAGAACCTAAATTTAATTTGCCAGACATTAATTCGATTGTTAAGCCTTGAATTCAAATGAAAAACTCATGAAAGTGTTCCGAGAGAGACAGTTGCAGAGTATATAGTTGAGAATGTTACAGAGAATCATTACAAAAGTTAATTACTTGTCATTGTATATATTACATTTAATAATAATAATAATAGTTCTAGTCAGAACAAGTTTCAATAGAAAAACTTAAGAATATAGAATTAGAATAAAATTTCAAAAACAACACTTTTTTTAAATTGTCCTGATTACTAAGTGTGGTTGGTTGCTTCTTCTCGCCGTAAACGTTCACAATCTTTGATAGAAGGCGAAAAATAGTGGTCAAAGACAAAATCAATCCCAACAGATTTCATCTGGGAGATAGTACTTAGAAACTTCTTAGAAATACCGTCATAGGTTTGTGGCACATCTTTCATCTGAACAAAAAAAAAAACATCAACAAGACAAACATCAAAGGTTAACGGTTGTCGATTTATAGTGTTGTCCAATTTCTTCTCTATTAACTTTGCTAATTGTGATTTATCGGTTTTACATATTGAACCAGCTGGATGACACATTGACGTTGGAATCGGGGTAAGTGGAAATACCAAAACTTTTTCAATGTCAACCTTGTGGGTGAGAGAAATCCCCAGCATTCTGCCAAATAGATCTCTCTGCATTCGCAACTCAACGACTTTATTCCCTTCTTTTTCTTTGGCGCTTCAGCAAAATTAAAAGGTTTTTTTTTATTGGTTTATCAAAACTTATCTCATCATCTGCGCATTCATTGATAAATTGGTTCCTAAAATTCTCACCATTCTCTTGAATATTCAATAAAAAATAAAATCATACTGCAATACTTTTCATGAGTTTTTCATTTAAATTCAAGGTTTAACAACCGAATTAATGTCTGGCAAATTAATTTTAGGTTCTTTTATATTTAATTAACTTAATATTAAAATTACAGACATTATAAAATACTTTGAATTTTTTATAAAATATAAATAAACATTCGCGTATGGCACATACTTAGCATTGTCGAAAATGTCTGGCAATAAGAAAAGTATGTCAGCTAAATTTATTTAAATACAAAAAAAATAAAATTACGCTTCTTAAAATGATTTTAAAATCCAGGATTATTACCTACACAGACAGGATGCGCACTAATGAACGCAACCGCTCTCGCCAGCCAGACAGCCCGGAATCTAACCGAAAGAGTAAGATGGAAGACATATCACAAAATCAGCTGACCTAAAATTCTTTTTTTCCAAACGTTGCTAGCTCCCGTACCATATGGTTGCCATGCAAGTGTGTTATGCCTAGCAACCTGTGAAGTTTTGACAGGAGATAAACAGTGATACATTTTGACAAATACGATATAAGTATTTTTTAAATCACCTAGGTAAAAATTTAAAAACCTTTGTATCTTGATTATTGCAGTAAAAAGTAGCCTATGTCCTTTCCCAAGTTCAGTTCTATCTTCATACCAAATTTCATCAAAATCGGTTTCGTGGTTTAGGCGTGAAAGCGTAACAGACAGACAGACAGAGTTACTTTCGAATTTATAATATTAGTATGGATATCAAATGTTTAGTACCCAGAAAACAAGCTCTGCTTAGTTTGGGACTAGATGATGCTGTGTAAGATGTCAGAAATATTTACTTTTTTATACTCCAAAACGAGAGACTTGTAAAAGTATTTTGGTATTAAGTATGTTATATTTTGTGTTTATTTCGTCTTGAACCAGTAAGTAAGCACTAATTTAATTACTTTATATTCTACTTCTATAGAGATTAATTAAACTGAATTCTATTACACCTAATCAACAGCGAATGCACTCAGTCGTTTTAACAAATGAGATAAATTTGAGGGGTGTTATAAATAGCTATCATAGACATACCGTGGGAGATCCTTGCTCCGGCACATGTAAAACAGATTTACTTTTTTTTTGTAAAAAATATGAGCCCGGCAACTTTACTCAACCTGATGTATAACTTGAGCAGAATATAAGAGTAAATTGTTACCATACTCATTACGAATGCAGACAAAGCAACTATGCAGCATGGTGACACAGATTATGGCGGTCTATTGAAATGCTTCCGTATTATTGGGCCTCTGGTCTTGAACTCACCCACCAAACACGATAGCAGGAATGCTCTTAGTTCAGGTTAGTCTACTGTGAGAGTGTAGTACTGCCTTGGTTGATACAGCCCATGCTGAGGTCTGAATGCTGAAGTCAACGTAGCATACTACCTTATGCCGTTTCACATTAAATCAGGGTTTAGGTAATCTTTTGCTGCTTCTTAGTGAGTGAGGTTGCTAAATGCCCAATTGTCCCTATGTAATACAGGGTTGTGGAGAAAACTATGAATTAGGAGCTTCTGTAGGTTGTCGCTTTGTCGGGTATTTAAAGACAGTAGTAATATAAGGATTCCGCCTTTTCGCTCTTCGATCGATGTATCAATAAAATTTAAATATTTTAATATTAATTAAAAATTTTAAAAATTTCATCAATCATCAACAACCCTTAACGTCCCACTGCTGGGCTCAGGTCTCCTCTCAAGAGAGGGTTAAGGCCATACGTCCCCACGCTGGCCGAGTGCGGGTTGGGGACAGTTTTAATGACTACAAATATGAATTCAATCGGTGAGTGTGATGTTTGTATGAAGCACATGTTTATCTGAGTATTAACACAACTCGCGAGTAGGGATAAATTAAGAATACAGTGACATCGTGAGGAGTTAAGGAGCAAACTACGTATGAAAGCAGTAATGCAAAGGGAAGTAAAACTTGGAACAAACCCCATACAAACCGATATGATCAACGTGTTTTAGTGAAGGTTTTAGCAGGCCAACACCTCCTCTCTAAGGGGAGACTCATATTGATCAGTAGATTGTTAGTGGATTTTGATGATGTTTGAATACTGAAAGCCTTTTAATACATCGTAGAATAAGATTGTTATTCTTTAGTGAACCTACATCATAAAGAGATATCATCACGGAAAACAAAGTATCAAATATAGTCATATTAGCAAATCGTCAGGTGTGTTGTATGTGTATCAAGTAACAGTGTTATAAAACGACATAAACATATAAGCCAGAACGCGTGTGGTAATCTTGTTATGGGCGTTAACGAGTAATTGGCAATTGATTTGAATAATTGCAATTGATAGATAAGAGACGCTCGTTTACGAGAGGTCTACATATTATTTTGCAGACTAGCATTTCGATTATTGCAGTAAAAAGTAGCCTATCTGTTATTCTGATATATAAGCTTTATTGCTGTAAAGTTTCATCCAAATGCATTTAGTAGTTTTTGCGTACAAGCAACATACATACATACTCACGAACTTTCGTGTTTATAGTATTAGTAGGATTGTTGAATTGGTGAATCAGTTTTCCTCTCAGAATTAAAAATAAATTAAAGTTTCCATTGACTCTTCTAAAACCACTGTGTAGATATATAACAATTTTATAAAGCGTTCATTACATTCTTTTCTCTTTTATTTTTAAATTAAAAGCTAAGACTTTGATAAAACTTGAACAAGTTTTCAATTACCGTAGTTTATCTCAGAAAATTTGTTTTAAATTTGATACAACATTTTTCTTAGCTTGGATTTTATCAACGCCGTAATTACAAATAGTTATGAGTACTAACAGGTATTTTATTCAATATTTTAACTGTTAATTTTTCAGAGACACTTTATATGAAAGCTTTTTGACTCTTATTTTGATTAAATCACAGGAATATGAAATGTGGGATGAATTATATCATATTTAAGCAGTCGGTCCCGATTGTTGTTATAAGATAGCTGTTGTGAAGTTTAGTTAGAGGCCTTCGGGCGGCTTAAAACATCCAACGGCAAGATTACGTAGTTACAACGTGTCTTGCCAGTCCCCAACCCGCACTCGGCCAGCGTGGGGGCGTATGGCCTTAACCCTCTCCTGGAAGGAGACCAGAGCCAGCCATAATGTGCCACTGCTGAGTGGTACATTATGGCTTGTTGATGAAATGAAATATCTATATTTGAATACGGAGTGTGACCACTTCTACTCGTCTAGTTCAATATACTCATTCTACGAGTATCGTAAAAGTCTACTAAGGACGAAAAATACGTATACTCGTACAAGATCACTGCAAAGAGAATTAAAGTTTGAAACAAACCCAATACCAACCCATCTGACCAGCGTTGTATGGTAACAACGCTGGTTCACTCTGAACAGACGGGTTAGTGTTGGGTTTATTAAAGCCAAAATCTCCTTGCAAGAAGAGATCTATATCCAGTAGAAGATTGATTAAGGCTCTTGATAATGATGATTGATGAACACAACATCACACACAGACACACACATACATACACACACAAATACACACACATAAAAACACACACACACAAAAAAGTATTTGTTTGTTTATCTACAGACTTCCACAACGATATCTCTAACATTTAGTTGCTAACATTTTTTTATTTACTTTGTATGTATCTAGTAACAATGTTAAAATACTACAATATTTTAAAGTGGAGTATACGGGTGTGACTACAAACTAGTGTTGTCGAACTTACACGATCTGTAATTTACGAGCTGAGCCGAAGCACGAAACTTGCTTATGTGTGCTGACGATAATAGCCCGAACAGTGAACTTTCATGACTTTAACAACTTTACTTTATGGAAGAAAACGTTTATTTGGATTTATGTATATACTGGAGCTTCATAAACATTATAATTTGTGCTAGACAATTTTACAAACAATATTTAGTTTCCTTTCAAAAATGATCATAGAACTTACAGAAAAAAGTCTTCATAAAGTTCATTCTTCCTGTGATGTCCTTCATAAGTTTAAAGTCGATCAACGCGCTATGGAAAGAGCTATGCGCGAAGTTTCTCTGAAGAAAAAAAATTAAAATAATGTGACCGACAAAGCTCTGAGAGTAATAAGGTTAAAGTGACAATGTGCTAGTCACATATATCGACAACCGACAACCGTTGCAGTAATCAGTGGAGTGGAGACCGTGTCTTGGTAAACGTAAGTATGGGTACTTCCGTCACCTTGAGTCGTCTTGATATTTAAAGAAACTTGAGACTTCTGTAAGAAGGCTGGCGTCGACTGCATGCAAAAAGTAACAAACCAAGCTCTATGCTGTGCCTTCGGAGAGGTATAAGTCCAACAATGGAATGCAACGGACTAATGGTTATCATGGAGTAATAACGACTTCATTGATTTATTGTTATTGTTTTAGGGTCTGCAAGGATAATTTAAAAACTTATTTAAAAAAAATCTGATGTTTTTAATCTGCATTGATGCTTCACTTGTGCGTATGATGCAAAACTTGACTTTCTTTGACTGCCTTGTTGTTCTAGTGGTTAGCGTATGCGGCTGCTTTTCAAGAGGTCTTGGGTTTGATTCCCGGGTCAGACCAAATATTTGTGTGATATAGGAAATATTTGTTTCGGAGTCTGAGTGTTTTCCTATGTAGGTATTTATAAAAAAAGAATGTTTATGTATCTATATCAGTTTAGTACCCATAATACAAACTCCGCTTCGTTTGGGACTAAATGAAGTTGTGTGTAAAATGTCCGAAAAATATATTTATTTAGAGAAGTGTCACAACTGTTTGTTACCAATTGTGTAGACGAACGAACTACTATTGCACAGACATATCTAATTTACATTGCACCAGAGATCCTTACAATAACCGTGTAACTATCAGGTGTGTGCAAGATAGTGTGTGTATTTATATGTGCATGTGATCTTGGTGTACACATACACGCTTCGATAGAAGCAGTACAACACCCAAGTGTGTTGTAGATAACTGACCTGTATGAAAACGATGTATCTTTAATACATTTAGTGGAGATACTGTATTTGTCGAAACTACGTAGCTTTCCTTTGGGATATAGCCAGTTTTCGATATCAAATTGTGTTATATGCCTAAACGTAGACAATCCTACTTAATCTACTCATAATGAGATTTAGTTTATCGTTGTATTTTTGCATGCAAATTACGTTTTTGATAGTCTACGTAGGTTTTTATTCATGAAGAAAAAAAGCTTAGCAAGAAAATTCATATTGATATGAACTTATATTTAAATAGCGTACGTTGGTCTTCGGCGTGTATGTTGATTTTCGCGGTAAAGAATAGTGTATGTCCTTCCTCATGAATCAAAGTATCTAGGGCTAAATTTCATTCAAGTCGATACAGCGGCTTAGCCATGAGAGCGTAACAAATAGACATACAGTTACTTTAAAATTTATAATACTAACTAGTATGTACTATTATGGATTATAGGTCACTCATTGTTATGTCATTTTAGATTTAATGATAAATAGTACCTGAGCAAATAAATTTTTATCTAAATACAACAATGGAGAATATTTTTACAAAATCCGTAAGTACAGAAATAATAAACAGTAAAACAATTACTTTAATAATATAACATTCTACTTTCAGTTTAAGCTGTGTTTTCATTGTATTTAAGTAGTTAAAAGCTAAGTTATATTTAGTGCTCGTTTAGGAACAAAGTACTTTAACCTGATCACCTAATTATAAAGTTCAAAGGCTTATACTTTACTGGAAACCAACAACGGAATGTAGTTACTACTTAAACAGGAATAATATCTAATTATATCGTTACTTACTTCTTGTTGTCATGAACATCTATGACAATCGTTATTAGGAAGTCAGTGATGTACTGACAATAGTTCAACCTTCGAATTTCAATTCTCCCTTATGCTTACGAAGGTCCGATGCCAGTCGCTCCGTGAAATATTTGATATTCAAGTAAAACCGCTTGGACTAGTAGCCAACCGCAAATAATATTAGGAACTAGCTGTGCCCGCGACTTCGTTCGCGTGGTTGTCGAGAGCAAAACAACGTCGTTTAGATAAGAGTATATCACCTTTTTGATGATTTAGATAAGAGTCCTGACTTTGGTATAGTTGATTACGTTAATGCTTCTCTATATACTATGTTAGCGGTGGAATTACCCGGAGCATATACAAAAAGGTTGTTTGGGTTGCTAACACGTGATAGAGAAACATAGAGTTGGCCGTGTGAAAAACAATCAAAAGTAAGGTCTACACCCGCAACGGATAACGTCTGGCCTTGGGCTTTATTAATAGTCATAGCGTAACAGAGGCTTACAGGAAATTGCACACGTTTGAAAGTAAACGGAAAATTATTGGGGATAATGGGTATCCTGGGAATGAAAACAACATCACCGGAGCCGCAACCTGTTAAGATTTCGGCTTCGATGACATTTCGTTGGAGATTTGTTACTCTCAACCGAGTTCCATTGCATAGTTTTGGTGGGCTTAAATTTCTGAGTAGAATGATTGGTACTCCGACTTTTAAATAAATTTTGTGTGCTGGAAGACCTGGTGTATTTAGAGAGTCTAAAAACTCTACTGGATAGTGGGTGGCATCTCCTTCTTCTAAAACCGTGTTAATAGATAAATATTCCCTACTTTCTCCAGAAACATGTACCAATATTTGAGAATTTATTGCTGCTGCTTGGTCGTTGCGAGGTGCCAAAATAGCTCGTTGGCATAGCCAAGCAGCGTCATGGTTCGAGATCTCTGATGGATCTCCGTATACAGAGGAAATGAGTTCCTGCTGTGAGGCAACAGAAGAACACAGGCTTTCGACTAAAGTTACTTTACCTCCTTCTTGAGTCGGGTATGTGCCGTTACCAATTTGAAGTAGTAAATTTGAGAAAACCTGCGCGTTTGCGTCACCTCCCAAATATGCTCGCATATTAAAGCTCAAATTAGTTAATATGACACTACGCCATAAAATAGAGCTCTTTAAACAGGCACCTATTTCATCGGCCCTCGTTCCTCTGGGTATTATAGGGAGTGTCTGCCTGAAGTCTCCACAGAATAGCACCGTTAAGCCTCCCATCGGTCGGTCATTTTGTCTTATATCTCGCAACGTTCTATCTACAGCTTCCACAGCTTTACGATTTGCCATCGTACACTCGTCCCAAACGATAAGGGCGCAATCGCGTAAAACCCTTGCTTTATCACTATTGCGAGACACGTTGCAAACAGGGTTTTCTGTGCGGTCCAAGTCGATTGGTATTTTAAATGTTGTATGTGCAGTTTTTCCTCCTGGTAATAAAGTGGCAGCTATTCCTGAGGAAGCGACGGCAAGGGCAATTTTGTTTTGGCTCCTTATTTGAGCCAAGATAACTTTAGTGAGGAAAGTTTTACCTGTTCCACCAGGTGCATCTAAAAACAGCATTTCTCCTAATGAATGTTCTACACTACAGCATACTCTATCAAAGATTTGACGTTGTTCTGACGTCAAATTTGAACAGCCATTTCGCAATATTTCTGCTAACTCTTCGGGGTTGTAATTTATTTCAGATGTATACTCCCTATTAATTCGTTCCCCACCAACTGTCGGTGTCGGCAAGCCGTATTGACTGAGGGGGTTCCCTCCTATACTTGTAACTATATCTTGTATAGCCAGCAAAGCCCTATTATGGCAGCTTTCACGTACTTGGTCAGAAGTTTCACTATTTATATTTTGCTGTCTCAAAAAATCTTCGGCAAACGCGTCTTTATATTTTTGCCACAACTGCCCAGCGTCCGATAGGCCACAAAATGTCAACAAAATGGCAAATAAATGGCGCAAACGATGTGGACTATCACTGACGCATGCTTCGGCTAAAGCATCATCCCAATGCTGATCGCCATCTAATAAATGCCGTGCGCGGCAAGCAGCTTGAAATGTGGGATATTCTATATCGTCCACTTTGCGGAGCTCAGCAAAAGAAGTAGGTCCTCGCACTGTGTGAAGAAGAAGGCGTAAATAATAACACTCTGCATTATTTGGGTGCACCGTGTATACTCTTCCAATCACGTGTTCTTTAAAAATGCCGGACTCGCCTTCTACAGCAGTTCCACGTCTCCTGCGATTAAAAACACCTTGCTGCTTGTTATAAGTATAATAATGTGGCACTTCATTGTACAACAGAGACTTAGCGAAATTGTCTCTTTCGCAAAGGCGAAAGAATGCGAGCAAGGTGGTTTGTCTTGGGTTGTTCATTCTTTCTGCCACATTTTCTGGCTGAAAGTAAACTCGCTGCCCGCCTTCCAGGTGCACGTCAAGATGGATGACTGGCGGATACCTTTCATGAATAGGGAAACTCAAAATGCGCCAAACTGCCTCCGAAGAGCTTATGTATCGGCCAGATTGATACCTTGTCACTTCATCAAATTGGTTGTTATTTCTTAGTGCTATCATGGCTTGATCACTACCTTTATTAACATATTTACATATATATTTTATAGATTCGACGCTATTACAAATTTCAACATTAATGTGTGCTTGAAAAGCGTTTGACAAAACTGGAGAATACGGTACCACCCAACTATTATTTAGAATTATTTCTTGTCCACGGAATCTGACAGTAGCTGTGAAACCACCTTGTGACGGTGATCTTCGCCGGTATTGCGGATACCCATTTTCCCCAGCCATAGTTAGTTCTTTCAGTGCTCTGGGGTATTTTTTTGAGCATTGACCATCTTTCATGCACGGTGATTCCCTGTTTAAGAGGCCACATGGCCCGTGAACCATATGTGTTTTTACTATGTCATGCAAAATCGGATCTGCATTATAGTCCGGAAATTCTGCACTTATGACACTGTCTATAGCATCGGGACGAATTTTTTCTTCCAGCCACAGAAGAATGTGCGCGTGGGGTAAACCACGCTTTTGCCACTCGACGCTATACATAAAACAAAGAGTTGAACCGAAAACTTTCTCCTTTGTAAGTAGATTAATCAAGACTTTGAGTTTTAAATGAAAAATCCTAGCAATAATGTCATGTCTGTCGTATGACGCCTGTCCTGTGAGAAGTGCCTGGCAAATCTCCGTCCACTTTGGATTTGTTGTAAATGTTATAAAAAGGTCCGGCCGGCCGTATTTACGGACGTAACAAAAAGCATCTTGCGTTCGTTCGTGCATATACCGCGGACCGCCTGTGAAACTGGATGGCAAAATAACCAATCGACCCAAGTTTTCGACGTTATTATCTGATTGCATGGCGTCCCGCAAGTGCACGTATTCTTCAGCGCGTAACCGTCGCTGGTTAGTGCGAATATACACTAAACGTTCAGTTTCTATTTTTGCGTACATGTCCACAATAAATTGGCTGAACAAACCACGAAATCGTTGCAAATATACGAAACTGTTTTGCCTTATTTGTAAAAGGTAGGAATAGTATTGTTGAGCAGATATTTTTTTTTGATAATTAGTGACTCTCGTAGTAGAGTTCACTTGGTACAGCCCAAAATTGTACCCATCTTCACCATGACAATAGATTAGTGGATATTGCAGGGCGTCGTAAGCTCGGTGGGTTTCCAAAATGCGTTGAAGGCGATCGTCGCGTGTACGCAACACGATATCACGTCTCTCACACTCCTGGTCGACTAAAACAACTGCAACTTCATCTGCGACGGGTGCATTGTGTCTTCCACGGTGTTCACCCACAGGACGTCTATCGGCACTTATAACAATTTTGAAATCATTGCTGCCTTGTGGAATTGACTCCAATGCAGCTTTGAATTCACGAACGTACTGGTTAACGCGATGCAGCAATTCTTGAAGTTGACCCAAAAGCTCAGCATTGAGCTGGGGAAAATTGTGATTTCTAACATTGAGCTGTTGCGTGTAATCGGATACAAAATAAATTTGGAGAAATTTGGGTTCATTTTCTGGCAGCAAAGATCCAATAAGGTGATAAACTTGACCTTGTACTTTGAAGGTTGGCATGAACGGTCCTTCCGTTATTTGTTTTGCCCCAAAGGAAGTCATTTGGAAAGCACTGTTATATAAACGAATATTATCCAAAAAACGGTTCGACTGGGGATGATCGCCATTCAGGAGACTTATAAGTAAGTGTGGTGGATCTTGGAAATTTGGAAGAACAATTTTTCCATTTGAGCAGCACATTCCATCTGTCTCTTTCCTCCATTTCAAAGCATGACAAAAATTACAAATTTCTCTCATGTCACCCACGAAAGTAAAGCCAGCATAATTAATTCTAGACGAATATGTGAACCCTGATTTTTCCCTATTGTCCCAAGGTAATAAAATATTTGCATCGTCATTTTCCATGGACTCATCAGCTCCGCTATTTGTTTCTCTATTCATATGGTATCGAGCTCGTTCTATTTCTAGGCGAGATTGACGTTGTTCTGCTGTTTCTGCTCGTCTTAGTTCATCTATTCTTTCCCTTTCAGATGCAAGATAACTTTCATTGTTTCTTTGTACACCTACATAGTTATGTCTAGCTATTTCTAATCGTTCTTCTCTTTGGGAGAGAGATTCAGACTCGCGCGAGAGAGCGTGTCGCTCTCGGTCAGATGACAGACGTGCTTGGCGTTCCTCGATACTCTCTTGAGAACGCAAAGTCGCGGTCCGAGTTCTTTGCGAACTTAAGCGCGACTCCCTTTCTGTGAAAGTCTCTGACTCGCGTGAGAGAGACTGGCGCTCCCGATCAGCAGACAGCCGAACTTCGCGTTCCTGGATATTCTCTTGAGAACGCAAAGTCGCGGTCCGAGTTCTTTGCGAACTTAAGCGCGACTCCCTTTCTGTGAATGTCTCTGACTCACGTGAGAGAGAGTGGCGCTCCCGATCAGCAGACAGCCGAACTTCGCGTTCCTGGATATTCTCTTGAGAACGCAAAGTCGCGGTCCGAGTTCTTTGCGAACTTAAGCGCGACTCCCTTTCTGTGAATGTCTCTGACTCACGTGAGAGAGAGTGGCGCTCCCGATCAGCAGACAGCCGGTCTTCGCGTTCCTGGATACTCTCTTGAGACCGCAAAGTCGCGGTCCGTGTTCTTTGTGAACTTAAACGTGACTCCCTTTCGGTGAACGTTTCCGATTCACGTGAAAGAGCGATGTGCTCTCGGTTAGCAGATAACCGTGCTTCACGATCTTCTTCCGATTCCTGAGACCTACAAAGTCTCATCCTTTTCGCATTTCGGCTACGCAGCGAAAGGTTAGTTTTTTTTCTTTGAGGCATTTTCAAGGAAAATTAAAGCAATAAACAAAACTAACAACACTTATGACTGAATAGCCTACAAACTTAAAAGAACGGTGCGTCGAACAGTCTAGTGTGACAACGTATCGTCTGTTCGTGGTCGTGACTCAACGAATTGGCAACACTAACTTACTGTATAACGATTGGCACTATTGGATTCAAACTACGAAGTAAATCAAATACAATCTTAACTTCGTACTTCAAACCAATGACCAAAGTTGACCAAACGAAACCAATAAGATAAGCAAATACTTTTTTTTCGACCAATTTAGAAAATCGATAAACCAAGCAACCAAAGAACTTTTACGACACACGCAAGAACTTTTAAGACACCTAACGAAACCCAATTTGCCTAGTAAACACGGTGGACGTCATCCTCGCGCGGAAAATCTTAACACCGCGATTCAGAAAATGACGTCATTTGCACAACGCCATCTATCGGATTTAGATTTCAACTATCAACATTAGTTCTATTTTTAGTCTTAAGATGTCGTTGCAAGTACTATACTTAATTGCGTAACGTAATATTTTACTTCTTGAACTCACTAAATTAATCATATCTTTTGATAGAGTGAACCGATTTCGATGAAACAAAAACTAAGTTAAACCTCAAGTTGCGTATAATTTTTGTATATAAACATTGTCAGCATTGAATTCGTAGATTTTACGTGATGTGCGCACAAACAAACAGACAAACAGACAAACAGACAAACAGACAAAAATTTCAAAAATGATGGAAATGGGTTCTGTTACTTATCTTTTCACACGCTGGCTATTTTTTGTTTCAATTTCTTCAATGTACAAAAATGACTTTTCTACAGATTTATTATATGTATAGATAAAGGCTAGGAAGAAAAGGAAAATAGTTCTTGTTTTCAGAAGTGATAAGTTCCTTAAGTCAAAATGTATCAAATGACTAAAACAAATAGTCAAGTAAAAGTTGTGTCAGGTGAAACATTTGATTAAATGATTTAGGAGCCGAGAATCTTACTACGAGCCCCTTGGGTAGATAGCTACTAAAATTTAAAAGACCTACAAGCACTTGGATGAGGTTGGTAAAAACAGAAATCACACTAAGGTTATCTAACTCGCTCTAAGTAAACCCTTAAATTTAAAAAATGTTGGTGAAAACGACCATTATTCTGTTTAAATGGCTAATAACTCGGCTAAATTATATTCAGATGAATTGGAAAAACTCAGTTGATTCGATGGGAGTGGTATCATCACATCACAGGAAATTCGTTTTTAACCGACTTGAAGTGAGCAAGAAAGGAGCAGTGTCTTAATTCGATAGCATTTTTTTTAGTAATTTATTTTGCTTTATAAATAAATAAAAAAGAAAGAAACCGAGTGACTGCAATAAAAATTATTATTGTTAAAATAATGTTCCATAAAAGGATTGCTTATTATCGATGTGCTTATTGGAAAATTTCTGAAATTTGATAAACGAATTATCCAAGCCTACCCTAGGTTACGAAGAAAAAACATGCATTCGTCTTGTCTATACTTATAAAAGTATACCATTAATATTGATCACCATACTATAAGGTAGTACTTAGGTAGTAGAGCCACGCTGATTTCAGCACGAATGGGCCGGCTCGACCCGGCCAGTACTACCCTCACACAGAAGACCATCCTAATAATGACAGCATTCTTGCTGTCGTATTTCGTTGGTGAGTGTGAGACCGGAGGCCCAATCATTCTGCATCATTCTCCCGCCCTTCGAAGGCCGGGAGAATGATGCAGAATAATCTAGCCAGGCTGCCATGGTAAGGGTCACCATGCTGCATTTTTTTTTTTTTTTTTTTTTTTATGTCCGGATCTTTGTCCGAACCGCGTAATCTCCCCAAACGTAATCTGGGCCCTTTAGTGACAGCTGATTTGAGTGTTTTCTTATTATATAATAAGTTTGCAACATAAGTTGTTGCAGTGCTGAAGGCATATAATTTTTTGTTATTTACTATTTAATTTAACGCTATGTGTTATTTACTACTCTAATTAATAATATTTGCAAGTTACTATTTATTTTGACGCTATGTGATTTTAACTATTCTAATTAACAATATTTGCAGGTTAATATTTAGTTAACACTGTGTGATATTTACTATTCTAATTAACGATATTCTTAGGAGCTATCTTAATACTAAGTTATACATAATATATCTTTTTTATTTTTCTTTTTTATAATTTTTTATTTTTCTTTTTAATGTTTTTGTATTTTTTGTTTTTGTTTTTTATTTTTTTGTATTTTTTATTTTTATCTTTTCTGTTTTTTCTTTTACTTTGTATGCTTCTTTTCTTTTTATTTTTCTTATATATAATCTTATTTTAACATGTTGCATTTATATATGCTCTAAATATGTATTGTATACATTTTATACATATTTTATCTAAAGCTAACACAGGAATTATAATTTAGTAATTTTATGGCTTATATTATATTAACTCTAATTAATATCCTATATATGTTATGCTTCTTATTATTTTTCAAAAATATTAAGTTAAGCATATTCTATTAACTACTTAATTTAGTTTTATAACATGGCTTATTTGGGCCGTTTGTGCTTATCGACCTGTACCATGCTGCATTGCCTACCCTCACAATAAGCATGGTGACCCCTACTCCTGGATTCTACTCATGCTTTCCATCAGGCAGAGTAGAGTCACTTTGGCAGGCTTAAATATTAAAAAAAAAAAAAAAAAGTTTTTAAAATTGAAGATATCTGGTCCTTAGAAGCTCTGACGCCGAACTACCGACAGACGGACTTGGCAAAACTATAAAGGTTATTTGCTACTGTGTAACCTTAAAAACCAAAGATTATACCCCAAGATAAACAATGCGTAACATTTAGAAATCGGAAACCAAAACTATCCCATAAAAATGGATATAACAAGGATGTTTTGTTACTACGGTGTTTTTAATCCATGGGTTCGTAGAAATCAGGGCAGCCATCACTGACAACATAATGACTTTTGTTATAGAAAAAGAACCGCAGGTAATGAGCAGGTTGGGATTCGGTTCCCGTGTTTGAATATTTCAGTCCCTTTTTTTGATGTTTCCGCTTGATTTGACTACTGGTTTTTGTTTAGAATATTAAAAACGGAATCGTTAAATATGAATGAGATTTAGATTGTGTTCTGATTTCTATAATTTAACTATCTATATTATTAATGTTTATATAATTATATCTGGTAGAATAACAATATTGTGCAGGTAGCAACTCTTGTCGGTATGCGTGGGCATTGTAGATAAATAATAATGGTTATTGTAATAGTAATTAATGGGAACGTTTCTGATATATAGCCGTTAGATCTTAAGTTAAGCACACGAAACTAAATTGGAACTGCAAAAACTAGATTACTAATAGTAAATCTATAATGCTTTGAACATTCTTTAACCGACAGAATTCGCAGAATTACTTTTACATTTATAATATTAATATGGACTGAACTGTCTCGTTGGTCTAGTGGATAGCGTATGCGACTGCTAACCCAGAGGTCTCGGGTTCGAATCCCGGGTCGGGCCAAAAAGTGATTTTGGGTATTTCTTAGGAAATTCCTAATAGCAGTACGGAGTTTGGAAGTTGGGCGGTGATTCCCGCGGTTATTGTGTTAAATCGCGAGTAACATCTCGAAGCAAAGCTAGTCTACAAAACAATAGCCTAAGTTACTTCGTGTCATCAGCTATCTGATAGTGAAAGTCTCGTCAAAATTGATCTGACCATTCCAGAGGAAACAGACAAAAATTGATAAAGTACTATTTGCATGTAAGACCCGTAATCCTATACTTTCACATGGATTAAGTAAAAAAACTATTCATTTAAAATTAGAACAGGTCACTTCATTATTATTTATTTGGAGAGATTTAACACAGATAACAACAAATGATTGTACAGATCACATACAACGGCAGTGACCACCCTAATTGTGTAAGCAATGCAGCATGGTGACATCTTTTAGCCTCCGATCTCGCACTCACCAACAAAATACGACAGAACAAATGCTGTTATTTAAGGTTAGTTTCCTGGATACCCCGATTGAGTTGGCTCATTCGTGCCTTAATCAGCGTGACTCTACGACTTGAAATTTCATGATATGTTTTCTTTAAAATCTTCACACACTGACCGAAAGCTTTTAACAGACCACTGCTAAACATAGGACTCTCCAGGGTAAGAATTATTAATGGAAATTATTCTCTATTCAATTCAACAAAAATATTATAATAAAATTCAAACGATACATTAATAGCTCAACAAACAGGATCTTACCTCGTAAATATCATAACGATTCATGTGGTATACAATACAAATACAGTTGCTAAATCTTTATAATTTCCCAAGTTTAAGCATTCAAATACTTAGTGAATAAAACCTTTAAGAAATTATTTACTTCCAGTGCAACGATTTGAAGCTCAAGTCAACTTGAGTTTTAAATAGCTCAGTTATTTTTACAACGCCATGTGGAGACATGTTACTGGGAATCGCTGCGTACCGTCACTCGATCGTTAAGTATTGATTGACTTGCATGTTCAAAGCATTGTTACTCGGAAATCTTCATTGTTAACGCTCATTGTTCTATACAATAGTATGTATTTCGAGATTCATGTATAAGGGAAGAAAAAGCAAAGTCGTAAACACGCCTATTTTCAAGTCTGTAAATGTAATAAATAATAATAATAAAAGAACTTTATTTGACAAATACAGCTTGCATATAGCAAATAGATAAAAAAGCAATTTTCCAAACACAGTATAAAGAAATAACCGATGAGAATATTATTGAGGCTTGTAACATTTACTAATGTCAATACCAAATGACGTGGCATTGATAATAATTAAGTTGATGACGTGTATTAGAACATGCATTATATTTTGTAAAAACGTTCAAATTACATATAAAATTATTTGCCCTGACTGGTGACACTGCTGACACGGCAGAAGCATCTCATTAAACCGCCATAGTGTGGGTCACCATACTGAATTGTCAAAAAACACAATGAGTACATTGAACACTTTTGTATTCTACTTATGATTTCCATCAGACAGAGTGGAGTCACATTGGCAATCTAATTAAAAACAAACGTATGAGCTCAGTACGTATTTAGGTATATAGCAGCAGAGAAAGAATTTATGACGAATTAAAAAAAAAAACGAATAATTTTATAAACTAGCTTTCGCTCGTGGATCAGCCTGCTTGTATCTCGATTATTGCAGTAAAAAGTAGCCTGTGTGTTATTCCATTAAATAAGCTATATTACTATACAGTTTCGTCCAAATCCGTACAGTAGTTTTTGTGTGAAAGAGCAACAAATAAACATACATACATACATACTAACAAACTTTCGCGTTTATAATATTAGTTTAGGGATATGGTACTACGCCATCTTGTTAACAATAATGACAACTCATTTTTGAAAGTCAGTTGTTTTGACTGTCGACTTTAGTAGTCTGTGTATTACATTGTAAACTATAAACTGAAATGATAATCTTTTAGGTTTTTTCGGAAGACGGTCCCCATTTCATCTCATCAGCATTTTTTTACCATTAAATTCATCACGACGACAACTTGAAGACTAGAAGACTTTACAATTGAAGACGTTAGTTACTGGACACTGCCAGGAATAGGTGATATTATTCGGCTGGTTAGAATCATAATAAACTAAATATAAAATCATTCCTACTGTGAGATCCGTTCCATTATCTTGCTACTGTCGTTTTTAAAATTCGTTTGTTATCAAAGACTTTGAGTTGTAGAAATTCATTTCGTAATCAAAGATTTTGAGCCGTAAACCCGTACTTTCCCAATTCGATTATTTTAGCATATTAAGCGAGCTTATTGAAGGAAATTTTAACGTAGTGTTGCCGTAAGGTAACGCAAGGCGCAGAAGTCTCACAAATGACTGAACTCATTGCTCGGTAAGTAATTTGCAAGAACTCTTACGTCTCGATTTTTTTACAGAAAGAAAAAGGTTCACTGCAAAATTTGTAACACCCTCCATACTCCTCAATTTTCTAGTTAATTACGTGGCAAAACTTGATGACTTTCAACAAGAACAGTAAACATATAAACTCACAGATGTTTTCATTCACAGTAAGTAGAAATAATTTCATCACTTAATTCTATCTTTACAAACCTTTTTTAGATGTTTGTCTCTCTGTACGGATAGCAGAGTTTTGTGTGTGTATTAATAATTAAAACTTTCTGCATTCATTAATATGGATCACACCTTTATCTAACATTAAAATCCAACTCAATCGAACTGCACTTCCAAAACCAAACAGCACTTAAAACTGTAGACCAGAATGAAAAGTTACGAGTACAATCTATCTTAACCCTCTAAAGCTCCCTCCCTTATTGATTTTAAGTCATTATTCAGTCTATCTAATCCATCTATTTCTAATCCACCGGAGCACTAAAACAAATTAACTACCTCACTTAACCTTTTAATTTAAGCGCACGGTCACAGTTCAAACAGTAACTTGTGACAATGTGTATCGATCGCCTTCTTTATTTCATCACAGCACATATTATTAATCAAATTAAAGAATGTACAGAAATTTCGACTGTTAGTCTAGTGGTTTAAGCGGTTGCCACGCCGCTCTGTACTAGGCTAAGTGTTGTGGGTTCTTATTTAACTTATATTCTATTCTATTCTAAAGACCTCTGCGACACACGATACATGCCTATTCTATTAACGGAAGTTGTCTACTTACATCATCAACAGCATTTAACAGTCCAATGATTGACTACGCCTTTCCTTCGAAAAAATTTTCTATTGCCAATACTTTTTGTAAAAATAAACCTATGAGCATGATAAAGATATAAAGTGAATGATGTAAAGGTATTGGATGAAAATAGGAAGGGTCTTTACCCTTCCTAGTTTTACACGTTACATTTTCGAGTCACCGTATACCTATTTAATAAATACTTTGGTCAATTGGCTGCCTCGTTGTTCTAGTGGTCAGCGTATGCGACCACTAGAACAACGAGGCAAGACCTCTTGCTGATCTAGAGGTCTCGGTTTCGATTCCCGGGTCGTACCAAATGTTTGTGTGATCCGCAAATATTTGTTCCGGAGTTTGGGTGTTTTCTATGTATAATATGTATGTATTTACAAAAAATAAGTATGTTTATGTATTTATACCAGTTGTCTAGTTACCCATAATATAAGCTCTGCTTAGTTTGGGGGCTAGATGGCGTTGTGTGTAAAATGTCCGAAATATTTATATTTATTATTTATTAAACACACAACTACTCTTACTCATGCTTTCTATCAGGCAGAGTAGAGTCACTTTGGCAGGCTTAAATATAAAAAAAAAAAAAAAAAAACAACATCCAGTTCCAAACTAAGCAAAGCTTATACTATGGGCACTAGACAACTGATACTTTATTTTTGTAAAAACATTCATATTATAGACGAAAAACAGCTACAGAAAATGCGCCATGCAAACTCCTAAATAAATATTTGTAGATCATTAAAACATTTGGTCCAACCCGGGAATATAACCCGAGACCTCAAGCGCCACCGAGTCATAAGCAGAGGCATAGAGGCATAAAATATTCCAATAAGACAGAGACATGAACTTTTTCAGGGCCTAGAAGAGAAATACATATTATTATTATTTTTTATACATTTTACATAGACTCAATTTGCCCGAGGAACTAATTTCAAATAACATACTTGACATAAGTCTCTCAGGAATAGATTAAAAACCTTGAACATTGATAAAGCAAAATATAGGGTTACTGTCAACTTATATCCTACTAATATTATAAACGCGAAAGTTTGTGAGTATGTATGTGTTTAAGTTTGTTGCTCTTTCACGCAAAAACTACTGAACGGATTTGGATGAAACTTTACAGTAATATAAGCTTATATATCAGAATAACACATAGGCTACTTTTTACTGCAATAATCGGGATAAACGGGCGAAAGCTAGATGATTTTAAAAATACATTGAATCGTAGATGTCAAAATGTATCACTGTTTATCTCCTGTCAAAACTTCACAGGTTGCTATGCATAAAACACTTGCATAGCAACCATAATGATACGCGGGTAACACCGCGGGGCGCAGCTAGTCTTATATATAAAATTCTCGTGTCACAATGTTCGTTCTCATACTCCTCCGAAACGGCTGAACCGATTTGTATGAAATTTTGTGAGCATATCGGGTAGGTCTGAGAATCGGCCAACATCTATTTTTCAAACAACTAGGACGCGAGCGGAGCCGCGGGTATCAGCTAGTCTTGTATATAAAATTCTCGTGTCACAATGTTCGTTCTCATACTCCTCCAAAGCGGCTGAAACGATTTGTATGAAATTTTGTGAGCATATCGGGTAGGTCTGAGAATCGGCTAACATCTATTTTTCATACCTCTTGGACGCGAGCGGAGCCGCGGGCATCAGCTAGTAATTATATATTATCATTCTCCTATATTAACATAATTATATTTAGTACATAAAGTTAGTGAAGCAAAAAGTGAGAGGGGTGGCATATAAGAATATCATACAGATTGCAGTGGAAATTGGTTCACTTCTAAATTAAGAGAGAGAGTCAATCATAATCTGAGCAATCTATATAAATAAATGTAGTTGGAGTGGAGTGTCTGTACGTAATATCACAGGAACAGTTTCCTTAATGCATATCAAAGTAAACACTGTACTAAAATCAAAACAGCATTTTTTTTTCAAATTTGTGTGTCCGTTCGTTCGGGCTAATCTCTGTAACGGCTGGACCGTTTTTGACGGGACTTTCACTGGTAGAAAACTGACGGCATAAGAAGTAACGTAGACCTTTTTTCAAACTAGATTAGCTCCGCGGTGTTACTCGCACTTTACAACAAAAACCACGGGACTTAGCTAGTTATAAATAATACTTGTATTCACTAAACTTAACTCTTACACAGTTTCAGGGATGGTATTTAATAAAATAGGTTCCATCAAACCGGTTTAGCTTGAAGAAACTTACATAACTAATGCCATGTCGTCAAAGTGCATAATCACAGGTTTCGATCACACAGCTCTTTGATTTTACCTCCTTTATTATAGGCAGAGAGGCAATTACGAGCACTCTAACATTTGTTTAATAATACAGTTTCAGATATTTTAAAGAAAGAATACAGAATAATAATAAAAAAACAGCTGACCTACGCAATTCCGTCTGAGTTTTCTTTAGCCCGTAGCGTGATGTTAAACCATGGAAAATTAATTGTTTCGCATAAAAAGTTACAGTGAGTCAAACTTAAAAGAATAGGTAGAAGGGCCACGCTCATTTCAGCGTGAATCGGCCGGCTCGACCGGGGCACTACTACCCTCATATAAGTGACAATTTACTTGTTATCCTACTAATATTATAAACGCGAAAGTTTGTGAGTATGTGTGTATGTATGTTTGTCGTTCTTTCACGCAAAAACACTGAACGGATTTGGATGAAACTTTACAGTAATATAGCTTAAATATCAGAATAACACATAGGCTACTTTTTACTGCAATAATCGAGATACACGGGCGAAAGATAGGTGATTATAAAAATACATAAATAGTAATTGTCAAAATGTATCACTGTTTATCTCCTGTCAAAACTTCACAGGTTGCTATGCATAACATACTTGCAAAGCAACCTTAGTGGTAGTTTGTAAATTACTAATTTAAAAATGAGTTCTGGATAATCACATATGTAGGCTACTTTTGATTACGAAAATACGCGGGGCGCAGCTAGTAAGTATATAAAGTAATATATATATATATATATATATATATAATATATCATCATTTTCCTTTCTTTCATGTTATTGTATGAAACAAATATCAAAAAGCTCGTTCTCAGAAGACCCACTTTTTCAACATTTTCTGTAGAATCATCCAAACATAATAATGGGAAAGTAGCTCTGTCTGTTTGTCGATATTTCACGCCGAACGAACGAACCGATTTAAATAAAATTTGGTACACAGATATTCCAAAGTTTACTTACAAAGGCTACTTTTTACCGCGATTACCGATATAACCTCGGGTGAAGCCGCGGGTGAAAGCTAGTACCAAATATGGCCCGAAGTTCCATCCTAACTGTTCCTTTTGTAACTGTTGGCAGTTTGCGCTAAAAATAGACGGACTGACGATATAGTCTAACTCCGAATAACTGTTAATGGCTAGAGGGGTTGATTCTATTCTTAGAAAACAACTACACACATAAAATGTAGTCCCGGTTTAATGTTTAAGTTGAATTTATTGTGTGGACGGGCCTTAAGGCCAGTTTGGTGAAACCGTCTCTGAAGTGATTTTTAGAGTACGTAATAATGTATAAATGTTTCATGTTTATTTCTTGGAATGGTGAAGTTGATATAGCCCCAGGCGATTGCAACTCTGTCGACTACTTTTTTTACAGTTTGCGATTGCAATTGAGGGTAATTAAAGATCCATTGTTTGGACCTACTTATGCATTAAGGAACCAATGCATACAAATAGTAAAATCGAGATAAGGATCCTATATATAAGTAGACAAGGATACTTATCTCGATTTGGCATGTGCGTGGATTGTTTCATTGTTGCATATGTAGGTTCAATAATCTTATATCTTCAATTGTTAATATATTAATTACTGATTAATCAAGTTTGAAAGTAATTTTATTTCCATAGCCAGCTTTAGTGGTTTCACCAAAATCAGTGTCTATGACCCTTTACAAACAAGTTCATACAAGATTGAGAATTCGATTAAATACTAATAACTGCACGGTTGGCCTAGTGGCTTAAGCGGTCGCCACGCCGCTTCCTACTACGCCAAGTGTCGTGGGTTCAAATCCCACGTATGACAACACTTTGTGTGATTCACAATTTGTTATACTGAGTCTGGGTGTTCTTTTTGTCCGTTTCATGTATGTTTGTAAAGTCCCCCGCGACACAGGAATTTATATTCCTAATGCGGGAGTTGTAAAAAAAAAAGAAAAAAAAAAAACTTTACATTACTTAAATATTATAAGTATCTTGTCACATTGTTTGAATTGATTACAAAAAGTCAAATAAAATTATATCTCTTAAGAGCTTCGCAAAGTATAGACTGCGAAGTTATAAGTAAGTTTCTAACTTTCCTTTGTATAATACTTATGACTTTTTATGAATATATAATAACTTTGCAAAGGCATTTTAACTAAGTTTCGAATTAGCTTTAATGTAGAACCTTAACAAACATTGTTAGAGTTATCTGTACACAATAGAAAATGATGTATTTTGCTAAACTTCCATGCTCCGGGCTGTTATTCAGAATTTCCTGCAAGAAGAACCTAACAACACTTTTGGTCCGACCCGGGTTTTGCACCCAAGACCTCTTGATCATCAGTCGCACACGCTAACAGGCTTCTCTAATCGCACGCCACTTAGTTCGATCATTGGCTTCTCGGATCCAGCTTTTCTTTGTAATATGATATATTATGACTACTTCTTTTTTTTTTTTTTTTTTTAATATTTAAGCCTGCCAAAGTGACTCTACTCTGCCTGATGGAAAGCATGAGTAGAATCCAGGAGTAGGGGTCACCATGCTCATTGTGAGGGTAGACAATGTAGCATGGTGACCCTTACCATGGCAGCCTGGTTTGATTATTCTGCATCATTCTCCCGGCCTTCGAAGGGCGGGAGAATGATGCAGAATGATTGGGCCTCCGGTCTCACACTCACCAACGAAATACGACAGCAAGAATGCTGTCATTATTAGGATGGTCTTCTGTGTGAGGGTAGTACTGGCCGGGTCGAGCCGGCCCATTCGTGCTGAAATCAGCGTGGCTCTACTACCTACAGATTACTTACATAATATTGTTTGTTTCTTAACATTATTATTATATTTATAAATTCCGTATTATTGCCCTTTAAGGATTTTCGCTTTAACTTACTCACTGCCCTACCTCCATCATACATTATCACCAACCGCTATCAATAGTCTGCTACTGAACATTGATCTCTAATTAGAAATGTTACCTTAAGATGGTTACCTACTATAGGGTTCATTTTTAGTTTTCCAAACATAGTATGCTCGATTTAATGAACTGTTAGAACACTTTAGAGATATGACTGGTGATATTTTGTATTCTTAATTTGTCACCACACGTACTATATTTAGTATTTATTATACAGAAAAGGACAATCAGTATCACAAGCTTTGTCCCCCAAAACTTAGTTGAGGGTTTGACTGAGGATATACATCAGTATTCCAAAATATTTGTCCGTTTTTTTGTTACTGTTATTATTATTTAAACATTTTAGATAGTATTTTTATATATATTTAAGCCTACCAAACCTCAAAACTGTTAAAGGCTGTTGATGATGATGATGATGAAAGTGACTACTCTGCCTGATGGAAAGCATGACCCCAGGAGTAGGGGTCACCATCCTCATTGTAGGGTAGGCAATGCAGCATGGTGACCCATACCATGGCGCATACCATGGCGGCCTGATCAGATAATTCTGAAAATGGGTTATATTATATTTCAGGGTAAGGCAGAATTATTGAGGGAATGGATAGATATTTTATGATTTATAGTAATTAACTCTTATCAATAATATACCAAGGAGCATAACAAGTAAGTACATGTAAATAATAAGGTGCTGATGCGATTTATTTTGAACGTAGACCACACAGCTTTATAGTACATAACTATGTGATAACAACTTACTTTAGTAAGCGCAATTTTTATTAAGCTTCTCAATATATTATCAGCTAAATATCTAGATCGTAATGTAACTAAATACTATGTATTTACTTATTCCACTTGTTACATACCCAAATACTGGTCAAATATGAATTGGGCATGTACCTAACAAGAAACTATCTAATATTTTATAATTTAAAGTAAAACTCGCGATTTTTTCAGAAACTGCTTTAAAAAGTAACATTTTCAGGAAAAAAAAAATCTTGTTCTTCTCAAGTGTCAGTCCCTTGTCGGTGGAGCAATCGCCACTCCAGTCTATTTTCTGCAATCCGTTTAAACTCTTGATAGGCCACGACTCCTACTTAAAAATAAAAATATTTTATATAAAATCGCGACCTAGTTTAGTAATGCAGTTTTTCTAAATAATAACCTTATGAAAGTTGATAATAATATGCGACGGCTAAGCTTGACGCTTATGTGATTATATCAACATTAGCAACTAATGTGCCTTTTGCTTCAAGAAACCCGTAACTTGGCCATCATTGCTAAATTATGACTTTTGGTTATAAAAATTTACAAAATCGTTACAATCTAGATCATACAGTGTAATGTATTATATAGATAATTTATGGTTCTGTATTATTATATGTCTACGGGTTATCATTTCACCTCAGCTCAGGATGAAGAGGTAAATTCAAATCGAATCGACTTAAACCACTCTCTGTTTCGTCACATTAAGCCTATTTCAATGGGTTCTAGTATACTCCAGGTAAGAAGACCCAGGTAAGAAGAAATCGTAATAGGTTATATAGACACTGACTTCAACACGAATGGCTCGGTTCGACCTGAGCAGGACTACCCTCAAACAGATAATGAATCTAAAAATAACGGCATTAGTGTTGTCGTATTTTTTTGGTGAGTGTGAGACCGGAGACGCGATGATGCAGCATTATCTGTGACCCCTACTCTTCGATTCTACTCATGCTTTCCATCAGGCAGTGAAGAGTCACTTTGGTACATTTGAATAAAAAACTAAAACATGTTTGAATTCTGAAAATATTATTCATACCCGTAACATAACAATATTTAACAACAATCTCCTATGAAACCAAAATCTATTTATATATAGATAGGGTGATGATTCCCTTGTGGCTTACACATGAGTGTCATAATCGTAAAAATAAATTTATTTTATTGTTCATGTTCTACGAAATATCAAAATAATTATGTACTACATAATTTAAAAGTTTCGAAAAGCTCTGTACTTTCAATTATTTCTAATGCTATTATTTTTATGTTGTTAAGATTTTTCTTACACAATACAAGGTGTTCTCTTGGTTTTCTATCCTAATTCCCGCTATTATTTATTATATTATAATAATATATTATTTATTTATTAAATTATGAATTTATTACATTATTATAACTATTATGAAAATAGTTTACTATACATAAAGATAATACTTACGTTCAACTACCTTGTCAGACTTTATATCCCATTTTTGCACTTACCACATCATATTCCTACATCACCTGGCAGTTGACTGGCAGATAATGCCTCATGGCATTAAGTCCAGCCTTGTACTACACATCCTCCTAGCCATTATTCCCAATTTTATTTGGGGTCGGCTACTAGTTCAACCGGATTTACCTGAATTTCAGTTTTTCCACGGAGCGACTGGCATCGGACCTCCGCAACCCTAAGGGAGAACTGAAATTCGAAGATTGAACTAGTTGTCAGTAAACTACATGTACATTAAATTTTAAAATAAAATAAAAATAAATAAATATTATTACATTGTACTATTGAAACCATGCAATCGTGGATCCTCACGGATTGACGAATGAACGTGTTTTTTTTACTACAATGAAATATGTATATTAGTTGCTATAACGTTTTTAAATTGATTATGGATTATCTATCATAAGCGAAACTGTAGCAGTTCATTCTTGAAACATAAAATCACTTCGAAAAAAACATCAGTAGGTACACCTGCACTCAATAAAATGAGAAACAAAATAATCAGTCGACAATCCCTCAAGACGACCGCCATGTTTTTTCGTTCACTTTTTTCTGTGAAACGGGTTTAGTCTGGGAACGGGGCACAGACAACAGGTGTTACGCTACTGAACGATTTTGTTCTTTTTTAATGTGCTTGTGAAGGAAAGTTGATTTAAGAGGTCGTGTGTTGGACAGTGCTTTGGTGTGTGACAAATTTTGTATATTTTTGTATTTCAAGGCCTTTCATGTTGAAATGACGTTGCAAGTGTGTTGATGTACGACGAATTGGGTTTGTGGTGTGAAATATTGGTGTTAACGAGATCTTTTGAAGTTGAATTTTACTTAGGAAAAAAAATTGTAGTAGGTGTGGTTAATATGGGTTAATGATATTGTTTGGTAGATGCAAGTAAGCGAAAGGCTCAGTGGTAGCACTTTGGTTTACATTGCAAAAAAAAAACATTATATTTTTAACAGATTGAGGCCTCCTCGTACTTTACATAACAGGTTAACACGTTGTCTCTAGTTCCATATGAACATTTGCAGCAATCGTGAAAAATAATCAATTTACGATCTCACAGAAGACCAAAATTGATAACGACAACATTCGTTTTGTCATGTTCCGTTGCTGCGTTTAGAAACATCTTAATATTCGTAGGCCACCATAATGTGTGTTACCATACTTTGTTGGTTGCATTTATTATGGGTGATCACTACTATTAGCTCCTGGCTTTGTACCAGGCATTGTAGAGGCATTTTATACTAAAACTAAAAACGCCTACCTGTACTAAGTTGTATCAAGTAGATCCCTTTTGTAAGGAAAGGCTTCCGTTCAAAAGTAGGTGTAGAATTTAATGCCGTTGGTGTAATAGGTTGAAAACCGAACCCAACATAGTTCTGGATAAGATGACTGACAAGTAAGTCTGCTATATAAAACCTTAATTGCGACCGTTAACAGATACGCCAAGCAATTAAGTAATTGTAATACATAGAAGAGGTCATCATGGGTTCACGTGTTTTATGACTTTTAGGGTAGCAAACACCTATGTAAGTAGGAATAAGCCTCGACGTTCAACGCCTAACATGTCTCTAAGCCTTTTATTTTGTACTCGCATTCTATTGTTTCTTAGCGCGTTTTAAAATTTAAGTTACATGCAATAATAAATAAGAGACGGCAGAGCTACGCAATTAATTCACTGTATGTCTCCTTAAAGTCCCTATTCACAGTGCACAATGTGTGTATGTATTTATGTATGATTATGTATGAGTGTATTCATGTATGTATTTTTCCTGATAAGTTGAACTCTGGAGCCTTTAAGAGTAGAGTGAAAAGGTTTCTTTTGGATAGGAGTGTACCATCTTCGTCTTCATCTACACTTTCCATCAGGTGAGGTGGAAGACAAGTATCTATTCTTATATATGTATGTGTGAATTTATGCTATATTAGTGTAGTTTTAGTTTCATATCAATTGCATATTGCTCTGTACAGCTCTAACCTCGATGCACCTACCATACTATATCTCTACACCCCCCAAAGGTTGGCTGGTAGAGAATTCCTAGAGTCCGCCAATGTACAAAAGTGCATGAAGTTGTAATTAAATAAATAAAAAATAATGATATCTTAAAATACCTCAAACGTAGTAGTTTAATCTCAAACTAGGCAGAATCTGAGGTTTGATAACTATGTTAATGATAAACATACTTCTTATTGTTTTTTTTTTTTTAATAACTTTATCACGACTACGTAATAACTCTTAATAGAATTGATACAGCATATTATGTTGACACCTCGATCATTAAAAGCGGTTCATTACTTTAGGCGCTTCGAAACGTACAAACATACAAACATACATACTCTACCAAGACTATCCAAGACATACATTTCTTTTGACTTCACGGTAATCGATTAGTAAAATATGTTATAGATAAAAAACATTCAGATAGAGCAAATAAACATGCTCATCACATATTATTTGTCCTTAGTGGAAGTCGAAGCCACAACCTCCGGTTTTGCAGTCAGATACTAACAACAATTGTTTTACATATTTACTTTCCAACTTTAACTTTTCAATGTGTATTTATTAAAACAGTAATAGCAGTACAATAGTGTACTAATATATTGTTTTAAGTTATGAAACACACAAATAAATAAATTATTGGGACATTTCACACACAACCTCAACTAGTTTCAAACTAAGCAGAGCTTAAACTATGAAACCTAGATTGACTGGTAGAATGTAATATACTCATGTGCTTTTTTAAATACATACCTTTATAACACCCAAACACCGAAACAAATATCAAATATCTGTAGGTTATATAAATACTTGGCCCCACCCAAGATTTGAATCTGAAACCTCAATCTCAGCAGTCGTATATACTACGATTGCGTCACTGAGGCATTCATTTTATAAAAAAAATACTTAAAAGAAAAACTATTCCAAGTACATACCCCAATCGAGACAGGTGTGCCATGATATATAAAGAGATCCAGAATCCTATGATCAGATCCTGTTTCCTTATCACATGGAAGGCACCAGCTTTCAAACAAAAAATAATTATCAAAATCGTTAAAAATTAAAAAAATAAAGAAAATCTATCTCAACATAACCATACCTTAAATTACTCTCAATACACCAACGTTCTAAATAAATATGTAGCATACAAGGTATGAAAGAGCCGTCTATTAAATTTCAGAATTGAGTACATGCAACGCGCTACAGTTGAAGTGCCAAGCACTGTCAGTACTTTGAGCACTTCCAAGCATTTCTATACAACGCTCGTCAAAACTTTGTATGCTCTAAATTTAAACGTAGAAAATTGTGTCGTATTTTGGGAATAATATCTTGATCTTGTGTTTCAAAATACAGACCTTATTCCTAAAAGCTAATGTAAGTTAAATTTTAGTGTGTAGTTTTGTGTGTAGTACTAGTTATGGGCGTTATTGTTAATTTCATTACCGCAATAAAAGTAGCTTTTCCATGGATCTTTATACCAAATCCATCCAAATCAGATCAGCAGTTTAGCCTTAAAAGTGTAATTTACAGATTTTTTCTTAATACTAGTTTTCGCCCGCGACTACGTCCGTGTTTATGTTGGTTATCGTGGTAAAAAGTAGCCTATGTTCTCTCTCAGGCTTTAAAATAGCCGGGTACAAAATTTAATTTAAATCAGTGCAGTGGTTTTAAAGTTTATCGCAAACAAACAGACACACGCGGCGGAGGGCTTTATGCTCTGATCGGGGGCGTAGGTCTTGGCTTAACCACCCGGACCGCGAGGAAGAAAACCTCCATAAAAAACTATCCTGAATCTCAAACTCCGGTGCGTGGCCAGGGGATACATGGCTAATGGGAAGTTCAGTTGTGAGCGCACCCCAAGCCGAGGTACCTGCGGACCCCTCGGTATATGTAGTGTTAATATTTATAATACTGATGGAAGTTAAAGAATACAGGAGCAGAGGGTCAAAACATTGATTTGAATAAAACAGAACACGGCTAGAAAGGTATTAAACTATAAAGCAATGTATGGAATAAAGAAAGAAATCCTCAAATAAAGTTTTGACAAGGTTAGGCATACTGATTGACGTGAGCTAAATATGTACCACGAAAAAAAAACAACTTATACCCATATATCTAGATTAAAGTGGAAATACTAAGTACAACAATTCTTGCGAAACTAATCTGTTAAAAGGTCAGGTTGGTAGCTCTCAGCCCACACACCCTAATGTACTATAACATATTATATTATTGGATGTTAAATGAAATGTATCAATTGTGGGAAATGTTTTTAATCTTTCAAATTCAACAACACATAATGTCCCACTGTCTGGCTGGGGTCTATTCTTAGGAGAGCGTCTTAACGCTCTCCTAAGAATAGACCCCAGCCAGAATAGGCCAGCGATGGGGACGTATGGCCTTAGCCATACGTCCCCATCGCTGGCCAAGTGCGGGTTGGGGTCAATCTTTGTTCAGAGCTTAAATCTCACCTAGTCCACAAATGTATTTCTACAACATCATCATATGCCTATCGCAGTCCCTTAATGGACATAGGCCTCTCCAATTGAATACTTTCCCCCCTGACCCTTACTCATGGATTCTACTCATGCTTTCCATCAGGCCTCTGCCTGATAGAGTCACTTTAGTAGGTTTAAATATAAAAAAAGAAGTTATCTGTCATATCTGATAAACTGTCAAGCTAACGTCGTGTTTCCCAACCGCTTTTCTAAGTAGAAGCCCATGAGCGGCAGGGGAATCGGCCTGCTAAAGGTTAAACTTTCTACGAAAAATACTTCTCATATAATTAGATTCAACGAGATATATAAAGTAAAGCGTAAAGTTGACACCGATAAGAACTTATTTGATGACTTCAATAAAATCTAATGTTTCTTCGTTCCTTTCAAGTCAAATGTTATGGGATGGATTTTGACATTACTTAATTTACAAATATTTATATTATAAAAAATAATACAAAATTTATTATACAAATAAACCTTTCTCTAGAATTGTTCTATCTGCTACTGTATAATAATTATTGTTTAAAAGATCTAAGGGAAACATCACAACATCATTTCATATTTATGTTTTTTTATAATCATCATCATCATCATCGGCCTATCGCAGTCCACTGCTGGACATAGGCCTCTCAAATTGCACACCACTGTGATCGATTTTGGGCTTCTCGCATCCATAAATAAATTGAGATAAATATTAAAAAAATAATTCTGACACGTGACTATCTGCAATGTTTAGTAGGCAATAAATTATTTAATAAATAAATAAATACATATTTTGTAAAAAATCACTTTTATTTTTATCCTCCATAAATGTTACTTTAACAAATTATCCTAATGCTACAATGTGAAACACGAACTTACCATTAATATGAAACCATAAAATCCAATCTCACTAATGTCTACACTGACAGTAAATAAACACACACAAGACAAAATAATTATAAAAAAGTTAGTCCACTTTAATTATTTAACAGGATATATGAGTTCCTTAGTATTTTTAATTAAAAAAAAACACTCGAAATGTCAATCGCGGAATTCGATATTTGAAATCAAAAGGCGTTCCGACGTGCGCAAGGCGTGAGGCCTAGCAGGGTACTGGCTAGTGGCTGAAAATGTTTTCCCGCCCTTAACCACAGAGTATACATTAGAATAACAGATGTGACATTACAAGCTTTTTTAATGGTTTAATGAGACGTCGCCATTTAATGTTTTGGAAAAAGCTGTGGAGATTTTAATGGTACTTATTGGCACCGTTTATTTAATGTTTGGTATAAAAAAAACTGTAGTAGAAAACATAACAGCCAAAATACAAAACAAAAAAAATGTTTTACCTCTTAGAAAAAGTTATCACTTAAAATTTTGTAATATCGTACTTATAATCCCATCAAAAACATAAATGAGAACTGAGAACCAAGTTCAATATTATATTAAATACCTTAATTGTTGATTTCAACGACTAAAGAAGTTGGATTTAAATTAGTGCCAAGTTCGAAGATCGGTCCTATAATTTGGAATATTTTATTATAACATATAATATAACTTTCTGTTACTTTAGAATATCATATTCAAGTCTAAGTTCTGACTTCTAACTATTAATGTACCTATTCATCTAAAATTAAAAAGGAATTTATTTTAAATAACAGATATTCATTGGTTTCTGTTCAAATCAAAACAATTGCTACTAATTGAAATTTAAGCGCAGAATATTTTGTTGGGTTTACTCTGTGACACGTGCATATGTTACTTCTCTTTCGAACATGCAAGAATTTATAATTGCTGTCTCTTTCCCTCGGCTCTGCAGGACTCCCTTACTATTTATATTAGGTAGCGTTAGTAAACATAGTAAATTATAATTAAACTTGTTTATGGAAATGGCGTGTCTGCAACTATTTAGCCTTGATATTATGTTATTTTAAAAGCTTAACTGTTTACTAATGAGGTATGACGAAAATGTTCCTTCAATGTTTGGTATTAAGAGAGTAAAAATTCAGAAATAAATTACTAGATTATGGTCGCCGCCATGAATACAACTTGGTAAGTTTATTTCAGTGTATATTCAGTGTACATGGTGAGAGATTGATTAAATATTAAATAAGGTTATTGCTGTCAAACACTTCATAATTTTTTTATCATACATATAAATTAATAGTTTCAACTATAAACAATTTCTTCACCGAACCTTAGAGGTTCAGTTTTTAATTTGAACTAATAGTTTGCTTGTTGATGTTGCATAAATCTTGTAACAATGCTATGGTCATTATAGGGTTACGTTATTTTCGGACGATTCTACGACGACGATACTAAGGTTTCCTCTTATAGTTTCGTTGTGTCCGTCCGTCTGTCCAACTGACGATTTCTTCAACTTTAAAGCGCATTTTTTTGTTAAAACAGGGCGCTTTAAAAGCTCTGGCTCGAAAAATCTTAAAAAATTGTAATTCATGTTATGAAATTTAAAGGAAAACTTGAACTACAACTTTGTTAGTTCATGAGTTATAGAGGCCTGACTTGTAAAATGTGCTAACTTGGAAAAATTCGCACAAAAATAACGAAATAATAAGTAAACATAACAATTATACCATAGGTGACTACGGAACATATCCTACTAATATTATAAACGCGAAAGTTTGTGAGTATGTATGTATGTTTGTTGCTCGTTCACGCAAAAACTACTGAACGGATTTGGATGAAACTTAACAGTAACATAGCTTATATATCAGAATAACACATAGGCTACTTTTTACTGCAATAATCGAGATAAACGGGCGAAAGCCAGGTGATTATTAAAATACATTAAATCGTAGATGTCAAAATGTATCACTGTTTATCTCCTGTCAAAACTTCACAGGTTGCTATGCATAACATACTTGCATAGCAACCATAATGATACGCGGATAACACCGGGGGGCGCAGCTAGTCAAGTATATACGGTAGTTACATAAAAAAAATTTATTTTTGTTTGTTCCGGCTTATCTCTGAAACGACTTTAATGATTTTGATGGGACTTTCACTGACAGAAACCTGATGATACAAGGTGTAACTTATTTGTTTTACTATCTTTGCTCCGCGGCGTTACTCGTGATTTACAAGTATAACCACGGGTGGCACCGCGGGACTCAGCTAGTTTTAAATAGGAAGTAATATAATAATATGTATATCTATACAAATAAATGGAATGGTTCATGGGGTCCAAGCTCTCGAGCTATTTTCAAAAATTTTGCAAAGCCACTGATTGATGCTTCTCGTGACCAAAAGGCTGGCCTTTTTCTATCATAGAGAATTAGCATTGCTATTCAACGTGGCAATGCTGCTAGCATTTTGGGAACGATACTAGAAAGCGATGATGTGGTGGAATTTTTTGATGCTTGTATATAAAAATTCTTTAATTAATCATCATCATCATCACCATCATCATCAGCCTGCTGGACATAGGCCTCTACCATTGCACACCACTTGGATCGATTTGAAAATAAATATATGTTAAAAAATAAATAAAATTGTGTGTTTGCTTTGCCTACGATAGGCTGATGATGATGATGATGATAAAGACTAAAAAACTAAACATTATAACATGTTTTCGTATATTCCTATCTAATACCAAATATAAAGATTTCTTATGTACTATAATGTTGCCATTTAGAAAAATAAATTAAATCAATTGACCTAATTCAGATAATAATACTACGTTACCACGGAACGATATGGGTTACTAACGAGTTTTTAACATTCATATAGGGGATAACACAACGTAACGTATTAAATAACGCATATAACGTTCTCACAAATATGATATTTTGGATTTTGATAGTCTGTTCCTTATCTTAAACTTTGGAATTCGCTTGTTGGACTGACGTCAGAATTCAAGTCACTTTCGAAAATATTAATTTTCACCCACGCACCCAATTATCTAATCTTATTAATAAATTTGACTTCAGTTTTACTACATATCACTACATAATATAAAATGTGGTACTCCCCCGCCTCTGTCTGTTCGCAATAAACTCAATTTTTTCCTAAACATTCGTTGGCTTTTTCATCGTTAACAATTGTAGAATGTTAACTTGGCTGGAGGGGTATAACAGAGTGGGGGCTCCGCTCTGTTGTACATTTGGCAGGCAAATACATAAAAAAATATTCTCTTTATGAGGTACAAACAAAATGGAATGATTTTGGTAGTCTTATATTATGTATATTTACACATATTAATCTACCATTCAGGCGTATTTACCTACCAAGTAAAACCTACGCTTATTTAAAAAAAAACAGGCCAGCAAATTTGACTTTCGAATAATAAGGATGTTATTCTTAGTGAAATACAACGACTTTCAAAAATTGAAGGAATTTCCATTGAAATGTAAAGCTATTTTAAACATTCTATTTCCGTACTTGCCTACTACCCCTTTTCATTCTACTATAATATATATAATAAAATTGAAGTGTCTGTCTGTAATTTTAAATAGCAGCTTTTCACATAATGCATAATATGTAAGAATGTACGGTTTAACTTCAAACAAACAAGTTTTAAAAACGTTGTCTATTCGTTGCGGGTAATCTCTGACAATATCGTTGCAAAGAGAAGGAAAACTTGAAACCAACTCTATACCAACCCGTCTGGCCAGCGTGGTATAGTAGGCCAAAACCTCCTTTCTAAGGAGAGGCCTATGTCCAGCAGTGGACTGTTAAAGGCTGTTGATGATGATGATGATGATGAATCTCTGAAACAGTTGAACCTATTTTGCGGGCAGATAGCTGATGATACGAGTATAGGAAAAAACCAGAGTATTTTTATTTTAGACGAGCTCCTCCTGCCATTTTTGTTTGGAAGAAAAAAAATATATGTTTACAACAGCTTTAAATATCTTTCAACAATATTATTTTTACATTATTCTTAAAAATATTCTACATAATAACACTTGAATCTCATTAAGAGTGATTAATTATACAGGGTTGGAGTAAGCGGAAAAAACACCCTTCCATCTTGGAGATTCTTAAACTTTTTTTATAAAAAAGTAATCTTATGTTCACGATTTGTTATCTGTAGAAAGTTATACTTCAGGTTAATTGTATTTTTATAACATTTTCACTACATAAATAATTATAATTAATGTCAAGTCTATATAAAATTTTATTCTAATCTATGGTTGTAAAAAAACATTTGAAATGAGAACCCCTTCTTATTTAAAATCGATAAAACAATTATGTGTTATATCATCGTTGGCATAAAGTAACAATTTAATACCAATTCGACTGCAAACATTTTCAAGACAGAAGAGCCACGTCGATTTCAGCACGAATGGGCCGATTCGACCGGGGCGGTACTACCGTCTCACAGATCAACCTAAAATGATACTATTGGTACTGTTGAAAGTGAGACCGAATGCCCTATGATGCAGGGGCATTTCAATATGCATAGGCGGGCATGGTGTGGGTTACGATACTGCATTGTCTGCATTCGCGATGAGTGTAGTGACCACCATTGTTGTATTCTACTTAAGCTTTCTATCAGGCAGAGTAGTCACTTTGGCATTACTTTTATCTGAATCTGGGTATACTTAATCTATGACATATGCGTGTTTAGAAAAGGATAAAATGCTTATATCAGCAGCTTGGTTACGATAGCTTAGGCTCTGCTTAGTTAAGGATCAGAGGTGTAAGATATAGATGTGTAAAGTAACATAATAGTATTTATAAATTATTCCCTAATTGCAACATTTTTGAAAATAATTGAATAGAAATATGTGTATTAGTTTGAATTTCTCTGTGTATGTGTTTGTCTATATATATATATATGTATGTGTGCGTGTGTATAATGATAAAACTTTTACACAACAAGAAGGTTTAATATCACTGCAGAGATTGCAATTGCAAATTCTTAGTAATGCATTCCCAGTTGATATAATTGCTCTCACAAATATTCAATGTAGTCGCAATTACTCTGCTAGTACCGAGGGCAATATTTGATTAAATTGCATAGGAAATGTATTGAACTAGCTTGATTAGGTTCTTACTAATACTATCAGAGATTTACATAGTATCTGCTTCCTAGATCCAACTAATAATATATTGTAGTAGCAGTTCTACGACAGTGACATATATCTTTATATATATAATTCTTCTGTGAGTGTGTATGTCACTGAACTTCTCTCAAACGACTGGGCCTATTTTGATGAATTTTTTTTGTGTGTGTTCAAGGGGATCTGGGAATGGTTAAGATTCGCAATTGGACCCGGTAGGTGGCGCTGCGATCAAGTTCTGAGATTTCAAAATTGGGCGGTACAAAGTTCGCCGGGTCAGCTAGTGTATTTATAAAAACATTCGGCTATAAAGGCTCTGCCCACGTGTTTGTCATTTATTGCGGCAAAAAGTGAGCTATGTACTTCTCCAAGAATCAAAGTATCAAAATATCATTGAATTCGGTACCTACAGGTTAACTATGACAGACATATAGACACAGTTATATTCAAATTTGTTATATTTTTTTAAAACAACCCTCACATTAATATAGATTGTGTATACAAACATGTGTGTACAAACATACATAAAACAGACACAAAGAAATCCCAGACTCAAAACAACAATAAGTGGATGAAACAAAGTGTTGACCCATGTGGGATTTGAATCCACAACATTTTTGTGCAATAGAAAGCGGCGTGGCGACCGCCTTTAGTGCTAGGTCAACTTTGAAATCAAGAATTTTTGAGTTTATAAATCGAAAAATATATGTTTAATATAATATTTGTAATTTACTATATATCTAATTTTAAGAAAACGGACCACAAAATAAACTATGAAATTTTTATCCAGTTCTACTTAATATTTCCTCGTAATTTTTGTTCCTTTTTAACTTCGACCTACATCTGGCGTGACCCATTTTGTAATACAATTAGATCTTAAGTTTGTGCTTTGAAATTGGGGAAGGGAAAATCAAAAACATTTGGTTTGTTAGTAATACGTTTATAAAAATTTCGTAAAGATCATTTATCTAGCGCAAGTAAAATGTGTTTGGCAGTTTTAAAATTACTAGCTGATGCCTGCGGCTCCGCTCGCGTTTTAGAGATGTGAAAAATAGATGTTGGCCGATTCTCAGACCTACTGAATATGCATATAAAGTTTCATAAAGATCGGTCAAGCCGTTTCGGAGGAGTATGGCAACGAAAACTGTGACACGAGAATTTTATATATTAGACTAGTTGACCCAGCGAACTTCGTACCGCCCAACTTTAAAATTCCAGAACTTGATCAAACCGCCACCTACCGGGTCCAATTGCGAATCTAAACCATTCCCAGATCCCCTTGAACACACAAAAAAAATTTCATCAAAATCGGTCCAGTCGTTTGAGAGAAGTTCAGTGACATACACACTCACACAAGAATTATATATATAAAGATTATTAGAAAATTAGTTTATGTTGTATATTTGTTTGTTTGTATTAAAAACTGAAAAGAATGAAAAGTGAACAAAGTCACGTCTAATTCCCAGAGGAGTCAGCAGAGATCTCCACATATCACGGTCCTGAATCTTTTCTTCGTCTACAGTCATATGACACATGACTATATCTTTTTTTTTAATTTATGTCGGTAAATTAGTCTATTTATTATTTATCTGCTTATTTTGGGACTAGATGACGTTGTGTGTAAGATGTCCAAAATATTTAAAAGAAAAATTACATCACTACATAATTCTAAGCTTCCATTAAATATTACAAGCTAACGTTTTATAACCCAACTGTTAATAAATTTTATAGGGTAATTGTCTAAAACATTATTTTTAATGTTCTAACTGAGTAGCTGCCCTTTCTGTCTGCTGTCTCCAACCAAGCCTGACAAGATCCATAATTGTCATCATAACTAGTTTCTAAGACCTTTGTGAAACTATTATATGAGTTCATTTAACATTGAAATTATCAATTAACCTTTACTTGAAAAAACCTATTTGATGAATTAAAGTGAACTGTTGCTTACGTTCTTCGTTATCAAATTTTCTATTCAGATATGATTTGTGGTGCTAAGAACTAAACTGGTTTTTAGGTTTCCGAAGTTTATGACTTCGAACCCTTATAGGTTCGTCATGTCCGTCTGTCCGTCCGTCCGTCCGTCCGTCCGTCCTCGACTTACCGTCCAAATGGTAACTGCTAGAAAGATGAAACTTTGCATGAATATGTATTGTAATGACGTCGACAAAGTGCTACACCAAAATTATGAAAAATATTTTTATTTACGGTACCTCCCCTACACGTAAAGTGGGGATCCATCATGTGGGATATCATTAGATAGGTCTTTTAAAAACAATACAGGGTTTCTAAGACGATTTTTTTATTTAAGTATCAGTTTGCGAGAAATTAAACTTTAAAGGCCACTTTTTTGTAAAAAAAGGGCGTCCCCCCCCAAAAGCTAAACGGCTGGCTCAAAAAATGTGGAAAAATTCGTGATAGTGGTCCATATAATGAACTTTAAAGGAAAACTATAACGAATTAGATAACTTTGTTAGTTCAGGAGTTAAAGAGGCTTAACTTTAACAACGCGCTTACTTGGAAAACGTCATACAAAATTAACGCATTAATACGTAAACATAACAATTATCCATTGCATACGATTTCTAATCCACGTACCATTATGGGTGACTGAGGAACCCTTTCCTGTGCGTGGCCTGACCCGCACTTGACCGATTTTTTATATGAGCCTGCCAAAGTGACTGCTCTGTCTGATGGAAAGCATGAACAGTATCCAAGAATGTTGGTAACCATCTTCATTGTGAGTGCACACCATGCAGCATGTGACTATGCCGGCTCAGTGAGATGTTTCTTGATCATTTGGCCTCCCATCTCACACTCACCGACGAAATACTACAGTACGAATGCACTCGTTCTTAGGTTGGTCTTATATAGAAGGGTAGAATCGCCCAGGTTGAGCCGGCCCATTCATTCTGTAACCAGCGTGGCTCTACAACTTTGAGATCTTTTCGAATAAAAATACCAAATCCCTACTAATATTAAAAAAAAGTAAATCTTTCTGAATGACTTCTTGAGGAAAGATACTGGCTACTTTTTTCCGCGATAAGTGATATACATAATAATTAAAAGCTAGTCCGTAAAGATTAGGATCCGAAAACAAAAATACAACTCCATGAAGAGCCTCCTTCTTTTCTGAAGTCAATAACAATGTAGAATTCCATAGACCAATTTCACAACAGGAACATCCCAAAGACTTTCTCACTATTTTTAACCTGAGTTATTATCCATGAATGCCGCGAAACCGGCTACATGGATATTATCTCCTAAGGTTTAGAATATCGATCACCTAGTAATTACTTTTTGTCATATAATAATCCTGAACTCATAGTATGACTCTACGCACGGCTTCACTTTGAAAAAGGAATTTAAAACTAGTTTAGACAAATAAAAGTGTAGACCTGTCAAGCATGACAGGAGTTTAGGCGACTCCTAGAGATAAAAACTTGATCCTTCATGGTTACGCAAGGTCAACCGCAGAATATAGTATATGGAAAGAATGAAGATAAATGAGAAATGGTTGATTAAAAGCAATATGTCTTAATGTAATGTTTTAGTTTGAAACAGACTATAGTCGTCACAAAATAAGAAGCCCGTTTTGACATTTGTCATTTGACATGCCGCATGTAAGAAATTGAAAAATCAAATTCATAATCCTATTTAATTACTATGTTACCCATACACTATCACAACGCGTATCATAATAAGCATCAAGTTTAACTTTATATTGAAAAATTTCACTCAAAAACACGAATTAATAGTATTAGTTACGCCACGATGACAAATGTCAAACCGGGCTTCTTATTTTGTGACGAATATAATTTGTATTCGAATTAGACAAATAAATTTTGTATTCGTATTAAAATGGACTTGATAACGTAAACCTTTGAGATTTTACTAGGTAGCACTCAAACTACAGTCAAACAACAAGGTATGTATAGGTCATTGGGCATCACTGTCTGACACCGAATACGTGAGATGTAAGTTGATTAATTAGATTTAAAAAAATAAAAAAGGATTTGTAGACATTATTTTAATAAATCGAATTGCTCATTAAAACAGTAGACATTTTATTATGTTTATGTTGATTAATCGTAAACTTCCTAATGATGTTCCAATCTATATTTTTTTATTTTAAAACTTTCCGTATACTATAAATGCACCTGTATCGAATCAAGAAAATAGCTTGATCAGCGTTGAGTGTGCGAGTAGGCAAACTGAATACGATGAACGTGTTAGAAAGAGACGGGTGGCGTTGCTAACATGATGAGCTTTTATAGACCAGTCTACAGCTCGCATATTAAATGGCTTGATGGTGAGAGGGAATATTATTTGTAGAATACTAATTTATTTATCTGATAATGGCAGTTGGTAGTTTCTATTTGAAATAGTGTAAGCCAATCAAAGTTAATTTTAGCTGTTTTTGTAACAATAGATTTATAATTAATTGTTACTTTAATTGGAAACATACTGTTAATAGACAGATTGTATATCCTACTATTAAATTCTGTACACTATAGAGTATCTAATAGATATTCATAGTGAATTTAATTCAGTGTTTTATTCCAAAGTAAATTTTAGTATCTAATGTTGCCAGCATTAACAGTGTCTGCTCTGCTCTCAAGGATCATATGGTGTTGTTCCATCGACTATAATCTATATCAATCATGTTCCTCATAGTTTTGCGTTTTTAGTGGTCAAATAATTAGTTGGGTGGGCACGGAATATCAAGCTGATTCTATGAAACCATTTAAAATGATTGTTCGAAACATAGAGCAACACGGAAGCGAGTATTCCCCTCTGTCAAAGCGTAAGCCCAAATGGTCACATGCACGAAACTGTTGTGGTACAGAATATGTTTATGTGTGTGTGGAATTTTATGTTTTTCGTTTGAATTATTATGTGTGAGTTTATTAGTGATTTTTAGTAACTCTAAAATGTCTATGTTTGAAGATTTCTCCTCGCAAAAAATGTACGACTGTTTTGTATCATACAAAGAAACTATGGCTATTCCCCTCCTGTTCACGTGTGTGCGTTGTCTACTATAGTGTGATACCTACTTCACTGAATTATCTTACAACTGTTCGAATTTGCAAAGCGGGCTTGAATAACGTCTGAAGCGTGCTTATAGCACTTCTCGAAATTATCTCCGTCTGTTGAATCTGTTGATGGATTACACAGTCGATAAGCCGACGGGACATAAAGTGGGACTTCTAATTTTGACCCGACTGCGATACAAACAAGGAAGGTTTTTGGAGTTTATGGAGTACTGAAACCTTAATTTTGCGGAAATATTGTTGTTAAATTTTCATATTGGACTATATTATCATTTTTATTTTCACCAAAGGACATATATTGTTAGACATACTGTTTTTTTTTATATTTAACCTGTGGAAACCACGTAGAGCCGTTACCGCATCAGGATTTGAGGCAAGTTTGATACATTGGAACTAAAACCAGATGGTATTCTCTAAAGAAAATGAATTTTCTCTTTTAATCAATTTTTCCTCGTTCAGCTGTGGATGACGATAGGTTGATTGAGGTTCAAAGTCATCTCACGTTACCACAGTTATTGATTGCCCAACTCAACGCAACTGTCCTTCTAAAAAGCAACTTACGAGTTGTTTATGAAGGGTTTTCTGTGAAATCGCAGTAGCAATACAGTTCATATCAGGAAAGCATGGCTTTTCCACGCACAAATGGATGGAAACGCTTGAATTTTTGGTTATAAATTAGCAATTATTTATCTATGCGGTAAGGTATTAAGGATACGGAATGTAATTACTTCGATTTATCCTGTGGGCATTGTGTTAGTGGGAGACAACTGAGAATGAAAACTACGCAAACTAAAAGTACCGAAAAGAGAAAAGAAACCTAAGGCAAGCCACTAAAATATCTTGCCAACATGGTAAAGTAGACCAGAACCTCTTTTCTAAGGAAAATAATTATGTTAATCTGATGATAATAATAAAAGAACTTTATTTGATAAACAAAACAGCTTACGGCAAATAGATTAAAATACAATTGTCCAAACGATAATAAGAAATAACATAGGACATCATTTTTGAGGCCGGTAACATTTGCCAATATGATATGAAATCACTAGCGTTATTTCTTTATTTTGTTTGGTTTCACTCTCAATGTATCTACTGAGTATGAGAAATCATGATTTATTTTGTAGTCAATGAATAATATTTATGAACCTGAAGGTAAAGAAAATGTATATTCAATTACGAATCATTATGTTCCAACAATGATCTTGTTATGAGTTCCTTACAAAACAATAGGTGGCTTGTTCTTTGAATTTTCATGACCGGGTGTGTGAATGTTCATTGAGCATGATCTCAACGTACAGTCAGATACTAAATTTACTGACGAATATTATAAATTTTCCATAATTTGTTACCTACTATAGTTTAGCAGCAGCCCAACTAAAGGTAATTTTAGATACCTACTTATAGAAGCCACTTTAAAGTGTGTTTTCTGTTTCTTCATTAGTTTTATTTAGATAGTAAAATCTTATCTATTGTGAGAATTTTGTAACATGAAATCTACTATTTTATAAATTATCACCAGCCCAAAATGTTAGAATCATCATCATCATTATCATCAGCCTATCGCAGTCCACTGCTGGACATAGGTCTCTCCCATTGCACACCATTCTGATCGAATTTGGGCTTCTCGCTGGCTGGGCTGCTAGCCTTCTTACGCAGGTCGTCACTCCACCTCGCCTGTGGGCGTCCTACACTTCGTTTACCGAGAAGCGGTCTCCACTCCAGAACTCTTCTGCCTCGACGGTCATCAGTTCTGCGGCTAATATGGCCTGCCCACTGCCACTTCAGTTTGCTAATCCGGTGGGCTATGTCGATGATGATGACAAATGTTAGAATAAACGGTTCTAATCAAGTATATAATAAATAGTGTAATCCCGAGTAGAGGGTAGGGTAGTCCTAAGGACATACTAAATTCAGTTAGGAACTACTAGGTTACATTTGTATGATCGAATAGTGTGTTTAAAGGACATCGCCGAAAATCGTATATTTGCAGATTGTACAAACATTTGACCCGACCCAGGAATCGAACCCGAGACCTCTTAATAAGCAGCTGCATACGCTCACCACTAGACCAACAATGCAGTCGACGCGCAGATATTCAATTGATTCATATAAATTCATTTATTATGATTACGATTGTTCAAATTATAAAAAATGAAAATATAGTTTATTTATTAAAAATGTTTCAAATCTTTATTAACAACAAATACACAAACATATTAATCAAAAAAGTTTCAGATTTTTAAGGTTACTTTAACCTTAAAAATCTGAAACTTTTTCGTGGTAATGTATTTTTTCGGAGTGTCCGTCTTAGTAATGCTATTAGAAGAGAATTTATAAATGATTCAAGATATAATGAATACCATGCATTAAACGCATTAAATAATACGAGTTAATTAAAAAGTTTGTAAAATATTGTATCAGTGTCATCATTCAAATTACTTTCAATTTGAATTTGACAATTCTAATGGTGAATAAGATACAATTACGGAATATAAATCGATATAAATCAACTTTCAGTAAAACTAAACACAGACGTTCCCCTACATATATATATATATATATATTAAAAGGGATTTATGCAAGGGGACCCTTGCGTTACCGTCAAAGCAGCTTTTCATTAAATACATATAAAAGTATTTACTGCAATAAATTGTTTGTCCTTTTCTGCCTGTTGGTCTGCCCGTCTACCGACTGTCCGTCTGTCTGTCTGCTTGTTCCGCCTAATCTTTGGAAAGGCTGGACAGACAGTGACGAGACTTTAAATGGCAAGTAGCTGATGACATATTAAGTAACCTAAATTATTTTTAGTGTTTCGTAGAGAAATGGCAAAAAATGGAACCCTTATAGATTCGTCATTTCTGTCTGTCTGTCTGTCCATCCGTATAGAACAGCCACTTTTCTCCGAAACGATAATAACTATACTGTTGAAACTTGGTAAGTAGATGTATTCCATTGGATACGATTCCTAATCCAGGCACCATTATGGGTGACTGAGGATCCCTTTCCTGTGCGTGGCCTGATTGGCTGATGGCCGATTTTAGAGATTTGCTTCGCCCAATGGGTAACATTTCATAGATCAATTTGTTCAATATGTGAATGTTAAAAATGCTCAACACCAAAATTAGATCTATAACATTGTTCGTGCACCTTTCACGACATTACAACACATTTTCAATTGATCTAAATATTACAGTAGCTGGTATTTAAAATCGTTTCTAGAAAACTCCAAAACACCAAGTTAGCTGCGACATTCAGGAATGCGTCACCCCATGAATGTCACTTGATACCAGTCAGCCGACCTTTCCACCTACGTTGCACTGCCCTTACAGATGCGAACAGTTATATGGAAGGGTCAAATAGTTACAGAAATAACAAGGCATTTTTTTCTATTGCCGTAATAAGGTTTCGTAGACCGTTTTGACATGTGTCAACCTTTACCTTTATGAAATAGTTAACCTATTAATTCGAAATTATTCTGTCTATTACGTTTTTACGCTTAAACCACAGAACCAATTTGGTTTAAATTTACAATGGAGATCATTTGATTCTTGATTAAAGACATAGGCTACTAAATACCGCGATAACTGACATAGACGCGAGTGATGCTACGGCCAAAGAATGATAGAAAATATTTAAATATTTCATAAAACATGAATAGCATAATAAGTAGATGAAGTTTAATGATATAGCAAGAACAACGCCAGTTTCAAATCAACTACAACAGTATACATCACAAACATTGATCTTACCTTTGTTTTACTGAATCGAAAGTTCCCTTTTCATTATAATGTAGATAATATTTTATGTCTCGTAGCCCTTGGAAGGTCATGACGGGAAATCAACTGTGGAGGCTGCCTAACTTTTTATTCCTTTGTTCAACAACTGTAACAGTTTTGATAAAATAGACCTGTGATAAATAGAAGAGTCAAACAAATAATTTGTTGAAGTCAAATAAACTCATGTTTTTTACCCGGCAGAAATAAAACGCGTAACGCATTTTGGCAGTTAGATTCGTCATCTCCAAGCCGTAGATAGCTCTATTGAAGTCATGGTCACAGGGATTTGATTTCTTTTCTTAATATTGTTGGTTCATGCTCGACCGAGGATATTTTGCACACAAAAAGGTAAGTTGTCAATATTTTGACTATAAAGATCATAAGTTTAATATCCAGAAGACAATACGTAACTATCAGCTAATATAATCCATCTGCTCGTGGTCCCTAAATAATAAAACGAAGATATATTTTTCAGTTACAGTATGTTAACTGTACAGTTAGCGGTTTACTGCGCCAAGTGTTGTTCCATGTGGGTTCAATCCCACATAGGACAACACTGTGGCATCCACAAATTTTTGCTTTGGGGTATTCATTATGTCCGTTTCATGAATGTTCATTAAGTCCCCCACGACACTGGATGTATGTTCCTAATGCGGGAGTTATCTTTTTTTAAGTTGAAAACGGAACGAGAGGTGTAAAAGTTTCGTAGGTCTATGGTGACATGAAAGGCAAATCACAGCCGGTTCGAGTATGAATTATGATAGTTTTTGCGACGCCCGCGCGACTTTTATGAGGTGTAAGGGTGACCCAATACTGAAATATTCAGACCTCTGGTCCCTCTGACATAGTCGATCCCACCTTTTTTGTGGACCCCGCTATGATTTTTTTGTGCTATAATGCTAAACTTAAATGGGTATTTCTAGATATATTTTTTGTAGTTTCTTTCAAAACTGTTGTATTTTTGTGTTTATTTCATAAGTTCTATGCAGTATTTACATGGAACATCTTTAAACATCATCATAACTGTGTACTCGTATTTAATCATTTAGACTGAAAAATCGCATAATTCCAAGCTAATAATGATTGATCTTGACGACAGTCGAAACTATTCAATATTAAATATATTTGTGTCAGTAAATCGAAGTATCTTGTTAACCCTCACCCCTGACCTAAAAGCCAGCATTTTCCTTATACAAAATGCAAGACCCGGTAGACTTCCGGGGCTATGATGTAATTGATATCGATCAACCTATTGCTGTTCTGCGTAATAGCTGGTATCATAGAAAACCTTGAAACTCCAGACTTGATTTAAATATTCTGGTAGTGTAATTTAATATATTATAACTTTTAAACTACCGAGTACAGTAGTATATTATTCGATTATGTATATTTGATAAATCTGTGCTTCGACGTAGTAGGTAAGAACCATAGAGTAACAGAGTAATGAGCGGAAATACGCAGACGATCCCCTTCGGCAAAGTAGTAGTCAAAATAGACCTACGCATGAAACATAATGTGTTTGTTTGTGGGCGCTAAATTGTTATGTGTGAGTTCGTGACGACAAATGATTGATTTTATAAGTGAACCTAAAATGCGTATGTGTAAAGATTTCCTTAAGCAAAATTGACAGATTGTTTTGTATTGGGAAAAGAGGCTATGGCTTCACCTATCTAAGCTGCTGGCTTGTGGTGTTCTACGGTTGAAACTAAAGAGTTTGTGTATTAGTTTTACACAATAACTTCTTCCTCTGAGCCTTTTTACAAAACTAGATTGGGATTGCTTTTAAGTTTGGTATGGTAATAGCTGAAGTTCGATTTTGTAAGTGGAGCGACGGCGATCAGAACTTAAAATCCAAGTGCTCGATACTACAGAAGGTCTATAGAAAGATTATTTATCGTACTATTTAGGCTACCAACTGCCTGTAATGAGGGCTACAGGTATTCATAGAACAACCCGGACCGAAACTGCTAAACCGCGACCGTAAAACCAGAGATAATGTTTCATCACGAAAACCTTGTAAACCTATTAAAACTATTAAACAATAAATACATGCAGTTGTGTGTTTATTCAATTTACTTAAGAACGAATTTATTGTCTCTCAAACGGAAAGGGAGAATTCCTGAACCAGGCGAGGTTATCATAGCTGTTAGGATCAAGGCCCACCGGTTGAAGTTGGACCGGAAATCTCTATATCACGATGCAGGATGAGTAGTTACTACCTATAGTTGGTTAATCCTTGGTGTGGTGTATTGTCAATAGATGTCTCTGTTGTATGTTTTCGCTTGCGCTGTATGTGGTAGTTGTCTCAAAATTATTAGTAAGCATAAGATACAAAAAATAAAAATATAATTATCATTCTCATCATCACTAGTTATTGCTGGACCAAAAGATAAAATACAATAATTTTTTGACAGATACATCGACGTCCATACTTATAAATTATTACAAAATTATATTGTACCCGTATATAAAAAGTAGTAAAAAAAATTTGCAGTCGTTTATTAAAACGGAAATATTAATCTAACAATATAGCCTCCAGTTAGATTCGTAAATTGATTTACAAAATAGTGTTGGGACATTGTACCAAAAGCTTTGACTAGCAAACCGTGAACTTTATGGTCGGTAGAGAGGACTGCATAAATTAGTCACATCCAATTACTAACATTTTGTATTTGAGTGGTCGACGGACATTAGCCAAAAGTGGCGATGTTTTAACTGAACCCTATGGTTTTACCCATAATATATAGATTTTACACATATGTGGTTGTAGTTGTAAATGTACAAAGGCACAGATAACTAGCTATCTATTCTAAAATATTTGCCTAAATTACTCCTTATGTCATTAGCGATCTTATAATGAAAATCGGTCCAAATCGGTCTAGCTGTTCCAGAGATTAGCTGGAACAAACAGACAGACAAGATTTAAAAAATTACTATTCGATGTAAATAAGTTTAAAGATATTAATTTAAAATTACTAACAAATACTCAAAGTTTAATTTATTTGTATAGATGTATAAATGTCATTGGCAAAACTAAAATGACTACTTTAATTAGTTTCAACGGAAGGCATCCTTAAACATATTAACAACATAATAATGATTTTGGCACATTTCACGCATAGTTATTTGATACCGAAATAGTTAGTTGGATGTTACATATCTCATCTAAACTAATCAAAACCTATATTGTGTTAATCAAACTATTGAATAATCTCAAAAACTTTTTCCAGCCATAAGGATCCCAGAAAAAGACACTAAAGTCGTAATGGTTAACAAAACAACAGCCTAAGAATAAGATATTTAGTGTAGCAATCAGTAAGCCATCATCATGATAAACTTCTGCGAGCACCTCCACCTCCAAATCCCACGGGGTGTTCCAGTTCCAGCCAAGGCGCACGCCGCCTCTGAAACTTGAAAGAGAACTGTATCAACCCAACGTCTTTTTTAAGACATGATTATGTCCAGCTGTGGAGTTTTTGAAAGTATTTGAAAGTAAGAATAGTAATCAAAATATTAAGCCCAAAAGAAAATACTTATGGTACAAAATAATTTCATAAGTATTAAGTTAATTACGGTTCGACTTTACCATCGGGGATAGTTATATGCACGTCGAGCGGATGCGCTCACATTAATTAATGCATTTGTATTCATAATTCAATAATTAATTAATTTTTCTGTGGCAGGGCTATCTCAAATATTTATTACGTTTAATTATTGTAATATTGTGAGGCGTCTTCTAGATAGCTGGATGAATTGTGTAAAGGCAACAGCCCGGACGGCTCTTTAAAAGTCGGTATTAAGACGCTCCAGTATATAATAAAAGACATCTTAGGGGTACAGCACACTAGCTACTTTTAGCATCGGTGATCGGCGATTTGGCGACTGCATCGATGCTGCATCGCGTTTTAGCGACTTCCTGCGTTCGATCGCGGAATCGGAAACGCGTGTTTTAGCTACTGCACAGATGCCAAATCGATGCTACCGGCATACGAATGTGTGCGGAGAGTAGTGTTCAGCTGCCATGTCGCGCTTCTAAAAAGCGACTCAATCTCCGCGTTTGGCGTTTTTAGGTGTGCGGTGTAGAGCGTTCGGTCGCCGTATTTAGCTTCTAAAAAGCGACTAGTTGCCGATCGCCGATGCTAAAAGTAGCTAGTGTTCTGTGGCCCTTACTAATGTACTTTATGTTAAGACTTGTGATAAATACGATTGAATGTGTCAATTCAGTTATTAGTTACAATTCGAGCTTGTAGCTGTTACAGATCATGTGGGACACGAAGAGCAAAATAAGCTAGACAACACCATTGTAAAGAGAAGGATAACTTAAAAGAAAATCATATACCAAATACCAACCCACCTGTCTAGCATATTTATGCCAAAGTTTAAGGTCAGGAACCATAGGTAGGATGGTCCTGAGAAGAGGCATATTCTCAACTGTTGATAATGATGTTATCAAATGAAGAAACAAAAAAAATAGCTTTTATGCGGCCTGAATCCCAGTCTCTCTATTATTAATCCCATGAAAGGGTAATATGTGACCTGTTCTGCCATTTTCTGACGGTGCACTAGTTTCAGATTGATTGACTAGTTAAAGTGACGAGGGTAAACCACCTCTTCCTTCAATACGTTTGATATTGGAGATCTTGTGAAATGATTGTGGCCATCCCCAATATTACGAGAAAACTCAACAGTCTTCGTGGCAATCTAGTGAGTGGGTGACTGTTTACACCTTGATATCTTAGCTTTTATAAGAATTAGTTTTTAATTTATTAAATAAACCTACATAAGCAATAGTAAATTAAACCACACACATGACGAAATAGGCCATTTGACCAAAAAGTACTACAAGGCAATGAGGATAATTATCTTTATTAGGCATGTATTGATTTCTTTTTGCATAAGTAGCTTGAAATTATGTTTTTCTACATTTAACACCATTTAATGAACACATGAATATGTTAAAAAAATACAAAAATAAAAGTATTTTAAAATTAGCAATTAATACATAAAAATCTATAGAAAATTCAAAATACCATAATAATTTTGATTTTATAAGTTATATACACCTAAAAAAGATACCAATTAATTCGAATCCTCTTCTTTTCTTACGATCCATTAAAAGCAGAATACTCTTACCTATTTCGATTAGAACGAAGTTGTTTATAACGCTTAAAATAATTACACTCGTCGGTTTGAAACAGTATGTGTGTTGTAAATTTGAAAGATTGTATTTTATGAAAATAACAGATAGCTATAGTTTCTTGTAGGAAATAGCTACCGTAGGCTTTGAGAATATCAAAGTGATAATAACACTATTGAAATTGACTGCTGCTTTTAGAAATTTTCTGACTCGTCACAATAATAACTTCCAGTCGACACCCCTGAACAAAACACCGCTCATTCGCGGTTCGTTGGATTTCGTTCGCGAAATTTCCAGAATTAAAATTATGTACGGAAAAGCGATTACACCATTAACGTTGAAGCAATGAATGACAGTTCGTTTACGGTTTTTAAACGTTTCCTCGACGCGGTATATAATTTGATTCTAACGTAAAGAATTGTACCTGTATTTTAAGTATTATATAGTTTTGCTTCTAAATTAAATACAAAATTACATTTAAATCAGTACAGTGGTTTTGAGTTTATCGCGAACAGACAGACAGATGCGGCGAAGGACTCTATTTTATGATAATATGTAGTGATGTAAAGAACAATCTCATAAGAAATAAAGGTAAAAAATATTTGTATTTTAACTATTCTCAGCATACAAACATTTGTATAATCTTTTTATAAGAATACTTTCTTGACTAAAGAAGCATTTTATAAATTATAGATGCACTAATTTTCGTTGGTGACTACTACATCGACTTGTAGCATGTTCATTAACTACAAAAGGTAATATATAAAATCGCATAAATTCAAAGAATAACATGCCTTAAAGGTCTAGGTAAATTCCATGTAGGTTTTATTGCTACGGGATATACCGTAAAGGATGCGGCCGATGTCCAGTTAGAAGCATAAAACTCGGACTTTAGCGGTTTAATCTTAGCCAGGGATTCAATGTAAAATACCTTGGACTTTCTTCTTAATTGTATAAGATGGAAAAATAGAAGATTTGTATCAGGACACTATTATCCTGTTTGTAATATCATAATTCAGCATCAAAACAACAATTTTTAATGCCCTTAAAATGAATGAGAAGTTTTCGTTAATTAACTTGATAACGTTAAAACTCCGTGATTTAAAAAAATATATTTATTTTTTAAATCCAAGATTTAGTCTTATGTTTATAAATTCATGAAGTATATGGGTGGAAGGCGGTATAAAAAAGAAAACGGTTTATTGATATTTGTCATGATGCATGCAGATCGATTTTATTTCTACTGAACTACAATACTACTTATTAAATATCTATATACCTACCTACTCATGGGGTACGGCAGGGAAGACACCAGATGCCGCTGATGCGTTCCTGGAGCTCCTCCCGACTGCCGAGGTAAGGCACTGGGGTGTTAACTGGGTAGACCGGTTCGCCGGACTCGCCAAACACGCCCATCATCTCCCCCACGGCGGGCATGGTGCGAAAAGCATTCCCCGAAATTTGAAATGTTTTTAAGTAGACTCATTACTAACTTTAGTAACACGTCGTTTCATTCTAAAGACTTTTAGAAATGTCGTGATTCTTTAACACTAAGTTTCTTTCTGTGGTAGATAATAATTAATCAAAGATGAATCTCAACTTTATCCAAAAGAACTGTAAGGAGTAATACATTCGAGAGTTACTAGCTTATAACCTTTGTGTCAGTCGTTTAAACATACATAAATATTATCCTACCTATTTCCCAGAGGGCTATGCAGATACTATTGATCTCCGCTCACTACGATCCTAACTTTTCCCTTTTTAGGGTTCCGTAGCCAAATGGCAAAAAACGGAACCCTTATAGATTCGTCAAGTCTGTCTGTCTGTCTGTCTGTCTGTCCGTCCGTATGTCACAGCCAATTATTTCCGAAACTATAAGAACTATAATGTTGAAATTTGGTCAGTCGATGTATTCTGTGAACCGCATTAAGATTTTTACATAAAAATAGAAAAAAAACAATACATTTTGGGGGTCCCCATACTTGGAACTGAAACTCAACATTTTTTTTTTCATCAAACCTATACGTGTGGGGTATCTATGGATAGGTGTTCAAAAATGATGTTGAGGTTCCTAATAACATTTTTTTCTAAACTGAATAGTTTGCGCGAGAGACACTTCCAAAGTGGAAAAATGTGTGTCCCCCCCCCTCTAACTTCTGAAATAAGAGAGTGATAAAATAAAAAAAATATATGTTGTACATTACCATGCAAACTACCAACGAAAATTGGTTTGAACGAGATCTAGTGAGTAGTTTTTTTTTAATACGTCATAAATCGTAACACGCAATTTACCTTTCATCAAATAAATAAATTAGTGTAAAAACATCGATGAAAGTTACAACGAACTACAAGAACTTTTATATGATGTTACTTGCTGATACGGAACCCTTCATGGGCGAGTCCGACTCGCACTTGGCCGATTTTTTTATTTCGTCCACATTCATCAATCGTCGCATGCATGCTCGTTGATAAATCTAAACTACGTATTTTTGTAACATTCTTAATTCTTTTTTATTATTGGTCTTGTTAACACTCCCATATCACATTACGCTTTTTATTTTACACGTCATGTGTAATTTTAACTAGTCATAACTCTTAAGTTACCAATCTTTTGACTTTAATGTATCTCAAGGTATGTCTCACTGTATCTATAATGATTGGACCACTGTACTTGAGAGAGTATGTATCAGCTGCCAAAACATTTTGACTGCAAAGGACTTGAAGATGTTTATAAAATTTTTGTCACAGCCACTGATCTGCTTAGGTATAAATCATATTACATTTTTGAAGTTCATTATGAAAATTAACATAACATTCTATTGTTTTTCATTAGGCTTGCTGACTGATAACCATTTTCATTTATTTAAAAGAAGTTAAACTAAGTAATGTATTCTTACATATTAACTTGAACTCAAGTCGGTAGTCCAATCCACTCGAAAACTAACATAAATCTAAGTTAACCTGTGCTAACTTACGTCGAGGGCAAGTTTTACCAACTTAATTCTAACTTTAAGCTACGTATGTATAATCAAATTTAAGTAAACCGCTGCTACGGAATTACTTCTTAAGGTATAAATAAGATATTAAGTGCTGCAATCGTTATTGGGAAGTCAGTGCCCTCAAATTTATTGACAACTAGTTCAATCTTTGAATTTCAGTTCTCCCTTAGAGTTGCGGAGGTACGATGCCAGTCGCTCCGTGGAAAAACTGATATTCATGTATAACCGGTTAAACTAGTAGCCGACCGCAAATAATATTGAGGACAAGGCTAGGAAGAAGAAGAATGAGTTAACAAAACCTATCATCGTAGGCCTCTCCTTGAAAGGAGGTAATGCCAAGCTGGCCCGTCTTGGTCAGTTCGAGTCAAGTTTTTCCTTCTCTTTACAGTGCTATTGTCATCATTTTCGGTTCTATGAACTGAAGTGGTGGCATAGTAGTGCATAGTGTGCACCTTTCCCCTACTGTTTCCATGTGCTAATGGTCATAGCCATTCATCGGCTGTCTCGTTAGTTTAACCACTAGTAAGCAGATGCAGCTGCTGTAGCTCGGGTTCGATTCCCGGGTAGGTGTGTTCGATTACCATGTTTGTATGATCCGCAAATATTTGTTTCGGAATTTGGGTGTTTTCTATGTATATGTATGTATTTACAAACAAAAAGTCTACATGTATTAATATCAATTATTTTAGTACAAGCTCTGCTTACTTTCGGACTAGAGAACGCCAGTTGTCGGAAATATTTATTATTATTTATTCATCAATAGGTTTGTTCTTTTATCTTGTGTGCCATAAAAAAATCAGATTTAAACCGACCAATAAATTTCTTCGATGCAAATCTACCTGAAAACACACAGAATTCGTCTTAATTTATGTACAATCACTTAGCATCTTCTTCTAAAAGTTTCGTATTGATTTAAAATCCAGGTCCAACAAACAAAGTTTATATAATTTGACTTACAGTTTGTCGGGCAAACTTAAATACTCTTAATTGTTAAATAAGTTTCAGCGTTTCTCTGACACGGTTATTTGTTTTGAGAACTAATATTATCATGTCGACTTGTTCTTTGAGATCATATTTAGCTTTACAATTTCCAGAATACTTCTAGCAATAAATGTCTTTGTAATAGTGAATCTTTTTTTATGACTGCCTTGTTTGTCTAGTGGTTACCGTATGCGATTGCTGATCAAACGGTCTTGGGTTCTATTCCCGGGTTGGACCTGAATGTTTGTTTGATCCAAAACAAATGTTTCGGAGTTTGGGTAGAACATGTATGTATTCATAAAAAAACAGTATCTTTATGTATTTCTATCAGTTTTCAGATAATAGAAGCTCTGGTTAGTTTGGGACTAGATGGCGTTGTGTGTAAGATGTCCGAAATATTATCTAATAAAAATAATCGAGAGCTCTGTCCATCTGTCTCTAACACTATACGGAATTTTGTACTCCCCTTCGCATAAATACTTAGGATAAGGGTAACGTTCCACCTCAGACCAAAATGCCTACTTCTCGCGATTACGTATAGCTTTTCTAAACTTAAGTAGCTAAAGAGATATAATAAAAAAAATATTTTAAAAAACTAAACAAACACGCTTTTAAAATAGTAGTAGTAGAAAAGAATTTTAATGTAAAAAGCATAGGGCAACGTTATTGAAATATTTACAGAAAGCACCCACCGCTTTGTTACATTTTTTTTTTCTTTATAGTTTAAAAGCGTGTTTGTTTAGTTTTTATAAACAATTTTCTTTTAGAAAAAAAAAAAGAAGAAAAGACTAATTTGTTTAAACATTTTTTCCTTTTTTTTCAAATTAGTGTATTGTCATCGGTCCTTTATAAATCTACAAAGTTTGAACGAAATCTGGCTCATTAAAGTGGGTCATAATCGCACCCAAAGAAGTCGGTGAAGCTAATAAAAAGTGTGTAAAAAGAAATTGAGATCCATATTTACCATGTTAGTTAGATGAGTATAAAATGTATCCTCTCATGGGCCGGAAATACCTTGACAAGAGAGTCTCGAATTACCTTTGTTAAGAGCCCTAAGTTAATACGAATAGGGACAAATTGTAACATCCTTGAAACACGAAGGTTACATAGCAAGCAAGGTGAACAAAACTTGAAAAGCAAAATGTTCGCCGCCCACTGAATACTTTATAACGGCTGTAAATCTAGGTAAATCGTAAATTTTGTAAGCACTCCGCGACCCGATGAAAAGGGCTCAGACCCTTTCTACTCAGAAATGGATATTAACGTACTGTGAACTACTAATGGTTACATGAATTGTAAATGAGATTCCAATAAAAATATTGATGATTAAAAATTACATAAGAACTTCGCGTTGAATCCATGTTTTAATATGATTAAGTAGTTACTTAATCGTGAATGGTAGGGTATTTCCACTTAGATATGGTTTCTAAAAATATAGTGAGGTTGCTAAAACCATTTTTTAATTTAGGTATTCGTTTGCGCGTTATTCAACTTTAAAGCTATTTTTTTTGTAAAAACAGTGCGTCCCCCCTCTAAAAGCAAAACGACTGGCATAAAAATCTGAAAAAATACAAGAGAGTAGTATTTAAGATATTGAACTTTTAAAGAAAACTATAGCGGTTTTGATAACGTTTTTATTTCAGGAGTTATAGGCGCCTAACTTCTAAAGTGGCATTACTTGGAAAATTTAAATAAAGTAAATATAACAATTATCTATTGGGCACAATTTTAAATCTACCTATCATTATGGGTAACTACGGAACCCTATTCTATGCGTGGCCTGTCACGCCATTGGCATTTTTAAAATTACAAAAAAAAAACAACCTTTCTTCGGGACGATAAACAATGAATGTATTAAAGCTACAGGTTCCGAAGAATTTAAAATGACTTGTGTTATAGCAAAGTAAAAAAAATTTTTATTTTTCAAATTTGCTCATATGGTCATTATTTAATTAAAAGGAAAATTAACATACCAAAATTTTGCTCTAAAATATATTTATTAATTTTTATTTTGTGGTGTAAACTACTCCTAATTAAAAAAAAATAACTATTGTAAGTGAATATTGGTGCTATGATCAATTGTTAATCAATGTGTATATAAATTTTTAATAAACAATTTATTTAAAAAAAAAAAAAAAAAAAAAAAAAAAAAAAAAAAAAAAAAAAATGATGTGGCGACTTACACATACCGCGCAAGCGAAAAACATACAACAGCGCCATCTACCGATGGAACACTGAACTACAAAGACAACACGGAATCTATACTGAGTAACAACTAATCCTGAATCGCGAAAGTAACATTCTCGCGCCGATTAGCATATATATAACATCCCAACATCATCTGTTGGACAGTGGCCCACCAGGCATGATCACCTCGCCTGGTCGCAGGATCCTCCCTTTGTGTTGGAGGAACACGACACCCATTCCTCTACAGTGGTGACCCCGACGTGATTGGATGCAGCCTTCAAGAAAGCAGATCAGCAGCGCCATCTTGTTCACTCCCGCAGCAATGTCTCAGCCAGCCAGCAACCTCGGCCTCAACAGGGATACCACACGCAGGACGCGACCGCTCCAACCTGGTTACCTCTACGGCCTCAACAGCGTCTAGGCACAGCACTCTGCACCTACGGTCCACGTAAGAAGAGCATCTCTCTCCCGTCTACGCAGCAGCCAGCCACTACGCAGCAACCGCCCCGACTCACTGGGGACTTCACCGCAGCACCGCGCACCGCACGCCCGACTCACTGGGATCAGCGGACTTCAGCCCCAACTCACTGGGACTAGCGGCATACAGTTCCGACTCACTGGAACTAGCGGCAATCAGTTCCGACTCACTGGAACTGCTCACTCCTGGCACTGGCAAGCTCCGCAACAGAGCACAGACAGCTGACTCATCATATCGACCTCCGGTCTTGGAGGGGAGTGATGTGGCGACTTACACATACCGCGCAAGCGAAAAACATACAACAGCGCCATCTACCGATGGAACACTGAACTACAAAGACAACACGGAATCTATACTGAGTAACAACTAATCCTGAATCGCGAAAGTAACATTCTCGCGCCGATTAGCATATATATAACATCCCAACATCATCTGTTGGACAGTGGCCCACCAGGCATGATCACCTCGCCTGGTCGCAGGATCCTCCCTTTGTGTTGGAGGAACACGACACCCATTCCTCTACAAGTGTATTGTCATCGGTCCTCGATAAATCTACAAAGTTTGAACGAAATCTGGCCGTTTAACGTGGGTCAAAATCGCACCCAAAGGAGTCTGTTACAAACAAACAAACATACAGGAGAAGCTAATATAAAGCGTGTAAATATACATGCGTTTCACACTTAGTACATCCATTTAAAATATTACTGATATAGAATGTAACTTTCCGCTGTAATAATTAATCTATTTTAATGAAGTAAAATTCTATAAATAACTAAATTCTTAGCGAAATCCGTGGAAAATTATTTTGAATTATGTCAAGTGACTATCAAAAGAGGCTTACGTATACAAGTACAGATAATTGATAAAATACCCGATTTAATTGTTTACTATATTTGATATTAACCTATATTTAGATAATCGGGTTACATGATTCAAAATAATAATACCCTACTAATAAATGAAATTGAGATGTCTGTTTATGTAAATAATATTGAAGCGCTAATAGCCGAGTTGCCCTCGGTGATTAGAAACAATTACGGAGGGTAAGCAACGACGGCGCGGTCAGTATATGGATGGGTGACCGTTAGTGGCATGATACCATGAGCGTTTCCGTGGTCACGTGAAGCAGTCGATCCTGGTCGTTATCATAGTAGTTGGAGGCCTTCAGTTGGTGACCTTAGGTGATTGGAAACAATCACCAAAGATAAGCAACGACGGCGCGGTCAGTATATGGATGGGTTTACCGTTAGTGGCATGATACCATGAGCGTTTCCGTGGTCACGTGAAGCAGTCGATCCTGGTTGTTATCATAGTAGTTGGAGGCCTTCAGTTGGTGACCTTAGGTGATTGGAAACAATCACCAAAGTTATGCAACGACGGCGCGGTCAGATCATGATATGTAATGAACGTTTCCATGATTCGGAGGTCAGGTTAAGCAGTTGGTCCCGGTTGTTATCAATAAGATAACAGTCGTAAAGCTTAGTTGGAGTAAAGTAGGATCGAGAATAAATCGATGGATTATACTTTTTCATCATCATCAGCCCATCGCAGACCACTGCTGGACATCGGCCTCTCCCATTGCACTCCTGTATTGCTTCTAGCACAAAGCTCCTGCCAGCCATCTTTTGAAATGAATTCTTATCATGAACTTTAAAGGAGAACTGTAAATGACTTATAAACGCCTAACTTGTAAAATGCGTTAAATTGGAAAACTTCATACAAAAATACTAAATAAATAAATAATGCATTGCTTCTCGCATCCAGCTCCTGCCAGTCACCTTGTGAAATGAAATCTTATCTTTTCATGATACCATGAAAATTCCATGCTATGTCGTAGTTCTCTAAGTTTATAAAGTATGTGAAGAAGTTAGAACAGCTGGTTGTGCCATTACTCTTGTTGTGATAGTTGTGCTGTAATTAGTAACTGTAATTATTGTTGATAAACTTTTTGGGGTGACGAGGCGTGGACACAGTGACAGCGAATTATAAAATAAAAGTTTGAACATCTTATAACAGAATCCTTACAGGTTTGTCCTGTCCATCCGTCCGTGAATGTGTGTATTTATCACGTCGACAAAGTGCTGATGTGTATCTCCCCTATATATAAGGTGGGGATCTTTTTCTTCTCAAATCTACGCCATGGTGTGGAACATCATTAGATAGATCTTTTATACACATAAAAGATAATGATATGAAATTTAAAGGAAAACGGCTCAGAAAATTTTTTTCGTTCATGAGTTATAAATGCTTAACTTGTAAAATGCGGTAACTTGGAAAATTTTATACATAAATAATGATCACAATAGGCGAACATGTAAAATACTAAAAAAAATGTCATGACAATAAAATTATCTATGGAACTTTATTTTAAATCACGTGATGGGTGTGTATAAATAACCTGAAACGCACTTAGCCGATTTATTTACCAAGTGCTATGGAGTGGACTACAAAAACATATTTTGGAGAAATTTTATTAAGGGTGAAAGTTACTGTGTTTGTATAGTGATCTACATTAACTTCCAAAACAAATTTTGTTTTTGCGACATTTACTTGTTTTCACTGATTTTAATTTATTTCGACATGTTTTTAATAATAACATCAGTTCAGATCAGGTTCATATCGTACCAAAGTACCAAACTACCTGAATGTCACACGGTCTGCTAATGGAGCATAAAAGTGAGTCGAAAGTATTGCAGCATACACTCAGACATTCGACCCACACACCATGTGATAGTGAAGGAAAACTGTAAACAAAACGTATACCAACCCGTCCAGCCAGCTTCCTATAATAGGTCAGAATCTCTTTTCAAAATAACTGTTAAAGGCTGTTAATGATGAAGATAAACTATACAAATCAAAGGAGATCGCTAGAAATGGGGCCTCAGTAAAAACAAACAGTAAAGTTCATGCTCAAGTAGACAATATACGTGTGAAGTCGTCGTATTAACGACGACTTCACACGAGAAATTGGGTGACTTTTTCAGAATAATATAAGTTGGTGATTAGTTGTGATTACTTTTTCATTTATCACATGTATTTCAAACTATATATAAGTTTTAATGATATAGGTGAAACACTTTAACATACATTACTATTTAAAATATTTATTTATGAAATATACTAGAGAATAAATGCCTGTGGAGAAATTACTCCCTGACTTCTAAACATTCCACTTTTTATTCAGTCGAGTTCGTACGGTCAAACAAGTACACGGTCCTAACTAACGAACTACGGTAGAAACACGTAAAAAATTCTAGACTGCACACATTTCAGTACTCATGTAGAAAACTATACATAGTAACGTGGGTTACCAGAAATAAAATAATGCTCCTCACAATCAAATCCTTTTTAAATGGTTAATCATGGAGGCGATACTGAAAGAGCATATAATTTTATTGAATTTCTGTGGTTTCTAAATATATTATTATCTATTTCAAAGATAGTTGAGTCACACTGACTTCAGCCTAAAAGGGCCCGGCTCGAAAGGAGAAGTACTACCCTCACTTGTCGTATTTCGTTGGTGAGTGTGAGACCGTGGCACAGTGATGCAGTTGCATCTCACTAGGCCGCCATGCTGGTAAAGAACAAACAAACATCTCGTTGGACGTAAACATTTTTATCCTACCTGCATCTTAAATCATAATAAGGACGTACGGTTTTCTTTGTTGGTCTTTTCTAATTGCTGTAGTAGTAGACTCATTTCAGTTATCGTTGCTTCTTCTTCTTTTATGAAATGGCAACCAGCCAACCGATGCTTTATATTAACTTGGCCTGTCTGAAATCAATGAGGTTCATTACCAATGATGATACATATGTCAAATGGCAGTAAAAGAAACTAGTCATGTATATAATTTCACCATTGAAATTTCAAATGAAAATTGAAAAATGGAAAGCAAGATAGCAAGAAGCATATCTAAAAACACTAGCTTTGTAAAAAGTTGCATATGTCCTTTCTCAAGCTCCGTACTATCTAAATTTCTTTTAAATCGCTTCAGTAGTTTTGCCGTGAAAGCTGGACAGACAGACTGACAGATTAATATTAATAACAACGAGTGGACCGATATTATTAATCAATTACCTTTGAAAATTAAAATATACCAAGTTACTTTGAAAATGATTAGTTCGCTATCAATTATATTTTATTACATTAAATTGAGGCGCATTATACTACTACCCTACTTCAATGATCCTCTCTTCACAAATATTTTGATAAACAGGCAACATTTTTCATCCCGGCTATAGATACCGGTCAAGCGTTACTATCGAAAACAGGATCGTAATAAAACAAATAGAGTTCCAACAGTAAATAAAATGTTCGAGTATGTTCCACCTACTACGTATCCCGGAGGATCACCGCTTTTTATTGCAGCAATTTTTCCAAAAGATAACCGATGTTGGATTTTTTTCGAGCCTTCAGAGAGAAATAAATGCAGGGATGAGCATTTCAAAATTGGTGAGATGACCAGAAGCAATTAATGTATTTGATTTTATATCATTTTTCAACTGTTGCTGGAAGTGGTTTCAAGACATTCTGTTTCATAGGCATCTTGCAATACATGTTGTATGAAGGACCACGCAAATTTGAAGCAATATACCTAATTTAGGAGTCCGTTTGGGAGTTATTTAATTTCAAAGTACATTTTTTGCAAAAACAGGGCGTCCCCCTGTTTTTAAAAAAAAAATAATAATAATATAAAGTGGTGTCCAATATTTCGGGTTCTGCTAAATAATACATTGTACAATATTTGTATCTATATTTATAGTATTTGAAGTTATATAGTTTAAAATTTGTAATCATTAGTAGGTATATTGATACTTATAAATTAATAGCTTTTGGCACCATATTTTTCAACGCCATGAACGATACATGAAATTCTTTTTTATTTACAAGTAAATGGATTAGCCTTGGTCGAAATGTAATATTATAGTAAGTTAAGAGTTTAATAAGTTAGTTCTAGAGGTATGGGTACAGGAAGTTATCAAATATGAGTATGTGGAGGTACAATGTTAAACTGCACGAATATGTTTACAACTACATCCATAACTACGATAGATGCTGTTCGATACCCATATTGGGTAACTTGAAAAGGTGGGTATTGTACAGTAGTAGAGTAATGGTTTACAACGTATATCTTCATCAATATTTTTTATACATATTTTTTACCTTCACTGTTTACATTTTTTGACATCGAAAAATATATTTTAAAAGTTTTTAAGCATAGATGTAGACGTAGATAAGCATTGTCGTAAGAGACAAAACTATACGGAATCACATTGAAATCAAATCAATAGTAAATTTTAAAAACAGTTGCCGTCTGTAGATGTTTTATAAAATACAAGGCAAAATAATATTTAAACGGAGTCTTGAAAATAATTATTGTGCTTGAAAACCATGACGGTGAATAGTGTAACGGTGGAATATTTCACTTTTATTTTTCATTTTACAGAAATTCTCGGCACTGTGGTAGTATTTCCAACGATAGAAAAGTACGAACTTTATTTACTTGAATAAGTAAGAGAAAAGAAAAAAATATGATTGCATCAGAAGCATTGAATTAGACGTGAAAAATAAAAATAAATGTTTAAACAAAATAATTTTAATGTAACTGTTTTAAGACTTTCGCGACTTTTACACCTACTCATGTTTTTACTGTAAACGGGACTTATTCGGGATAATATACCTTCTATTTTCCGACGTTTCGAACGGGTTAACGGAATATATATATATTTTTAATATAACAAAGCGTGCGATGCTTTCGGAAAATATTTCAATAGCGTCGCACCACGCTTTGTTACGTTAAAATTATTTTCTATTTTTTAGTTTTTTTTTTTTAATTATTATTTTTTATACAAAGCTAGCTGACACACGCAGCCCGGTCTGCGTCTTCTATTACCCGTAGCGTGATGTTATACCGCGAAAGCAAATTTATTTCCCATAAAAAGGTTATAGTAACCATAAAAGATAGACATGAACAACTACTGTCGCGGACTTGTTTTAGAACTTTATAAGAGGAAAAATTCTGTCATACATGATTTTTGCAAAAGTTTAAGCGTGTACGCAGCGCACGCAGCAGAAGCTCTCAAAAGGCACAAAAACTCAAGATTTTGAATTAATCTTCATTTGTTTTCAAAATGGTCTAGCGACTTAGTTGTGAAAGCGTAAGACACAGACAGACAGAGTTACTTGAAAATTTATATTATTACTAGCTTTCGTCCGCTAATCTACATGCGTGTTAATAGGTTATCTCGGAAAAAAGTAGACTATATCCTTTCTCAGGCTCTAGACCATATTATGTGTACCAAATTTCATTCAAGCACCAAAAATTACCAAAACTCATTTCAAACGCGACAAAAACGCGACTTTTTCTTCTTTCTTCTTTTTAAAAGACAACTCCCGCATTAGGAATATGAATTTCTGTGTCGCGGGGGACTTTACAAACATACATGAAACGGACACAAAGAACACCCAGACTCAGAACAACAATTTGTGAATCACACAAAGTGTTATCCCACGTGGGATTCGAACCCACGACACTTGGCGTAGTAGAGAGCGGCTTGGCGACCGCTTAAACCACTACGCCAACCGTGCAGTCAAATTTATAATAATACTAGTACTAGTATGGAATAAAAGTGATAGATTCAATCAAATGTGTTAGTAATTGAATGATACTTAACATTATTATATCAAAGTAATATATACGTAACACAGAAATGCTTGGGTAAGCAATTTGGTACATAAACTAACGCAGCTGCCATAACTCAGGTAGGGTTGGCGGAATTATTAACTGATGCTAGGGATGTACCCTTGTAGATTATGCAGGTGTATTTTAATTTATTAACACAAAGTTGCCAAGCGTTCATAGCCAAGTTGGGCTAGGTGCTAGAAACAATCACAGGGAATAAGTAAAACGGCGCGGTTTGTATATGAAATGGTGACCGCTAATGGCATTATACTACGAGCGTTTTCGTGGTCACGTGAAGTATTTTGTCCCGGTTGTTATAGGCCCGGACCAAAAAATCAACAATCTAAAATTTGCAATAGATATACCACCAATGTGACAACCCTAAAGTATGTCAAGGTGTTTCTAACATCTGAAATATGAAGTGCAATGAATTATGACGCCTATGTCTTCACACAATAAACTGAGAAAATGGAAGTTGCACTTTCGAAGTCATGAGAAATTGGATTGACACCCTTAAACATTGTCTTTGCATAGAACTTGCGTATTCATAACAAATGAAAAAACATGACAGCAATTTTCAAGAGTAATGTTGCAAGGTATAATGTTCCCAACGCGTTAGTTAATACTTTATTATTCATGGTTGTGATTCTTATTTGTAGATAATAATATGTAGATCTGATTTTAGAGTTTATGAAGAAGAATACACAGAATAAATTGTATTTCATATTTCGGGTTCTACGTTTAGTAGTATCAAGTGACTTGATACTCTCACCCCTCTCACCAACAAAATACAATACCTATCCATAGAAAAAAAATTTTTTTGAGTTTCAGTTTTTAGTATGGGGACCCCCAATAATTATTGTTTTTTTTTCTAATTTTGTGTGAAAATAATAATGCGGTTCACAGAATACGTCTACTTACCAAGTTACAACAGTATAGTTCTTATAGTTTCGGAAAAAAATTGGCTGTGACATACGAAATGACAGACAGACATGATGAATCTTTATGGGTTCTGTTTCTTGCCATTTGGTTACGGAACCCTAATAGGTGCGTTGTAAGGAATAAGGTTTCTAACTAGCTCTAATCAATGTGAAATTATGAACAAATGTTATAAGAAGGGTAATAATAAGAAATAAACTTTTAAAGACTAAAGTACACGCTTGCAAGAGTCGGTTACATGCAAACAAACATGTATACTGATAAGCCAGGTGTTAAAAGGAATAATAACGTATCTTCCGTAATATAAGATTGTTCCAGAATGAAACGTCTCTAGCTTGAAACAAACTAGACTTCAGCAATTAAATCATTCTATTAAAATAAGATGGCTGTCCTAGTAATAATTTATAGATTCGATGTTATTTAAAGCTTGGAACCATCACCATACAGAACAGAGATAAAATCACTATTTGGATAGGGTTCGATAAAAGTGTAGCCAAAATGTTGCCATAATAAATTGAAGAGCTTTTCGTAGGGCTCACCTATCAATTCCGTGGGTTCTGTAGAGATTTCCTATCATTTAATTTATTACGACCTCTTATGTATACGCAGTTTTTTTAGTGAAGGGTGTATCGAAAAGTATTTATAATAAATAAAGTCAATTTTGGATGGTGTTTGGGTGCTGGGTGTTTGTTGAATTGATGGAAAATTTAAGATTCACAGAATCAGTGGCATTTTAGAGGATAGATTTGACGACAACTTTGAAATCAGTCAATAACTTAACCTCAAGGTAGTAGAGCCGCACTAATTTCTATTTGAATGGACTGGATCAACTGCGGATGTCGTATTTCGTTGGTGAATGCGAGACTTGAGACCCAATCATGCAGAAGCATCTAAGGGTCACAGCCCACTAGCTACTTTTAGCATCGGCGATCGGCGATTTGGCGACTGCATCGATGCTGTATCGCGTTTTAGCGACTTCCTGCGTTCGATCGCGGTATCGGAAACGCGCGTTTTAGCGACTGCTTAGATGCCAAATCGATACTACCGGCATCCGAATGTGTGCGGAGAGTAGCGTTCAGCTGATGTGTCGCGCTTCTATAAAGCGACTCAATTTCCGCGTTTGGCGTTTTTAAGCGTGCGGTGTAGAGCATTCGGTCGCCGTATTTAGCTTCTAAAAGTAGCTAGTGTGCGGTGGCCCTAAATGAGCTGTATGGCTTGGTCAAATGCTTCAGTGTCTGCAGTCACAATAGAAATGATGACCACTATCCTTGGATTCTATCCACAATTTCCACCAGGTAGAATAAAGTCACTAGGTAGACTTGAATACAAAAAAAACTTTATCTGCATTCAAATACAGTATCATATTTTTAAACTATCACATGACTCTGTTCAAGTAATTTAATCCTTTCCGGCTACTCCGACAACGTGATCACTTAATGTGGTTGAGAATTGAACATAACAGCAAATAAAAATCTAATTTACAAATTATGGTAGGAGTTGCAATATATGCTAGAATTACAGATCTTGTCAATAAAAGCCTTCATTTCTTAAGGTTAACTTGTCATCAGCTATAAAATGAACCGTAAATTACATTTTTTACACGCTGTTTATTAGCTTCACCTGTATGTTTGTGTGTTTGTTTGTATGTTTGTAACTGAGGACCCCGAGGACCGATGACAATACACTAATTTGAAAAAAAAATGAAAAAAAAAAATTTTTTTTACAAATTGATCTTTTTTAGTCTAGAAAAAAAAATGTTGAAAAGCGTGCTTATTTAGTTTTTTAAAACTATTTTTTTTTCATTGCAATGTAGTGGTATGATTAAATGGTTGTATTTTCACAGAGGAACCGTCTTCAGTATAAAATAATAAATAGTAATAAGTAATGAACAAAAAAACCATAATAATAACTTATTTATATAAATTAAAGAAATGCCCTGAAATTGGGTAGTTTGATTTTTCGGTATTAGAGAGGAATTCTAAGTAAAATTAAGTTTAATCAGTGTAATTCTTTGCTCTGGCTTAGATATAAGAGCGCCCTCTCTGTGAATATCTGTGAAATCGTTTCTACCACTGATCCTTTAAACGGTGTTTGGTAGATAGTACACGGACTAGATGGCACCACTATTACTAAAACTCATCATCTTCTAGCCTTTAAACGCAAAATGGATTGGGGTCGGCTACTGGTTCAACCGAGTCTACAGAGCGCCTGACGACTGACCTTTGTCAGCACATTTAATTGACTTCCTAATAACGATTGCCATAGATGTTGATGACAACCGGGATTGACGGTTTAACGTGCTCTCTGAGGCATGACCGTGATACACCAACAAACTTACATACTTAGATCTATACTATTTCTCGTAAGTTAAACACTCTTTACTCAACTCATTATATAACAATGACTGCCTCATTGGTCTAGTGGTTAGCGTATGCGGCTGCTGATCAAGAGGTCTCGGGTTCGATTCCCTGGTCGGAACAAATATTATTTGTGTGATTCACAAATATTTGTTTCGGAGTCTGGGTGTTTTCTATGTATAATATGTATGTAATTACAAAAAAAAAGAATGTTTATGTATTTATATCAGTTGTCTATTACCCATAACACAAGCTCTGCTTAGCTTGGGACTAGATGATGTTGTGTGTCAGATGTCCAACATATTTACTTATTATTTATTTATTTATTATTTATTGTACTCAACATATATTATTCACTCTAAATTAAGAATACAGATTCAGAGGTGTGTTCTTCATGGAGTATTCTAGAGCCAACACTGGACTTTCATTGCTAATGCAGATTGTTAATAGGAAAAGAGTCTTCGAAAATCACCAGTGTCCGATCCCTAAGATGCTAACGTCTCCAACACAACTAATGCCATGAATAGGTAAAGCAGAGACGTGACGGTCATGGGAGTGGCAAGTTGAACGTGATCATGGTCCTTCGAGCAAGTTATACCTGCTAAGAAGATAAACCAGGAGAGGTATGGATTGCTCAGAATTTACTAGTTTTAGACGTATGCCGGGTAGTAGCGCAGACTTGGGAGTTACACATTGAGACTGTCATTGTGAAAATTACCCTTAAGAGGCCGGCGTACGACACTCGAAACTGCAAGTTGAAATTTGTTCGTAAAATATTGCTGTCTCTGTTTGACAAAATACAACATAGATACGAGTGCACCGCTGTATGTGTGTATGTGGATAGACATTCATTCGTAGTAATACGGACTCTCTCGTAGAAGGTTCGGCTATCATTATTTGACTGACACGAATCACACACACATTGAAATATTTTTTGATGCGATAGCACTAGTTATTGCTTGAAATTTGTGAAAATATGGATGTGTTTCGTAATATCGAAAATCATGAATGAAAACTCAATATTTTTTCGATTTATTTTGTGTAAGTAGTAGCATAATAATATGAGATATGTTATTGATGAAACAATATTAGAAATATTTTTGTTTATAAGACAGAAAAAAACAAAATGAAAACTTGACATTTACAATGTAAAATATGTAAAATTTAATTTGATTATATTTTATTCTAGATTAGTTTATTTTTAAAAATAAAGGCGTTATAACCTAAATAAATACAGTCTAAGTCCGAATATCAACATATCATCGTGGAAATATGTTTATACTGCAAATGATCTTGGTATGGACAATAGTACCGTTTGTATGGACAATTCAGCCTCCGGGGGCCCCTTAACCTTGCTAATTTTATAAATGTGAAATATATTCTGTCTTTCTAACTGTTGCGCTGTAACGCCAAAACCACTGAACCAATTTAAACGTTATTCGTTACAGAGATGGTCGAAAGCCTGAGAAAGAATATAATGCTATTATTTTAATGTCATCCTCAAATACTTTTCAAAAACTAGTAAAGTAAGCATTGTTTCTTACTGATTTCGTTCTATTACGTATCAGTAACTTAATTAATTTCAATAGCGTTGAAAAACAAAAGTGTGAAAATGCAATTGCTGTGTCTAGGACATAATTTCCATCGACATGGCGAGGGCTGAACATTTTGTTACACAATGTTTACTGTTAATATGTATTTTATATGTAAGTTATTTCTTTTATATAGTGCCTCGATAATTTATTCTACCTTTCCTTTATTAGTCAACATGGTTATTGCTAATGATGATAATGCTATGCATTATGATGATCCTCACTGTGGTAGCCTATTGAGGTGCTTGTGTATCATTGGTCAGTTATTTTTTTATTTGCAAAATTGGCTTTTTTTCAATCATTATCCTGTTTCCTTATTATTCTTAACAATATAATAATTTCAGAATGTGAATGCAGAATATCGTCGAGATGATTCCTTTGGAATTTTGTCTAGGATTCTTGGCAAACGGTTCCGAAACCCAATCATAGCTATTATTGATATGGATGATACAGTTAAAACATCTTTAAGAACCGTGGAAGTTAAAAATAAACATGTAGAAGAAAAAAAAAACATGCGCTATTTAAAAGACATTTTACGGGTAAGTGATTTTGGTTACTTTAAATAAATTAGTAAAAACGAGTAAAAATTTCCTATAAACAACGTATTTGTCATAAAATGGACTAGCCTCGATCGTGGCTCCGCAAGTGTATTTATTGATTATCGTGGTATAAATTAGCATATTTCCTTTCTTAGGCTCTAAACTATCCGTGAGCCAAATTTCATTTATATCGGTTTAGCAGTTTGGCATAAAAGCGCGACAGACATGGTTACATTCGCATTTTAAATGTTACCTATACCATATAGGTTATCAATAGATGATCTTTTATAATATTTTTATTAAGTAGCTTAGAAGTTACTGAGAATTTAAGTAAAACATATAAGAAAATTGAAAATAAAAGTATATATATACCGATTTAATAACTAAAATGTTTATAGAAATTCGTGTTCAAATACTCAAATTTTTTTTTAGTCTACGGGTGATGAAAATAATCCAAACGTAAAGAGGACTAATGAACAATTTGGCAAAGCTCTACGGTCTCGATGTGAAAGATTCATTGAGTGCAAAATAAAATGTCCAAAGAAGAAAAATCCATGTGAGGATATTTGCCAAAGTAAATATGATGAACTAGATGTGTGTGGAAGTACCAAAGACAAATGGCTCACGAAGACCAACAGACAAGTCTATGATTATCTGAAAAAGAATCCTCCTACGTACGAAAAAAATATTTCTACTAAAGCTCCGAAATGGGGTGATTCAAATGAATGTAAATATAGTGATGAATGTAAACCGAATAATGAATGTGAATCTAGCGATGAATGTAAAATCGAAATTCCTATCGAATGTGGGCCTAGCGATAGTTGTAATTAATTATCGACAACAAAATATACAAAATATTCTGAGAATCATTACGATGTTCTTTCTTTTTTTCCGTCTAAAGATCAATTTTAAAAACATTTACCTCTATCATCACTGCTGTTTTTTTTTTTAATATTTCGGACATCTTACACACAACATCGTCTAGTCCCAAACAAAGTAGAGCTTGTGTTGAGTTCTAGACAACTGATATAAATACATAAACATACTTTTTTTTGTAAATACATACATATTAAATATATAAAACACCCAAAATCCGCAACAAATATTTGCGGATCACACAAACATTTGGTCCAACTCGGGAATCGAACACGAGACCTCTTGATTAGCAGTCGCATACGCCAACCACGAGACCAACTAGGCAGTTGTATTATTAAAAGTATACCTGACTTCAATGTTTTGTTCGTCTGAAGTTAGAATAATAATTATCACCTGGAATTGTGTTAGACATGTAGTCGAGGTCCGATGCTGTTTCTGATACATATGTAAAACCAGTTGAACTGCTAAAATATCTTGGGAGTAATAGACGCCAGAAAGATGATATGATGTCGTTTTTTCTATGTTCATTACGTAAAAAATATTATTTTGATGAGTCGGTTGCCTATTTTAATGTTAGATCTAAAGAAAAGGGTATCTGGTATAAGATCATTCAGGCAGCACCTCCGTAGGTAACGTGGATTTTTCAGGTAACATGAATTGTATTACTATTTTCTTTTTTGGTTTTTCTGTGCTAACGAGATGCCATCCATCACATAATGCAATTTGCTTCTGGTACTGAACAACGCTACATTTTTTTTTTATTTAAGCCTTCCAAAGTGACTACTCTGCAAGATGGAAAGCCTGAGTAGAATCCAGGAGTAGGGGTCACCATCCGCATTGTGAGGGTAAGCAATGCAGTATGATGACCCATACCATGGCGGCCTGGTCGAATTTTTCTGCATCATTCTCCCGGCTTCCAGAGGCCTCCTTCGGCCTCCGGTCTCACACTCACCAACAAAATACGACAGCAAGAACGCTATCATTATTAGGATGGTTTTCTGTGTGAGAGTAGTACTACCCGGTTGAGCTGGCCCATTCGTGTTCTTATCAATAAAGTTGTGCGTATATGGCATCATTCTGCCTGATGCTTTCGAAAGAGCCGAATCTTCTTACCATGTCTTCCTCGCTACCATGACCTGTGTTCTTTACATACCAACTCAAATGCCTTGAACATCTGTATAAAATAATCTTAGAAACAATTTGAGTCCACTTCCTATAAAACAACTTTATTCAAACGTATTCGTAAGATAGCTGAAAAAACGGTTTTGGTTAAGCCTTGGCCTATATTTCCTTAAATCCTGCCAATGTAACGTATTGCGTGTTTACCCAGGGAGCCAATTAGACGACACGTTGATCTTAATATTTAATAATGACTCTCTTCTGACTCTGTATGACTCTATCTAATTTATCTTAAACTAAAGCTTATATACAATATGTAATATGGACAGGTTTAGGTGGTTCGAGCTAGGAAGTACTATTTACTTAATTGCTAAATTGACAATATGTTATTTGTTCTTCCTTAATTAATAATTTACAGTATTACTATTGTTTGACGGCACGTACGTTAACTTGAGTAAAACAATTATTGAAGCACGTATCCGTGTAAAGATCTAAACTACTACTATACTGTGGCTTCGCCATATAACGCTTTCTTTAGACAAATTAAACATGTACCTACCAAATAAATAAAACTATTATTTTCAAACACTGTCTCATTTTATTGACGTCAGCAAATCCAAATAAAAAAGCGGCCAAGTGCGACGGGTAAGGATGAAGGGTTCCGTAGGAGCAAGAAACGTCATATAAAAGTTCTTGTAGTTCGTTTTATCTTTGATCGATGTGATGTATCTTTGATAATAATAGTACATTGATGAATGAAAAGTAAATTGCAGTTTACGATTTATGATGTATTAAAAAAAAATACTTCCTAGATATCGTTCAAACCTATTTTCGGTGGAAGTTTGCGTGGTAATGTACATCATATATTTTTTTAGTTTTATCATTCTTTTATATTAGAAGATACAGGGGGGGGGGGGACACTTTTCACCACTTTGGAAGTGTCTCTCACGTAAACTATTCAGTTTCAGTTTAGAAAATAATGATATTGGAAACCTTACGTACGTACGGTTTTGATGAAAATCTTTTTTTTGAGTTTCAGTTCTAAGTATGGGGAACCCCCAAAATTTATTGTATTTTTTTTTCAATTTTTGTGTGAAAATATTAATGCGGTTCACAGAATACATCTACTTTCCAAGTTTCAACAGCATTGTTCTTTTACTTTCGGAAAAAAGTGGCTGCGACATACGGACGGACAGACAGACATGACGAAACTATAAGTGTCCCGTTTTTTGCCATTTGGCTACGGAACCCTAAAAAGGTACAATATTAATGTAAAAATAAATTCAGCTTATATGTAACTAATCACTTGAGAGTTTTTACTGATATTGAAATGTTTTAAATTTTTTAGGTCGAGAGCTTGTAGTCTGGTATTAACAGAGTCTTTTGTAGGTTAATTATTAAAGATTTTGTAATTATTTTATTTATAACTGATGAAGGAGGAGGAGGATATCCTGGTCTTCGGAGGCAAACATTATAATTTAACTTAATGATGGCAGCACTTCATCGACAGGTACAGCTCCTAAATAGGTGTTTAGATTCTTAATGAAAATTTTCATGTAGCTTTCCAGTACTGGTGAAAGTGCCCATACTTCTAGTAAATTGGGATTTTCTTTCAAATAAGCCTTAGCACAATCAGCTGAAAAAAAAATATCTTAAAATATATAAATTTAAACATCGGTTCTCTGTTTGTGTAAAACCTTTGAATTTACATCATCTACAGTGCCTATAAAAGAAAGTAATATCGGCATAAATTTTGAAAAAAATTTAAAATTTTAAAAAAATTGTGAAAAAGCAATAGGTTGATGACGTTAAGTTGGCTTTTGACTGTAGCTTCTACTGCTTGTATGTTGGTTTCCGCGCCAAATTGTAGCCCTTATCCTTGCCTAAGAATTGAAGAACGTTCATTGTATTTTTTTTTCGAATTGGCTTAGCCATAACAGATAGACTGACAGAAAAAGTTACTTTGGAATTTAAAAATTAGTATGAACTAGTTTTCGGCTTGACTTTAAACTAAATGTGTGGCAAATATCATTTAAATCAATTCAGTAGCTTTAGGTAGCCCAACAAACGAGAGATATAAAGACAAAGTTACTTTACATTAACAATATTTGTAAGGAGTGAAAATTAGACGTCATTAATGAAATTCTGTGAAAAAATTAGGTAGTAGAGCCACGCTGGTTTCAGCACGAATGGGCCGACTCGACCCGGCCAGTACTACCCTCACACAGAAGACCATCCTAATAATGACAGCATTACTGCTGTCGTATTTCGTTGGTGAGTGTGAGACCGGAGGCCCAATCATTCTGCATCATTCTCCCGCCCTTCGAAGGCCGGGAGAATGATGCAGAATAATCTAACCAGGCTGCCATGGTAAGGGTCACCATGCTACATTGCCTACCCTCACAATAAGCATGGTGACCCCTACTCCTGGATTCTACTCATGCTTTCCATCAGGCAGAGTAGAGTCACTTTGGCAGGCTTAAATATATATAAAAAAAAAAAAAAAAAAAAAAAAAAAAAACGAATAGAATCTACAAATAAAAAACTGACAACTTAATGTTAAAAATTCTCCTACTTATTGCAGTTTTATCGATAATCCATAAATAGAGCTTGTCGAAAAACTTACATTTAGCTCTATCACTGTGCAACATAGATTTTATTTCCACTTCACCTCTGGGTTCAAATTCTTCATGACTACTCTTGATATACATATGTCGCTTTTGATCAATTTTGGAAGTAAACAGTTCAAATTCGCCACTGAATTTGATCACATAATTATCTAGAAAAATATAATCTTATTTGTAGACAAGTTGGATAATGCCAGTTTCCAAGAAGACAAGTAGAAGAATACAAAAGTAATTGATTTTGTATGCTGCAATAGTCTGAGATCAAAATTGAAACGACTTTCACCCATCTAAAATTAATTTACTAAGCAGATGGGTAAAAATAACTACTTTCAACATATCTGTTTACACCTGCCAACCCAGTAGCTATGCCAGGAAACATGAAACTCATGAGTTTAATGAAGTTATTTTTTAATTTTTACTTCAAAATAGTTTGGCCAGGAGGATTTTTTTAGCGAAACCCAGGTGCGAAATTTTTTTTACTATATTAGATTTCATATTAAATGTTTTTTATCCAATGAACAGATCTGTGAGTAGTTTCTAATCAAATCCTCTACTACAATGTAATTATAAATACACGGAGTATATTTGGTTAGCTATGAAAATAATTAGTAAAAAATAATTTAAAATACTTGCTTAATTTAAGATCGAGATAACCTTGTCCTTCAATTTCTACGGGCCCAATATATCCTTGAGCTTCATACTGATGATTTAAAATCAATTGTTCGCATAACATTTCCGTGTTGTACGTCGAGTCTTCGTTCAGTCTACAAAAATAAATGTAATATTTATGTAATATACTCGCAAGCGTAATTAATAAAGTATAAACTACATGATTTATGATCATATATCTCGCTACTGCCTATATTTTAAATTGTCAATTTCCGCATTTTTTCTCCTACATAGTATATTTTCGCCTTCTATACTTTTCAACACAGTATTTCAAATTAAAGAAATGTTAATTACTTATTATATGTTAACTGACAACTGCTCATACCCGACAGCGTGCCATTTATTATTTTATACTTTAAAACTTTTTCAGCTTTCATTTCTCCCTCAAAATCCGGTAAATATAATGGATCGCTTGGTTCCACTATTCCTTTGATTCCCTGTACCAACATTTTGAAAGTCTTGTTTGCGCCAATTGTAAAGCAGTTTACATCTGTGTAGTCACATATTTTGTCGCCTGAAATTGATATATAATATTAAGCCATTAAATGCAATTAAATACGTCTGAAAATAAAATAACAAATAATATTATTACTTACTGTGAGCGGAATTTAATAAACATAAGCCTAGTGCAAAAAAAAATTGGATTGAACGAAACATTTTACTTATGAATAGGTACTCCAATACACTCTGCACTCTTTTAATAAACCAGTTCAACGCTAATTTAAAATGATTCTGTTTTTATATCCCAATACTATCATACGCTTTACAATCTTCGGTGGATTTTTTTTCTACGGTATAGGTCAAGTTTGATAACTTAATTTTTGTTATGTTTTTGATAACCAACATATATTTTTTGCACCTTAAAATGTGCGTTTCGTAAGTAATGTTTATCATATTATTATCACTTATGCAATAACAGTTTATCACTCTCAACTTCTCCAAAGACTGGCACTTAATTTTTAATAGTAAATTTTAATACTTTATGAAAGTTGCAACTACTAAAGATAAATGGCTAACGAAGACCACCAGACAAGTCTATGACTACCTAAAAAAGAATCCTCCTACGTAAAACAAAAATATTTCTACCAAAGATCCAAAATGGGCTGATTTAAATGAATGTAAACCTAGTAAACCTAGTATTTCAAGCCTCACTGCTGTATTGATAAAAGTTAAAGTTAAAAGATGATATGGCTGTTATTTCTATGTGTGTAACGAAAAAACAATGTTTTGATGAGTGAATTGCCTATTTTAATGTTAGATCTAAAACAAAAGGTATCTGGTGTAAGACCATTCAGGTAACATGGTTTTTTCAGGTACTTGAATTTTATTAAAATTTCTTTTCTTGGTATTTGTGAACAAGCGAGATACCATCAATCATATAATTCACTTTGCTTCTGGTATTGTTGCATACAACCACTGAACACTGAAACTGAAATGAACTTGTGCTTACATTACGTCATCAAGCTCGATTTTGCCTGTTGCTTTTGAAAGCGCCGCGTCTTCATACCATGTCTCCCTCGTTTCAGTGATGTGTTTTTTACCTACCCACTCAAATGCCTTGAACATCTGTATAAAATAGTCTTAGAAATATTTCGAAACCACTTCCTTTATAACAACTTTATTCAAACTTATTCGCAAGATGGATAGAAATATTAAATCATATGCTTTTGGGAAAGTCTTGACCTATATTTCATAAGGCCTGCCAAAATGACTCTATTATAACCAAAACGCTCTATTTAGAAAAAATAAACAAGTATATTATAAACAAAACTTTTTCATATACACACACCGACTCATTTTAGACTCGTCGTCAGCAAATACAAAAAAGGTATAATTTTAATGTAGAAATAAATTCAGCTCATATAGTGACCAACCGCCTGAGTTTTCACTGTTACTAATGTATGGTATGCATTTTTTAGCTCGAGTGCGTAGTCTTGGTATTAACAGTGACTTTTGTAGGTATTAAACATTGATATAGGATGGTATTAAACAAAGATTTTGGGATTTCTTTATTGGTAGTGTTAATTGGTTATTTAAGTATATTATAGATTATATAATTTTAACGTCCTCCTTCTCATTCCTCGGAGACGGACTTTATAATTTAACTTAATAGCTAGCCATACACGCACAGATCTAAACAATTTTACCTTAATAACGATTTAAAAGCACAAGCACACGAAATATTGATAAAAAAAAATATTACTAATTTATGCTTTAAAATAGACATTTTTACAGACTACCGTATTTGCTGGGATTACAATCTGTACTGCTGCCCGTACTCGTGTGTGGCTAATCACGGATATGCATGACGGACATATTCGGCGGGCAGATCTGTGCGTATATGGCTAGCTAATGATGGCAGAACTTCGTTGGCAGGTACAGCTCCTAAATAGGTATTTAAATTCTTGGTGAATATTTTCATGTAGTTTTCAAGTACCGGAGAATGTGCCCCTTCTTCTAGTAAATTGGGATTTTCATTCAAATAAGCCTTTGCCAAATCAGCTGTAAAAAAATAATTTCTTGAAATAGGTAAATTTAAACATTGGTTTCATGTTTGCGTAAAACCTTTGAATTGACATCATTGCAAACAAATTATTATAAATATACATAAATATTTATAAAGGTTTGAATGTCATATATACCTAAATCTATACAAGTAAATAAAATTGGAATGTCAGTAATTCATTGTAAATTTTATCCTAATCGGTTCAGTGACTTAGCCGTAAATGATAGACAGACAGAAAGAGTTACTTTGTTATTTATAATATTAGCAAAATTGCGGGGAAACGTCGAGTAGGCCGTCAGAAAAAATCGTGGCTCCGAAACATCCGCGAGTGGACCGGAGTCAAGAGCGCTGCGGAACTGTTTCATCTCGCCAGGGACAAAGCGAGGTTTTCAAGGCTGATGTCCAACCTCCAGTAATTGGAGAGGAACAAGAAGAAGAAGAGTATTAGTATAAACCGCGGCTCCGTTCGCGTGTATGTCGGTTATCGCAGTATAAAGTAAGCCCATGTTCTTTCTCAGGTTTAAGACTATATTATGTAGCAAATTTTATTTCATTTAAATTATAGTATTATTTTATTTTATTAAAGGAGTAAGGATTAGACGCCATTAATGAAGTTATGAGAATATCAAAAGGATTCTACAAAACAAAACTGAAAACTTAATATTAAAATTCTCCTAAATACTTATCGCAGTTTTATCAATAATAATCCTTTAACAGAGCATGCTAGTCGATAAATAAGTAAGTATTTAAAAAAAAAACTTACATTTAGCTTCGTCACTATGCAGCGCCGATTTGATATCAACTTCCACTTTACCTCTAGGTTCATATTCTTCATGGCTACTCTTGATATGGAAGTATCGCTTTTGATCAACTTTGGAAGTAAGCAGTTCGAATTCACCTTTGAATTTGATCACATAATTTTCTAGAAAAATATCATCTTATTTGTAGACCAGTTGGATAGTTACAATTTCGATAAAGAAATGTAGGGAAATAAAATAGTATTTGACTTTGTATATGTGGCAATGTCATCATAAACACACGGAGTATATTTGATTAGCTATGAAACAGATAACAATTTTTATTAATTATATTTAATCGTACCAAAGTGACTCTACTGTGCCTGATATAAAGCATGAGTTGAACTCAGGAGTAGGGGTCACGATCCTTACTGTGACAGTAGGCGATGCAGCATGGTGACCCTTACCATAGCGGCCTGGTCAGTTGTATAACTGCATAATTCTGTCGGCCTCCGGAGGCTGAAAGAATGCTGCAGGTTGATTGGACCACCGGTCTCACACTCACTAACGAAATACGACTGTAACAATGCTGTTATTACTAGGATGATCTGCTGTGTATTAAAAAAAAAAAAAAATAGGAGTATAAAAAATTGTTACTTAGTTTAAGATCCAGGTAACCTTGTCCGTCAATTTCTACGGGCCCAATATATCCTTTAGCTTCATAATAATGACTTAAAATCAAGTGTTTGCATATTATTTCCGAACTGAACGTCCAGTCTTTATTCAGTCTAGAAAAAAAAAACAAGTAATATAAACGCATTATTAAAGTATATTCTACATGTTATGATCATAATGACTATCGAAAAATAATTATTGTTTATAGACCAAAATTGAATGTTAAAGTAGTAAAATCAGTTCTGAACTTTATTTCGTGACTGTATTACACTTTCAAAAAATATAATTACTTATGATATAAAAACTGACAACTGCTCATTCCTGACAGCGTGCCATTTTTTATTTTATACTTTAAAACTTTTTCAGTTTTCATTTCTCCCTCACAATCTGGTAAATATAATGGATCGCTTGATTCCACTATTCCTTTGATTCCCTGTACCATAATTTTTAAAGTCTTGTTTGCGCCGCTTGTAAAGCAGTTTACATCTGTGTAGTCACATATTTTGTCACCTGAAATTGATATATCCTCTATGTATATATATATATATATAACTGAATTGCTGTTCGTTAGTCTCACAGTTGAGCCGTTCTCGAGTTAAAACTCGAGAACGGCTCAACTGCGAGTGTGTGGATCTCAATTTGTGGATTTGGCTAACTTTGGTCTTGAATTATTTGTGGAAGTCGAGAGAAGGTTTAAATGGTAAACATATAAAAATGAATATTTTTTATTATTATGGATTCCTTTTGTTTGTTTTAAGTTTATTTCATACAAAAGTTTGGGTCTTCTAATTATCAATTGAGGCAGTACGAAGTCTGCCGGTATAAGCAATAAAATGTAGTTAATTACGTCTGAAAATAAAATTACTATTAAGATTGTTACTTACTGTAAGCGAAATGTAATAAACTTAAGCCTAGTGTAAGTGTAATAAATTGGAGTGCACAAAACATTTTACTTATGAATACTCTAAAACACTCTGCACTTGTAATAAACCACCTCAACACAAATATAAAATGTTTCTGTCTTTATAGCCCAATATTATCATACGCTTCACAACTATTTTTTCTACGGTACAGGTCAGTTTCGATAACTCAATTTATGTTATGTATAAGATAACCACCATATCTTTGTACTTAAAAATGTGCAGTTTGAATATAAAATATTTAAGATGCAATAACAATTATTATCTAGACTTATAATTAACTTTTTTTTAATAAATAACTTATCACTCTTAACTTCTCTATATCCATCTGTCTTGTACAGAGTAATAGTACCTAAATAATATTTTTAGACGCGTTCTTTTACATGTAGGCAATTGGTTCCCTTGGTAGACATTCAGACTACCCTCCGTGATTCCGATTGTTTTTTTTTTTTAATATTCAAGTCTGCTTAAGTAAATATACTCTGCCCGATAAAGAGCATGACTCCAAAAGTAGGGGTTAACATCCTTATTGTAAGTGCAAATAATGCAGCATGGTACGGAAATAGGAGCCGAGATGTTTGTGTTTTATGCCTTTTCACAAACCGACAGAGTATAGTGAAGATTTTGTTATGTAGTAGCATCTCTCTAGGCCGCCATAGTATGAGTCACCATACCGCATTGTGTGTAGTGAATCCTTAATGCACGCAATAATAAATAGATAAATATTACGGACATTTTACACACAACATCATCTAGTCCCAAACTAGGCAGAGCTTGTATTGTGGGTACTAAACAACTGATATAAATACATAATTTCTTCTCAATCGTTTCGCTCTTGGCAGAGCGGTTGTAGTCACGTCGAGGCATCCAAGTCTGTGGCAGAAGCAGACACAGCTCTCCGGACGATTTCACGCCATCGCTGTCTATTGGCAGCTTGTCTTGCGCAGTCAGACACACGGTTAACCACTGCCGACTTCACTTGGTCAGTCCAGCGCATGAGTGACCTGCCGCGCGATCTGGTTCCTTCCAGCTTCCCCTGCACTACCAGCCGCTCTATGGAGTCGCCCTCTCGCCTGGAGACATGTCCAAAGTATTTCGGAATGCGTGCATTTACCACGGCTGACAGACGCTGCGTGATGCCGAGCTCCCGGAGTATGGACACGTTGGTGCGGAACTCCGTCCATGATATCCTGAGCATATTCCTATAGCACCAAATCTCCAGAGCATCTATCTTCCGCTTTTCAGATTCCCGTACCGTCCACGTCTCAGCCGCGCAAAGAAAAATGGGAAATACCAATGTCTGCACAAACCTGATTTTGGTGGCTTTGGTAATGTGGCGATTTTTCCACACTTTTCGTAGCTTCTCCACTGCGGTTCTGGTTATGGCCATACGTCACTTTACTTTATCTACGCAACCGCCGTTGTTTAAGATCAAGGCCCCAAGGTACACATAGGTCTGAACCACGTCGCAGTTCGCGATCTGTGTAACTTCCGGTGAATTGTCGTTGACGCGGTCCACGATCATAATCTTGGTCTTTGTCCGGTTTACCTTTAGTCCAAACGTTAGGCTCACGCGTTCCATTTTGAGAAGCAATTCCTTCATCTGATCAGCATTACTCGCAAATAAGGTGGTGTCATCTGCGTAACGCAAGTTTGCAATTTTGTATCCACCAATAACAACTCCATCGGTCCAGTCTTCGAGAGTGATTCGCATTACAAGCTCGGTGTAGACATTAAACAGCAAAGGTGACATTATGCATCCCTGTCGCATACCCGCACTTGGATGGAATCCATTCAAGTAGGTCGTCTGTCCGCACTGAAGCTGTACTCTCTTCGTATAGTTTCCTCAGCAGATGCACGAGGTGTTGTGGTGTGCCCATGTCCAGTAACGTTTTCCACAACGTTGGCCATTTCACTGAGTCAAACACTTTAGAGAAATCAACAAAGCATATGTCGGTCGGCTTGTTGAACTCTCGAAATATGAACACCACGTTCTCCTAATGCTCGTATGGTTTCGATTGGGATTTCATCTTTTCCTGTTGCTTTCCCATTATTAAGATGTTGGATAGCGGCTCTTACTTCTGATTTAAAAACATCCGGCTCGTGTATGTCACTCGTTGGCTCAGTAGGTGTAAAATTCCGCGACTGAGGATCTTGAAGTAACGACTGACAGTAGTATCTCCATACATAAAAATACTTTTTTTTCTAAACACATACATATTAAACATAGAAAACACCCAGACTCCGAAACAAATATTTGGTCCGACCCGGGAATCGAACCCGAGACCTCTTGATCAGCAGCCGCATACGCTAACCACTAGACTAACCAGGCAGTCAATGATTCTGGATCTTGGATTCTGGTCATGCGTTCCATCAGGCAGTGTAGAATCACTTTGTCAGGCATAGGCGCTGGTCGTCATTCAAGCTAGCCTGTGGGCGACTCTTAGCACGGTCCTCCTCCAGTAAATTTCCATCCAAATGGATCAGCTACATATCAGCTCTTTTTGATAGCAAAAGAGCACTTTTAGAGAGAAGAAGCACTAGAAGAGTAAAATTTGTTTGTTCAACAAATGCGCGGAAAGAACTAATTTCAACACACCTGTTTATACCTGCAGACCCAAGTTTTATATATTCTATAGGCTTTATACTTTCGATTGGTATTCAATTTATTCATTAAACTCATTCACACTATTTAATATGTTATGTCTCAATTTTTAATCAACAATAGTTTGGCTAGGCATTTCTTAAACATGATATATTATTATTATGACATATTATATTACATTAATTGATATAAAATACTTTTATCTAATAAACAGATGGGCGAAGATCATTTCCAATTCGTATCTTAGACTATTCACTGCCTCGGTGGTGCAATGACAGCGTATAGAACTGCCGTGCTTGACGTCTTGGGTTTAATTCGGACCAAATGTTTCTGTGATCTGTGATGTGTGAATATTTGTTTCTGAGTTTGGGTGTTTTCTATGTATAATGTGTATTTATTTACAATAGTATTTTTATGTATTTATACCAGTTGTCTAGTACCCATACAACAAACTCTACTTAGTCTGGGACTAGATGGCGTGGTGTGTGAGATGTCCGAAATATTTATTTATTTTATTATCAAATATTGACTTCACAGGGCCAAGGCTGAATGTTGCAGATTCCAATACCACATAGTACATTAAACGTATCATTTAAAAGTAGTTTTTTTAAGTTTGGAATAACCGTGGACAGAGTTTGATAATATTAATACTAGCGTAAACAACATTAATTGTAAATAATACATTTTACTTAGCTCCCATGCAGTGCGCATCTGAGTACATCAAATGAAATACTCCAACGCATAAATAGATAATCCTGTTTTTATCTTACCGTACGTCACGAGCCCTATAAACTATTGTAACATTTTTTATTTCCGTATGGTTTAGGCCAGTTTCGATAACCCAACAGGTTACAATAACAGTAGTTACTAATAAATAAATAATAAATAAATAAGTATTTTGGACATCTTACACACAACATCATCAAGTCCCAAAGTAAGCAGAGCTTGTGTTATGGGTACTAAACAACTGATTTAAATACATAAACATACTTTTTTTTTGTAAATACATACATAATATACATAGAACACCATATGATAAGGTATATAATTAAGCACAAAATGTTGTAAGGTAAGCTTATAAATAAATAAAAGTCGTGAAATGAGTGAATTACAGTAGCTGTCGTAATTAAGATACCCGGCTAAAATCTTGAATCCACTTTATTCTCTATTTCTATCCAAAAGATCTTGTTTTCAAGAACTACAAAGCAATAAAATTGATAGTGTTGGTGGTCGTAATTTAAGTATATTCACTCAATTCTCCGCTTTTCATTTTCGAAGTTATTTCTCAACACTTGCAAGGCACTAGAGTTGGTAGTGTAGTGTACATAATGGATGTAAATAATAAGTCCAGCTTAAAGAAATAACGTTTATTATTTTAAAACATTTTATGTCTGTCTGGCTGAGGTGATGTCAGGCCCGTTCGTGATTGATTGATAAGAATACAATACAATACCTGATTACGTTGCAATAGTACCAAAATGCAATAGTAATTTAAATAAGTAGTTTTATTTAAACTGTGTAAGTGTCTCACTTTGATGTGTTGTTGTTAATGAAAAATATTGAAAGATTTGTAAGAGTATGTGTAACTAGTCATAACATAAAAATCACTGCCCTGTATGGGCTATAAAAAGGCCAAACTCATTATAAGCAAACAAGAAAATATTATAATTAGAATTATCATAAAACGTGAAAAATTCATGTGAAAAACAGAACATTAAACTGTTGCAGGGAGTACTGCGTCGGCAGGAGTGGCCTTCAAGTAAATATTTATATTATTAATGAATATTTTCATGTAGTTTACAAGCATTTTTGATTGCACAGCTTTTTCCACTTCATTCGTATTTTCTTTTAAATAAGCGATAGCCAAATCAGCTGCAAAACAAAATAAATTGTTATTAATATCTAGATAATCTCTCAAAGCCAACTTGCCTTAGGCGATTAGAAATAAGCAACGACAGTGCGGTCAGTACTTGAATGCGTGACTTATATACCAGGAGCGTCTTCGTGACTCGTCTCGTAACAGTCATGAAGTTTAGTTGAAGACCTTCGTGCGGTTTAAAATATACAACGGCAAGATTACGTAGCCATAATGTTGTCTTGCCAGTCCTCAACCCGCATTCCGCCAGCGTGGGGATGTATGGCCTTAACCCTCAATTGAGAGTAGACCCGAGGCCAGACAGACATTAGGGGTTGTTGATGATTAATATAATTGTGACCACATAATGCTGTCGTTATTATTGTAATCTTATTTATCACTGCTTTCTTGATCTAGTGGTTAGCATATGCAGGCTGCTGATCAAAATGTCTCGGGTTCGGTTCCCGGGTTGGCCTAAATGTTTTTGGTATTTATGTATTCATATCAGTTGTAAAGTGCCCATAAAGTGTGATGGCAGAAATATTTACACACTTATGTTTTTATTGTAAATTGTTTTATTTTCAGGTAATGATATGTGTGATTTTAAGGATGTGCAATGCATAACAAGAGGAGGACGAAATTGCCTAAAGACTATCGTATCAGGCGTTGAAGGTTTATTAGAGCCAAGTGATCCATTGCATTTACCAGACTTTGAAGATGAATTGCCAGGTCTAAAGTTTAAAGTTATTAATGCTACTATGTCTGGATTGGCGAATTGTCAGCTAACAGATGCAAAGTAAGAAACCAAAATACTTACTCACATTTCTAGACCATTAGGATAAAAACCTGAACTGCGGTAAAACCTGTGATTTTAGGTAAAACTTATCTAATCTTAATCTAAAATTACCACTTCGTAATGGTAAAAAGTTGTGTTTACCGCAGTTCAGGCTTTACAGTTACATGAACTCAACTATTTTTCCCATCGTCAATTTTGGACAATTGAATGAGTCAATTGATTGAGTCTACTAAACAATAATACCAACGGTTGCAAATAACGATTTATGAATATTCACAGTTTAATAAACATATTATCACTGAACTCAAAATAGATGGTGAATGCGAGTCCAACGATGCATAGTGTGGGTTGCCATGCTACATTGTCCTCACTCACAACGAGGATGGTAACACCTACACTTGAACTCTATTCATGCTTTCCATCAAGTAGATTAGAGTTATGACGGTTATCCCTAATCTTTGATTCTACTCATGCATTCCACCAAGCAAAGTAATGACTTTCTTAAATGTCTATAAATAACCAAAAAACAGATTTTTCTTACTGCAAACTGAATTAAATAAAACTAATATTAACGTAAGCGATATCAGTCTTGAACGAAACATTTTAAATCAAATACTTCGATGCACTCTGCAACTTTATTTAATCATGCAAAGTTTAAATACTTTTATTTTTATCACTCACTATCTTACCCCTTATAACCTGTTATAATCTTTTAGCTTTTTGAACAGTTTAGATAAACTTTGATAACCCAACAGATAATAATAATTAATAATAACGTATTTTTAATAGTTTAAATTATTTATAATGAATAATATGTATATAATACTAGCTGACGCCCGCGGCTAAGCTCGTGACCTAGGGGTATGAAAAATAGATGTTGGCCGATTCTCAGACCCACCCGATATGCACACTAAATTTCATACCAATCGGTCATGCCGTTTCAGAGGAGTATGGTAACTATACTTTGTCCATTTGTTTATTGTCTTTTGACAGGTCACGCCTATAAATTACCGATATTTTTTTTCGTAATAATGTACTACAGTAATGTCGTACCTTATAGACGGGTAGGGAAGTGGCTTGTGCAAAGCTAAAAACAAAAATAAAACAGTAGTTCTTGAAATACGATAAATCGATTAAACGATTTAAATAATCTATCATAATAATATGATCAAAATAATTTGACTGCATGTAAGCATTGTTTCTGTAAATTTAATAAAATAAAAAGGAAATAAAAATAGTATGACTTCAAGATTGATTAATTGCAAGGAATTAAGTCGAAATTTTGGAATTTAAGTTCAATCTTAGAATAAAGAATAATAACTCTGTCATTAATTAATTTAATTTTGGACCACTGACTCAAAATGTAACTATGAACGCGTTAGTAAAATTTAACTTTGAAACGCGTGGTAAGTAACGTTTAAATCCAGAGTTATGAGAAATTACATTAGAAAAATCACATAATAGTTACTAATCCGACCTTCAAGTGACTATGTTAGAAAGTTTTCTTTGTTCTGGGCCAATTAATCATAATAGTGCACATTTTATTTATTTACAATACTGACTTAAAGAATATTATATCGATTGATTTTGATTTCAAATCGAATCGGTGACGTGTGAGGGTCACTAATTTCGAAATTTGATGAACTGTCAAAAAGATAATAAAGGAATGGACAGATTATAACATTGTGACACGAGAATTTTATATATAAAACTGGCTGTGTCCGCGCTCCGCTCGCGTCCTAGAGGTATGAAAAATAGATGTTATCCGATTCACAGTGTCCGATTCATAGTGATTTGAAGCACGTATTGACACTAATCGTAGCTACAAAATAATAAAACTAACCGTTATGGAGTTATATCATCCATCATCGACAAATTATCATAAGATGACATCTATCAGACGCAAACATTGGAATAGTTCAAGGAAAACAATTAAACACCACGTTCCTATGCAATTTGAGAGTTGCTCTCGATATCCTTGGGACTTCATCATCAGATTCCGGCATGCTGACAGTAGGACCACAGAGCTACGTAACCCAATGATAAACTAGTTTTTTAAAATCAGTGTCATAAACGACAAAAAACCTATGTCCTTTCATAGGCTAAGGACTATCTGGGTACAAAATTTCCTTTAAATCGGTGCAGTGGTTTTTGAGTTTATCGCAGACACAGACAGACGCGGCGAGGATCTTTATTTTATAATTTGTAGTTATAATGACTAACGGTAACTATAAACATATATATTATTTTTTTACTGTGTGGAACTTCCCGTCATTATCTCAATGGGTCACGGTGTCATTTAAAGCATAAGATTCCAATATACCACTTCACTACATACACAGTGAAGTGGTATTTATAATATTAACTAGCTGAATCCCGCGGTGTTACCCGCGATTATTAAAATTGCGACTATAATTTGAGATTTAAACTATCCTATCTCTCAAGTTAGATCGAACTGCACATGGTGTGCGAATTTTATTATAATCGGTTAAGTGGTTTAGAAGTCCATTGAGGACAAACATTGTGACACGAGATTTATATATATTAAGATTAAGATAAGATAAGATATAATATTTCAGACATCTGACCAACAACATCTTCTAGTCCCTAACCAAGCAGAGCTTGTACTATGGCTACTAGGCAACTGATATACATACCGACATAATTATATATATTTTTTTTGGAAATACATACATATTACACATAGAAAACACCCAAACTCCGAAACAAATATTTGCAGATCATACAAACATTTGGTCCGACCCAGGGATCGAACCCGAGACCTCCAACACAGCATTCGCATACGCTACCACTGCGTCAGTGAGACTCCTAGGTATGTTGGAATCTTATTTATCTCTTTTATCTGTATCTTATGCTTTATTTAAAACTAGCTGACCCGACAAACTTTTTATTGCCTTAGAATATTAATTCTTATTAAAGTATTGTGTTTAGTTATTAACTGATAGTGACCTGACAGCAGCGTCAAGTAACGGGCCCCGGCCGGTACCGCCACAATCGCTTTGTTCCTGCATTAGAAATCTGTAATATATTCAAGAATTTTAATTTAAATTACACACTGTAAAGGGCCATATTAATCTATATTAAATACACAATGTATTTATGGTACTAAATTGCATAAGGATTGCCTAAAATCACTTCGTAAATAGCCATTAATTCTCGTAAAAAGAAAGAAATAATAAAATGGTTATTGTGGGTTATCCCTAAGAGATAGACATAAACAATCGCGCACTATTTTGTAGACCTTGTAAATTATCAATGTTTCTCTACTATATTATGCATGTATTATACATATAAACTTTCCTCTTGAAAACGGCATCAAATCCGTTGCGTAGTTTTAAAGATCTAAGTGTTTAAAGAGACAGACAAAGAGCGGAAGCGACTTTGTTCTATACTATGTAGTGATGACATTGTTAAAATTGAAATAAATTCAAGTACATCCTAATACGAAATTCCCCGAGATTCTCGTCAATTTTGACTACAGTGACTTTTTCACCATCAACAATCTCATAGACACGGTTTCTGAGCATCAACCGTGGAATTTTCATGTTATCTGTAAATATTTAATCTCCACCGACAAACAAATCTCTATAAATTAATTAAAATCACCAATGTAAATCAAAACAAATACAAAAACTAAATATTAATGTAAAGTGCGTAGTTGCTATCGACATGGTAAGACCTGAGTTGGTTTTCTTCCTAATTCTTATTACAATTTTAATAAAAAGTGTAAGTTTTTAATTATAGCTTACTTATAAATTACCAGTAGATTCAAATTAAATCAATACACAACCTCTGACTTTCCTAATAAATTATCGTTTTAACAAATAACTATTCTACATTTTCCCATTCTTAAATATTCTAAAAATATGAAATATACATGTAATTGTGAAGGTATGTTATGTGAAATAACATTTACAGGATTACGGAAAACTAAACACGAGTTAATCCATCAATGTCCAATTATTTATAATTTGTAGTGTTATTATTCTGTCATATTAACGCACCTAACTGCCTCGTTCGTCTAGTGGTTAGCGTATGCGACTGCTAATCAAGAGGTATCGGGTTCAAATCCCGGGTCGGGCCAAAAAGTGTTTTTGGGATTTTCTTAGGAAATTCCTAATAGCTGCCCGGAGTTTGGAAGTTTGGCGGTGATTCATGCCCGTGCCTCGGAGAGCACGTAAAGCCGTCGGTCCCGGTTGTCATGAACATCTATGGCAATCGTTATTGGGAAGTCAGTGCCCTCAAATATACTGACAACTAGTTCAATCTTCGAATTTCAGTTCTCCTTTTAGGGTTGCGGAGGTCCGATGCCAGTCGCTCCGTGGAAAAACTGAAATTCAGGTAAAACCGGTTGAACTAGTGGCCGACCCCAAATAAACTTGGGAATAATGGCTAGGAGGATATTAACGCACTTAATTAAACAAGGAGTATTGACTTGACCCCTGCGAGTTCCATTCCATGGAGTGAATTGTTAGTGACCCCACATTCCTCAGTGACTGCGTATGCGAGTGCTGTGCTTGAGGTCTCGGTCGGTCGGACCAAAAGTTTTGTGTGATCCGCAAATATTTGTTTCAGAGTTTGGGTGTTTTCTATGTATAAACTTTATGTATTTACAAAAAAAAGATTATGATGTATTTACATCAGTTGTCTAGTTAGTACCCATAACACTAGCTCTGCTTAGTTTGGGACTAGATGGCGTTGTGTGATATAGATGCGAAATATTTAATTATTTATTATGTATTTTAAATACCATGAAGATTCAAATAGTCTCAAATTGTATTGGTCTAAAGTTTTTTAAATTATTTCAGAATGTGATCGATGCAAATTTATCAGATAACACATTTGGACTACTTTCAAAAATTCTTGGCAAGTATTCTCGTAGCCCTCTCGTGGTAGTAGTCAACAATGTTGAAACGCCTTCCGAGTCTAATAATCTGCTTAGGGCTTCTAGTGATACACAACTACGAACTTTTAATGACGCTATAGACGAGAAAAAGACTCTGCGGTACGTCAGTGATATTTTGAGGGTAAGCTATCATACTATCATTTATATATTTTTTATTAAATAATTTATTTTTCCATCAAATTTTCGTTTTTTTATTTATCTAGATTTTAACAAAGACTTAGCCTAGAGGTTTAAGTAGTCACCACGCCGCTTCCTATTGTGCCAAGTGTTGTGGATTCAAATTCCATAATTATGGAACAAAACTTTGTGTGATCCATATATATACATACATATATATTCATTTTTTTGCAGGGGACTTACAAACATACATGAAACGGACACAAAGAACACCCAAACTAAGAACAACAATTATATGCCTAATGCAGTTGTCTTTAAAAAAAAGTGTATGTTTGTATAATATGCAAATATTTGTTTCGGAGTTTAAGTGTAAACTAAACTATGCTTAGTTTGGAACTAAACAGCGTTGTGTGTCAGGTGTCCAATATATAATAAAGAAAATTTATTACTTTTATTGTAAATATTACCTTATTATATTATTACTTTTAAATATTACCGTCTTTAAATCCTAATTATTTAATACGAATATCTATACGAAATGAAAATCAACAAATACAAAAATGATTCGAAAGACCATTGACTAACATTGTTAATTTTTTTAGTCTACCGGCGATGAAAACGACCCAACCGTAGTAGAAACCAATCTGAAGTTCCAGAAAGCCCTGCGTTCACGATGCGAAGCATATCTTGAATGCAAAGTAAAATGTCGACCCAAAAAAACTCAAGATAATTGTAAAAAGAGCTGTCAAGAAGTATACGATTATCTAATGGCATGCAATCCTCCCGGAAAAAAGAAAACTTACGACTATTGTGGTCCAAAATGTGGCAAGACCATGCCACCGAAATGGTGATCCGAAGATAATCTATCCACCTAAAATCGCGGGATTTAGATATTATGTACATAAACTATTACTCATATCAGCACTTGAGGAAGAAGACCTTAACCCGTCGTTAGTATAGTTGGTATTGCATTTAGAAATATCAATTTCAATGTAATATCATTGGTATCAGAGTACAATTTTCAGAAAAATAAATACCTATCTATTTATATTTTTTCTGTTTTTTTTTGTTTGAACATGCATTACTACTGAGCTTATGAGAAAAAATAAATTAATGATTATATAACAACAACAGTATACTCGTAAATCTATGTTTTTATTTAAATTCGTAAATTTTATTTAATCATTTACTCTAAATTCCTTGCTGTACTATTTTTTTTCGCTCTTGTCTATGTTTCTGGTAGATGGAGACAAATACTCTCGTACAATATCCCACCATCTCTTCCTGTTAGCAGATTGTCGGCTACAGTCAGACACGCAGCTTACGATTGTGGATTTCACATCGTCAATCCACCAGATCTCTGTCGCAGAGTTTGGTACTTAACAATCTGCACTGTCAATCACTAGTCACACAGAATCTGTAGTTGGACATTTGAGGGCTTCAACTATCCGTAATGATTACCAGATGTTTGTGTGATAACCGTTAATAGTTAACCTACGCATTTATTACAGAGCCACGTACCACTAGTTTTTTTTTTACAATTTAATTTTAAATGGTCTCTCTTATTTTAAATATCAGCAAGAGAAGTTCTCGAATGTGAATTTGTTCGATTCAAAATAAACTGTCAAAATTTTTTTGACCTTTGAATCTTAGAGCTGTATTTAAGTTGTAATTGGGGTGTTATAATTCATTTGCCATGTTTTAGACATCCGCGTTAATTTACCTCATCTTGTGATATGAATACGTGGGTGGGAAAAAATATACATAACTTTCTAGTGGGAATATTATTTTTATATTAACAAGATAAAAAGATTTCTGTAGGTTTTAATTCACTGGGATCATTAACTTTAGGTGTTTTACATAAAAACATAATATTCAAAAGAAAGCTTTGTCTTTTTAATACAATTAAAATAAAAGGAGCACTTTTATGGAAATATTATTAAAAATTATGTCACCAAGGGTTAGTGAAATTTTAACAAGTTATTTTCATCAAAATATTCACGAAAATATATTCTAATATGAAGCGGTATCAAAGCAGTATGTGGAACAGGTAGTCGAGGAAAATCTATTGAACATTTTAAAGCCTTCTCGCAAAGACATTCCAGTAGACATGTTACTTTGGCATTCAGGCAAGAATGCTTCTGAAAACTATACTTTGAAAATCATGGAGCAGCATTCTTTTTTTTACGGAACACTTTGCTTGAACATGAATATAAAATAACAGAAATAAGGCCAAGGATAGTGTAGAAATTTTAGCATTAAAATCATTAATTGTATGCAAAAATAGAAGAAGGAAGTTTGGCTGTATATTTCGCCGTCCTTCGGAAAATAGGTATATCTATCTATCGGTCCCGGTTGTCATGTACTTATATGGCAATAATTATTGGGTAGTCAGTGCCCTTAAATATACTGATCTTTGAATTCAAATCCCCTCGGGGTTGCCGAGGTCGAATGCAAAATTTTAGTTTTTAGAAGTTGCCAGTTGCTCCTTCTAAAAACTAAGATTCAGGTACAGCCAGATGAACTAGTAGCCGACCCAAAATAATCGTGGAAATAATTAAGGTTAGGAAAATGACAATAGAAGTTACAGGATTGGCCTAGTGGTTTAAGTGGTCGCCACGCCACTCTCTCCTGCGCCAAGTGTTGTGTGTTCACTTCCTACACGGGATTATACTTTGTGTGATACACATATTGTTATTCTGAGTTTGGGTGTTCTTTGTGTACGTTTATTGCATATTTGTAAAATCCCCGCGACACAAAATGTATATTCCAAAAACTGGAGTTGTCTTTTAAAAAAAAAGAAATAGAAATGAAGAAAGATGATTGAATTTTTTCCTTTTCTCTTTCTGTTTTACAGATAGACCACCAATAGGAATCAAAAGCACTCATATCTATGAAATATATCTTTAACTGTTTTTAGACTTTCGGGACTTTTACACATACTTCGATACTTTACTTTCTGACTTTTCAAACGGATTATACCACTCGTAGTCACATATAGACTACCCGTTCAGACCACCAGTCTACACGAGACCACGAGCGGTAGAACCCGTTCAAAACGTCAGAAAGTATTATGTATCGTCACCTTGTTTAATTGTATAGCAAATAAGTCCCGTTTACAGCAAAAAACATATTTAGTTCTAGAATTACACGAAGTTTTCTAGGTACCACGATCACAATTCAAACTGGAAAATGGTTTGTTATCATTGCGAAATGCTGTGGTGCGGAATATCATGATTAAAGTGGGAATTTTGTTTACAATTTCGTTCAGTTCGTAGATAACATATGTTACGCAAACGGTGATTAAATTTTCGGGTATTTTTGTAAAAGGCGTCATCTAGAAATACACTACACTAGTTCTACTAAACATCGGATGGAAGATGATGCTGGCCAAGTCCTTTTTGCATATTGTTCTAAATGTTGCTCTAGGACTTTTGGTTACTGTAAGTTGTTATAAATAACGTAGTTTATTTCTTCCTGCTGAAGTTATTTTAATATTGAAATAGAAGTTAAATATTCGTTCTTGATTCCTTTTTTTTAAAGTAAATTTTATTTAGATTTTTTTATATTAAAACTTAAATTTGAAATATAATTAAATGATTTTAATGTAACAAAGCGTGGGGCGAAGACGTAATTGAAATATTTTCAGAAAGCACCCCACGCTTTGTTATATTAAAATTATTTTCTACTTTTTAGTTTAAAAGCGTGTTTGTTTAATTTTTTAAAACTATAATTTTTTTCTAGACTAAAAAAGACTAATTTGTTTAAACTTTATTTTTTTTTAATTAGTGTATTGTCATCGGATCTCGATAAATCTACAAAGTTTAAACGAAATCTGCCGTTCCAAGTGGGGCAAATACGCGCCCACAGGAGTCGGTTACAAACATACAAACAAGCATACAACGAAACATACAAACAAACATAAAAACAAACAAACATACAAACAAACATACAAACAAACATACAAACAAACAAACATACAAACAAACAAACATACAGGTGAAGCTAATATAAAGCGTGTAATAGGACGACAAATTTAATAGATTGCACTTAACACAAGTAGCGCAAGATAGTAGAACCACGCTAATTTCGACATGAATGGGCAGGATCGACCGGGACAGTGAAGTGCTCATAACCAAGTGGCCTTAGGTGATTGGGAACAATCACCGAGGGTAAATAACGACGTCCGTGTGGTGACGGATTAAGAATACAGAGTGTCACCACCCCTATTCATCGTGGGTGTCGTAAAAGGCGACTAAGGGATAAACTACGCAAGACAACATCAATGCAAAGAGAAGGAAAACTTGAAACCAACCCTATACCAACCCGTCTGGTCAGCGTGGTATAGTAGGCCAATACCTCCTTTTCCTGGAGAGGCCCATGTCCAGCAGTGGACTGTTAAAGGCTGTTGATGATGATTGATGAAATAACGACGGCGTAGTCAATACCTAGATATGTGACCGTTTGTGGCATGATATTTTATGAGCATTTCCGTGATCGGAGAACACGCCAGTGGGTCCCGATTGTTATTATAAGATAACAGTCGTGAAACTTAGTTGAAGGCATTAGGGCAACTTAAAAACATTCAACGGCAAGATTTACGTAGCCACAGCGTGTCTTGTCAGTCTCCAACCCGCACTCTATCATCTTGGGGACTTATGACCCTCAGGTCACACTCACAGGAGACCTGAGCAGTGGAACGTTATGGGTAGTTGAAAGACCCGGGCAGTACTTCTCTCACACGGAAGACCAATATAAAAATTATATCATTCGTGTTATCGTATTCCGTAGTAAGTAGTTCAGTTGATGTCTTTTTTATATTTAAGCCTACCAAAGTGACTCTATTCTGCCTGATGAAAAGCATGAGTAGAATCCAGGAGGGGGGGTCACCATCCTCATTGTAAGGATAGGCAATACAGAATGTTTGTAGTCTCTCTACTGAAAATTTTGCTACATCCATAATTTACCTTTGAAGGAGCTGTATATATATCCGTCTTTTTAAAATTTACCCAAACTACTAACTAGTTGTTGACAAATATTCCTTTTTTGACAATTGTCAGTGGCAGTATTCCAGCAACAGTTTTATAAACAATAATTCTTTATTTTTATTAGACGTCTGGAATCATCCGTCAACATTGAAGCAAACCCTGTCTATCCAGCGTGGTATAGCAAGCGATAGTCTTCTTTCTGAAGAGGCTATTACGGGCTGTTATCGACAACATACTTTATACTATTATTTTTATTTTCAGAATGTCCAAACAGCATCACTTGGAGATTATTCAGTTCTTCTGCCAGATCTCTTTAGAAAGGCTGCAATAGAAGACCGTCCTTTAGTTCTGATTTTCAATAATGACCACCATCATCGTAACAAGCAATTAACCCATCAGCCAGATGATAGAAATGATGATGGTGAAGATGTTCCTTACCCATTTTTGTACCTTTATAAATTAGCTCACGAGGTTTGTTCTATTTAATTTTTAATGAACATCAATATTAATGTTAGCTGTGAATTAAATAACAAAACAAACAGCCTTACTGAAATTGCTGTTACACAAAACTTGCATTGCTAATCACTGTATGAATGATGTTGGAAAGTCTGTGAGTAGTTTTATCCCATAATAAACAATGTTTGATGGTTTGTTCTGCAGGCAAAAGAAGCTAATGATGAAAATGACAAAAACTTCAGAAGTAATAGTGATGATAGGAGCAATAGAAAAAAAGACAGAAGTCGAAGCAGAAGTCATAGAAACTCTCTTGATTTTAGTAACAGAAATGATGATAGAAATGACGACAGAGATGATGATAGAAATGATGATAGAAATGACGACAGAAATGACGACGACAATGAAGACAGAAGTGATAATAGGTATAATGATAGAAAACACAGATATTCGTCTAGAGATGGCACCAGAAGTGATAACAGAAATAGAAAGTCCAGAAGTTCCAGAAGACAATAGTAATACAAATAATGACAGAAATACAGATATTATGAGTTGGAAATAAAATATAAATGTTTTTTGAAATATCACTATGTGTTTTGATACTTAATTTGTTTGACTATTTTAAATTACACATGGTTATAGTTTAATGAAAAAAATTCATCGTTACGAAATTTAAAGACCGAAAAATGACTAAACTAAAGGTATTTATTTAGTGGATGCTGTGTAAATTCTTTATATATTAAAAAAATCTAACAAGTGCAAGTCGCCATTGATAGATTTTTAGTTTTTTCGTATTTGAAGACATGGAGAGAAGCAGTATTTTTGATATTTTGCATTATAAATAATGCCTCGTAAAAATTAATAAAATATTTTATTTATATTTTTAATACCAAGCCCTTTGATATGTTAACACTTTTGAAAGCTACTAGAACTTCAATTTGAAATCTTGAACTCCCCTACATGCAAAGTGGGGATGATTTTTTTTCTCGCGTCTACCCCATCGTGTGGGATATCATAAGATAGGTCTTTTAAAAACGTTGTGAGGATTCTAAAACCATGTTTCAATTTATGTATCCGTCTATGAGTTATTCAACTTGAAAGCGCATTTTTTTCTAAAAAACAGGGCTAAAATTCAGAAAAAAAAACATGATAGTGGCCCATACATTGAACCTTCGAGGAAAACTATAGTAGTTTTGATAACTTTTTTACTTTAGGAGTTACAGGGGCCTAATTCTTAAAATGCACTCGGAAATCTTCGTACAAAAATATTTATTTAGTGGATGCTGTGTAAATTCTTTATATATTAAAAAAATCTAACAAGTGCAAGTCGCCATTGATAGATTTTTAGTTTTTTCGTATTTGAAGACATGGAGAGAAGCAGTATTTTTGATATTTTGCATTATAAATAATGCCTCGTAAAAATTAATAAAATATTTTATTTATATTTTTAATACCAAGCCCTTTGATATGTTAACACTTTTGAAAGCTACTAGAACTTCAATTTGAAATCTTGAACTCCCCTACATGCAAAGTGGGGATGATTTTTTTTCTCGCGTCTACCCCATCGTGTGGGATATCATAAGATAGGTCTTTTAAAAACGTTGTGAGGATTTTAAAACCATGTTTCAATTTATGTATCCGTCTATGAGTTATTCAACTTGAAAGCGCATTTTTTTCTAAAAAACAGGGCTAAAATTCAGAATCAAAATCAAAAAATCACTCATTCCTAATTCTTAAAATGCACTCGGAAATCTTCGTACAAAAATAATGAAATAATAAAGTTATTAATAATGAACTAATAAAGTTATCATAACAATTGTCTATTGGACACGATTTTAAATCTACCTACCATTATGGGTGACTAGGAACCCTATTTTATGCGTGGCCTGAGACGCACTTGGCTAAATTTTTTAAGTTTTAATTACGAGGTTATAAGAGAATTTCCCGTGTTTGTGGTTTATTACAATGTTACTTACTAAATTTCATTGCTTGATTAACGAGAACTACTGTATGGTTAAGATGGTTAAGATTCTTGGGGAGTGTCGAAACATTGTTTTAGCTGGAAAATAGCCGTTTCTTTTTTTACATAAACTTGTAATTGATTTTTTCAAATCGTCAAGGGACCGTAGACCTTAGTATACTGTTTAAATATAAACTTCAATACAAGGGTCTTGACAAACCGAAAAACAATAAAATGATCTTATAGGGTTCCGTCATTTTCTTTAGAGGTACTGAAATTTAAAAAGAAATAAAACGTTATTAACTGCATTACAAATCACTGATAAGTACAGCTCGAAGGTTTCCCACAAGAAGACCGACTATCCCGCCACCGATTTTCACTGACATGACATTTTTAGGCACGTCGGCCATCTTCAATAGCTACGCGGGAAATTTGGCTTTAGGTATTATCCGACGTACGGTTGTTTTGATTCCAACTGCTAGCCATTTTTAAGCATTTCTACCATAAGAAAACCTCAATAGCACTTTTTTTTGGGCCATTCGGGAACTAAATCTCGGGCTTCGCATACACGAAGACGAACGAGGCAGTCCCCAAAATATAAGTATTTATTAAAGTAACCTTACCGGGGGGGGTTCATAGTAAAACAGTATGTCGGTGGTTAGCGTATGCGACTACTGATCAAGAGGTCTCTAGTTCGATTCCCAGGTCGGACCAAATGTTTGTGTGATCCGATTATTTTTTTCGGAGCTTGCGTACTTTCTATGTATAATGTATGTATTTACAAAAAAAAAAAGAAAAAATATGCTTATGTCATGTATTTATATCGGTTGTCTAGTATTCTGCTTTAGGGTCTAGGTGGCGTTGTGTTTAAGATGCCTGAATTCTGATCTGATATTTATTTATTTAGAATTTCGTAAAAAAACGACTTACGAGTAAGTTATGCGGTGTGTCTATTTTGTAAGAATCTGGAATTTACCCTAGAAATTCAGTATCCAAGAAATCCGATAGATCTGAATTATACAAACATAAACTTGTGCTGTTAAAAGGAACAAAAATAAATAAGCATCCACTGCTAAAGTTAGTTTTGTAACTTTTGGGACTAATTTCAAAGTGCCAAATTATACTTTTGGCATTTCAATTAAATAGATTTTTATGTTACAATGTTAAATTGGTTTATGTACGTTTCAAAGGCTGAAAAAATGCACCAATCGAGTAAAAAGTTCTTTCTTATTCATAAACGTTATTTAATTTTATGCATGTTGGAGAGTTTTTCCCATAATCACTACGCCAGGTTAGTAACAAGCCAAGGATCAAACCAAGTGGCGTGCTATTGGAGTGGCCTATGTCCAGCAGTGGACTGCGATAGGCTGATGATAATGATTTAACTTATAGATGAAACAATAAATTTCAATTCAACTTCTTTTTCACTTACAGCAGTGGCATGTGTGAAAGTCGCAAAAATTCCAAAACAATTATCGGTTCAGTAGTTCAGGCCCTACGGTGGATCAAAATACATAGACTGCCAAAATATTACCCTTCCTTTTAACTTTGCCATAGTCAGGTAAAAACGTGTAGTTTACTAGCATACCTACCAATATTTAAGTTAAAGTAAATCTGAAAGAAAAAGTTCAAGTTACATTTTTTATCGATCATGACGTTATGTTGCACTATATTTTACACAAACAAGTCATAAATCTGCCATTAATTTTAATTAAAAAAACCATGTTCATACCTAATATTCTGTTTACCTAATTTAAAAAAAGTTTTATAGCTAATAGTTGAACACCAGTCATTCAACAAAATGACGCCTCCTAAAAAGAATTTCAACATCTATTTTACCATTCTGTTATCCATTTTTGTGGTTGTAAGTATTTCATATAATATACGTAAACAACGCTCTCAACCCGGGTTTGCTTTTTAGTTATTTTAATTTAGAATATAGGATAAGAAAATAATTTTAATAATATAATTTATGCGTGTTATAAATAAAATATAGTAGAATGGTTGCTACAATATCATATCATAAGAAAAATACGAAGCAGTCGTAATTAACATTAAAATTTCTTGGTGTGTGAATTAAGTTTTCAATATTTTTTTATAGCAAACGCACTTATATCAGCGATATTTATACACAGGGATTAATTTTATTCTAAAATACTAAAATAAAATAAAACTATAAATAAGAAGAACGAGTTTGTCTCTGTTTGTTACTCTGGTTCAGGAAAGCTCACGAAATACACAAATTCCTCTCTTTGTTTATTCAAATCAATGCAGTATTGAAGACAGAAGAAGCCCAAAATCGATCACAGTGGTGTGCAATGGGAGAGGCCTATGTCCAGCAGTGGACTGCGATAGGCTGATGATGATGATGATGAATGCAGTATTATGACGCTTTTTACAAGTTACTTGTAATGATGGCAGATGATGCCAAAGTATGGTAAAAATAGTAAGGGTAATATTTTTATCGTGAGCATATTCATACAATAAAGAATCTGTACAGAGTTATACCTATCACTATTCAAAAATGTTTGCATAGTCTTTACAAAAGGGAAGTTTTGTAGGTTAATAATATTTCAGAATTACACGATTCCTTTCCTTTCTAATTTCTCTATGAGACCGTTATGTAACTAAAATAGTGACTACTTACATATTGCGTCATGGATAACTTGTGTTAAACACTCAAACTCCTTGTAGTGTCTTTGAGGCGGACTGTCCAATGAATGCTAAACTCTTTCTTTAATGCAGATGAATCGAAGACACATAAAATAATTCATTTTTTCCAGATCTTTCCAACATGTTCACATGGGGAATATTCTAGCTCCAATAAACGACTATCTGATTCAGATGCACCGATAATACTTATCCTTGGTAACAACGCTAGACATAATCATAGAACTCCTCGGCATTCGAACAGATTCGACCGACAAAGCGTCAACGATGGAATTGAAGTCATTGATCTGGATTCTAATGTACAGTAACTATTTTATATATTTTTAAACTATTGGAACAGATTAGACAGACAGACTACAAGGCCAGACCAGATGTTTGGTCTGGTCAGGCCTCTAAAAATAATTAGTTTCAAATGCGTTTGCGTTCATTAACCAAAATAGACGACATGGGTGTAGTTATTTTACTCGTTTTATCGCAGCTTTCTACTGCGCCAAATGATAAAGGTTCAAACCCCACATTCGGCATCACTTTGTATGGTAATAAAATAGTTAATTAAATTTAATAGCATTTGATTATTAAATGATGTCAAATATTTTTCCTGTTGCATCCATATTTATTATTTTCCCGCAGAGAGCTCTATTTCCAGGAATGTAGTATTGATAGCTGTTGTTGTGATATGATGAGACAAGTTATGTACATTTACATACTCATTATTACCACAAACAAGTAATCAAGGCAGTTTAAGTTAACAATTTAATGAAGAGAATTGCTTATTTAGGTTATTGACGAGTCATGACAACAATCATATACTTTTAACTGTACATTGACAGAAAGTTAATTTTTATTTGTGTTGAAAGAGAAACCTAGGAACAACAGGAAAGTATGGAATAGGAATACATGGAACAACCAGACTAAGAACCATAATTTATTTAAGGTCTATGTAATGGATAATCTATTATTTTTTGATTTACAGGCAAGAAGTAGCCAGCTATCACCAGAAATCAGTAACTTACTAGCATCCTTGTTTTCATACAAAACATTATCAAATGCTAAGACTTACAGAAGACCTAAAAACCAAGTCAGAAATGATAGACTCAACAGATACCGTGCAAGCAGCCAGTATAAAAGTAATAAAAATAAAGCCCTAAGTTATAGCAACTATTACAAAAATATTAGAGACAATGATAACTACAATACTATAATACTTGATGGGAATGATAGATATATTTCCAAAAATAACAATTACAAAAACCAGGACAGAGATAAAAGAAATAATAACAAACGTAATCCATTCGATTTATATCAGTTAACAAAAAAATACCGTGTGTCAAATGTTTTGCGACAAAGAAATTCTTGCGAAGAAAATAATAGTTGTGAAGCTGAAGAGATAACCACCACAGAGGATCCTTGTGATCAGAATGGCAACTCATGTGATGATGGATCAGATGACAATAAAAGTACAAGAGGAATCCCAGCAGATTTCGTGAGTGAAACACCTCCAAATTGTTGTTAATAAATAAATTGTATGTATGCAGACGATAATTTGTTTTTCTATTCATTTGAAAGTAATATTCCTTTGTTCGATAGTCCAAATAGACAGGAGAATAAAAAATAAGTTACAGAGCATGTTTTTATCAAAAAAGACGCAGCTCGATCGTGATTCCATTTTGCCTCGCAGAAAGCTGATCGCAAATTGCTTGGCACTTTCTATGTAGTTAAGGGAATCCTTCTGTGTTCAAGTAGGTGCCGTATGTATTTAAAGTTATAAACACTAAACTGTAACTTGTATCTATTTCTAAATCCCTACAAAATTTCAGTATCTAATTAGACGTTTACTGACAAAGAGTTTATTGGGTACTCCATAAAGAAATATGTTGTTAGCAATGAGTCAGCGAGTATGTAAATATAACCAGAAGCTATAGTACCAAAACATAAAAAAACATATAAAATAAGTTTATTTTTAAAACTTAACTTAAATTCATCCTAATAATGACAGCATTCTTGCTGTCGTATTTCCTTGGTGAGTGTGAGACCGGAGGCCCAATCATTCAGCATCATTCTCCCGCCCTTCGAAGGCCGGGAGAATGATGCAGAATAATCAAACGAGGCTGCCATGGTAGGGGTCACCATGCTACATTGTCTACCCTCACAATAAGCATGGTGACCCCTATTCCTGGATTCTACTCATGCTTTCCATCAGGCAGAGTAGAGTCACTTTGGCAGGCTTAAATATATAAAAAAAAAAAAAAAAAAAAAAAGTTAGGCAAAATTACAGTTTGTAGTATTAAACACTAATAGCTTCTTCATCAACATACTTTTTAGACATTTCATTTTTGAAGTTATGTTATCTGTAAAAGGCAAGATGCCTTTTACAGTTTTATTAGGGTTTTTCATTAATTAAACCGTAACCTAAATCGCTTACTTTATTCCTCGCTTACTCTACTCCTGTTAAAGTAATAACTCCGGGAGGAGGAGCCAGGAATCCATAGCACAGCGCATATCCTAGTTTGGCTTCCTGACTCCCACAAAAACGTATATTGTAAGTTTAGATTTACTATGTGACATGTACTTTCTGGGAGAAAAATAAAACATTAAAAACATTATTATTATTATGAGATCTCTGCTAAGCTGAAATGTTTTAACCTCCTTAGTTTATGTGTTTATGAATAATAGGTGACAACGCTAAACACCAAAAAGTTTCAATAACATTGTTATTGTGAAATACTCTTTTACTCCTATTGTCAATAGGACTTTGTAAATAAAGCGAACCTTTAGGCATTGACATATCTCAGCCTCTTGGATTTTGTATGATATATGGAATAATAATTTCAAAACTGTCTCAAGAAATTTAACTTTTTTATACCTTACGCTCCTGAATTCATCACTTCAAGAAAGGAACAGTAACTAGTAAACTACAATAATTATTTAGTTGGTGAAAACAATGTTGGTAAATCAGATTTTTCGCACGATTTAAAAAGTAAGTGTACACGTTATAGATAAATAAATACCTAACTATTTCGGACATCTGACACACAACATCATCATCATTATCATCATCATCATCATCATCATCAATCATCAACAGCCTTTAATAGTCCACTACTGGACATAGGCCTCTCCTTAGAAAGGAGGTTTTGGCCTACTATACCACGCTGGCCAGACGGGTTGGTATAGGGTTGGTTTCAAGTTTTCCTTCTCTTTGCATCGATGTTGTCTTGCGTAGTTTATCCCTTAGTCGCCTTTTACGAGACCCGCGGGATGAATAGGGGTGGTGACACTGTATTCTTAGTCCGTCACCACACGGACACACAACATCATCTAGTCCCAAACTAAGCAAAGCTTATATAATGTGTACTAGAAAACTGATATAAATACATAAACATACTTTTCTTTTGTAAATACACCCAAAATCTGAATCGAACCCGAATAAAATAATTCTTAAGCATAAAATAAACTTGAACAATACATTAGCAACTTAAAACTCCTTAACGCGACGCGCTTTTTATAGGCATGCTCCCGCCGCCCCGGCCGACCGGAACCGCCGCAAACTCTACGTCCCGCAATTCTTAAATCTGTAATATCTTCGAAAATATTCATTTAAATCATATGCTATAAAGGGCCATATAGATCTATATTAAATCAACAATGTATTTTAGGTATTTAATTTGATAAGGGTTAATATTGTATTGCTTAAAATTGCTCCGTATATAAGCCATTATTTCTCGTAAAATAAAATAAAAATAGTGAGTGTGGGTAATCCCTAAGAGAAAGACGTATACCATCACAGACTTTTTTGTAGAACTTTTTAAGATGTACAATACTTTAGTATATTATTTTGATCTATCTCGTAGGGTATAGCCAGCGTTTGCAATGTAAGCGTAAAAAATGATTTTTTTTATCAATGTTTCTCTACTATAATATTATGCATGTATTAGACATAAAAACCTTCCTCTTAATCACTCTATCTATTAAAGAAATCCGTTGAGTAGTTTTAAAGATTTAAGCATACAAAGGGACAGAGAAAGCGACTTTGTTTTATACTACGTAGTGATAGTGATGCACAGGTGTAAAACAATCCATACACATAGTGTAAAATAATCCATTTAAACTCATTTAATTCATTTAACTGATTCAACAAAAACAGAGAGAATCAATTTTACACATTATCAGAAGACTAGTAGATAGTATGTTTAATTCTTAGGAATTGTATTAATTAATTATTTAGTAGATGCGATGGATGAATGAATGGCGGAAAGCCGAGGATCGAACTAAGTGGCGTGCAATTGGAGAGGCCTATGTCCAGCAGTGGACTGCGATAGGCTGATGATGATGAATTATTTAGGTACTATAATTATATCTACGAGTATTTTCCGATGACATATTTGTCTCGTTAATTTTTGCATATGTAGTAGTGTGTATATTACTCAGATCTTAGAGTGCGTTTCCACTATATCGTTCTGGCCTATACAAAAAGGTTTCGATATCCTAACATTACTATTTAATTTTATACTTATCCCTAGCAACACTCTGATTTTTGTTTTCAATAAAAACAAGTTTTTATTTTAAAGAAAAAGGTTTTGACTTTATAAAAAAAAAAGGTGTGTGTGCGATTCACACACGATAGAAGTGAAACTTCAAAGAGGAGAGACCGATATTTATATATATATATATTTCCTTTTATCTAGGTTTTTCAAAACTCCGGGGGGTCTACGGTCACGGGGTCAAAATTTTTGTTATTTTTGGCCTAGGACGCACCGTTTTCGAGATATTTCAATCTAAAGCAAAAAATCGTCACTAGATAGTGGAAAGTTGAAACACGCACAAAACCAGAATAAACCAGTTTACGCTGTCCGCAGGTGCCACGTGACCATACACTACTACAAACGCAAAAATTTCTCCAAGCTAATTAACCTGTATTAAAAAGGTTTAAAGTTCAAAATACAGACTGTTTTAAAATCAAATATTTTTTATCGAGTAGGCCTTGTCACAACACTATAAAATATCAAAACAAGAAGAAAATACTATAATAGCAAGGACAAATTAATGACACCGATGACCTAGTGAAAGGCCATAAGGGTTTGGGTGTTTTCTATGTATAAAAGTATGTTTATGTATTTATATCAATTGTCTAGTACCCATAATACAAACTCTGCTTAGATTGGGACTAGATGGCATTGTGTGTAAGATGTCCGAAATATTTATTTATTTATAATTATTATTTATTTGTGACTGGCTCACATTTTTATTCTTAATACAGAGCCTAATGTAATCCAGTGTGTTCAGACCTGGTCTCATCAGACCAGCTCCCCTAGATAAGTTGCAAACATATTCTCTTGTTTGATTGGCTAATTTTTTATTTTGATCACGTGACTGAGTGACAGCTAATCACTAGTGAGACTAGAGCGATTGCAGAACGAAAGGCTAGGAGGGCAGGCTTGAATAGTCTTGGCTAGTTTTGTTATCTTATGAATATATCCATCTATAAACAGTTCCAGGTTTTTATAATGGCAGAAGAAGTGGAATCAACATCTGAAGTGAATAAAACTGTGAGTATAAGTGGTTGAAAGTAATTAAACATCTATACCAGTGTCAGTCATATATCAGTATAACACTCTGTATTCTTAGTCCGTGTGGTGTCGGATTAAAAATACAGAGTGTCATCACCCCTATTCATCCCACGTGGGTGTCGTAAAAGGCGACTAAGGGATAAACTACGCAAGACAACATCAATGCAAAGAGAACAAAAACTTGAAACCAACCCTATACCAACCCGTCTGGCCAGCGTGGTATAGTAGGCCAATACCTCCTTTTCAAGGAGAGGCCTATGTTAAGCAGTGGACTGTTAAAGGCTGTTGATGATGATGATACCAGTGTCATAATTAATAAACAACCAATATAGTAGAAAAAGTATAATTTTCAAAAACAATAAAACAGCAGTCATGAAGACTGATGGTAGCTAAAATACACATGTTTAACTACATTTTTTTATATATATTTGCCTACCAAAGTCACTCACCTCTGCCTGATGGAAAGCGCGAATAGAATCCAGAAGTAGGGGTCACTATTGTCATTGTGAGTGCAGACAATGTAGCATGGTGATCCACAGCACGACGAACTAGTGAGATCTTCTAGCAATGATGTCACACTCACCAACGAAATACAGCACCGCGAAAGCTATCTTTTAATGGTTGATCTTCTGTGTGAGGGTAGTACAGTCCCGGTCGAGCCTGCCATTCATACTGAAATCAGCGTGACAACTACTACTAAAAAGATAAGCTAAATGAGGCGCATATCCAGCCGTGGATAAATTTGTATGTGTTTATGGATACAGTTGATTCAGTGTAAGGAGTTATATTCACAGCTACAAATATGGTGTTAACATTAACATTTCATCTACGTGTCCATGCTGATGACGACTTACATGAATTTATTTACCATCGAAACCTTTAGAAGTTACCTTTCATAAAAATATTTCACTGAGAAAAAGTCACTTCAATAATAATTTTAAAGAGGCGTATGACCTTAACTCTCTTCTGAGAGGAGATTCGAACCCAGCAGTGGGACGTTAAGGCACAGATTAAGAAATAGCAAGTACGTAAGTTAAGAAGTTGTTGATGGTTACTCTTAACTAAAGAAATAATATGTTTTCCTGGACTGTAGACTTTGGACACCGAAGTGAATAGATATCTTGACAGCGTGGATGATGCAAGACCTAGTGTAGAAAGTTCACAATATAGATATTATCCGGGAGCTGAGAGAGATACCTATGACTTCAATAATGAAAGATTCGGCATTCACAAAACTACGTAAGATAAATTTTCTGTTCTTATTTAATATAGTTTGTCAAAAAGTTTAAAAATAAGAGAAGACATTAAATTTTGTTAGGAAATTAAGTATTCAAAGTTATTGCGTAAATTTTCCAACGTGACTCTACTCTGCCTGATGGAAAGCATGAGTAGAATCCAAAAGTGGGAGTCACCACACTCATTGTGAATGCAGGCAGTATGGCGACCCACGCCTAAGGTGGTCAAGTGAGGTGTTTTTTCAAGCATGAAACAGGTTCATTTCATTTAAAAAAATGTTAGGAAAGACATTAATTTTAATTAACAATATTTTCCAGGATGGCAGAATCGATAGTTCATATGATCAAGGGTGCAACAGGAGCAGGTGCTGGTGTAATGACCATGCACGAAGCTTTCACGTACGGTGGTCTTTGGACTTCTCTGGGTGTCACTTTCTTAATAGGTTTAATTAATACTTATATTATGTATGTACGTATCCTACGGTTTATTTTGAATTATAAGTCAATTTTTTCTTGACAAAAAAAAAATTATGAAAAATAACAAGATACAAATAATACTATAATAAAATAATATACTTAAAACTTTGACAACGGTAAATGAACTACGAGAGTTGTGTTCTAGTTTTTTCTGATTCTTAATTGTATAGGAAACAAGCTAGTTGTCATTTTAACTAATGGTAGACGACCACTATCGCTCATGCACTCCTGCAGGTGTGTCCTTAAAAGTCGAGTCAGATCTACGTTTTTGCCCTTTGTGAAGCACAGAGTTACTTTGTTCGGTATATGGTAGTTGAGAATTAAATCCCGTCCAGTGACTCATTCATTCATACCAGTCGAATAGTCCACCACACACTGTTCGCGTCCCAAGACACACTAAACAGCTTCAAATTGAACCCTTCGCGTTCCTTATAACATTTGAGTATGAGCGCAGTGATATTCATGTGAATTAGGAGAGAGAATAGGGCTTGTTCTCGCTTCGTGTGAGCATCCAGAATCGAACCGTACCGTGAATATAAAGCTATAAACCTACTATACAACACGTACACAGTCACTGTAAATATCCGTTAACCGATGCCAGTAATACTATGCTTTAAAAGTCAATTACTAAACTTACTGGCACGGGAAAGTTGAACTATTCTGGTCGGAGAAAGTTGAGCTATTGGCTATCTCACTCCCTAGATGAAAGACAATTATAAGCGAGCCAAATATATTTTACAATATGTATTAAAAACTTTCTCTTAAACATTACCATTGCATTATTTCCAGATGATAGCTAAATGTGCTCATTTAATGTACATTAGACTAAGAATATCTAAACTATCCTACCCAGACTTAGCCGAAGTGGCAGTTGCTACAGGATCTTGGAAAGGTTTTAGAAAATTCAGCAAACAGTTCAGGTAAAGAAATTAATGTCAAACAAATAAATAGATCAAATAAAAAAAAATATTCGGTTTTGTGCCGGTACTTTTTACAATCATGCACTCATGGTTCAATCTATGTATTCCAGGGGTTGATTTTTGAAATCTGGCACTTATTTCTTTTTTCATTATGGTTATAAATACATTAATAAATATATCTTGCTGTGTTTTCTCAAGGTGTAGTAACTATTTAAGTGAAGTCTTGTTTTCAAGTTCCTGATAAAGATTTTTTTATAAAAGTGCATCAATAAAAAAAAATTCAGTAAAAATTCAATCAGTAGCAATTCAACAACTCTTACAGAAATTAGCTAATACAAACAGATAGAAAAAGCACGTATATTTTATATGCACAGTGTAAAACTGTTAATATGAAAGCAGATACTTCGATTTTATTTATTTGTATAGATTTAATATAATTATTGATAACTATACTGCATAAAAGTCTAAGTTTTTTACATTAACATTACAGATTTACCGTAGATTTTTTAATAGCCCTTTATATGTATGGAACCTGTTGTGTGTACCAAATCATAATAGCTAACACGTTTAAACAGGTATGTTATTATTATTTCAAATATTAGCTATGTACTTGTAATATTCCACTTACCTAAGAAGCTTGAACAACTCAAGCCATTGTAGTATCAACATCATCTCTCGGAGATCATCTTCCTAGCCTTAACCATCCCAAGGTTATTTGGGGTCGGCTACCAGTTCAATCGGTTTTATGTGAATCTCAGTTTTTTCTACGAGCCACTGGCATCGGACCTCCGCAACCCTGAGGACAACCTAAATTCAAAAGTTGAACTTGTTCTCGGTATATTGGAGGGTACTAACTTTCCAATAACTACATGACAACCGGGACTAGGGCTTTTCATGTTCTTCAAGAAACGGGCATCAAACTCCGTTTGATATGTCGCCATACTCCGAAGCTAAAGTCAAAACATCCTTATCGAAAATAAATGAAACATGGAATAGCATACAATATTATAAACTTTAGTATAACTTTAGTATTAAATGACCATGTAAAATAAATCAGAAAATATAGAACCTGCAACATTGTCTCTTCGTTCCCAACATGACACACCACTTTAAGTGATGAAAAAATTGCTCCCACACACTAATATAACTAATTTGCTAATCAGATAATCTTAATTTCAGTAACAAGAAATATACTTTACATATAATATATTTAATCTGTCACGTTATATTCCTACTCGATATTGAGATCTTTACCTTCTATGTAGTATGCATAAAACCCAAAGTTCAGCAGATCATACAATGCGTGTGGCCGCTTCAAATAAGTACCCTCCACTGTCTGTCACGTCCGATTTAGACGGACCATAAGCATGGAAGTTTAAAAAACATTATCTGTTAATCACTTTAATGTTTATGTATCTCTATTAACTATAGTTAAGGCTATTCGAAACAAAGTAGGTTCAATGCCACCTCATAGTTTGTACAAATGATGTTATTCAAATACACAGGTACTGGAAATGATTAGTTCTGATGTAAGAGATTGGTTCAATGATGATATAAGACTTTACATTCTAATCAGCACTCCAATCTTGATGTTTTTATGTTTAATAAGAAGTCTAAGGTTCCTGGCACCGGTCTCGATATTGGCAGATATATTTATTGGTGAGAATTTCGTTCTCATTAAATCGTCCACTAAACATTGAAAACGTCAATCACAATCATAATCATTTATTTGCCAGAATGTAGGTTTACAGAGTATTGTCTTAAAATTGTATATGTCCCATTTACACCCCACTAGTGAAGATTGGTATGCAAATATTAAGTGTGTTACACTTTAAAACAAATTAATTAAATAGTATTAAATTAATTAAATCCAAATGTCAAAAGAATTAATTAGTGTAACAATGAACTTTAAAAAAATAAAAATCAAATTAATACAATGTTAATTGGTATTGTCAATGTCAGTTGAATAAAAATTTGATATAACTCCATAAATTACTTCCTATTCTCGCGATATGGCATAAATTCGTTCACATCATAACAACATTAAATTTCTCTCCATTGTAATTTTTTTTCTTAAAATTAATTAAAGGTATTTGGCAATTTATTGCGAACCTTTATAGCGTTTAAATATGAGTTCCTCAAACAAGTATTATTACCCAAAGTATTATTGAACTACCATGTTATCATTATGTTAGATATTGTTTCTATTTGCAGGTGGTTCGGTTTAATAGCTTTGCCGTGAAAGCTGGACAAACAGACAGATAGATACTTTCACATTTTACAATACTAGTTAGAATAGTGAGGATATGGTTTCTCTTTCTTAGAAACCTTCCAAACTACCATTTTGTAATAGGACCTGCAACCTCTCGAGGAAAGAGTCAGTTCGACCAGCGAAAGCGATTTTCGTATCTTTTGAGCTCAACAATAAGTCTAAAATGTGCGATATTTTCATCGAATATTACAGCTGTATGTTTTGTTATTTGTTTTAGCTGTATGTGTCTTGGTTACACTGTATTACAGTTTTCAAACAAAACAGAATATCTCTGACCGTCCTGCATGGAAGAACCTTATTAATTTTTGGAAATTTTGTGGAGTATGTATATATTGCACTTGCGGCATTGCAGTTTGTTTACCAGTAGAAAATAATATGAGGCAACCGCGGCATTTTGTCTATGTTCTAAATTGGGGTAAGTTAACGTTTATTGTACACGAATTGTGCCTACTTCAATATATAGTAACAATCTTGATTAAAAAACAATCTTTTGACGATAACTGAACTACGAAAGAACCTAGACTCTTGATCCTGGAATAAAAATTATTGCGCTCAGTAACTAATCGATGATTGATTTTGAGAGTTACAGTTGAGTACAATACTTTAACTAAGTACAGAATTTATCAACATTAACCATCGTTGTCTGTTAAAATAAGACGACTAAGTCCTCCTAGAACCCGAAACCTCTTGATCAGCATACGCCAACCACTACCACTAGACCTACAAGGCAGTCAATAATAAGTAAACGTAGTTGGAGAGCTTGCTGTTCATAATTAAGTTCAAAACAACCTCTTCCCAAAATGTTTACTATTCCAAAATGTTCTCCAAAATTAAAACTTTCTAAATGTTTATTTATTATTTAGTAAACATTTAAAAAACGAACAGTTTACAAAAAGTTTCTTGGGACTCACAGAACGTCTACTTTAAGTGTAGTTTATTTAATGTTATCAATCTATTGCCGTCCTCTGCTGCACGAAGATCTGCCCCAAGGAGTTCAATATTGCCGTTTACTATGAAATACGAGTACATAAATTACTGTCAAATATTTAACGCTTACATTTTTTTAAACTATTCGGAAATTAGAACTCTTCAAAATTGACGGTATGGAAAGTGGACTTTTCGGGTATTGTATTATATATTTGTGGTCGTTTTGGAAATGTGAACGTTTTGGGTAGTGGTTGATTCGGACTGAAATGGATGAAACATTTGGTTTGATTCGGCGATACGTGTCTACTGTAGTTGTGTGAGAGGTTCACACACTCACTTTCAAGTGGTGTGAAAGTCAGTTCATCTATCCCCACATCTCCGATAGTATTGAAAAGTATTAGTTTAGTACCAAGCTAATATTTTTCAATACTATCGGACCTTAATACATTGATAAAATAGTTCAGAAATTACGACTGTTTAATGTGTTTCAGCCATGTTTATAGAAGTTACATTGATAGCTTTGACTGGTTTTCTTGGATATTGGGGGTGGGGTGAAGATTGCAGAAGTCCAATTAACGTGCATATGCCTCAGAATGTGTAAGAATGTTTTTAACTTATGGAAAACATTGTTTATAGTATAGGGGACTAACGATCAGATAGGTTATCTAATCGTAACTGACTACCACCAACAATGGATAATTGTCACTCACGTATCACACTCGAATGGACGTAATGAAAGATTTGTTTATCACCAATTTTTAGTTCCAGTCTAGTTCGGCTCATATGCACGACTCGCCCACTAGACATAATTTACATATTGAATTGTATTCAATCAATCATTGAATTATGGAATCAGTGAGGCTTATGTCATTATATCATCATCAACAAGCTGGCCAAGTGTGGATTGGAGCCTGAGAAGACAACGTAATCTTACCTTTGGATGTTATTAAGCCACCCGAAGGCCTCCAACTAAGCTGTCACGACGGTTATCCTATCACAATAACCGGGACTTGTGGTATTAAGCCACTAACGGTCGCCCATCCATTAGGTGACCGAGCCAGCGTTACTTACCCTCGGCGATTGTTTTTAAGCACCTAGAGTGACTGAGTGCCTTTCATGTATTAAGTTCATTGCAATAAAAGGACTTAGGTGGTTATAGTGACCGTGTTCAGGTTGTGATTATCCCACAATGAAGTCTTTACCAAATGCAACGTAGAACATGTTCAATACTGAGATAAAGTTTATTTAAAATAACCTCACATCAGGCCTTTTTAATGAGCATAAGACCCATCAGCATTGAGCATGCACCAAAATTTGTAAAATTTCTGTAATTTTAAATTAAGTTTTTGTGTAATGTAAATTTATTTTTCAGGTTTTCAGGGATTTTACAACTCCTGTTGAGCTTAATGCTGTGTGTCACATTCGTGGTACAATTTTGGGTAGCTTTCAAGATAATATGGTATTATGTCTGTAAAAGGTACCAATATTTAAATAGTTTTAGCTTTATTTTTAAAACACAACCCCATCATAATGACGAAAAGCATTGAGTTTTCATGTGTAAACTTAATTCTACGTATTATACAAATATTAATAAAATCGTAAGCATAAATTGTATTGTATGTGTATACTTAGCTGATGGAATTAATTTAATTCGTGTTAGAAATATTTTTCATTCATCTTTTTGATCAAATAACTCATCATCCTGAATAATATTTGTGTGTTTGTATGTTCTTTGTTGTGGCCGTAACCTCACTAATTAAAGGGTTACTGATACGTACTAAATTAAAAGTTTATCCGTGCATCCATTATTGGACATAGGCCTCACCCAAACTTCTCCACAATAACGGGTACCTTCACCAGGTCATCGGATCACCTTGTGAGGGCCTACCAACGCTGCATCTTCAAAAAATCTCTCATGGCAATGTTAATGTAGCATGTTTGTTTCAGATTTTCCCATAGTTTTTCAGTGAAATTTGAAAGAATATTTCGTATATTGTTTACTTTGCCGGTGACTGGTGTATCAATATTATTTCCTAAATTGATTCCTATGATGACATTCGTAAGTTTGGTTTCTATCATATAAATTTTAATATTATTAATATGCTTTATTACATATCCCTACTAATATTATAAATGCGAAAGTAACTCTGTCTGTCTGTATGCTGTCTGTTACTTTCACTACTAAACCACTGAACCGATTTTAATGAAATTAGGTATGAAGATAGAACTGAACTTGGGAAAGGACATAGGCTACTTTTTACCGCGATAACCGACCGTGGGCGGAGCCGCGGGCAAAGCTAGTAATTTTATATTTGTGAACTAGTATTTTTTTATTTATAATCTGTGAAAGTTGCTCCGGTCTGCTTGAGGGGATGGGATGGGGCCTAGGGATGGGAAATGAGTAGAATTTAAGATTGAATAGGATAGTGGTCACGATCCTAATATTGTATAATGAAAACAATGCAATGAACTAACTTTTGACTGTTTATTGTGTCGATGTCAAAAATATCAACTTTGTTAGTTGTTCTGATTATAACATTTTCTTGCATTTGGAATTAAGGAATTAATTTATACTGATATTTTCCCTTCTCAATTTTCTTAAATCTTAATATACTGAAATAACAACAACAATTTAATGGAAGAATAAATAAAAATATTGATCAGAAAGTTTAGAATATTAATATTTTGTACATCACCAATAACCCATTTTTCATTAAACAGGAATAACATTTTAAGTGTAAAATATCGCAGACTACGATTTGGTTTTAAAAGGCGTTATTTTTATTTTCAGATTGGCCTATTTGTCTTGGCTTTTGTTAATTTCATATTTCCAGCTTTCATAGAAACTTTGATAACTTGGAATTATGACAGGCAACTTAAAATTAGGTATGTTTAATCATATTTTGACAATACGGTTCTATGAAAATGAAGTAGTGGGGTTATTTGGATATCACGGGGTTATTTGGAATTTCGGACACAAAAGTTTTGATCACATGTATTTTTTTATCTGCCAATAGTAGGAAATTTATTATACCACCTGGCATAAGAACGACATGTAATATCATTGTTAAACTGGAATTTTCACAGACAGCATCGATGTCCGTTGAGTAGTGCGTTATTTGAAATAGCTAAAATTTTGGTGTATTTCATGGTTCAAAAACTTTCGTCTCATACTCTAAATCTAGAAAAGTATGTATAAAGTAAACTATATTGCAAAATACTGTGTTTCATTGATATTACAGTGATTCAACTTGCTTTTTTCTATGTCTTTTAGTCCGCCGTGTTCTTCAATTTTTCTAAATGGGGCTTTTTGGTTTCGGTTTTGGGGCTAATTGAAACTTAATTTTAAATAGCCCCTTTAAAGCTTGTCAAACATTGCTATGGTTTTTATTTATCGTTTCAAATAGCCCCAATTGATGATTTTAACTGAATTAAGGGAAAGTTGTTTCTGAATTTATTAACACCTACATAGGTACGTTGTACCAAGTACAACAGGTCAATATGTGACTGGTTTGATTCCACGTGTTTCGAGCCGTTGGACGTTGCATTTTACGCACGTTTAAAAAAAAAATTGGCGTGACGTGCTAGCACAGTGGAAGAAGACTGATAGGCTTAAATATAAAACTCTAGAAAAAAGTTCATTTCCAAGATTGTTATGCAAATTACTTAACAAGTTAACAGAAAAGGGTTCTGTTACATACCCCTTTAGTATGGGACACTGCTGACCTAAGCATTACTAAGCAGGTATCATATGTCCCAGTACTCAAAGCGCCATAAAGGTAGAGCAGTCTCTTCCAAACCCTAAAATTGAACACTCGTCTTTTCATTTTAATTGTAACCTTTCTATTTCTATTTCCATAAGTTTCCAAAACTAGTGTAAATTTAATAAAATCAGTGTTTAAACCTCAACGCTTTTTTTTAAAAACGGTTTCCCGGAGTACCGTATAACATTGGTGGCAGCTAAAGGGGATTTTAAAGGTCCCTGGTAACGCTTCCAGTACCTCACTGTGTTGTGTCGTGTGTGAAAACCTTCGAATTTTCTACTAAATCTGTTGGTAAACACCAACAAATTCTCCGTATTTCTTCAAGTTCCAAATAAAAGTGCCAAATTAAAGTGCCAAATTAAAGTGCCAAATTAAAGTGCCAAATTAAAGTGTGATTCGAAAACAAAGAATCAAAGTGCCGTGTTTGAGGTGCCGCGCCGCTGCATCCCAATCCTGTAAGGAGCAACAGTACTGCGTGTCCCGGTCAACTACAATGTTCCTGTTTCTTCTGTGAGTTATAAAAACCTTCGTAATATACTGTGAATTAAGTGTTCTTCGTGACTTTCAGTGTATCGTGATAAACCCAGAATTGTACTACTACTTTACCATAATTAAAATAATAATATATAAAACTATTAAGAAAAGTTTATAAATTAGTTCATATTATAATAAATTAAATACATAATAAGTTCACTACACACTAATTATATTGTAAATTTTTATTAAAATTCAGAGAATTGATCTGACAGTCAAAACAATCGACGAGCTACCGCTCATCGCCCACACATCATTTTCTAGGAACTGATAACACTGTCTCGCACTCGAGTCACTGCACACCTATAAGATCATTGTATTAACCTTGAATCTTACTTATTAATTTTTATTTTCCCATACACATCATTTCAAATTTTTTAAATTTTCTTTCTCTTCTTTCTAAAAAACTGTTAATATGCCTAAAGCAGCAGACGTTAAGGACGAAGAAATGCAAGTGAAAATGTCGGAAATCGATCTTAATGTACTTATAAAATTTGTCGGGACCTTCGACGGGTCTCGAGACACTCTTATACCATTCCTCAATAACTGTCGCAACGCAATTAATTTAGCATCATCCTCTCAACAAGAAACTCTTTTTAAATATATCTTAAGTCGCCTAACGGGCAAGGCCGAAGCAGTATGCGCCATTAAAGAATTCACAAAATGGTCCCAACTCGAAGAGTTTTTAAAAAACCAATTCGGAGACCGAAAGCACTACTCACACCTACTAGCCGACCTTCAAAGCTGCAAACAACACCCAAACGAAAATGTAAATCAATATTCATTAAGAATAGAGGCCTGCTTATCAAAATTACTAACCGAGATTAATATTAGCATTCCAACAAGAAAAAAGGATGAATTGTCAGGTCGGGTAGCTACCATGCAAGATTTAGCTTTAAATAGATTCATGATGGGCCTTGACCCTCGACTAGCAACAGTTGTAAGATGTCGCGACCCTTCTACATTAAACGAAGCCATTAATTTCGCCACTGCCGAAGAAAAAATCCTCGGTATAACCTACAAAAGAAATTCTTTTCTACCACCCAATCAAAATAATAACAATTTCAGACCCACTCTTAACTCATCCTATTCTAAACCTCAAGGATAATCATATCAACCTAGATCACAAGGTCAACCTTATTTCGCCAGAGCTCAAGGTCCAAATCAATCCTCCACTTTACAAACCCCTACGTGCCGATATTGCAAAAATATCGGACACACTATTGAAAATTGTCGTAAACGACAATACAATAATAATCGCCGCAATAACACTGAAATTAAAAACGGTAGTGATTCACGTAACAATTTCAATCGCCCTATCCATAACATTACACATGACAATGTCGAGGCTGAATGTGCTCAAGACGGTTACGACACTGTAGATAATAATTTAAACGAGTAAAATTTCCTGAACGGTGTCGCACAGGAAATTCTAATTCCAAAATCTACTAAATCCACTGTATCTACTAAATCCACTGTATCTAAATCCGCTGTATCTACTAAATCCACTGTATCAAACCAATCCACTGTATCCACTGTATCCGCTGTTTCCAATAACAAATTCACTGTATCCAATCAACCCACTGTATCTTCTGTATCCAACAGATCCACTGTACCCACCGTTTCCAATAATACCATATCCTATACAAATTCCAATACCAGTACTAAGTCCAATTCCATTCCCAACGCCAGTTCCAATTCAATTTCATATTCCAATACAAATTCCAATTTCAAAACAAATTTTAAGTCTAATTCGAATTCTACTTCCAATCCAACTTCTAGTTCAATTTCTAATTCAAATTCTAACTCTGATAGCATTCGCAAAATCACGCAACAGGGTAATCAGCCCCAGAATAAAGACTTAATTTCTAATTCCAATACTATTTCCTATTCCGAAATCTTACAAAAAACCACTCCTAAATCCAACAAATTATCTACACACTCTTACAAAACCCCTATCGCTCAAGAGCTTACTAAATCTCAAGAAGTAACCACTGAATCCTCTCCGAATCCTAAAATATTGAATCCTCCTATTTCTGTCGTTTCCAAATCCAGCACCGCGAGCTCCGCGCCTGAAACAAAATTTAAAAATGATAAAAAAATACACAATATTACATCAAATCCATCAAGAAAATTCTTACCTTTCATTGAAGTCCAAACATCCGTATCAACCAAACCATTGAAGTTCCTTGTCGATAGTGGTGCATCTATAAGCCTTATCAAACAGTCAGCGATAGAAACAATGGTCACATTAAAAGACCAAATTGTAATGTTCTCTGGCTTAGGCGCGACAAACAATCCTATGAAATCACTAGGATGTATAACAATCGAGTTTCATTCCCTCAAACATGAGTTCAATGTCATCGCTGACATCGATTTCCCTTATGACGGAATTATTGGAAATGACTTTTTATCAAACACAAACTCCAAAATCGATTTCCAAACTGAATCGCTTTCCGTAGATAGAACAAAACTCCGTTCAAAATTCAATGAGCCAACTTATACAATCGCACCCAGAACAGAAACCATAATAGAATGTTCAGTACTAAACCCAGAAATCCAAGAAGGCCTAGTTCTAGATCAGAATCCTATCGACTCAATCCTAATTGCCAACTCCATTGTGAAAGTAAAGCCCAATTCCAGAGTAAACATTTCCGTCGTTAATGTATCCGAATCTCCAATCACTTTCAACCCCGATTTAAAATTAAAACTTTCACCCTTCGAATCAAGAAATACTCATCAAATATTTCACACAACCCTTTTTGAAAATTGTCAAGCTCGAACAAATCAAGTTCTAGATCTCCTAAGAGTATCTCACCTCAACGGTGAAGAACGAGACTCACTGTATGATATTTGTGCAAACTTCTCCGATATTTTCCATATCCCAGGAGATAAATTATCTTTCCCTAATGCTATAACTCATGAAATACCTACCTCCTCTTCTCTACCTATAAATACAAAATCCTACCGATTTCCTGACGTACACAAACAAGAAGTAAATTCCCAAATCAATAAAATGCTCGACGAAGGGATCATTAAACCTTCTACTTCTCCATGGTCATCCCCTATATGGGTAGTCCCTAAGAAAATTGACGCGTCTGGCCAACGTAAATGGCGTGTGGTTATTGATTACCGCCGTCTTAACGACATCACGATCGGCTACTCTTACCCTTTTTTTTTTTTTTTTTTTTTTTTTCGTGCGGAAATCCCCACGGATGCCACCAGTTGGTGACTATGTCGGACTCGAACCGACTAAAACCGCACGCCGTCTCGGGTACTATGAGTCGAGGAACCAGGTATACCCTCGAAAGGAAGTCCCTGGAACCCCGACGCACCTCGGGCCATCTGTGGCTTGCAGGCGGCCCCCTACCGTGTGAGAACTCCGATGCTCCCCTTCCGCCAAATACGAAGCGTGCGCGTGTTGTAGCGCTCGCGTTGCCACCCCGGCCTGCTTCTGCTAGGGTGACAGATGGCCTCACCTGTCACCCCCAGGCCTGCGCTTATGGAGGACGGAGATCTTGCGATCTCCGGCGCCTGAGTCGCCTGCGGTACCTGGCCCGCTCCCGGGCCTGGCGGGCCGGAAGAGTTCTAAACCTCTCCCGGTCCCGCTCCGCCATCTCCTTCGCAAGCATAACTTGCTCGCAGAAAGAGACGGCGGAGTTCCACGCTCTCTCGCTCCGTAACATGGCCGCAACCATGTTACTGAGCGAGAGGATCCCCACTCCGATGGCGGCCACGAGATCACGCCTCGGCTCCCCCCACGCCGGACATTCTGCCAACGTGTGGAGCGCCGTGTCCGCAGTCTGGCCATCGCAGTGGTGGCACCCAGGCGTTGGCTCCTTACGAATCAGACACAAGTGATCACCGAAACATCCTTTTCCAGTGATCACCTGCGTCAGCCGATATGAGAGGCTCCCGTGACGCCTCTCGAGCCAATCCTCCATAACGGGTCTTACCGCCGCAATGACGGCGTGCCCAGCGCTCGGTTGCCCAAGTCGTTCCCTCCACTCCTCCACAAGGGCCTGGCGGAGCTGGGATTTCTGCGCTTCGATTTCTCGAATCTCAGGACTCTGTCCCAGCTCCCGCGTCTCCTTGCGCCACTGGTAAAGTGCTGCAAGGGCTCTCGCCTCCAGGTCCCATGGTGGAGTTCCGGCCAAGAGACTCGCCGCTTCAAAGGAGACCGTGCGGTACCCCCTTATGATCCTGACGGCCAGTACTCGCTGCGGTCGTCGCAATAGCGCGACATTACTGGCCTTCAGGACCTCCGCCCATACTGGGGCCCCATAAAGGGCCATGGACCGCACAACTCCCGCGTAGAGTCTCCTGCAGGAGTCATCGGGCCCCCTCATGTTGGGCAATAACCGTGCTAATGCTCGCGCTGCGCCCACCAACTTTGGGACCAGACTTCGGAAGTGAAATCCGAAGTCCCATCGGCCATCGAGTACGAGCCCTAAATATCGCATAGAGGGCTCGATGCCGATGCGAATGCCTCCCACTATGAGGCTGAGTCCATCAGGTGGCTTATTCCGAGGCCCGTGGAAGAATAAGGCCTCGGATTTGTGCAATGCCACCTCAAGACCCAGCCGCCGGATTCGCTCAACGACTTGGGCAACCCCGGCCGTGGCCCTCAGGGTTGCCTCGCGGTGCGTTCTACCACACGCCGTTACAAGCGTGTCATCCGCATAACAGGTGACGGTGACACCGTCTAAGAATTCACCGCGAAGCACCCAGTCGTAACCAATGTTCCACAGGAGCGGCCCTAAGACTGACCCCTGCGGAACACCGCACGACATTTCACGCCGACCGAGACCGGTCCTACTTGGGTAGATGACGGCTCTCTCCGAGAGATACGCCCCAACTATGCGGCGGAGGTAGAGAGGCACTCGGTGATATTTCAGTGCCTCCCTGATGCAACCCCAGGGTAAAGTGTTGAACGCGTTGGCGATGTCCAAAGACACCGCCAACACCACTTCTCCCCGGGAAACTGCTTCCTCCGCCAGGGCCTTCACGCGCATGATCGCATCCACGGTGGAGCGCCCCTGGCGGAAGCCATATTGGTTCTCCGCCAGATCCGGACCCACCTTGTAGAGGTGCTTGACGAGGCGATGTGCAATCACTCTTTCAAAGAGTTTGCACACCTCGTCAAGCAACACTATAGGCCGGTAGGCAGATGGTGAATCCGCCGGGCGCCCCTCCTTTCGGATGAGAACCAGTTTCCCCGTCTTCCACAATTTCGGAAACTGGCCCTGCTCGAAGCATGCGCTGAAAAGCCCTCTCAGTCGGGGCTCGAGAGCCGGCGCCTCGTCATCTAGAGCCAGGACCCACGCTCGTCCTGGAATGCCATCGGGTCCTGGGGCGGTGTTTTTGGCTTTCAACCGTTTCACCGCCAGCGCTAGTTCTGCCCGAGTGACCTCAGGCACGTCGTCGTCATCCACGTTAGGAACAGGCATCATAGGCGGAGCCATTTGTGGCGGACTGTGCTCCACCACTCGCGATGGAAACAGGGAGCCAACCACCCTCTCCAGCAGTTCTGGCTGAAGACACCGGGTCAGCGGTGGAGCCCATGGGCGCATCTTGCCCCTAACCATGCGGTAAGGGCGCCCCCATGGATCCCGCTCCAGTGTCTCCAGCAATTCCCGGCGGGCCTCACTCTTGGCCCGCTTTATCGCTGTCTGAAGAGTTCTCTTGGCGTCCCTGTATTCCACTAACAGCTCCGCCTCTCGGGCAACCGCATCTTCGGGGCGGCGACGCCTTCTGCGGAACCTGGACCACTGACGGCGCGCGGTGACGCAGGCTTGCCTCAGCCTTGCGATCTCGGGCGACCACCAGTAGACCCGGCGCCTTGCAGTATTGGGCTGAACCCTAGGCATCGCCGCATCGCAGACGCGGGTCATGGCCTCCTGGAACCATTCTGCCTCGACATCCACATCAACAGGCCTGTATGGCGCAGGAGCCCAGGCCTGTACGATGGCAGCTTCCAGGAGGAGCTCCCGATCTAGGCGCCTGAGTGCCCAACGCGGCTCAGGTGGTACCGGTATAGCGGGCGCGTCCCCTGTGGAGGCGGAGACGTCAAACCGAATGTATCGGTGATCCGAACCTGTCTCCTCCCCCACAACGACGCGCCAGCCATGAACACGGCGTGCCAGCGAAGAGCACGCGAACGAAATGTCCACGATTGAACTGCCCCTCGCCGTCACGAACGTGGGCACGGCCCCCTGATTGAGGACAACTAGGCCGAGCCTTTCGGCCCAGTTCTCCAGAGCGCTGCCCCGCGGGTTCGTGTGCCGGGAACCCCAAGCCTCTGACCAGGCGTTGAAATCCCCGAGCACAAGAACCGGGTGGGGGCGACAGGCATCAACGACGACGGCCAACTGAGCGAGCCATTGCTCATACTCAGTTATATCTCGGTTTGGCGTGAAATAAGCAGCCACGACCGCTATATCCCCAACTACCGCCGCTATGCAACCACGTTCCCTTGCTACTACGGAAAAAGGAGGGGTGCCGGCGGCGGTGCCATGTACCAATGCCGCCGAGCCATCCAAGTCGGTCTCCCAGGCAGCCCCGAGAAACCGATGGGTGTATGGCTCGGCGACAGCGGCAATGTTAATGGACCACTGTGCCATGCTCTGGAGCAGAAGATCCTGAGCGGCGGCACCGTGGCCCACGTTTGCCTGGAGGATGCGGAGATATGAATCCATTATTGGATTTCCATCTCCACATCCCTCCGCAAATCTTGCCGTTCTCCAGCGACATCCTCCGTCACCGGCTTAAAGGTTGCAGACCGACCCCCCGGCTTCGGTTTCGTTCCGGCACAGGTCTTACCGCCAACCCGGTGGTCGGCAGGCTTGCCCTCCGCTGCGCACCTAAAGCAGCGCAGCGGAGCATTGCAACCACCTGCCTTGTGACCAGGCTGGCTACAGCGGAAGCAGAGGTCTCCTACGGTGAACTCCGCTGTACACTGGACCCCCACGTGTCCCACCGACAGACACCGGAAGCACCTTGCCGGTCGGGCCTGCAGGAGTCGTGCCTGCGCCCTCAGAAAACCTCCAACCAGTAGCGTACCTTCGTCAACAACCTTTTGGGCTGCCGCAATAGGGCAGCTGACAACCGCTGCCCCCTGTCCTCTAGGACCGAGACGTATTGCCCCGGCCTTCACATTGTCCAGAAGGCAGCCTCCGGCCTCCATCACGGCGTGTCTGAGCTCATCTGCCGTGACAGAGTCATCCAGGCCCGTGATGCGTATTTCAGCGCATTTTATGGGTCTGGACACTCGGACGTCAGCCGCGTCTAAAGATTCCCTTATTTTGGCCGCTAAGGCGTCAGCTTTGGGGCCACTAGTTGAGCCGGGGATTTCGAGTAGCCGGGCTCCAGTTCGTGTGCTTTTGCACCGAACGCCCGGTATCTCTAGGGCCCTGAGGTCGACTTTGGCCTTGACTTTTGCCAAGACTTCGGCGTACCCCAGGCCCCTCTCCGCAGCCTCTGTCGTCAGAGTAACGACCACTGCCGTAGAACGAGGCTTGCGGAGCCTCCTTGGCGTTCCTATTGCAGCGGCGGCGGCCTTGTCGGCATTTTGGGACGCTTTCTTGGCAGCCTTCCGCATCTTCTTGTTGGCTCCGGCTACCGTCCAGCCCCCTTCCAGCGGGCGCTGTGCGGTTTCGGCCGGGGCTGCAACTGGGGTTAGGGTTTGGTTTGGGTGCACCTTCCCTTTCCCCTTACCCTTCCCCTGTGTGGCCTTTTGAGAAGCTGTATTTACCATCGGCCCGGCTACCCCAGCTGCTGGCTGGGCTGTTAAGCCCGCCTTAGCAGCGGCCGCGTATGTGTCCCGAGGTGGAGTCAAAGGTGGGCGACAACGAGCGCTCTCTACTGCGGAGATGCGTTTCATTAATCGCTCCTCCATCTCCGCCATGAGTCGGACTATGTCCGTCTCAACCCGGCAGGACGGTCGGTGCCGCCAACGTGGTGCGATCGTTGGCACGAGCGGAGCCTAGTCTTCTCTCTCTCGCTTCGGCAAGGTCCTTTTCGAGTCGGGTTTTCTCCCTTTTGTGTGCCTTGTTTTCGGCCACGAGGAGTCTTCCCGCCTCGATAATGTTACGCACGACCGCTAGTAGGGCCTCCTGGTCGGGACCTCCGTTTGCCTGAAGTAAGCAATCGGCTACATCGATTGCTTCTTCGATTTGGTCCACAGGATTGCCCACTCTGCGGCGTAGCTCCTCCAGCATTGGTTCACCCCCCCTCGTATCGGAGGTGCTTGCCTTGTCGGAGTCAACTTTTTCTTGGAGAGCCCTGAGCAAGAGCTCCCCTTCGACCCTCTTTCCTGCCATTTCGGTTTGCTCCGTTTCGGTAACCCGCCCAGTCTTGGGAGGTCGGCCTCCGCCGCGAGCCCCTCGACGGCTTCTACCCACTTTCACTACCCTGCCCTGCCCTGCATCATCACTGGAGGCCGATTCCAATGGATTTTTGGCCTCTGAGGGGAGCGGGCGCCTCTTCCGTTTTTGCGAACCCCGTTTATACAGCTCTGCAGCTGTCATCATCACAGTGCTCGCACCACTCCTTTCTGAGGCGGTGTCGGAATCCAACACCGCCTCACGTCTTGCTGCGTCCTCCGCACTAATTTGGTCACCGGATTTACCGCTCGGCGACGGGCGTGTTCGGCATTGGTTGCTCCCCCCAGAATACGACTGGGAGCTGCCGGAGCCGACTGGCTCCGGGAGGGACTCCCCAGGCGCCGTGCGTCTGGGACCCTCCTGGGTAGATTTATCTTTTGTTTTACCCATGCCATAAGTTGAGTTTTATGTCCTCCGACAATAGGACGCCCTCGGCACTGAACTCCCTCCAGCGACTCAGCCCATTGCCAGGCGTCAAAAGCTTGGGCTTGGGGTATTTTTTATAGAGGTTTACATCCTCACAGCTCCGAAGAACCACCGGTCCTGTCCGTTCAGGATTACGGCTTGGCCGGACGGGGTCTGCATCAGACCGAGTCCATCCGCCCCGTGGTTTTTTAAAGAGGTTTCCTTCCTCGCAGCCCTCAACGAGCCGTCGTTTCTGAATGCCGCGGCATTCAGACTTGCGACTTGGTCGGAAGGTGGTCTGCATCAGACCATTGTCCACCACCTCTGGTCAACGCCAGTTGTGGAGAACCCTTCCGCCCTCTATTGTTCTCTCCACTGTGTCCTCCGCTTAACGGAGGGATACGTGGAAAGCCTACGAGCAACCCTCAAGAGAGTCGCTTCCACCTCGGCCCGAATCGGCCGCAGGCGGCAGCGTCTCCCTCGCATGGCAGGGGAGGCGCTGCCGTCTCCGTTGCCCAGGGTGCACCACGCGGAGGTTCCGGGCCCCGCACCCCCGGCTACTCTTACCCTATTCCTAACATTTCAGAAATCCTTGACCAACTAGGCAAATCCAAATACTTCAGTACTCTCGACCTAGCATCCGGTTTTCATCAAATCCAAATGTCCGAAGTTGACGCTCCCAAAACTGCTTTTTCCGTTCCTCAAGGGCACTTCGAATTCACAAGGATGCCATTCGGGTTGAAAAATGCGCCTTCCACATTCCAAAGGTTGATGAACTCTGCTTTATCAGGCCTACAAGGCATTCAATGCTTCGTTTACCTTGACGACATCGTAATATATTCCTATGACCTTGAAACCCACATGAAAAACCTTTCCAATGTTTTTGATAGGTTGAGACATTTTAACCTTAAACTTCAACCGGACAAATGTGAATTCCTTCGCAAAGAAGTATCCTATCTTGGTCATGTCATAACCGACAAAGGTGTAAAACCAAATCCAGATAAAACTAAAGCTGTCCAAAACTTTCCACAACCTATGTGCCCAAAAGACATTAAATCCTTCATGGGATTGGTATCTTACTATCGCCGTTTTATACCCAACTTATCTCAAATAGCTAAACCCCTTACAAACCTTTTAAGAAAAGATGTACCATTTGAATGGAAAAACGAACAACAACTAGCTTTCGACACCCTTAAAAATAGCCTGACCACTGCTCCTATATTAGCTTATCCTGATTTTACTAAACCCTTCAACATCACTTGTGATGCTTCCAATTTCGCCATTTCCGCTATCTTGTCCCAAGGTCCAATAGGAAGAGACCTACCTATTGCCTATGCCTCTAGAACCCTCAATAAAGCTGAAAGTAACTACAGCGTTACAGAAAAAGAATGTCTAGCAATAGTTTGGGGAACTAAAACATTCAGACCATATCTATATGGTAACCAATTTAATATCCTAACTGATCATAAACCATTAAAATGGTTATTTAACTGCAAAGACCCAGGGTCTAAGCTCGTAAGATGGCGCCTGAAATTAGAGGAGTTTGATTATAAAATCGAATATAAAAAAGGAAAAATTAACAGTAACGCTGACGCTTTATCCCGATTTCCCGTCAACCCACTAATCCAAGATGAGTCAAGACGAAATCAAGTCAATCCAACCTCAAATAACTCCAACCAATCTTCCCCATTTAGCCCAATGACGATAGAAGGCCTAGACATACAAATTCCTATTTCCGACGGCGAAACAAGCAACTTACCTCAGATAGATCTTCTAGAAAATGATGACCTTGACCTGCTTTCCGATATCCTCAATCCTGAAAACCAAAATTACTCACCTGACAATCCTCAGCAGACTTCTCCTCAGATCCCTGTAATTCAGGAAAACGCACCTGCTCCTTCGAAATCCGCAGCTCCAAGTCCTGATGCAATTCCTACTAACTCTAACAAAGATTATAACGAATTCCTAAAATCTATCCTAAATAAAAACGAAACTTTTAATTCATATATCAAAGAACATAATGAAAGCCTTCTCAAAAGCAATTGCAATACTCTACTAATCCCAGTTTCAATCGACTTAGACGAATCAAACCCCTATCTCCAAGATATCCTAACTACCATGGCAGATTCTACAGATATTTCCAATTCTGAAAGAGAACTTCACTCATTCAAAAAACTCGAGAACCAAAACAAAACATTCTATCTTCTTTTCACAAAAGTCTACTATTTCGACAACTGTCCTTATCCGGATATATCCAAGACGCTTAAATCCGTTCGAGATGAGCTATTACTTTCGGCAGATATTGGTGAAATTGCCATCTCAGACTTTAAAAACCAATTTGAACAACATTCTTTCGTCAAAATTTACAACATGCTCATGTATCTATTCAATAATACAAACATCACAGTAAATATACATCATAATACTATAATATACCCAGTTCCAACGGAAATTACAAAAATCCTTAGAGAAAATCACGACATTCCAATCGCAGGACACTTAGGCTGTACTAGAATGTACAACAGGATTAAAGAACGCTATTACTGGAAGAATATGCGTACAGATATCGAAAACTACGTCAAAACCTGTAAATTTTGTCAATCAAACAAAGCCTTGCGGAAAATAAACCAATCTCCTATGCAAATTACTACAACTTCTTCTCGTCCAATTGAAAGAATCAGCCTTGATATAGTCGGTCCTTTACCAGAAGCCGGAATCCATAAACTGAAATTCATACTTACTCTTCAAGACGACCTAACAAAGTTCTCTTCCGCCTATCCAATCTCAAATGCCACAGCTGAAGAAACCTGTGAGTGTTTAGTACATTTCATCTCCTTGTTTGGAATTCCCAAATTCATACTTACCGACCAAGGTACCAATTTCACAGCCGAATTATTTAAGCGCACTTGCGGTTTTCTTAAAATAAAACAACTTTGGTCCTCACCTTACCACCCGCAAACCCAAGGCGCTCTAGAAAGAAGCCATTCCACTCTTAAAGAATACTTAAAGTCTTATGTAAACGAGAACCAAACAGACTGGCATAAATTCGTTTACACTGCCATGCTCACCTACAATTCCAGTGTTCATACAACAACGAAATTTACCCCATACGAACTCCTTTTTGGTCACAAACCTTATCTCCCCGATTCAGTATTTGGTTCTAGTCCAGACGCTACCTATCCCGAGTACATAAAGATGCTTCATTACCGATTAAAGGTGTCTCATGAAAAAGCCATAGAAAACATAAACGCTTCAAAAGAAAGATCCAAATCCTACTACGATAGACACTCTCGTCCCATACAGTACAAAGTAGGTGACTACGTCTATTTAAAAAACCATGTCAGATTGCGCAAAGCACTTTCACCCTTATGGAAAGGTCCTTACAAAGTTGTGAAGATACATGGCAATAACACTCTTTCACTTCTTATCAACCGACGTCATGTAAAACACCATTTCGATGAACTAAAACCAGCACATTTGAATGATTAATATGATTCCCGTTTATGACAAATTCGTTATTTACTAACCCAGTTAAATTAAATTACTATTACAGACTGGAGGCCGCTTTTACAATAGCAACAACCGAGAATCAATATGTTGAATACATCACCCAAGGTCCTGGTATATTCTTCGATCCAGTTGGCTCTCTCAAAGTAGTTAATGATCAGTTTCACATAGTTATCCCTGTAGATATATCCGCTTTCAGAGGTCACATCGAAAACATTCATAATGCATTCAATAGAATACGGTACCAATGTCGAGAAAGTGAAGAAATAGACGAAAAACAATGTTCAAACATGTTAGAACCCTTAAATTCATTATATGCAGACATCTTACGTGACTTTGATTCATTCTCCCATATTATTTCTAATACCTTCTCTAAAAGATCCGCTTGGATATCTGGAATAGGTGTTATCTTTAGACATATATTCGGTACTTTAGATGAAGATGACGCTGAAAATTATAATAACGCTATCGAAAAACTATTTACAAATGAGAAGAAAATTAAAGATGCAGTCAAAGAAAGCATAATTGTTTCTCAGTCAGCTATTTCCAACGTTAATAATTCTTTACATGAAATCTACGTTAACCAAGCAAAATTGAATGACGTTATCGACAGTATAACTATGTCATATAACAATTTATCCAATATTGTAACAACTAACAGCTTTAAAATCAAATTCGAAAATGTTTTAAATGTTCTACAGGCTAACCTATACACCCTCTCTTTTAAGATAGAGGATATTTTAAACTCTATTCTATTTGTACAAAGTAATACTCTTCACCCATCTATTTTAACACCACGTCAGCTATACGAAGACATTATTAGTAATCTTAAGGTAGTTCCTAAGTATAAAGATTTCCCAGTGAATTTAGAATTAAACAATATTCATACTTTAATTAATATTGCTGAGTTAGTCTGTTACTATTTAGATAATAAGCTAATATTTGTAGTAAGAATACCCTTAGTTAGTGCATTAGAATATAACCTATATAAAAACATTCCATTGCCTATTCCACATAGCTCAGAAACACCAAATTCTTTTAGTTTAATTTTACCTACAGAACAATATTTAGCTTTAAGCAAGGACAAATCCTCATTTGCATTTGTAAAGAACCTACATGATTGTAGAGATATATCCTACAAGACCTACCTTTGTAAACTATACGAGATTTATACCGTGTCGGGTAACCAATATTGTGAAATAGACATCATCACTAAAGCTGTATCCTCATTACCAGAAAACTGCCAATATAGATTCCTTCATGGTAATATTGATGTTTGGCATAAGTTAAGTAATAATAAATGGATATTTGTACAATCTAAACCTACAAAACTTACTATTGAATGTTCAAACAGTATACTATCAGAAACAATTGTATCCGGCACTGGAATACTTAATATACCATATAATTGTGCAGCATATTGTAGAAATACTAGATTAGTAAGAGAAACCACCCCCACTCTCAAATTACCAATAGTTTCCTCTAGTTTTAATATTATTAACGATAGTTGCTGTAATATAGGTCGTATAAAGAAACTAAATATATCACCTTTTAAAATTAATAATGTAAAATTAGATGATCTTAAAAATCTGAAAATTGTATCTAACCAGATTATAGATGAGTTAAATTCTGTAGATAGTTCCAATAATTTTAATAAACATATAAGTTTCCCAATCCTTAGTGTAATTTCTGTACTTTTATGGTTAGCTTGAAGCGCTCATAGCCGAGTGGCCTTAGGTGATTGGAAACGATCACCGAGGGTAAGCAACGACGGCGCGGTCGGACCTAGATGGGTGACCGTTTGTGGCATTTTATATAATGAGCGTTTCCGTGATTCGGAGGTCACGTTAAGCAGTCGGTCCCGGTTGTTGTCATAAGACAGCAGTCGTGAAGCTTAGTTGGAGGCCTTCGGGCGGCTTAAAAACATCCAACAGCAAGATTTACGTAGCCACAAACGTGTCTTGCCAGTCCCCAACCCGCACTCGGCCAGCGTGGGGACGTATGGCCTTAACCCTCTCTTAAGAGGAGACCTGAGCCCAGCAGTGGGACGTTATGGGTTGTTGATGTTGTTATGGTTAGCTTTAGTTTTACTATATATTTGTAAAAAGGGCAAGTGTTCAAAATCAAGGACGCATACAGTAACAGATGAACAAAATGAAAATACTCACATCGAATTAGAAGTAATTCCAAATCAACCGCGTTTGCGGATGGAATAATTTTCCGGAAACTTTCCCTTACGGTAAGTTTCCTCTTAACCGGGGGGCTGTTACATACCCCTTTAGTATGGGACACTGCTGACCTAAGCATTACTAAGCAGGTATCATATGTCCCAGTACTCAAAGCGCCATAAAGGTAGAGCAGTCTCTTCCAAACCCTAAAATTGAACACTTGTCTTTTCATTTTAATTGTAACCTTTCTATTTCTATTTCTATTTCCATAAGTTTCCAAAACTAGTGTAAATTTAATAAAATCAGTGTTTAAACCTCAACGCTTTTTTTTAAAAACGGTTTCCCGTAGTACCGTATAACAGTTCGAGCTCCAGCAACATCATTGCCGGGTTCAGTAAATCTGGCTTATATCTCGTTAATTTAGGGCGACCTAAGTCACGTTTGCCTCAAACAAATACTATCTCTGCAAAAAATATTCCAAACGCAACGATTACAGCAACAGAAATTTTGCAAGAAATAAGAAATCCCCCCACACGACCCTCAAACAACTTAAACGTAAAAAATGCAACGTTCCATCTGGTAAGAATATTACAGCAGAAGGCTTAGGGCTGGAACAAAGATAACTGATTTAATCTCGGCAGAGTAAAAGAAAAAGTACTGTAAATTCTCTGCCAAACAAAAGAAAATTGAAAAAAAGCAACTTAATTTTATCTCAAAGAAACAAATTGTAGCATCGATTCTGATGTGATCAGACACATTGAAAAATAAAATAAATAAATATAAATATTTTCGGACATCACACACAACGTCATCTAGTCCCAAACTAAGCAGAGTTTGTATGGGTGCTAAACAGCTTATATAAATACACTAGTTGACCCAGCGAACTTCGTACCGCCCAACTTTAAAATTCCAGAACTTGATCGCAGCGCCACCTACCGGGTCCAATTGCGAATCTAAACCATTCCCAGATCCCCTTGAACACACACAAAAAATTTCATCAAAATCGGTCCAGTCGTTTGAGAGAAGTTCAGTGACATACACACTCACACAAGAATTATATATATATAGACTAGTTGACCCAGCGAACTTCGTACCGCCCAACTTTAAAATTCCATAACTTGATCGCAGCGCCACCTACCGGGTCCAATTGCGAATCTAAACCATTCCCAGATCCCCTTGAACACACACAAAAAATGTCATCAAAATCGGTCCAGTCGTTTGAGAGAAGTTCAGTGACATACACACTCACAGAAGAATTATATATATAAAGATTAGCCCCACTCTATGGTATTTCAAATATTTGACCCATTTTTGACCCACTTTGATAAGAGGTTTTAAATGTTTGTAATCTCTTCTGTGAACTCCATCATTGTAGAATAATTTAATTTTAGAATACTTTGATTTGTAAATGTTGATGGATTTAAAAAAAAAACTTTGATTTGAGAGAGAGTGCTACATGTTTTGTCCAATTCAAATATCTGTAAAAGCAATCCGAATTAACTGACTCACTTTAGTAGTATCTCCTAAATCATGTTATTTTTACATATTACTGATGATATTTGAAATGATTGTCCATGCAGAACAAATAAAAAATACAGTCTTACTATCCCTATTCGTCCCGTGGATGTCTTTAGAGCCGACTAAGGGAGCTAACTACCTACGACAATAGCCCTGCAAAGAGAGGAAATCTTGAATGAAAACTTGAACCAACCAATTTAACTAAGCGTCAATCCATCCAACCAGGGTAGTATGATAGGCCAGAATCTCCTTTATAATGAAAAGAGTATGCCAAGTGATGATAAAATTCCTTTGAGGATTCTAACGTTTTGGTCATTTTAGTTGCACTGTTACAGTAAATACTCATCTTGTAGTATTATAAATCCTGACCGAAATGAAAAAATAGACTCGTCTAATAAATAAAAACATATAGGAACTAAAAAAATAATTTTACCATTCCCATTGCAGATGGAGAATTATGAAGAATTGTATTATCATTATAATTGGATTTGTAATTTGTGGAAGTGCAGTTTATGTATCTGTAGTGAGTTAAGTTAGCAACATGAGAAACTGACTGAAGATGTTTTTGTTTTTATTAGTTTTATTTAAAATTGTACCGAAATTGGAATATAAAAGACAATTAAACTTAAATACGAAATGAATCTAGACACTCTTCGGAGATTATTTCGAGGGTAATTTATATGTGATTGTTGTATATTATTGAAGAACTTAATAAATTAATACTTTGGCAGTTAACTAATTTTTTTTCTTTCTACTAATCCTCAGAGTTAAATATCATCTTTTACATTTTCTTACAATTACTACAAGACATTTTCTACCTTACCTACCTAACTACATTACCTAAACTAGCTTAAACTACATAATGGTTTTACACCATCTGCCGACAAACTGTTATACAGTTTGGCAGACTTTATAATTGTAAAACATGTTTTGAGTGTCAATTAAATAAATAAAAAAAAAAAAAAACCTAATAATCATAGTATATTTCTACGACGCTCATACGTGGACTGGGAGAGAATACCTCAAGATATTAAGTCCGTATTTATCAATTTGCTTTCGTAGTAACGTAATCTAAAAGCTTGGAACTCCTCCGCAACCTGAATCTGAGTTTAAAGATGTTGTTCTTCAGTCTTTAACAGAAGACTACCCTAACGCGACAATTTCTCAATAAGTCCATCACGCCAAATTTTATCAAAAGCTTGTGCTACGTCCAGAAAGACCCCACTCAAGCGTCCATGGATATCAGAGTGTCTAAAAAAAGGAGTGTCTTACGCCCATGGATAGTGTAGTTTCCACACAGTTATCTTTACCTCCATCTACACTCGGTTCCAAAAATTACGGGTCAGTCACAAAAATTGAAATACCTCCAGAACTGTAAAAGCTAGATCAATGAAATAAAAAACAGAATAAAGACTTTTTAGTTGCGCTTCTAATAGCATATTATTTAAACTGGTTGATGAAAAAAACTTCATTAGAAAAACAAAATTTAAAAAAATGACTATTTTTAAAAACAAAATTTTTGTTTCATGTCATTATGGATGCTTTCCATTTCTATTCTGTCACAAAAAAAATTATCGTGAACGTCTTCCACGTGCATAATTATTATTCTGTGAGGTGAAGCATGGCAGTCACGCTAGAGGAATGTACCAGAATCCTAACTTTTTTGGAACTTGGGCGGAGCCAGCGTGAAACAGCCAGAAACATTGGTGTATCTTTGTCGACTGTTCAGCGGGTAGTCCAGCGGTACCAAGAGACCGGATCACACCTTAGAAGACCAGGAAATGGCAGACCAAGATGCACAACGGCCAGGGAAGACAGACAGCTGGTGGCTACAATGCTCCGAAATCGTTTTCAAACTGCTGTTGGTCTAAAAACTCACTTTATTCGCTTTGGAGGTGGCAATTTAAGCGCTCAAACAGTAAGAAGACGTCTTGCTGAAGCAAATTTGAAACCATTGAGGCCCGCAAATGGCCCCAAACTGGAACGGGGACATCGAATTGCAAGACAGAGATACGTGCGCGAACACCTAAACTGGACACTAGACGATTGGTCTAGGGTAATGTTCACGGACAAGTCTAAATTCATGCTTTATAAGCATGATGGTAGGCAGTTGGTGTACAGAAGACCAGGGGAGCGCTTCCATCAAGCGTGTGTGGAGGAAAAAGTGGCGTACGGTGGAGGCTCCGTACAAGTTTGGGCTGGGATTTCTGCTGAGGCCCGCACCGAGCTGGTGCTCATTCAAAATGGAACTCTAAATGCAGAGAGGTACGTGGAAGAGATCCTCAATGAACATGTAGGTCCTTTCATGGCCAGGATGGACCGGCATGGCATATTAATGCATGATAATGCGCGTCCCCATACCGCCAGAATTGTACATGACTACCTTGAAGAGGTCGGTATCGAACTCATGCAGTGGCCAGCGCGAAGCCCGGACTTAAACCCCATCGAGCACGCCTGGGACGAGCTTCAGAGATGCGTGATAGGTCGAAACCCCCCACCAATCACGCTTCCCGAGCTCATACAAGCACTGGTGGAGGAATGGGAAGGTATTCCTCAGCACCGGCTCCGAAATTTGGTGTACAGCATGCCTAATCGCCTGGAAGCTGTCAGAAGAGCTCGTGGAGGCAATACAAAGTATTAAATGAAGAAAGTGATGAAAAACAGCAAAAAAACAATCATAAAAAAAATGTAATCTTAAGAAAAATATGACTACTTTAGTTTTTTTTTAATTTAAGATTAATATTGTGGGTGTAACTAAGTTTTATTTTATTTTTTATCTGTATAATTAAATTCTCAATTGAACAGTCTTCGTTTCATTAGGATGGCATACGTAGTTCGGGAGATATTCGGGTTTATGTGACTGACCCGTTATTTTTGGAACCGGCTTTAGTTTAAAATGCAGCATTGTTTTTGATTACATGTAACCTCTTAACCTATCAGGGAGGTTACTCACCGGCTATTCAGCGGTAAATTAATGAGCCCAGGGCGCCTTTCAAAAGTTAAAAATAAAATAGAAATGATAGTATCAAAAAAAAACAAAGAAATAAAAGTTAAGAGTGTGTATGTGCGTACGGGGGAACCAGGGAACACCTCAAAGAAAACACTATCATCAGTATCACATATTTATATTATATATTACCTCATTGTCACGTAGAATCATTCAATAATAAAATTTAATTGCATTTAAATAAAAAAACACCAAGGTGGGTTGTCTAAAAAAAGCGGCCAAGTGCGAGTCGGACTCGCCCATGAAGGGTTCCGTATCAGCAAGTAACATCATATGAAAGTTCTTGTAGTTCGTTGTAACTTTGATCGATGTTTTTATAATATTGAATTGATTGAATGAAAGGTAAATTGCGGTTTACGATTTATGACGTATTAAAAAAACTACTTACTAGATCTCGTTCAAACCAATTTTCGTTGGTAGTTTGCATGGTAATGTACAACATATATTTTTTTTAGTTTTATCACTCTCTTATTTTAGAAGTTAGAGGGGGGGGACACACATTTTTCCACTTTGGAAGTGTCTCTCGCGCAAACTATTCAGTTTAGAAAAAAATTATATTAGAAACCTCATTATCATTTTTGAACACCTATCCATAGATACCCCACACGTATAGGTTTGATGAAAAAAAATTTTTTGAGTTTCAGTTCCAAGTATGGGGACCCCCAAAATGTATTGTTTCTTTTCTATTTTTATGTAAAATTCTTAATGCGGTTCACAGAATACATCGACTGACTAAATTTCAACAGTATAGCTCTTATAGTTTCGGAAATAATTGGCTGTGACATACGGACGGACAGACAGACAGACAGACAGACTTGACGAATCTATAAGGGTTCCGTTTTTTGCCATTTGGCTACGGAACCCTAAAAAAGAGAGGTATAAAGTTGAGTTTATACAATCAATATAAAATATTGACCCCCAACACAATAAAAAAAAGCGGCCAAGTGCGAGTCGGACTCGCCCATGAAGGGTTCCGTATCAGCAAGTAACATCATATAAAAGTTCTTGTAGTTCGTTCTAACTTTCATCGATGTTTTTATACCAGTGTATTGATTGGATGAAAGGTAAATTGCGTGTTACGATTTATGACGTATTAATAAAAAACTACTCACTAGATTTCGTTCAAACCAATTTTCGTTGGTAGTTTGCAGGGTAATATGTACAACATATATTTTTTTTAGTTTTATCACTCTCTTATTTTAGAAGTTAGAGGGGAGGGGACACACATTTTTCCACTTCGGAAGTGTCTCTCGCGCAAACTATTAAGTTTAGAAAAAAATGATATTAGAAACCTCAACATCATTTTTAAACACCTATCCATAGATACCCCACACGTATAGGTTTGATGAAAAAAAATTTTTTGAGTTTCAGTTCCAAGTATGGGGACCCCCAAAATGTATTGTTTTTTTTCTATTTTTATGTAAAATTCTTAATGCGGTTCACAGAATACGTCGACTGACCCAATTTCAATAGTATAGCTCTTATAGTTTCGGAAATAATTGGCTGTGACATACGGACGGACAGACAGACAGACAGACAGACTTGACGAATCTATAAGGGTTCCGTTTTTTGCCATTTGGCTACGGAACCCTAAAAAGTGGGTTTATAGAAAGGATAGTATAAAGTTGAGTTTATATAATCAAAATTAAATATATCCGTCTGCAGGTCGGTCAGGGTAAGTGCAGATTTCCGTAGGTATCTCCCATAGGCTGAGGACTCACACAAGCTCCAAGGTAGCTCGTGACCCTGGGAGACGTGTACCGGCGATCACTATAGAGTCTCTAGTTAGCGGAGATAATATTGGAAAATAAAGTTACGTGACCTTTTCATAGACCCAGCTGCGAGCGTGAGAGTGAGCTGCGCGGTGCTGATGTATTTCAAGACCTCTTCTGCAGAAAGGGACGAAACAGTACACAGTTATTCCGAAGGGTACGCCTTCAGCCGTAACCTTGAATCCTACGAACAAAACAATTCTCCTACATACATCCTAAATGTAAAAAATAATTATTATAGAAAGGTTATGAACACTCACCACAAATGTAAGCACAAGACACAAGAATCTAGACTCAAATTCAAGACAGGCAAACACACAGAGTTCAACCCCAACAGTATTTCAACTAGTATAGTAAAGAATGACGTTTATTATACATTTGACGAATTTTTGAATGATAAAGGAAAATGGATTTGACTACTTGCTCCTTATCATTTTATTCTACTCATGTGAATGTTGTTATCACATTGTTTAAGAGCATGATTTTACTTTTGTAAGTAAAGATTCTACGTGACGAATAAAGGCCATTCTTCTCTTTCTTTTGATCTTATAATTAATATTTTATATTTAATCTTTCGTTACCAGTAATTTGGCCAATATTTGAGCACATATAGTTTTTACCTTTGTTGTAAGTAGATGCTCCTACTATGTTGTACCCACTGAGGCTGTTGTTTTTTTTTTTTTTAAATTAGCTTATGTTCTAATTTTTAATCACTATAATTTGCATCAGTCCTCTAACATGGTGTATAGTATATAAGTGGCAGCACCTTACCCCCATATCAGGTTTATAAACATTAAAACTATGTAAACATTGGCGATTTGAAAGGAGTGGCCGCGAGTTTTTATTGCCATGTTCTTTTCTCCGGCTCTACCTATTGTTTGCGAACATGGCATAAATGTACATGTAGAATCTTGACCTGTCACAAGAGATGTATTGCATCCTAAGTGAATAAAGAATTTTGAATTGAATTGAATTGAATTGAGATAGAGGAAAACAGAAGCCTGGCGTTTGTGGACGTATTAATCGGTGTGCGGAGCGACGATTCACTGAGCCACTCTGTCTTCAGAAAATCAACTCATACTGACCGCTATCTCAATGCAAGCTCTCATCATCACCCTAGACACATTGATTCTGTGGTTACCTCATTGACAAATCGTGCATATGAGTTGTGTGACGACCAACACCTAAACCAAGGGCTCGAGCATATTCGGTGCGTCCTACGAAACAATGGACCATAGGGTGAAGTTCCCACCTAGACACAAAGTCAGTCACCAGAGAAGGGACAAGGTGGACAGACCACCAGCATTTCTGCCATATATAAAAGGAGTGACAGACAAGATCTCAAACATACTTAATAAGTTTTTACTCAATACCGTCTTCACTCCATTCAGTAAAGTGGCACAATGTCTCTGATCCCCAAAAGACAGTTTCCCCTTGGAGAAGCCTGGTGTCTACAAGATTGACTGCAGCTGTGGGAGTTCATACATCGGCCAAACTAAACGTACCATCGCGTGCCGAATGAACGAACACATAAAAGCGGTCAAAAACAATGACATACAGAAATCGGCAATCGCGAAACATTTGATTGAATTGAAATCACTGGATGGAGTTTCATAAGCCACAAATAATTACGACAGAACGCCACTACATACCTAGATTGGTCAGGGAAGCGATTGAAATTACGAAATACAAAAATTTTAATCGTGAAGATGGGCTTAAATTGTCAAATGTCTGGAATCCAGTGATTCGAATGTGCAAAAACCGGCGTAATCAACAAAACATAGTTTCGCGATCAGATACTGTTAGTGTTGTGTGTCGAGAACAGTTACGAGTGAATAGTGAGTTGGTAAACAGTGGTACCGGGGGCGATCATAGTAAAAGACTTCGAAAGAGGGTAGACCGATATGTCTGCCAATAACATCCCACCCGCAAGATCTTCAGTTACTCCGTGATCATGGCGCTTGCAACAGCGCCGAAATATCGGATACTCACAAACAAAAAGGTACATGGTAGAAATCTCGCAGATTTATATTTAAATGTTACCATGAAAGTTTAAAACAATATATTCTTTGAAGGATGCTTTATCTAGTGACGAAAAGAGTCAATGGGAAGAAGCGATTTTATCAGAAATTCGGAGCCTAGTGAAAAACAACACATGGAAAATCGTAAAGAAACCAATTGATCGTAATGTCGTAGGATGTCGATATGTTTTAACGACGAAGCTTAATATCGACAAAACTGAGAAAAAGAAGGCGAGGCTTGTCGCGAAGGGATATAGTCAACAGGCAGATCTTGATTATCACAGGACATACGCACCGGTTGCGAGGATTTCAACCGTACGTTTCTTGGTCGCATTAGCTGTCGAGATGAACATGGACATTGATCAAATAGATATTAATACGGCATATTTAAACGGAGATTTGAATGAAGATATTTATATGAAGATTCCAGAATTGCTTAAAGAAATTTTGGAAAAACTTGTGAAATGTGATGGTGTTACTAGCATCACAGGTAAGAAAGAGAGCAATGAAGATGCTTGAAGATATGAAGAAAGGTGGAACATATATAAAGAAGGCTTTGTATGGACTCAAGCAAGCTGGGCGTCAATGGAACATAAAACTTGACACGAAGTTAAGAGAAATGGGCTTAAAACCGACTATAAATGAGCCATGCTTGTACCACAAGCGTAACAAAGATGGTTCCGATCCCATCGTAGTAGTTTATGTTGATGATATACTTATATCGAATCAGAAAAGGTCGGTTATTGATAGCTTCAAGCATGAATTAACCAAAAGGTTGGAACTGAAAGATTTTGTTCAAGCAAGTTTTTTGTTTGGGGATAGATTTAAAGAAAAATGGGGACAAATACTATTTGTCACAAGAGAAATATATCAATGATATATTGAAGAAATTTAAGATGGAGAACTGCAATCCTGTGAAGACTCCTATGGAGATTATTATTATTTTTACGGGAATTAACGCGATCACTTATTTAGGGTATTACATACCTCTGATTTGCCTGACGTTTCGACCAGGTTGCACCGGCCGTGGTCACAGGCTGACTGTCAGCCTGTGACCACGGCCGGTGCAACCTGGTATTTCCCGTAAAAATAATAATAATTATCATAGAACTCCTATGGAGACTGGTAAGCCAGTGTTGAGTACGAAGAAAAATGAGGACGGGAACTCATTTCCCTATAGAGAGCTGATAGGTTCGCTCATGTATCTGAGTGTTGCTACGAGACCGGATATAGCAAACGCAACAGCGAAGTTGGCGCATTTCGTTGAGAATCCGAGAATCCAAGAATATCACTGGAAAGCAGTGAAAAGGGTTCTTCGTTACTTGAAAGGTACGATAAATTACAGTTTGGTATATAAACCGATTGGTTTAGGCATGTATGGGTATGCGGATGCTGATTGGGGTAGTTGTACAAATGATAGACGTTCATTCAGTGGATACATTTTCATTTTAGGAGGTGCAAGTATCTCAACGTACAAGGTGCAAGTACGTCAACCTGTGACGCTGAGTTTGTGAGTTTGGCGGAGGCTATGAAAGAGGCTACGTACTTAAATAGCTTATTGAACGAACTAGGTCTTTATAATTTGTCTTAACCTTTTTTTTTTTTTTTTTTTTTTTTTTTTTTTTACGTGTGGAAATCCCCGCGGACCGTCACCCCGTCGGGGGTTACGGCGGGGTGGTGTGTCGGACTCGAACCGACTAAAACCACACGGTGTGACCCTCTCTGCGCCTTTGTATTGGAAGGAGTCCAGGGAGGGGATTTCCTTCTGGACTCCAACCGGCGCCTGCCCGCACTGTTGCGGGCACCATCTCGAACTTTCGACTCTCTAATTGGGCAACGTCCGGTCACACGCGGACGCCGCCCCCTCGCGGTTGGCCTCTACTGCGGACGGACGGGAAACCCGTCCCGCCCATCCGCGGCCACTCTCAGGGCGGCATGAGACGCAGGTATGCGCGCCTCCGCCGCCCGGGGCGCCGGCGGCGGATCGGGTCCGATTGGATGGAATCCTCCCGGGCCTTCTCCGCCACCTCCTTCTGCAAGATTACGTCCTCGCAGAAGGTTGCGACCGCGGTAAAACAACTGTCGCTGCCGGCCATCGATCTTATGACGGCCGGCAGCGAGAGATCCCCTCCGATGACTGCAGTGAGGACCTGGCGCTGCGCCGCCCAAGCGGGGCAGACCGCCAGCGTGTGCTGGGCCGTGTCCTCACTGCAGTCGCAGTGGTGGCAGGCGGGACTCGGTTCCCTCCTAGCGACCGAGTGCAGGTACTTTCCGAAGCAACCGTGCCCGGAAAGTACCTGCGTCAGCCGGAAGGAAAGGGTCCCGTGCTGCCGCCCTGCCCACTCCGCGATGACCGGCTGAAGAGCCTCCACGGCGGCGAAGCCAGCGCGTGGGGTCTCCAGCCGGAACGACCATCTCTGCATGGTGGCTCGGCGAGCGGCTTCGCGCCACTCGCGTACGTCCTCGGGCGGAGGGCGAAAGCCGCTCTCCGCCCGGAAGTCAGCCACTCGCCGATAAACTTCGGCGAGCACTTCCGCCTCCAAATCCCACGGGGGTGTTCCGGCCAAGGCGCACGCCGCCTCGGTAGATACGGTGCGGTATCCGCGTATGGCTCTGACCGCCAATACCCTCTGGGGGCGCCAGAGGCGCGCCCTATTCTGGGCGGACAGAGCCGCCGCCCACACCGGTGCACCATAAAGTGCCATCGACCGGACAACCCCCGTGTACAGCTGCCTAGTGGGGACACTGGCCCCGCCCAAATTGGGCAGAAGTCGCCCTAGGGCGGAGGCAGTGCCCACCAGCTTAGGACCAAGCTGTCGGAAGTGCTCGTCGAAGAGCCACCTACCGTCGAGGACCAGACCCAGGTACCTCATCTGGGCCCGGACCGGTACGAGGACCGAGTTGACCTCGATCGAGGCCCCAGCGGGCGGACCGCGACGGGGCCCATGAAATAATAGGGCCTCCGTCTTGTCCAGGGCCACCCGCAGACCCAGCGCCTCGATGCGCCCGACCACCCGGGAGACTCCCGTGGTGGCCAGGCGCGCCGCCTCCTCAAAGTTTGCCCCCCGGGCCGTGACCAGGTGTCGTCTGCGTAACAGATCACACCCAGCCCGGGGGGGAGACGCCCTCGTAGGGCCCAGTCGTATCCCATGTTCCACAGGAGTGGTCCTAGGACAGACCCCTGTGGAACACCGCACGACATGGCCCTGCGTCTCAAGGCGCCACCTCGGTCCTCGTACTCGACGGTACGCTCCTCTAAGTAGTCTGCCACCAGCCGCCTCAGGTACCCTGGCACTCCGTGGTACTGGAGTGCGGCCCTGATGCAGCCGAATGGCAGACTATTGAAGGCGTTGGCGATGTCCAATGACACCGCCAACAGCACTCCGCCGTCTCTCACCGCCTCTTCGGTCACGGCCCTCAGGCGCAGGATCGCGTCGACCGTCGAACGCCCTTCTCGGAAGCCGAATTGGGCGTCCGACAGGTCGGGCCCCACCTCGCAGAGGTGCCGGACGATGCGGACAGAGAGAACCCTCTCAAACAACTTGCCCGCCTCGTCCAGCAACACGATGGGCCTGTAGGCCGCGACCGAATCGGCAGGCCGTCCATGCTTCTGTATCAGGACCAGCTTCCCGCACTTCCAACGCTCAGGGAAGCGTCCGGACGCCAGACTAGCGTCCAACACTCCCCTGAGGTGGTCCGACATGTAGTCGAGGGCTCGGGCCATCACTCGGGCTGGAACCCCGTCCGGCCCGGGGGCGGTGTTCTTGGACCGGATCCGTAGAACAGCCGCCCCTACCTCCGATTCCCTGACAGGCGGAACATCACCCACGCTGCCCCGACGACGACCACGACGGGCCATCGATGGGGGTGTGTGTTCCGCCTGCTGCGGGAATAGGCCCTCGACCACTTCCTGCAGGAAGCTGGGCTGGAGAGTCTCCGTAAGGGGGGGGCCCTGTGTGCGGAGCTTTTGACGCACCGCACGGTAAGGGCGACCCCAGGGGTCACGCTCGAGACTCTCCAGCATCTCCTCTCTAGACGCGTCTTTGGCGCGGCAGATGGCCAGCCTCAGAGTTTCCCGAGCTGCTCGGTACTCCTCGTGAAGCCGGTCCACCTCCTCACCGTCCCCGCGGTGACGTCGCCGACTCCGGGTGTAGGACCTCCGGGCACGTACGCAAGCCGCACGGAGGTCCGCCAACTCCTGGGACCACCAGTAGACCTCCTTCCGAGGAGGCCGACGGCCACGAACGCGGGGCATGGCCGCATCGCAGATGAGCGTTAACGCATCGGCGAAGCGACCAGCCCCCACGTCGACCTCCTCGGTCGGGGCCTGCGGAGACAGCCAAGAGCAAACAATGGCCGCCTCCTCTAGTAGGTCCCTGTCCAGCTTGGCGACAGCCCACCGCGGAAAACGGGAGGGACGCCGCGCCGCGTGACCCCTACTGGCGTCCTGGGACCGGGAGAGCTCGAATCGGATATAAAGGTGATCCGAGAGCGTCTCGACCTCGTCCAGGACACTCCAGTTCCTTACTCGTGCGGCGACTGCAGGGGTAGCGAACGAAAGGTCCACTATCGACCCCCCCTGTTGTCGCACGCACGTGTTGGTGAATTTGTCTTAACCTAACCTAACCTAACCGAGGATAACGGTGTTTATCACGCGAAGAGTAAGCACATTGATATACGTCATTTCTTTATTAAACATGTGCTATGTGCAAATAAAGCTTTAAGTTTGGAACACCTATCGACTGTTAAGATGTTGGCTGATATACTCACCAAGCCTTTGTCCCGTTTTAGGCACAAATCTATGATTTGTAATTCAGGATTGTGTGTGCGATAATTTAGTTAGTATGTATTATTAATAAGCCCATGTAGTTGAAGGAGGTGTGTTGAATCACCTTCATGGTCTTATGAAGTAAGAATATATTTTAGAATATATTTTATAATGTTTTTGAATATATTTTTAGAATAAGACACATATATTCCTATGTCTGCTTGAAGTGTTTGAGTTGTTACATAGGTATTATTTTCATTAATATATTCTGTATTTCCAAGTTACCACTGTGTATAATTCTCTGGAATAATCCTTGCTAACAGAAATTGTTCTCGTGCGACCTAAGATGGCACCTGACTCAAATGTCAGTCGTTTAAAGTACTGAGTGCTAGAAAAATATACATTATTCTAGTTTTATTAAATTTCAACATTTATTTTGCTTCAAGTAGTTTCTCATAACATACTACTTTATCTTAAGTGGTACTTTACTACCTGAGTTATGAAAATACATATGCATACCAATAGGAAGCAGGCCTCATTCATTATTTACCCGAATGCATTCTTCGTGCAGTGATTTAAATAATATTAGGTAATACCTAATATCATTTAAAATGAAGTTAGAAACTGAAATATGGTTTAAAATACAATTTTAAATCGTCATGATAAGCCTTTTAATCGTAGTCTCTAAATATCATATGTATATGGATTTTCTTTATTTTAAAATATTGCGTCTCATAGTCATGTTGTTTTTTTTCCGTGTGACCTTTCTTAAAACAATTGGGTTATCCAGACGAATCTAATGATATATTAATAAAATAAATTCGTGGAGTGATTTATATGTCATTAGGTAATACCTAATAAACTAAAATTATTAAGGAAAGATTCGTGCAACGGTAATAGTTAACGCTACTCGCAAGATGACAGAGGGGTATCACGCGGGGGAACGGTATCATGTTTCGTTTTGAGCCAGGTGCCATCTTAGCTCGCACGAGTTATACTAGTCCAAGTCCAAGTCCTTTAAGTCTGTGACTGCCTTTGTCGACTTCGTGGCCCCACTTTTTATCGAGTCACTTTTATCTACTACCCGCTCCTTATTTTTTGTCACCACATCTACAATTATACATTTCATATATAATTTAAAAAAAACTATTAATATTTAAACTAAAAAATTTTAATTAAATCTATTGAGAGATCTTGAATAAAATAGATTTTTATTTCAAATCGAATCGGTGACGTGTGTGGCGTGACTAAATTCGAAATTTTTTGAACTGTCAAAAAGATAATAAACGAATGTACAAAGTATAGTTAGAGTTTGAGTATAGATTAAGCCCGCGTCAGTGCGGGCAGGGTCCAGGCGGAGAAATAACATGTTCCCTGGACCTCTCCTATTTCAGGCGCAGAGTGGCATACCGTGTGGTTTTAGTCGGTTCGATTCCGACACACCGCGCTGCCGCAGCCCCGGTGGGGTGTCGGCCCTAGGGAGTTTCCACACGTCAAAAAACTGGTTTATAACAAAGGGAGAGGTCCAGATATCGTAATAACAGCTATTGAAAGATCCCTCCCATCTCAGGCGCATAGTGGCACACCGTGTGGTTTTAGTCGGTCCAAATTCGGATGGCCCGTGGGGGTTTCCACCTTAGAAAACGGTATATAAATAAAAGCAATTGGATCTTGGCAAATTAGAAATTTTATTTCAATACAATAAATATTTCTAAATAAATAAATAAAAGTTAATTACTAAAACAAACATTACATATAAAAAACGCGCGCCTGACTGAATATTTTATAAAATTTTAATTGTACAACAGAATTTCATATTAGCCAATATTCACCATTGAACAAGTCTCTTAGACACCGACTTTCGCTGCGTGTACGTGCCTATATTTGTGCCTCGTCCTCACTTAACGTCAAAAGTTAAATACAATCTTGTAGACCATACTGTTGATATTTCGGAGAACACAAAGGAACACAACATTAAAATAATAATCGAGCGACTGTCGGGGTAGACTGACAAATGTTCCATAGTGAAAACATGGCTTTACCATCACAATTTTTAGACATAACAATTTATTTATTCTTCATTATTGCTCAAAACAGCGATCAGTGCTTTTGCATTTACTATCCTTCAGAATTATTGATCAAAACAGAGATCAGTGCTTTTGCATTTACTATGGTACCACTGGTTAGTACAACTATTCCAATAAGAATAAAAAATACACATCTCCAAATTTTCCAATTAAGCTTGCCAAGGCCTGGTCTCTCATATTCCACAAGTACACACACAATATTGGGAAAAACTATGGCCATGTTTGCCAAACACATGCACCCAAGCTGAAATTATGAATAACAGTGAGCATTTAAAATAGGAATTGTGTTTTAAAGACTGGAGGCCCAATAATGCAGAAGTAAGTCCAATAGGGTGCCAAACCGTGGTCACCATTCTGAATAGTTGCATTGTGTGGGGACCATTACTTTTGTATTGTACACGTGCTTTATATAAACATAGTATTTTAAATAGAGTTAAGTCACTTTGGTAGATACACATATATACCTCCCCGATGTAAAATATACTGACGGACTCAAACTGCATCAAACTTCAGGATAACTTTGAAATGATTTTTTTAATAAGTATGCAAACTTTTTAGATTAATGTATATAAATATGGAGAGACCAGCCCATAATCTTAAAAAAAAGGAATATTTAAAAATAGAACTGCAGTAAAACAAATGAATATAGCCGAAAAAAAAATTATAACCATAATATGGATACTTCGTCCAAACAAGCTGCTCAAATTGTAGCATTGGTGCGGGAGGACTTGGATCAACGAACGATTGGTAGAAATTTAAATTTAAACCAGTCTACGGTTTCTGGAATATACAGAAGGTTTGTGGAGACAGGTTCTTACAAAAGGAGACGTGGTACATTCAGAATTCGAGCAACCACCGGTCGTGATGACCGATTTATTGTTACAACTTCCCTGCAAAATCGTTTCCTCACGTCAGTTAACATCAAAACAGAGTTTAATGAAATGCGTGGAGTTAACGTTAGTGCACGAACAATAAGAAGGTTAAAGGAAGCGGATATCACCCTTTTATAGTTTTAGTGTAAATATCAGCATCACATTTAATAAAATGCCTTAAACAATGTAACCAAAAATTGCAAAAACAATGTTGGAAAAGAGTGTCCATGGAGTTTCTTGTCTGTTCTTCTCCATAGGATCTACGAATTGGAACAGACGATTAGCTTCACGACTGACTACTGACTGACTACTTGACTTTTCAAAAGTGCCGTTGTATGGTTTATTTGAAATAAAATGGTTTGATTTGATTTGATTTAGACTAGCAAATGGTCCAAAGTTGTCTGTAGCTCACAGACAACCTCACTTAAAATTTACGCGTGATCACCTAAATTGGACAGATGAGAAATGGGCCTCCGTATTGTTCACAGACGAGTGTAGGACATGTTTATATGGTGCAGATGGTTGCAGAAGAGTCTATCGTCGACATGGGGAGCGATATGCTCAAAGTTGCATTGAGGAGCGTTTTCCTTTTGGAGGCGGTTTGTGCATGGTCTGGGGTGGTATATTTATGAACGGTCGAACCGAACTTGTGTTCATAGACATGGTCCATCAAAACGGTAGTAGAGGGGGTTTGACTGCACATCGCTACATAACAGAGATCTTAGAAGATCACGTGGTGCCTTACATGGGATTTATAGGCGAAAATTTTACTTTAATGCAGGTTAATGCCCGGCCCAGGGCTGTGCCAGCCAACGCGCTGTTGGAGCCGTTCTGCCGAGCTTCGAAGCTTGGGTAAAGAGGACCGACTGTGTCACCTATCGATTGACTCAGATACTCACCGGGCACGGTTGCTTCGGTGAGTATCTGAATCGAATAAGGCGGGAGGCTACAGCACAATGCCACCACTGCGGGTCTGACCGGGACTCCGCCCAGCACATGCTGGAGGACTGCCCTGCTTGGGAGTCCGAGCATCGAGTCCTGGTCAGACAGATCCGACGAAACCTGTCACCGTCAGCATTGATCGTGGCAATGCTGGGGAGTGGCGAGGGATGGGAAGCCGCGGTCTCCTTCTGTGAGAATGTTATGCTCCAGAAGGAGTCCGCAGAGCGAGATCGGGAAAGGGCCGATCCTGCTCGAAGGAGGCGGCGAAGGGGACGCGCAGAGGTCGCTAGCTTCCCAATCGTTGCCTAAGGGTCGCTGCGGCCACATCTTGGGGAGATGTGACCGCTGCAAAGGACCCGTGACAGGTGACTCCCCGGTGCGGCCGGAGGTGTCGTTTAAGGTGGGTCGGTGTCCCGCCTTTTACTGTGTAAAGCGGCGAGAGGCGCTATATCGTCCTGCCCCAAGAGTAACTTATTGATTACCCTGAGATGTACCCCAATCATGGGGTTAGGCAGGGGGGACTCCAGATGTCACTAATGCGTTCCTGGAGCTCCTCCCGACTGCCGAGGTAGGCCGTCGCGGGGTTTAGTTGGTAGACCGTTCGCCGGGAGTCCCACACACGCCCTTCGTCTTCCCCACGGAGGGTGCGAAAAGCATTCCCCGCGAAAAAAAAGAAAAAAAAAGGATGATGCCCGACCGGACGCTGCTGCACAAGTTCGATAATATTGCGAAGAAGTTGGGATACGTACAATGAATTGGTCAGCACGCATCCCGGATCTTAATCCCATTGAGCATCTTTGGTACATTTTAAAAAGAACTGTATATGCGAGTTATCCTGTGCTTACAACAGGGGCACAACTAAGAACAGCAATTTCAGAAGAATGGGACAATATTCCGCAAGATGTTTTAATAACCCTAATCAAATAATTCATTCATAATAAAGGCACGCGGAGTTAATACACCTTATTAAAACAAAAAAAAAACCTTGCAACCAAAAAAAAAAAGCTTGTGTCTATTGTTAAAATCAAATTTTTAAATAAACCAATTTTCTTTAAATTTCTGTTTTTCTTCAAAAAAGTTTTAAAGTCCTTTCCAGTACACAAACTTAAACTTATTAAGGATATGACCCTACGCTGTTTTAAAGTTAACGAACCAATCTAGACGTTTCAATTTGAATCTGTGTAGAAAGTTTGCATACTTGGTTAAAATATTTATTTCAAAGTCGTTTTTGGGGTTCCGTAGCCAAATGGCAAAAAACGAACCCTTATAGATTCGTCAAGTCTGTCTGTCTGTCTGTCTGTCCATCCGTATGTCTTAGCCAATTATTTCCGAAACTATAAGAGCTATACTGTTGAAATTTGGTCAGTTCATGTATTCTGTGAACCGCATTAAGATTTTTACATAAAAATAGAAAAAAAACAATACATTTTGGGGGTCTCCATACTTGGAACTGAAACTCAAAAATTTTTTTTTCATCAGACACGTGGGGTTATCCATGGATAGGTGTTCAAAAATAATGTTGAGGTTTCTAATATAATTTTTTTCTAAACTGAATAGTTTGCGCGAGAGACACTTCCCAAGTGGAAAAATGTGTGTCACCCCGCTAACTTCTAAAATAAGAGAGTGATAAAACTAAAAAAAATATATGTTGTACATTACCATGCAAACTACCAACGAAAATTAGTTTGAACGAGATCTAGTGAGAAGTTTTTTTTTAATACGTCATAAATCGTAACACGTAATTTACCTTTCATCCAATCAAAACACTAGTATAAAAACATCGATGAAAGTTACAACGAACTACAAAAACTTTTATATGATGTTACTTGCTGATACGGAACCCTTAATGGATTACGGATAAAGTATTAAGGAACCATTCATGGGCGAGTCCGACTCGCATTTGGCCGCTTTTTTACTTTGATGCAGTTTATGAGTCCGTCAGTGTAGTTTGTCTAGTGTGAAATTTTCTCTGTGACATTTTCTCCAACTTCATTATTTTAGTTTAACTATATAAAATATTAAGCTGTTCTACTATAGCATGTCATGTTACATAATGCGGTTTTTTAATTAAAAAACAATAAACTATTTAAACTTTTTAAATTTGTAGATATCCCGTTTTAAATTCTAAGAAGTTAAAAGTAAAATAGTTCGTCTAATTGATAATCGATGCAAAAGCGTTCGTCTATCGGTGAGTTAAATAAGGTTATTTCTTCTTTGTACAATCATGTTGCATAATTTAAACTTGTACAAGTAATCTGTGTCATTTTTCAATTGAGACAGTATAAATTCTGAAAATCTCAACTATTTTAATTAGTTTTCAAATAACAATGGGTCGTGGCAACCCGTGTGTAAAGAGCTTCGAAAGCGAATAGTTTGTGGGGTCGATGCTGGCAAATCAAGTTACCAAATATCTAAAGACTTGATACTTGCCAAATCTACAGTCAAATCTATCATTCAGCACTATAAAAAGAATAGAACGACTCCTTGTTTAAAGAAAACTGGTCGACCACGCATCACGAGTGCAGCAGGAAACGGAATCCTGAAGAAAATTATCGCCGTGCCCGAGCCGGAGAACTCACGGTGCTATGGAAGGACATGATTCACAAAAGAAGAGCCCTAAAAAGAATGGGTTACGGATTTTACACCGCTAAGGAGAAACCAGCGTTGACTGCTGTATAAAAGAAAATGCGGTTGCAGTTTGCTCGTGATCATTTAAATTGGACTTCCGATCAGTCGCATAGTATCATTTAGAATGACGAGTCCAGATTTAAAGTGACAGACAGCGATGAAAGGAAAAAAGTGATTCGGATTAAAAATGAGGTATTTCATACTGATTGTCTCAAACGCAAAGTGAAGTTTCTCTGTGTCTCTTATGATATGAGGCTGCATGTCTGTACAAGGTGTTGGTGATACGCAGTTTGTGGTTCTATCAATGCTGCGTGGTATCAAAACCTTTTGGAAGAGAATTTACTGCCCTTTATTCCATCACTCAAGCATTAAGATTCCTTTATTTTTCAAGAGGATGGTGCTTCCTGCCATACTACAAGGACAACATGCAGTATGGCAGGAAGACAAAAGGTGAAAAGCATGCCTGCAATCGAATGGCCATCTAACAGCACGGACTTGTCGCCGATCGAAACCCTATGGTGGAAAATGAAAAAAGTTCTCCGCAAAAATTTATAAAGATGGAAGAGCAACTTAAAAGCTAAACTCTTGGCTGTCTGGTAGTCAATAACGCCTAAGGAGTGTGCAGCCTTGGTTGCAACAATGCCTCTTCGCATTAAAGCTGTCATTGAGAGCAAAGGTTACACAACTAAGAGGTCGACAAACTATTTGCGTGAGTGACAAATGTAGACGAATACTTTTTTTACGTGGTTTTTAGAATATATTTTTTAATTTTTGTTATGTAAAGTCATGAAAGAATTTCAGTTTGTTAAAATAAAGTTTAAAATGCTCTACAAAAAAAAATACTTATATTAAACGTTTTTAATTATTTTTCCAATATTTAGGTACTTTCTATATTTTAGGTTTTGCACTACTTTCTTTTCTAGACGAACTATTTTGCATCGGGGTTCGTTTATATGTCATGAAAAGAAGAAAAAATATATATAAATATATAGAATCTACATAAGCGTGAAGATAACTATCATATCATAAACACGCCATCGAAACACACAGTTTGGACAGTCTCGGAGTTCACCGTGAGCATTAACCTACAAAGCTCAAACTGCGGTAAATCTTTCTGAACTGTGTTGATATTCCGTTTATGTAACAAACATGTATCTTACGCCTAATGCTAAGATAAATAAATAAATAAATATTTCGGATATCTGAGACACAACATAAACTAGTCCTAAACTAGGCAGAGCTTGTATGGGTACTAGACAACCGATATAAATACATATATATCTAAATAGAAAACACCTAAAATCCGAAACAAATATTTGTAGATCATACAAACATTTGGTCTGACCCGAGAATTGAACCCGAGGCCTCTTATTCAGCAACCGCATAAGCTAACCACTAGACCAACAAGGCAGTCAACAGGTTAGATAAAGCTAAGTGCAGTGCAAGTCCACGATACGTACGCTTTTAAGAAAACCGTCATCAATCATTGTACTTACCAATCCCATCAAAGCTGTTATACTCGGAAATACGATACCGATGATACCAATGATAGCAACAAACAAGGCCCGATAAAATAATTCCCAAAAGACTAATCTGATGGGGTTAACTCTACTCTTCATGTAATACCAGCAAAGATTGAAAGGTGCCCAGAAATTAAGGCCGTGTGTTATATACAACATTAAACAAATAGCACCTTTGAAAATTTTAGGGAATCTGTAAAAAAATAAATATGTTAATTTTCTAGCAGTTCACATGATATTCTTATTTCATTCTAAATAGGGTCGTCTTTGTAAAAGTCTGCACTAACGAGCAACCAGTGACAACCAGAATTTGAAGAGAATGGATACCCAGTTGTTGAAGGTTAAGTCGATATGTTTTTTTTTTTTTTTTTCAACTTCATCTAGTCCCAAAGTAAGCAGAGCTTGTGTTATGGGTACAACTGATATAAATACATAAACATACTTTTTTTTTTGTAAATGCATACATATTATACATAGAAATATTTGGTCTGACCCGGGAATCGAACCCGAGACCTCTTGATCAGCAGCCGCATACGCTAACCACTAGACCAACAAGGCAGTCAACGATATAAGTATATATAGTCCAAGAGCCCGTGAACCCCAGACATACGTCATTTTATAAAAGCTGAAAGTTTGTCAGCGCATGCTCCCAACACAGCTAGGAACGATGGACCATTAAGAAGTTTGGCTTTGGCAGGTACACGGTACTAAAGGTGTGTAAAATATAGATTTAATTTCATCAAATGATAAAGAGCGATTTTTGGTATTACCTTCAAAATATTATTGAAAATCATAATAATCACTGCCAGACACTTAGCATCGTGGCAAACCCTTGCCAGACACCCTTAATGTTCATGAAATTATAATTCTACTAACGTTAAAGTATAAGTCATGTCTGTCTATCTGTCTGTCGGTCTATCTGTCTGTCTATCCGTCTGTGTATCTGTCCGTCCGTATTTCACAGCCACTTTGTTCCGAAATTATAAGAATTAAACTGTTGAAACTAGGTAAGTAGATGTATTCTCTGAACCGCATTAAGATATTCACACAAAAACCGAAAAAAAAACAAAAAATTGGGGGATACTTGAACTAGAAAATCAATAAAAAAAACATCAAACCCATGCGTGTGGTTCTGATGTTTTTTTTAGATATTCGTTTAAAAACTCCGTTTAAAATCCGCATAAGCTAGACATTCCCTGTTAATTTTACCTAACAAATCATTAACGAATAATAGGAAAAGTAAGGGTCCTAAATTTGAACCCTGATGCACGCCTGATGATGCTATAAAAGGGGCAGACTCATAGACGCAGAGGGCTACCAGTTGGGTACGATTGAGCAAGTAGGACGCGAGCCCTCTCAACGAATTGCGATGTATTCCGACATGCTGCCCCTTTTGAAGTAGCAAAGAATGATCTACACAATCGAACGCCTTCGAAATGTTAGTATATATCGAGTCCACCTGCTGTTTTGTATTAAAAGACTCACACAAATGCTATTGTCACAGCGTCGATTGGAATCTGTCAGGTTACGTACGAAAATGAATCTTTCTAATAGCCGGTACAAACTACAACCATTTATCGTAGCGATTTAACTGCACAGTTCGTTTGTGCAGTTTTATCGATAGTGTGGACGGAAATTGGCATTTGGTTTGTGCAAATTTAAATTTTTTGGTTGGTGCAAACGATCGGAGGCATGAGCAAAAGTTATTGGATAAGTCGTTGTCGATTTAATTGTACAGTTCGTTTGTGCAGTTATCGTAGCATGTGGACAGAAGTTGGTCCAATCACTCAGTTGGTCACAAATCTTGCTGTAAGCGGACGCGTCCGCGCACAATAGAACACGTCGCAAGAATATTGTAGCGGAATCCGTGAGTTATTGGAAGAGTTTTTCCAGAGCTATAAAAATGAAGATTGCTTGTGGAATAAGAAAAGTGACGATTATCACGACCGCAACAAGAAAAATGCTGCCTATGATAGGCAAATTTTTAAGTACAAACCTATTGATCCTAATGCCAATAGGGATACGGTAGTAAAGAGAAATTTTTGTCTGTTTGTTCCGGCTAATCTCTGGAACAACTCGACCAATTTTGACACGACTTTCACTGATAGGTAGCTGATGTTATAAGAAGTAACTTAAGCTACTTTTTTAGACTAGCTTCGCCCTGCGGCGTTACACACAGTACGACAATAACCACGGGTAACGTCGCGAGATTCAGCTAGTCTACACAAATAAATAAAATTTGAGTGTCTGTTTGTAATATAAATAACCGTTTTTAATAAATGCATATACACGGTACATGTTTACAGTCTGAGCTTCTGCAGAGAACTGACGATCTTTGCAGATATCGTTGACGTGTGGACACAATAGACGTACGATAAACTGCACAGTCAAACTGTGCAGTCACATCGCTACGATAAATCGTTGTGTGTGTGTACGATAAATCGTTGTGTGTGTGTACGATAAATCGTAGTGTGTACCGGCAATAACAAAAATGTTCGTGCAATAATTTTCTACAACTTTAGAAGAGGCCTGACACGGCTTCAGTGTTTTGAAGAGCTAACATCTGTGTTCAGTAATGAAGCCCCATGTCTGCAGACTGTCGAACGTTGGTATTTAGAATTCCAACGTGGACATACTAGTTAGTGAAAAATCTCGCGAAGGACGCCAAAAATCCGCCTTCACTGTAGATAACATTATTGCTGTGAGACAATTAATTCTCGAAGATTGTCATGTGACGTATCGAGAGATAGAGGCTCTATTAGGCATCTCAGGGACAACCATTCAGAAGATCTTGCATGAAGTGCTTGGTGTGAGAAAGTTAGTTTGCCATTGGATACCGCATCTGCTTTCCGACGATCAACTACAAGGCGGCCCGCGTAAAAGTAGAAATTCTTGACCATCCTCCAGACAGTTCTTTTTTTTTTGGAAATCCCCGCGGACCATCACCCCACCGGGGCTCTCGGCGGGGCGTTGTGCTGGCCACTGCAGCGGATGGACGGGGAAACCCTTCCCGTCCACCCGTGGCCACACTCAGGGCGGCATGAGGCGCAGATGGGCGCGCCTCCGCCGCCGACCGAGATTCATGCGCTTTGTGAAACAGGCAAGGCAAGGCTTTGTGACTAGGGACTGCTAACACTGCTATTAGTCCTCAACGGTATATGTCATGTGTTACAGAGCGCATAGACTTTCTAAAGCAAAAAGTTTATGCATGGGCAAACAGAATTAGGCGGTATAAATAACGAGTAGATCGGTATAATCAGAATCGGATGTTCCAAAGTAATGAGAAGTGGGTGTACCGAAAATGGGAGGAATCGAATCCATGTGTGAATGATGGACACTTTCCAGATCAAAATACCACAAATACATTTTGGCAAAACATCTGGTCGGTGCCTGTCATTCATACAGATGGTGATTGGCTATGGGATGTCAAGCGTTCATGTGAGCCTATAAAACCCATGGAACCTGTGGCCATCAGTCCAGAGGACGTTAGTTGTGCAGTCCGTTCATTACCGAATTGGAAATCACCTGGTCCAGACGGACTGCACAACTTTTGGCTTAAGTGGTTCCGTAGCTCACATGCGTGTTTGGCATCGCAATTTCAGGCATCGTTGGATTCGAGTTCATTACCACCATTTTTGACCACTGGCATAACCCACTTACTCTATGAATCTGGTACTGCCATGGATCCCAGAAATTTTCGGCCTATTACTTGCTTACCAACATTATATAAACTTCTTACATCTATTCTGAGACTCTAAATTACAACTCATCTTAATAATAATTCGATACTATCCGTATTTCAGAATGTATGTAGAAGTGGGACCCGTGGCACTAAAGAGCTCCTTATCGTGGATATGACCATTAGCCAACAAGTACGTCGTAATCGTAAGAGTTTGGCGACATGTTGGATAGATTACAAGAAGGCATATGACTCGGTCCCACATTCATGGCTTTTGAAGGTGCTGGAGTTGTATAAAATTGATACAACTCTATGCACTTTCTCGAAGTCATGTATAGGGCAATGGAGGACAGTCCTTCACTATCCTGGATGTCGCCAAACTGCGGTAAACGACGTACTAAAGATCGAGAGGGGCATCTTTCAAGGTGACAGTTTGAGTTCCTTGTGGTTTTGTCTGGCATTGAACCCTCTTAGCACTCTCTTAGAGGGTTCAGGGCTAGGCTATAGGTTGCAGAAAGATGATCGAGTTATATCTCACCTTCTTTACATGAATGATTTGAAACTTCTGGCCTCTACTAAATTACAATTGACAGCGTTACTAAAGGTCACTGAAAACTTTAGTAATTCCATCAAGATGGAATTTGGTGTAGACAAGTGTGCAGTCATGTAAGTGAAGAAAGGTGTGATTGTGGAATCTGAAGGAATAGAACTTTCAGATTCAACAAAACTCAGATCTCTTTCTGCCACCGAAACCTACAAGTATCTAGGTTTTTCGCAGCTCTTAGGAATACCAGAATCTGATATGAAACAAACGTTGCGGGAACGCTTCTTTGGCCACCTGATAAAAATATTTAAGTCTTTTGTCGGGGGGTAACAGGGTGCGAGCCTACAATGGTTGGGTCATGCGGGTTCTGATGTATTCCTTTAGTATACTTAGATGGACTCAGACCGAATTAGATGCCCTTGACAGGAGAGTACGTACCTTAATGACTGCATTTCGAATGCACCACCCTCGTTCGTCGGTTATGAGATTGTACATCCCGCGAAAGTTTGGGGGTCGTGGATTTTTAAATATCAAGACCCTACATAATCGCGAGATATACTCCACTCGCTCTGGCTAAAGAGAATTAGCGCAAACCTGTAGTACTTAGTACTGATGATCGCAAGGAGGTATGGAAGAGTAAAGAGCTTCATAGTCGGTTTTATCGGGCTTTGAACGGGCCCGATATAGACTTTAAAGCATCAATTTCCTGTCTACGGTACGGTGATCTCTTTGGAGAAACCGAAGGTTTTGTTTGTGCACTTATGGACGAAGATGACGAATAACTATCGAAAATATATCCTGAAGGAAGGTACGGTTGACATATGTCGAGCAAGTCATCGTCCCGGGGAATCTATCAGGCATATTATCTATTATCACCGACAGGACTATTGTGGCCAATAAGCCTGATATTGTGGTGATAGATCGATTAGAGCGCCGCGCAATGATTGTCGATATCGCTGTTCCTCATGACGATAATCTCGTGAAGGTTGAAAAAGAAAAACAAATAAAACATTTGGATTTATCTCACGAGATTGTCGATATGTGGAGTGTCGATTCGGCGATTATTGTTCCGATAGTCGTTTCTGTTCATGGTTTGATAGCCAAGAGCCTCGACCAACACCTTAAGAGGCTCACGTTAGATTACTGGACTTCTTAACACGGCACGTTTAGTGAAGAGCTTCCTGTCTTTGGAGCCCTAATCACCGGTTTCTTGGTCCCTGTACCCGAAGTCGGTGGTCTACTGTTTTTTTATATTTTTAAATGTATTTTCTATATTTATATTTAAAAATGTAATTTATATGTAAATATTATCAAATACAGAGAATAATAATAATAGATAAATATATAATAAGTAGAAAATGCTTACATTGACATTGGAAAGTTGATTGTAAATGGCGCTTGAACTTTATCTAAGAAAGCAGCATAACCGAAGAACGATGTAGCCGTTGTACAAAATATGATAAACGAGTGTCCTGAAAAGAAGATAGAAAGAGAGTTAATAAAAATAACGGTTACGGAAGCCCGCTGAGTCGCTCAGTGAACATACTAATCATCGTCATAATCATCATCAGTCTATCGTAGTCTACGAATAAATAATAAGTCAGGAAGTCTAACTCGGAACAAATTTCACACAAAAAGTGGCCCAACTTGAAACCAAAACGACTTATGAAAGAAAAACCAATCATAACCGAGGTTAGAAATAAGACACTGTGATTGGTTTGAATTCAAAACAAAAGCAGGGATTGGTTCATGCGCTTGCTGCAATCTCTGCTATGACAGCACCGTGAACGATGTTATGTAATAAGTCGACCGGACAGTTATTAAAATAATAAAACAATATAATTGTATAATTTTTATATATTTTTGTAATAAACTGTATGTCCTTCGAAATATAATGAATTTATTAGGTTTTTGCCTAGAAGACGAGCCATCAAAAAATAATATTTTTTCCCAATGTAGTGAAAACAGATTCTGAGAAATTCGACGATTTCACATTTTATAAAAAAAATAAAATGGTCATTATTTGTATGGTGACTGTTTTTCCGCAGTATTGCTAAATCCATTTTTCTTCAATTGCGTTAAAATATTTTCAAGCGAAATATTCTTCACGATTAATCTTTTACTTACTGTACAAACTGGTACTGCAGTTTTGTGTAACATTGTTTAACCTTTTAATGATTTGTAAAAAACTTTCTCATCAAAATGAATAGAGCATACTCCGCTGGTTTTCACAGGCATCCAGTATATTCCTTTCCAACTTAACTGCAGCTATCCACTTTTTTGCCGAATTGATGCAATTCAGCAAAAAAGTAAAAGTATCCATCTGTACTTCGCGCTACCTCGGAAACGGCCCCGCTTTTAAGCTAATGGGTACGCATACATCATCAAGACATTTTACTAATAATCCTGAAAATTTCAGCTTTGCACTAATGACGTAGGTCTGGCGGCTCTGGGATCTTGGACCGTTGTAAAAAATGTTTTTTTTTATCTCAAAAATACTCTACGAAAATTGGCATGCACCCCTCGTATGACCAAGGGTGGAAAATGTTGTGAAAATTAAATACAACTTTTCCGTGATTTCAATCTGCATGCTATTTGAACTTAATTTTTATTGACGTTAGCAAATTTGGCATGCACAACATGAAGTTGTAAAGTAGTGGCATGCATGACGAAAATTGCAAAAAAACGTTGTTATAATTTCCGTGACGTTATTTTGCATGCCATTCAATATTTCATTAAAAAACATTATTTTAAGATAATAAAAAAGGCATGCATATTACACATGAAAAAAAAAACTTGAAAAACTTGTGCAAAAATAAAATTAAAAAAAAGTTTTTTAACGAAAATAAAATTAGGGAACATTTCCCCTGTTTTTTTTTGCATGCCTTTTTGTACATTGTCTGTAAATATTATTTTAAACTTCAATAACAGATGGCATGCAGATTTATTGATAAAAAATAATTAAATATACAAAAAAACCGCCAATACATTGACACATGGCTTTCTTCAAACAAGGTTATTGTTTCTATTTTTAAGTACTCGGGTTTACTTTATTACATAACTGAAATCCCTACTCCCTACTAATGTGTCTGTCTCTCTGTCTGCTACGCTTTCACGCCCAAACCACTGCACCGATTTTGATGAAATTTGGTGTGAAGATAGAACTGATCTTGGGAAAGGATATAGGCTACTTTTTACCGCGATAACCAACATACACGCGGGCGAGAGCTAGTATTTTATATAGTATATTCTTCCAACAAAAAGTCACGTAAAATAAAAAAATATTTTTTTAGTGAATTTCAAATGCTTGTAATTTTTTATTTGCAGGTTTTGCTTATGTTATAGTGCGACCACGAAAAACGTTTTTTTTTTCAGTCTGATTGTTTTCTCAGGATATACCTACATTGTGAAATAACTTGAAATTTATACGAAATATAGGTCTTGTATATCTCTTATACATCTTTCTATCACTATGATATTTTTCAGAGCCATTAGATCTTTATTAAAAAAACACTATGTATAACTAAAGAAGTACAAAAGCAATTTATAAAATTCAAGCAGGAAAAGATAGATAATTGTATGCTCTTACGGATGCATTTTTTTAAAATTAGGTTTACAAACAAAATCACGAAACAAAACGCTAAAAACTGAAATCAAAACTTAAAAAAAGCGATATGAGTGATATTTACACATCCATACAGACATTTTCCAAAAACACTATTTTGATTCAAAATACCTCAATACACATTTCTAACATGTTTTTCTGAAACCTTGTTTTTACGAAAATGTAATACCTAACTTAAAGTAAATATTTATAAAATACTTGCTTTTTCCCGCGGCTCCACCCGCGTGTATTCATTATTAACACTTTCAGTATCATTTCTTTTCTTTCGTTTCTACACGTAACAACCTACTCCTCCGTTAAGTGGGGAGCTATACCTTCGGTTCTGCGTACCACAGGGTAAGCGTTGTGTTTCTCTGCAGGCGAATACTCGTGCCCAGTGTGGCAGCGATCTGCCCACGCCAAGAAGGTGGACGTAGCCCTGAACGAAACATGCCGGAGAATAACTGGATGTCTGAGACCGACGCCGGTGGAGATGCTGTATCCACTAGCAGGCATTGCCCATCCAGCAGTCCGCAGAGAGGTAGCCTCCGCTATAGAAAAATGGAAACAGGAAACCGATCCTAGACACCCAATGTATGGACAAAACCAAACCACGAAAAGGCTGAAAAGCCGAAACAGTTTCCTAAATATAATTCCTGTGGATACCAACAACCCTCCCAAAGCCAGAGAAAACATATGGCGTAAAAGGTTCCCTCTCTGCAATTTTGTCCCCTTAGTAAAAACTACCTCCAGGAGATAAACTTCCCTGGCCAACCTGGAAGGCGCTTAATAGGCTGCGTACCCAGGTTGGCAGATCTGGGGACAATCTGACAAAGTGGGGATTTATACACCCAAGCTCAAATAAATGCGACTGTGGCGCTTCACCACAGACAATGGACCATTTGTTGACATGCCCCACGAGCCCAGATTCGTGTACGCTTGAAGACCTGCACCAAGCAAGATCAAACGCAATCCGCGTCGCCGAGCACCGGGCCAAAATAGTGTAAAGTGTTGCCATCGACACTATAAGAAGAAGTATCATTACACACTGATTCATCTTCCGTAGTTTCATTTTCAATTTTGATAACATTTTTTTCTGTTGAACTATAGATGTAAATTCGGATGCAATTTTCGTCATAAACTTAAAAAAATATTTTTTTATAAAATTGCAAGCAAATTAAAAACACGGAAATGTTTCACATATTTTATGAAACTTTCATTATAATTAAAAATATGATGGTGTTATTTAATACGTATGCCATTTTCGATATATGCTTAAAATAGGTAAAAAACATGTTTTTATGAAATGCAAAACGGCATGCAAATTAAAAACACGGAAATGTTTCATATATGTTATGAAACTTTCATTATTATTTAAAATACGATCGTTATATTTAATACTTATGCCATTTTTAGTATATACCTAAAATAATATGTTTTTATGAAATACAAAACGGCATGCAAATAAAAACGTTAATTAATAATTTTTTTGCAAACGTTATTTAAATTAATAATTTTTTTGCAAAATTTTTTTTTGATAAAAGCACTAAACCATACTCCTCCATCTACAAAGTGAAATCCCAGTCACCCCTTACTTACACTTACGTGATTTTAGGAATGTTGAAATTTTTAGATCGTACCGAATGAAGTGTTTAAAAATCGGCCAAGTGCGTGTCAGGCCACGCACGTTCCTCAGTCACCCATAATGGTACGTGGATTGGAAATCTTATCCAATGGATAATTCTTGTGTTTACATATTAATGCGTTAATTTTGTATGACATTTTCTAAGTAAGCGCATTGTAAAAGTTAAGCCTCTATAACTCCTGAACCAACAAAGTTATCTGATCCATTATAGTTTTCCTTTAAAGTTCATTATATGGACCACTGTCACTATTTTTTCCAGAATTTTTGAGCCAGCCGTTTAGCTTATAGAGGAGGACGCCCTGTTTTTACAAAAAAGTGGCATTTAAAGTAAAATTTCTCGCAAACGGATACCTAAGTCAAAAAATCGTCTTAGAAACCCTTTGTTTTTAGGAGACCTATCTAATGATATCCCACGTGATGGGGTAGCCGCAAGAAAAAAAACATCCCCACGTTACGTGTAGGGGAGGTACAAATAAAAATATTTTTCATAATTTTATTGTAGCACTTTGTCGACGTAATTCCAATACATATTCATGCCAAGTTTCATCTTTCTAGCACTTACCGTTTGGACGGTAAGTCGAGGACGGACGGACGGACGGACGGATAGACAGACGGACATGACGAATCTATAAGGGTTCGAAGTCATGAACTTCGGAACCCTAAAAATTGATTAATAAAAAAAGAAAATTACGCTGAACATAAATCAAAGATGAATTGAAAATCTACTTTTTGAAGTTGGTAAAAAATGAAGTAATGATAAAAGTATTAAATAAATACTTACCAATAATTAAACATAATGTGAACTTCTTCGGATTTTTCATGTTACCTTCAATAGGTATCACAACACCAGAACAAGACATAGAAAACACAGACATGCCTATAAACTGAAATATTCCTTCAAAGTCAGTTACTAATTTCATGCCTTGAAATGTGGGATTGAATACAAAACAATAGTATATCGTCACGATGATCGATAAGGCTGAAAATAATGGTAAATTAGAATAAATTTGTTTACTTCTAACATAATAAATTGAATTCTCGTGGCACTAGGTTAGTTGTCATACATTTAAGTTCAAGTGAGAGATGTTATGCTGTAAATTCATATACATTATTATCATTTTGATAATAATCCCTACTTCCCTACTAATATTATAAATGCGAAAGTAACTCTGTCTGTCTGTTACGCTTTCACGCCTAAACCACTGGACCGATTTTGATGAAATTTGGTGTTAAGATAGAACTGAACTTGGGAAAGGGCATAGGCTACTCTATACCGCGATAACCCCAAATTAAACAGAACTTGTTATGAGTACTAGACAACGTATTTAAATACATAAACATATTTTTCTTTTGTAAGTAGATACATACATATTATACCTACATAGAAAACACCCAAACTCCGAAACAAATATTTGCGGATCACACGAATTACTATTCATATTCTTACATAATTTTGAAAGTTATCTCAAAAGTCTCAATAAATGTCGCGTCTACGTCGAAAGTTAGTTATACAAGCTCAAAGAATAAACTGAAAACTCGTTCACTCATTTCGTGGTGAAATTCTAATATGACTGGACTACATCTACTCCGAAATGGTTTGATTCTTATAAAATTTTGACTGTTAATTCAGTAGGTCTGAGAATCAAACTTAAACTATTTTTTAACCCTAGTTAATAAAGGATAAAACAGACACAAACGGAGCCTAGTATATTAATCAATTCAATGAATTAATACGTTTTAAGATCCTACGTTTCTAAGGAGTAAAACAACGATAGTAAATTATGTGCAACAATAATTATACGACTCACCTACTACTGCGTTCGCTACGTGTGAAAAAGGCGCCAAATACTTGAGATGTCTTATCAAACAAATAAGACAGAATAATGGTAACATACAAACCAGGTATATTCTTAGACTTGGAAAGCCTGAAAAATTATGATACAATTAATATTGTTCTAAGGGAAGGATTCTTATAAATGTGTATCTAAACCTTGCATTATTAAACAATTGAAATAAGTCAAATATGTTTTTATATTATTTCATTACATAGCTAAAGCTTAGTATTGGATCTCAAAAAAACATCACAATATTTTACAGCTCATATGATTTAAGTATCTGCAATTAAACTAGGTAAAGCTTATATTTTGATTGCGGCCCCTAGTGCTGTGCTCCTGACAAGTGCAATGGTATTAAATATTGTTTTGTTATTAACTCAACATATAATTGTATAAACAATGCAAATCGAATCGAACAATAATAACGAATTAATGCGATCTTTAATACCTGGTGCTCCAGCAATCGAAGTCTTTTCAGTATTCTCTACAAGTTGTTTTAATGACTTCGCAACTACAATCTGGTATGAGCAACAAGCTCCAAAGAGATCCACGCACACGGTAGCATCTATTAAATATCTGGATAAAAAAAAAACATCATATAAGCATATAACATCATAAGGCACAGAAAGTATGTAAAAGGCTTAATAAGAAAGAGAATACAAAAAATAAATTGAATTAATTAATGACTTGCTCCTAACAATCTAAGGCGATTAATACACTGCCCCGCGCTCCGTCGCGTAGCGCGGAGTGGCAGATTTAAATATTGTATGCAAGTACATCGATTAGTATAGAAAACACCAGGTCCAACACACCAAAAACGCGCATTGGCGCGTGAGCGCGTGCCGCTAGCAGATTCTGATGCCAGGTGCTTATGCGCGGGGCGAACCGCAGCAGTAAACACACTGCGCTCCGCGGTTTCAATTACAACACATTCATGCAAGTTTCTGCCACCAACCGTTTGGGCAGTATAGGTCGAGGACGAACGGACAGACGGACACGACGAATCTAAAAGGTACTGAGACATGAACAATGGAACCCTAAAAAAACCAAATCATGTTAATAATACTGAAGAAAGGCTAACCGAAAGCATTGTGCAAATTTTGCGACTTTTTTCTTTGGAAACAGCATTACAGCCGCTTCTCCAACGTCAGCATACGACAAATGAGGTCTTCTCATACGCTTTAGTAATACTTGCTTACTTCTTACTAGCAGCTTGAAACATTTATAGTTAGATTAAATAAACTGTTGAATAGTTTATACAATATTTTCATATCCATTACTGACTTAACTGCTTTTAGACTTTGGTGACTTTTACTTAAGATTTTTGTTGTAAACGGAACTGTCTACCCGTGATCACGAGCGTTATAACCCGTTCGAAACGTCGGAAAATAGAAGGCATCGTAACTATCTATACATACAAATAAATAAAGTTGGAGTGTATGTTTGTAATATCAAGTAACCAGTTTTTTACTTAATACCAGGGGGGTGTCACTCGGCAGTTTAAGTATAGTCGGCCGCCTGCCTGCCGGGACGAGCATGGCGGTCGAATAGACGTCGTCAGAACAGTTCAGAGTTACACGATAGAAAGAGACGCAACGGTAGGTAAATATAATTGTAGTTGATTCGGCGCTGTGCGGTCTGAATTGAACTTAATGTTTTGACGCCTAGGGCCCCGATTTCTTTAATTTACTTTTCGGAGTGAGGCTTCTGTATGAGTACTATTATGTATTCTGTGTTAATACATATAAAAGTATTTACGGTACCGACATCCAAACATTTTTGTCTGTCTGTTTGTTTCGGGTAATCTCTAGAACGGCTGGACCGATTTTAACGGGACTTTTACTCGCAGAAGGCTGATGACATAAGGAGTAACTTAGCCAAAAAATTTTTAGACTAGCTTCACTCCACGACGTTACTCGAGAATGACAACAATAACCGCGGGACTCAGCTAGTTTTAAATAATTTTAAGTACCGTTTACAAAAAAAAAAACATTACTGCTTTTAATTATATTGTAATAGTTATGAAAATCACAAGATGCGCACTAGATTCTTCTTTTTTTTTTTTTTATTTTTTTTTTTTTTTTTTTATTGTTGTAATGGAATAGGCGTTTGTCTTCCATCTCACCTGATGGAAAGTGTAGATGAAGACGAAGATGGTACACGCCCATCCAAAAGAAACCTGTTCACTCTACTCTTAAAGGCTCCAGAGTTCAACTCATCAGGAAAAATAGACCCAGGCAGGTCGTTCCAAACTCTGGCGACTCTCACCAAAAACGAGCTGTCAAACCGTTTAGTTCGTCTTTTGGGTATGCCAATATGTCTTTTTCTTCTTCAAGTGCATCTTCAGTCTTATTATCATCATCATCATCAACAGCCTTTAACAGTCCACTGCTGGACATAGGCCTCTCCTTGAAAAGGAGGTATAGGCCTACTATATCACACTGGCAAGACGGGTTGGTATAGGTTTGGTTTCAAGTTTTCCTTCTCTTTGCATTGATGTATTGATTGTAATTGTCTTGTTGTGATGTCATTGATGATTGTCGCCTTTTACGACACCTGCGGGATGAATAGGGGTGGTGACACTCTATATTCTTAATCCGTCACCACACGGTCAGTCTTATAGGTTAGCCCCATTGGTTTCCTGTATTCCTCCGTGTCATGGGCCAGGTGGAACAGTTTGAACAACTGGTGGTTTGGTTGTGATACCGATTAACTCCCGGATATTTGACAGTCATGTTTTTTTTCGTCCATCCATCGTATTCGGGAATTTAATATTCGTGAACTGAGCTCAGTTTCTTTTTCACACAACATCATCTAGTCCCAAACTAAGCAGAGCTTTTACTATAGTTACTGGACAACTGATATTAATACAAACATACTTTTTTTTGTAAATACACACATTTAATACATAGTAAACACCCAAACTCCGAAACAAATATTTGATGATCATACAAACACACCGTCCCCAGAATCGAACCAGAGACCTCTTGATCAGCAGCCGCATATGCTAACCACTAGTCAGTTATAATAGCTTCATCTTTCTTGAGAAACATTACTTACTTTACATGCTTTATATATATATGTTTTACATTATTACTTTATACACATATATTTTGATGAAATTAAGGAAATTGGGGTTTCCGATACATTGGGATAAGGTTCACGATAAAAAGACAATCGTAATATTTGGAGTTACCGATACACGTACGTTAATTTTAGATTTTTACTTTATTCGACGCGTAAACACGTTGCTAATTACATGAGAAAGTCAATATCATATTTATGTGAACATAATTTAAATAATCAAACATCAGACTTACATATAGACTATAGCACATGAACACGCCAAACAAGACATTCAGAGGCAAGGCTATCATAACACCGGCCTTTTGGTAACCTACGGGGCCGGTTAGAATACCCCCACCCAAAGCTCCCTTGATTAGATGGGCAACAGATCCAGCAAAACTGAAAAATATCAAATGTAAATATTAATATTGTTAGTAAACACTCATATAGCAAAACACACAAACAAACAAACAAACAATAATACTTTATTCAGATTCACACAAAGAAAAACAAATACCACGGTTTTGCGACTGTAAGGCCCGTTATGTAGGATTGGCTCAAGAGGAATCACGGGACCCTCTCTTACCGGTAGACATAGGTGATCACTGGCAAAAATGCTTAGGAGATCACCTGTGTCTGACCCGTGAAGAGCCAACGCCTGAGTGTCACCACTGTGATGGCCGATCTGTGGACCGATCGTCATGCACCAGTGATTCTATAAAAGATATATTTATTCTGCTTCTGTAGAAGAATTATTATTCATTTTGATAGAATCGACCGATTACTATAAAACATGGGTGATCCTCAGTATCGAGTTGACCAACAAGTTAGCACATTTTTTTCCCGAGACTTCCCTGTTGTGAAAGTTTTACCATACTACTTTATCATATTATCATAACAGTTTTTGCGGCAGTCAATAAGCATCTTCCACAAACGAGATAGAAAAAAATTCATACGACATTGTAGGCAGACATCTATGATTAATTGGTCAAATATTTGATCAAGAATATTGACATTACTGCTGCTTACTTAACTCACCAAGGCATCCAACGATCTAAGTAAGAAGCTATGATAAACATTATCAATAGTTTATTAACATGTATTGATATTGGTTGTAACAAAACTTACCTGGTCTGGATCATTCCGGCTCTGGCTTTTTCATAATCATACGCATCTTCCTCTTGTTGTGTTGTGGTAAGATTCTTAAAGTTCCTGTCTTCTGCGGCTGATGCCTGTTGACAAAAATAATTTCTTAAATTAATTTATCAACAATAGTCAATAATTCAAAACACAATAAACTTTCTATTGACTTCTGAAATATTTTTCGGGTGGATCGTGTCATCGAGAGTCGAAAATATATACAATTATTATATAAGTATTCATGAAATCTAATACATACACATTATACATTTTTGATGTTTTGTAATCATTGATTTACTTTCCTAGATCAACAAGGAAGGAAATCAATCATTACTAAATTTAAAAAAATATATTAACTTATAGGCTAGCGAATGAGACTACCGATCAAGAACAGATTCAATTTTCAGGTCGGGCTTAAAGTGTTTAACAGCCCAAGTATGGTTCAGTAAGTTTGGCGGAGTTTCACGCCCGTGCCTCTGACAGTCTAATGGCGCTAATATGTCTCTGCTACCCGGTTCGCCAGCGGTGGATTGGGTCCAAGTGGAGGTTGTCCTCCACTTGGGCTTCTCCTTCTGCGAAATGACGTTTTTGCAGTCTTCACAGTGGTGACAGGTGGGACAGTTCCCTCCTAGTGAATGAGTACAGGTACTTCCCGAAGCAACCGTGCCCGGAAAAGACCTGCGTCAGTGGGTAGGGAAGGGTTTCATACAGCCGCCATACCCACTTGAGGATGACCGGCTGGAGAGCCTCCATGGCGTCCACGGAGCTCCAGTTAGGACTTTACCGAGGTAATATATCACTTGGGCCCACAACCTTTCAGCAAAACGAACAAAAAGAAACTGAGAACCAAAACACCCCAGATAGAAATCTCTGGAACCTCGAGCTACTTAACTTGTAGATAACCCCGCTCTATGTGGGAACCTCGATGTTATAATAATAAACTGAGACACGACCGAGGGGTTCAAACCTCTCCCGGTCGCGCCTCGTCTTCTCCTTCGAAAGCATAACTTGCTCACGGAAAAAGACGATGGAGTACCACAGACTCTCGCGCCTTATCGTATCCGCAATTATGTTACCGAGAGAGAAAATCCTCAGTCCGATAGCTGCCAATAGATCAGGCACGCCACTGTGCGCTTTTTAAGACACAAAAATCCTTTGCGATATTTCCAAATCGATACAAGTTTTAAGTCTTCAAGTAAAGGTCATATATACTCCTTTCACGAAGGTCGGCAACGCGGTACTATCGATCAGGTGAGTCGTCTGCTCATCTACCCTGCTATAAACTTCGCTTTCTATTATAAGTATGGAAAAATCTCTGCAAGAAATTCTAGTGATTGTCAAAGACACTAATGCTCGGAGCACTAAGTTTACAAATCAAGTTAACTTACCATGGTAAATTTATGGAGAAATCATATGGTAAGCAAATGTAATCGTTTTTTTAGTTAAAAATTATTTTTAGTTACTTCAAAATTTCGTTTCTAGTTAATATTAATTTCTTGTTCAATAATCTTCTGCACTGACAGATTTAACAATATTTCCGTGCTATTTTTTCTATTTAGAATGAAATATTATTTTAAAAAGAAATCAGTTACTCCAAAGAGTATCATTTCAACGTAAAGTATTAATTACTCTCTGTTTTCTCTAGATACCACGTGCAGGTGCACTCAATAAAATTTCTATGTCTAATTTAGTTTATGACGAATGAATCATGGATTGACTTACACCGCCACAGCATGGATTAAAATCCGTGACCTTTAATCAGCAGTAAAAATAAATACGTGAGAATTACGCCTATTTTCCATGGTTGTCATAAAAATACATACTTTATTAATGAATTTCATAGGTATATTGTGAAAGAACCAATAGTGTATTATGTTCACAGAAGAAGAAACATTTATCCAACAAACATATAGTGTTGAGATATAAAATATGTGAAAATGTGTAAAATAATTATTTTTATTTTATTAATTACCGCAGTTTATTGTTTTGGGTTCCATCGTGAACAGGTATACCTATTTGAGATTGTTTATCTAAAATACCTATAACATGAATATTTTAAACAGTGAAATCCATTTTTCGATTCGACCTACAATGATGATCTCTCAGGAAATCTCGTATTCTTGTCTCTACTGCCTCTCGTGACTTCTAGATGTCCAAGATTGATGTTAGTCACTTTTATATAATTTGAAGTCTTGCGCTGATAATATGACGATTAATGCAGAAGCAATTGGTAGTTGTATTACTGACACATGTACTTTAGAAGGAGTGTTACATGTGCCTAAGATTGCTAAAAATATTATTTCGGTTAGCAGCTTAACAAACAGGGATTTTAAAGTAATTTTCCATAAAAATGTTGCAGTAGTAAAGAAAGAAGAGAAAAAAGTACTAGTAGCGCATAGGAACAATAACGGCCTCTACCTATATCACGAAACTAAATGCAATTTAAGTCCACAGGCCAGGTGGAGTGATGATTTGCGCAAGACGGCTGGCAGGAGCTGGATGCGAGTAGCCGAGGATCGAACTAAGTGGCGTGCAATTGGAGAGGCCTATGTCCAGCAGTGGACTACGATAGGCTGATGATGATGATGATGAAATGCAATTTTAAATAAACAGAATTTTACAAAAGAAATTTAGGCATCTTAGAATCAAACATAAGGACTCTTGTTTTCTCCATTAGAGTTCTATTTAGTCTTTCAGCTTTACCATTTAATTGAGGAGTATATGGCACAGTATAATCCAGCATTATACATATTTTAAGAATTTTGATAGTTTATCCTTCTGTCTTAAAAGGAACTTTTTCTCTGAGAATAACATTTGTTTATAAAGTGCTTAGGTACACGGTAGAAAAAGAGCCTTAGTTCTAGTGAAATAACCTCCAAGTTACCATATTTACTCTTACCATATTACTCTCGAAAAGTATTTCTGACTTAAAATGAAGTTTAATTTTTATAATAAAAAAACATACTTTACAGGCATCTGTTGAAAATAAGTCTGAAGAAGATAATGACAAATATGACCTGGAATCAAAAAAAGACTTTGATAGAACTTCAGAAAAAGAAAAAGAACTGAAACTGCTTCGTAAAGCAAAGAAAACAAAAGATAATAGTTACAGACGAGCCCTTGAAACCGTCCCATCACCAAAGAATAACGGAAGTTATAGGAGATTGCTTGAAGACTTGAGAAATGACTCTGAAGAAAAACTCAAATTGTCAAGAAAAGACGCAGAGGAAGTTGAAGTTCCTGACAGACGTGCAGGCTTAGATTCAAGTGAAGATAATGAGACTCAGGTAGAGGAAATAGAAGTTATAATTGAGCGCCTTTCCGATGACTACAACGAAAACGATACCAATAATGCTTCGAAAAAACCACCACTTACAAAAGAATCCAAGTCACTTAATTCAGACAGTTCACCTGTAGAGCTTGAAGAAAAATCTGTTTCGGATATTCCAACTGATTTAAAAAACGATCAAGACCCAACCAAGCAAAACAGAAATGGAATGGAGGAGATGAAAGAACGAATGGGACTAGGTTTTTTAAGCAGTATAGAACAACTGGATGGTCGTTCACTTTTAGGTATTTAAATCTTTATTTTATTTTATCTAAATTATGCAATCATGATTGATTCAAGATCACTTCATTGACTTTTTTAGTCTACTGACTACATTCTTCTAACATACTCGTAGTTCACCTATTCCAATAACATAATATTATGTTATTAATTTCTTTTATATAATAGTCTGCCAAGATTCTGCTACGCCTGATGGATTATTTACCCGATATCAAAATATTTTACATCCTGCACTATAGGTAAAGTCATTTCTGCTAATGGTCAACGTATTTTATGAGTACAGTATGAAATTAAGTACACAGTGATACATAGTGACAGAAAATTTTACAATTTGCACGTGTTGTTATAAGCTATTTCCGTCCATGGTGATTCGGTAAAACAGACTTAATAACAGCTAAGGCAGATGTTATTTCCACTATATATCAACTGTCAAAGTTCGGAAGTCCCTGTTGGCAGGCCCATTATTATTAATTAATCAGGCTGATAGTAAAGACTATTCAAAAAATATAGAAACGTTTTAATTTCACTTATAGCAAATATAAAAAATAATATCCGTATGTAGCTGTCATCTCCGCTGATATATGACTGAGTAGCTATGAAATAAACTCAAAACGTTTGTACTGTATCATTTGGTGTTTTAAGTTAATTACTGAGAATAATAAAACTATTTTTACAGAACCTTACCCCATAAGTCGCATCAGTGAAGTAGTGATACCTCACTATCGAACTATGTTTACAAGAGGTGGAATGATAGTCCGTCCGGCTGTTTACACCGTGCAAACATCTTCACCAATTGTTGATCGTGTAACAGCTCGAAGTTTACTATCAAATAGACGATTATTACCTGATATTTATAACAGACTCACAAATAATAAGATCGGGTATCCTAATCAAGAAATGAAGTTGATAGAAGATTACAATGATAATAATGCAAATGCTTATTCATATGTGCCTACGCATGCTCTTGCTTGGCAAAATGGAGAATCTGTGTCACCGTTAACAGAGGGTTCTTTAAATTCACAATTAGGAGTTTACAACCCCTACAGGGATAGTCTGCATCCCTCTACATTTCATTCTCAACCTCAACGTTATATATCTGACAGTTTTAGACCACTATTAAGGGTCAGTCACTAACTCTACGAACAACTAACTGTAGGTAATAAATCTCCACATCGTTATTGTTTCTATAAAAACGTAATAAAAGTATTTTTATAAAGAAATTGCCTTTATTCATTTACTACCGAAACATGGTGCAAATATGATACGCACATAGCTAAACATACATTTTAAAACCTCAGCCATATTCAACTATACTAGGTGCTTCACGGCTCTGGCTCAAAGCTGAGAGTAGTTTAGCACGCTGATGTTCAAGGTAACCACGCCGCTTTCAGTACGAATAGGTCGGCTCGTCCAAGGCGGTACTACCCTCGCATAGAAGACCAATCTGAAAATGATAACAAGCGTGCTGTTGTATGTCGTTGGTAAGGTGACTTGAGGCTAAATGATGCAAAAGGACCTCGCTAGCCCCTATTAAGTGGGTCACCACGGTACATTGTGTGCACTCACAATGAGCATGGTGACCACCATTCTTTTATTCTGCTCATGCTTTTCATTGGGCAGGGTAGAACCACTTTGGAAGGTACATATAAAAAACCCTTACTAATATGTTCACCACTGACTAATGCAACCGACGTACGACGACGTAAAACATACGCCCACAGAGAGCACACCTCAGAGCACCATTTGGGAACTCATGGGGAATGAATGGAATTAGCCGGGATTTGATTGAGTCCTGATTGAGTACTAGTCAGTCCTACGAGCCAGTTCGAATTGGTTCACGTTTACATTAACTCGAGTACGCCTCTCTCGAAGCAGAGACGCAATTTCCTCCAAAAGCAAGGTCTCAATGTTGCATTTAAAAAATATAACAACAATCAAAAAGACATATATACATACACACTTAGGCAATAAAAATGGTTTTATGGTTTTATATCTTTTCTGAGTCCGTTTGGTGACGGATTAAGAATACAGAGTGTCACCACCCCTATTCATCCAGCGGGTGTCGTAAAAGGCGACTAAGGGATAAACTACGCAAGACAACATCAATGCAAAGAGAAGGAAAACTTGAAACCAACACTTTTTTTTTTTTTACTTGTGGTTACGGCGGGGTGGTGTGTGTCAGACTCGAACCGACTAGAACCACACGGTGTGACCCTCTCTGCGCCTTGTATTGGAAGGAGTCCAGGGAGGGGATTTCCTCTATACCAACCCGTCTAGCCAGCGTGGTATAGTAGGACAAAACCTCCTTTCTAAGGAGAGGCCTATGTCCAGCACTGGACTGTTGAAGGCTGTTGATGATGATGATGATCTTTTCTGATACTTTTACGATTAATAACTCTAAAAAGTACATACAGTAATATTTTTTATTAAACCATTATCTGTAGCTAGATAATTATAAATTTATATTTTACTAGCTTCTGTCTGCGGCTTTGCCCGTGTGTTAATCAATTTTCACTGTAAAAAGTAGCGTATATCCGTCTTCAACAATCAAAAGAAGAGTATTTTCATGCCTTATTCAATTGAAACCGTTGTCTCCTGCACAACTTTCAATTTTAGCCGGTTAGCTGTGGAAGAGTAACAGACAAACAGATTTTAATTGATTTGACTACTAGATCTAGAATGTGTACTCATTCTAGTACAATATTGATCAAAGGGGCAGTTAGCGCTCCTTGGCCACATTCATCCGCTGCCAGCCACTTATCCAAAATATCTACATTGTAATATATATAGGCTATATAGGCTAGGCTATATAGAGTTCTTGAGTCGAAACCGCGTCTAGGTAACGTACTGTAGGACGTCCACAGGCCCCATAATCAAGACGTAACTGTTACGCGCCGAATGTCTTTCTACAATAGCTAACGCTTCTTTTCTCTTGTGGGTATTATTTACTCAGCGTTGAAATGACGTCATACCTATACCATACATACCCATACTTTTGTTAGTTTTTTATAACGTTTACCAATAAAATTATTCAAGTGTGTGTCAAGCCACGGTAGAAATATATGGTTGCGTAGTCACCTATAATGACACGTGGATTTAAAATAAACAGTTAATTGTTGTATTTACGAATTATTTTGTTATTTTTGTACAAAGCTTAAGGGCTTTTTAAAGGTTAGGCCTCTATAACTCATGAACTAACAAAGTTTTTTAAGCCGTTAAACTACATCATGATTTTTAGAACCAGTTGTTTAGCTTTTTAAAGGGGGGGAGGTCTATTTTAACAAAAAAATGCGAATAACTCGTAAAGGAATAAATATCAAAATTAAAAAATAATAGTTTTAAAAACTAAACAAACACGCTTTTAAACTAAAAAGTAGTAAATAATTTTGTTTAAACATTTTCTTTAGTTTTTTTTTTCAAGTTACTGTAGTGTCATCGGTCTTCGATAAATCTCCAAAGTTTCATCGAAACCCAAAGGATTTGGTTACAAACAAACATACAGGTGAAGCGTGTAAAAATACCTTAGCTATTGATACCTCAAAAGATGGGGTATACGCAAGAAAAAAAATCATCTCCAATTAAAGTATAGGAGGTACCTTAAATAAAAATAATATATTTATCGTCATTTTATTCAACGTGATAACAACACATTTCCATGCAAAGTTTTATCTTTCTTGCACCTACTGTTTGGGCTGTAAGTCAAGGAAGAACTGACGGACGGATATCGTCATATAAGTCTGTCCGTCCTTGAAACTAAATGGGTTCCGAGTTGTGAACTACGGAATTCTAAAATATGCAACAACGTCATCTATCGGAGATATACCGAACTATGCATTTCATACTCCTTCGTCCGCTTAATTCCGGTACGGAGTTTTTGCTTTACATTTGTTTTAAAAAAATAAGGTTTTAAATAAACATTAAATAATTAGAAAAAAAAACAATTATAAATACGTACTTAATTCAAAATATGATTTGTTTAAAATTTGTGTAAAAAAGTAAAAATAAGGAACAATTCTTTTGTTTTTTTCTAAACCCAAAATATTTTATGAGGTCGTCAAGTGGCTGTGGCCATTTCCAAAAGCAAAGTACCTAAATCAACTTTTGAATAAAAATAGAATTCTTAATAATTAAGAGGACTTCAATGTAATCGAATATTACAGAACAAGAAGTATCATGAACCGTTAATTTTTCCTACCGATTCAAAGCTAGCTAGCTATAAATTCTATAAAAGATTTAAAAAAGATTCATAGAATTAATGTTTTTTTATGATTCTCACTGTGGAATATTACGGCTGCTGATCAAGAAGTTTCGGGTTCGAATCCGGGTCGGACCAAATATTTGTGTAATCCTCAAATATTTGTTTCGGAGTCTCGGTGTTTCCTATGTATAAAATCTATATATTTACAAAAGAAAAGTATGTAAAGTATTTTTAAAAGTTGTTTAAGTAATACCCATCTGCTTAATTTGGGAAATATTTATTTATTTATATTTCTAAAACCAGTAAGAAAATATTCAATGTTGGCAACACTAAATTTGTCACTTATTTTGTCAGGGTTCCCAACATAGGGGTTTTTTCCCTAAATTTAGGGGGAAAAAAGTGGGATGGGGTTTGTTGGGGTATTTTTTGGGGATTTTTACTCAGTCAAATATTTATTAATTTTATATTTCAAAATAAGCAAAATAAAGGTGTATAGTATAGGCCCTGGAATTATCCAATCTAGCAAATTATATTCATTTTTTACTAAGAGAGCAGAGTTAAATAAACCGCGACGGCATGTTGTCCAACTCAATTATAAACATATTCTTATGCATTCGAGGTCAAGCATAAACTGTGCTTATATTGACTACCAATACGTTGATTGTTATTGTTATATGTTTATCAGCAGGTCATTCGTTAAAATGCTTAAAGTTATAGAAAAAAAAGTATTGTCAAAAATATACAAAGACCTGGGAAACAGATCCAGACTTAAAAGGCGAAGTAATAAAATAGTAAAGTAATAAAAAGTAAGTAATATTTTTTTTGGGGGAATCCCTAGTAATTGTGGGGCTTTTAGGGGTTTTTGATTGGGGTTTTAGGGAGATAAATTTTTGAGAGTTGGGAACACTGTATTTTGTTGTGGTTCGGCAACAGTGTTTCCACTTTTAGGGAATTCTCCCTTTTTTAGGGACAAATAGCTGATATTTTGGTTGGTTAAAGACAATTTGAAAATTACAGGGATTTAGGGGATTTCAGGGTAAAATCAAAGCCAATACTGGTAGCCCTGTTGTAAAGTAAATGATAGACTATACCACAGCTTTTTTCTTGGGGATTCCCCAGAATCCTAATAAATGCTATTCGTCAAAAAACTTTTATTTACCTACTTTCTTTGATGTCACCAGAACTTGGTCGTATTGTAATGTGTAAGTTCTTGATTTGATATGTTTGACGATTCTGTATTGCGGATTAATAGTGGTACTAGTGGCATCAATTTTTCAAGTTCAAGTTATTACAATATTAAATGGAAGGAATTAATAATCAAGCATCATCTTCGACGAAAAGAATTCTAAAGCAATGCGTCAACTTCCAAAAATTCTAATCCTGTAGATGTACGATCTTCTGTGGGCATTTTGTTATTATATATACCTACATTAAATAATATGCTGAGGTTTATTTTCTGTATTATATTGATGTTCCCTAAATAAAGGATTTATGAAAGTAGTTTAGGGAATTTTAGGGATAAATTCAAAAGAAACTAGGGTAAAATGGAAAACGAAAGTGGAAACACTGTTCGGCAACCACTGAACCACAACAAAATACAGTGTGGTTGGGGCCAAATTTAGTACGGTTTTTTGTTTTCTTGCATTGGAAAACGGTCCCCACTTCTGATTTGATCTCATCCATATTTTTTATCAATAAATTCATTACGACGACTTGAAGACTAGAAGGAAACGAAGACGTTAATTACTTGACATTGGCAGAAATAGCTGATATTAATCGGCTGGTTGCCATCATATCAAAAGAAGAGACAAATTTCGAACTTGTTTATAGCATTGTTTAAAGTCTTCTGAAGTAAATATTTGTCAGTGCACAATAAAAGCTACGCAAAATGGGCAAAAGATATTATTGTGATTATTGCGACAAACCAATGGTCGCAACGCCCTCAATGATAAAAACACATAATAATGGGATTGCCCATCAAAAGTTAGTTCACGAACATTATCAACAATTTAAAGGTGAGTGTGTGTCTGTGATGTTCATGAAAGTTTAAAATCAAATTTAGTTTATTTCCATAGATATAGGTTAGGTAAGTACATATACAATAATTTCAATTGTCAATCTGCGATCCAACCGCTCATTATTCAATTTTACATTTTTGGTGTTGATCTATTTACATATGTTATCATCATCATCATCAACAGCCTTTAACAGTCCTCTGCTGGACATAGGCCTCTCCTTAGCAAGGAGGTTTTGGCCTACTATACCACACTGGCCAGACGGGTTGGTATAGGGTTGGTTTCAAGTTTTCCTTCTCTTCTATGTTCAATGTTATGTGGGTGGTTTCCGCACTTAGTCCTTTAAATGGACCATTGTATGTGAGGGCGGCCATCACTCCAGCCAGCCCACCTCACTCCAGAAGCGGATAAGGTCTCCGAGTCTGTCCAGACATTCTGCAACAGATTTAGGAGATCCAAGTGTGTTTTTCCATGTTTCGGTGATACCTGTGCACTCAATGAGTGTGTTAGATTAGAGAAAAGAGATGAGATTAATTATCTTTGGAGATCTTAGGTTCCATCTATTAAAATATTAGAATATTTAGAATAAAAGGAATTTGAGTATATCAAATCAAACCAAATCAAATCATATTAAACCTTTTTTTATTTCAATGTCCAGTAGTCAGTCAGTTAGTCAGTCGTGATTCTATTCGTCTGTTCCAAGGTGTAGATCCTATGGAGAAGAACAGACAAGAAACTCCATGGACACTCTTTTCATACATATTTACATACATATTTCACATTATACACATATCCATAAATCAAGCATTATAAATTATTACAAAACTTAGAGAACAGTTTAGTTAAAAGGAATACACAAAAGTGAACGGCATATACTTAGCTTTTAAGGCTATATAATATCCTCAGTTACTGGTTGAATAGTAGAGAGCTCCGTACTGGTCCACCTCTCGACAACAAGTCTTTTAATCCAGTCGGAACACTCGTTTTTATAGGCGAGGACAAGCAACTTCAATATTGTATGACTACCGTCATCAAACTATACTATCTTCAGAAAGTATTTAAAGTAATTTATTAATACAAACAAATATCAATATTTTTATAAAATATATAGTTAAAAGTAGTAATGATTACATTAACATGACTAACAGTGTTATAGGCAACGGCAAGCGAATAATAAATAATAAAATAAAATAAATATTTTGGACATCTTACACACAACATCATCTAGTCCCAAAGTAAGCAGAGCTTGTGTTATGGGTACTAAACAACTGATATAAATACATAAACATACTTTTTTTTTGTAAATACATACATATTATACATAGAAAAACACCCAGACTCCGAAACAAATACTTGTGTATCACACAAATATTTGGTCTGACCCGGGAATCGAACCCAAGACCTCTTGATCAGCAGCCGCATACGCTAACCACTAGACCAACAAGGCAGTCAAATATAACATACAAGTTTGTATTTTAATCAACTACCGTCATCAAACAATATCTTCTGAAAATATTTAAAGTAAATAATTAACAAGCATAAATCAATATTTATATATAATATTTAGTTACATTAACATAACCCTAACAAGTGCATGCGACACCGTTTCCTCTGCCCCTAAGCATGCTCTGCATAGGCAACTGTCAGTTATGCCTTATTATTATTATTTCCTTCTCTTTGCATTGATTTTGTTTTGCGTAGTTTATCCCTAAGTCGGCTTTTACGACATCCGCGGGATGAATAGGGGTGGTGACACTCTGTATTCTTAATCCATCACCACACGGAACATACACAACAATTATTAAAAATATTGCCTGTTTATTCCGGCTAATTTCAAATATTGCCTGTTTGTTCCGCCTAATTTCTGGAATGTCCTAAAAGTATTACATTTGCTTTGCCTCATCAGTGTGAAGTTAGTCAAAATGAAAGTTTATCCAAGTCGTAATACTAAAAGGCAACTCCAAACTAGTTTTGGATGAAAAATTTCCAGTCTAAAGATATCACAAGACGTTTGCTTATTACTTCTTTTATTTTTCTATATAATCTCCTTCTGACTACACACTTCTCTCAATAATGCACAATACAAATTCTTATAATGAAAACTTCATTCAAAAGTATTAAATGTGTATTAAAAAAATTTTTATATTGAGATATTTTTATATTTATAAGGTAATATTCCAGACCACCCTATAGTATTGCTATTTTTAAATATTCCAACTGGGAAACTCCTGTATAGGAGTTTGGGGCTTAACCCCAGTACCTCAGAGAGCATTCCTAACCGTCAATCCCATGCCTAATCTCTCACTTGTTGAGAGTTGTTGTGTTGGATATTGGTCAGATTGAATTATGAGACTGAGGGAACAGAGATTGCTAGGTTCACTCTTTGCACATACATAACAACAACAACCCTATGAGCCAGTCAGCCTGTGACCACGGCCAGTGCAACCTGGTTGAAACGTAAGGCAATCAGAGGTATGTAATACCTATAATAAGTGATCACTTTAATTCCCATAACAATAATATTTATAACCCTATATATGTCTTGTGCATATGGCTGGTTTCCATTTAGGCTTGCCACTGTGGCTGAAAACAGCTAGGAGGACATCATCATAACGACACTTATATATGTACTTATCACTTTCAGATCCTGAAACCATATTAGCCGAAGAGAGTAAGAAGAAGCCATGTACTCGCTTTGCTAATGGCCAATGTCAGTTTGGAAGTATTTGCCGTTTTTCACACTACACTAAAGACCAATTAAATAGTCTTCAAGAATGGGGTATGTATTCACACATTGAAAAATTTAACATCACCGTTTGTATACAGTAATATATAAAAATCTTAAGCTGGTTTGTGTATGCATCAAGTCCCAAAATGCTCTACACCGAGCTCAAATTTTGACAAGTTATACAATTCGCTTTAAAATCACAATATGTTACAGCTAAACATGACGAAGTATTAAGTTGAAATATTAATTGTGTAAAAAGAGTATTGATTTGTTTATTTATTTTATCGTGAGATTACTCTGTCCTTAGATCATATCAGATCTACATCTTCTGTCAGTTACTGCTTCACATAGACCTCTCCTTTTAAGGGAGGTTAATGCTTACTATACCGTGCTGGATAGATGGATTGGTATAGTTTGTTTCAAGTATTCTTCTCTTTGCAGTAATGATGTCCTGCGTAGTTTGCTACCTGAATCGCCTCTTTTTAGATTCCTTATTCCTTAGAACCCTTATAGATTTGTCATGTCGGTCCGTCCGTCCGTCCTCGACCTGCTGCGTCTATAGTGTGGGGTATCATTAGATAGGTCTTTTAAAAAAATTGCGAGGTTGCTCAAAATATTTTTCGATTATGGTATCCCTTTGCAAGTTATTCAACGGCTGGATCCAAAAATATGAAAAAGTTCATAAGAGTAGTCCATATATTGAACTTTAAAGGAAAATTATAACGGCTTAGATAGCTTTTTTTGTTCAGGAGTTATAGGGGTCTGACTTGTGAAATACGCTTATTTGGAAAACTTCGTACAAAAATAACGAAATAATGAGTAAACATAACAATTATCTATTGGACATCGCTTGGCATTGTATATGACTTCGAAACCCTATTCTATGCCTTTCCTAATTCCTTCCTTCGATTTCATAATTCTGCCTGATATTGCATCATTAGGGAAACATACCTTCTTCGTAAGATCAATATTTTTCATACCATTTTATAGCCAGAGGCAGGCCTCAAAAACTGTAAAAAAGTGAAGCTTTGTTAATGCCACTTAATAATTGAGAAGTTGCAAATTCACCGAACCGAACCCGAGACCTCATACTCCCGGGTCGGACCAAATGTTTTTAAGATCCGATCTGCAATTTGTTTCAGAGTTTGGGTGTTTTCTATGTATAATATGTATGTATTTTATATCAGTTGTCTAGTACCCATAATACAAGCTTTGCTTAGTTTGGGACTAGATGGCTTTGAATGTAAGATGTACGAATAAATATAAAAATGTTATACAACCCGCCTGAAAGATTATTTACTTAATATTTTATCTGATTTCTTCATCATTTCTTATCAACGTCACCACAAAAGCATCCTTGTCTTGGCAGGGCACTGATAATACTTTATTATTTACTGTTTGTTTCAGTGACATCTAAAAACGCATCCAAATCAGAAGCCATTTACCCATCATTTATAGACCTGGTTAGCAACATTTTGTCCGAGAAGTCAAATAAAGCTAAGGAGTCATCAGATGGCGACACTGTAATATATGATAAAAATGGCATCACACATGTATTACCATGGACATATAACCCCGTCTTTGACACTTATGGAGATAATTTGCCACCAAGTTTGAAACGTGTTAAAATAGAAGATTTCTCTGATGCCAAAATAAATGGGTGGGGTTGAAATGAAATAAAGGTAATTTTAAATTTAATATTACAGTTATATTAGGTATTATATTAACTGAGTCCCGTGTTAACTGTTTTAAATAACCCGAGTAACGATTCTGCCAGTGAAAGTGCCTTCAAAATCGGTCGTTTCGTCTGTTAACTGTGACTGACGGCTTAACGTGTTCTTCGAGACCCTTAGGTACATATTTCTCAATACAGTTGACAAATTTTTAAATGATAAAGAAAAATGGATTTGACTACTTGCTCCTTGTCATTTTATTCTACTCATGTGAATGTTGTTATCACATTGTTTAAGAGCATGATTTTACTTTTGTAAGTAAAGATTCTACGTGACGAATAAAGGCCATTCTTCTCTTTCTTTTGATCTTAAAATTAATATTTAATCTTTTGTTACCAGTAATTTGGCCAATATTTGAGCACATATAGTTTTTACCTTTGTTGTAAGTAGATGCTCCTACTATGTTGTACCCACTTTGTTTTTTTTTTTCTTTTTTAAATTAGCTTGCTCTAATTTTTAATCACTATAATTTGCATCAGTCCTCTAACATGGTGTATATTATATTAGTGGCAGCACCTTACCCCCATATCAGGTTTATAAACATCAAAACTATGTAAACATTGGCGATTTGAAAGTAGTGGCCGCTTTTTATTGCCATGTTCTTTTCTCCGGCTCTACCTATTGTTTGCGAACATGGCATAAATGTACATGTATAATCTTGACCTGTCACAAGAGAAAATTTGCATCCTAAGTGAATAAAGAATTTTGAATTTGAATCAATGCATACGTCATACATATTGTATTAATATGGGGCTGCCATTCGTCCGGATTAGTCCTAGTTTAGACACCGTCCGGAAGCTTTCAAGTTTCATTTATAATCCGTGTCAACAGGACTACAAATTTGGAGGTTTTTGGTCGGTCGGTTTAAGATTTATGAAGAACTCTTAGATCTCCAAAAAAATACATTTCATGTTTAAGAAATATACAATGTGATATTTATTAGATAGAATTGTATAAATAAAAATCTATTGACGTGTCCGGGTTTTGAACTTTAAAATTCTGTGAATTTGCGCTTTTTGTCCTGGTTTCAAAATGAGATGGCAACCCTAATTAATAGAACAACACAAATTAAAAAGTCACTCGTTAGTTCCACCTTATCAATCTTTATCGTTCCGATAGACTTTTATAGTGAAACTACAATAAATCTAGTTATATGAGCGCAAGAAAATTGAGATTGGAAATGTTACACACTCTGCAGAGACTAAAGATTTTATGTAATTTTATATCTATTGTAAGTTCCAAATATTTTAAAGAGCCTCACCGTTTGCTGATCGAATTCTTGAAATACTATTTTTAGCCTATCTGTCAGATAAAATACAGATTTCGATTTCACTAGTTTTATAGATGTCAAATAAATTTTGGTTGCAGCTCCGTATGCCTATGTCCTTTCTCAGGCTCTAGACTATCTGTGTACCAAATTTTATTTTAATCGGTTCAGTAGTTTTGGCATGAAAGCTTGACATACAAAGTTACTTTCGCATTTATAATATTAAATTAGGATAACCGGGACTGATCTTGATACTCTAGTGTTTAGTGATCCTGACAGCTAAGCCAGCGAGCGATTCCGACTCAGAACAGCACCCTAGCAGAGTAGCAAACGTATTTCGTTTTCTATTCTATTTCTCTATTCTCATGTTTCATTGGCTAATGACAGTCAGTCATGTGATGAGAACAAAATATTAGCCAATGAAACACGAGAATATGGGAAAATAGAATTGAAAACGAAAAGCTTTTGTATCTTAGCTAGGGGGCTGATCGATCTTTTCTGTTTGCCTCTCAAATCCAAGGCCTATTTGCACATTCTGATTTTTATATTATTATGTTTAAAAGCCTGACGAAAGCCTGAAGTATCTGACTAGTAGAATCCAAGAGTAGGGTTGACCATCCTTATTGTGAGTGCATGGAGACCCACACCATGGTGGCCTAGTGAGGTGCTTCTGGATAATTTGGCCTCCTGTCTCGCACACATCATGTTCTCCAAGAAAACTTTTCCATTCTCATGTGTTAAGGCTGACATCGGCACCTATTACTACCATATTGTAGTTATAATTTAGAATTATTTTTTTGTAAGCTGGCAACACCAGTTAGTAGTTAATTTTGTTTAAGACAAAATTAGCAATAATAAACTTTGCTTCTTCCCTTTTTCTGTTCGAGACACCACGTTGGACGTTTCATTTAAACTCCTCTACCACAGTCACAGTTAACCTATTAAGCCACGCCGCCAAACCATTTTTACTTATATTGTTACAAAATTCTACACTTTTTTCAGGTGACTGTTCTCCAAGTAAGTCGTTCTGAAGAGACTCAAACCATAACGGTTTTAAAGTTAAAAACAAAAGATAACGTAGATGTTCTCCTGAATGAAATAAACGCATTGTTTGACCAAAAACATCTCATTATTATTTACAATCCCCACCGCACAATGTATAACAAAACGAAAAATAAAAAACCAGATGGAGTAATTAACTATAGAAAGTTCGCTTCCCCTCTTTATTTTCATGTCACAAATAATGATATAAAACGAAAGGAAAGAAGAGAAGATAGAACTGCCAATCATTATGTCTCGAAATGGGTCAATAATCATCAAACACGAATGAACTATGTGAACGAAACTTTAATAAACCGTTTTGGTCCGACTATTTACATACATAATGAAATGAAAAGAATACTACGAGATGGGAAGGTGTTTGATACGTTGAGGCGAATGATAGCACACCTGGAACTACCTGGCAACGAGCAGATCAAACAGAATGTGTTGAATTGTTATAAAAAAGTCAAACCGCCACCAGTTTCTACGGGCTGGGAAAACATCAAGACGAACAATTTAGTGAGGCATATAGTGAAAGACCCTTACAATGATAATGTTAACTGATTGTTATTAACATAAGGCATATAAGTACGTATTTTTGTTAAGAAAATCTTGCGAAAATTAAAAAATGAAAAAAAAAAAATTTTTAGACGTATGACATTAACCCTATCCTGAGAGGAGACCAGCAGTGGGACTTTATGGGTTGTTGTTTATGGAAAAACTCTTATTTTAACATAATATTTTAATGCTTTGAAACATCTAATGAGAACTGTTTTTATACTCGCGAATTTTACACATACTCATGTTTTTTTACTGTATGAGAAGTTAAGATGTTATTATGGGTACTAGACAACTGATACAAATACATAAACATACTGTTTTTGTAATTACATACATATTGTACATAGAAAACACCCAAACTCCGAAACAAATATTTACTGATCACAAACATTTGGTCCGACCCGGGAATCGAACCCGAGACCTCAAGCACAGCAGTCACATACGCTCCCACTGCGCTACCGAGGCAATCAATCTTTAGGAAGGAGGTTTAAATATGAGATACTTTTACAGATAGGTATATATTATACTAGCTGACGCATCGAACTTCGTACCAACTTTAAATTCCCAGAACGTGATCGCAATGCCACCTACCGGGTCCAATTGTAAATCTAAACCGTTCTCGAACCTACTTGAACACAAAAAAAATCATCAAAATTGGTTCAGCCGTTTAATTACAACGAAAAGTGGCATTATTTTACAGATAGGTATATATTATATAGATAGACACGAAAACATGCAACAGCGCCATCTAAGGAAGACACATCAAACTATATTAAATAACTACTAATTCTGTATCGCGATATACAAGTATATCGTATATATTGCGGAACAATTGTTACTTGTTTAAAACGTATGTTACTACGGAACCCCTATGCTGTATTTTTAATTAAAACTACTTACATTTAACTGCAGTTACTTTTAATAATATGTTTTGATTACAAATCCTACATTGCACATGTTCACAATGAAATTCTTGTCACTATTGAAAATATCCATAGTAAGTCTTAATAATTATTTATATTTATTTTATGTATCGCAATCGGACACCAATTCGTGGCCAACGACATCCATGTACTCAAGAAAAACTTCCACCTTTTTTGACGAATTAAGATTGCCTTACCTATCTACCTACTTCCTTTCTAAGGAAAAGCCTATATGCATGAGTAGACCTCTGTTGATAAGTATCTGCTCCCCTTAAACTGGAGAGGGTGTAAAGAATTTAGGTTCCAGTAACCTCATTATCTCAATACGGTGGCACACTCGAGGTCTAGTAAGCTGTTTAGAGGTTTTTCTGTATAATTGCTTTAGAAGTGTTTTTAGTATTACAGTCCTTGAAATGTAGCTGATCTGAGTAAGAGAATGTTTGAGGCTGGTGTGCTATTCTCTTATGGAGGGGTGGCAAAAGAAACAGACGCGTCACCTGATAGCAGGCGCTTAGATAGTAGTATGCGTATGCGACTTCTTATCAAGAGGTCTCGGGTTCGATTCCCGGGTCGAAACCAAATGTTTGTATGATCTGCAAATTTTTGTTTCGGAGTTTGGAGTTTTCCTATGTTAAGATTTTACAGAAATAATGTATATGAAGGCATTTATAGTAAGGTTATTGGTGTCAGTTGTCCAGTACCCATAGTACAAGCTCTACATAGTTTGGGACCAGTTTTTTTATTATTATTGTGAACTTTGTTGCACTCAATATTTAGTCCTTGCACCTACCGCATCATATTTCTACATCGCCTGAAGGATCACTGGTAGAGAATGCCTCATGGCATTAAGTCCGCCTTTGTACAACATGTGCAGTAAGTTTAAATAAATAAATAATTAATGTTGTGTGTCAGATGACCGCAATATTTATATTTAATGACTATCGATACTGTTTGAACGCAACTATAGAATTAATTTAATTTGGTTAATATCCTGTTTTTTGCAATGTTTTTTTCCAAATTACATTGACATACAGTTTATTATATCCGTACTAAGCTGGTCCCCCCGCACGCCAAACCAAACTACTCATGAAAAATTTCATGAGTCAATGTCATCACATTGTTTTGACGGCCTTGGAGCCTCGCTAGTTCTGAAAGGAATTCGAAGAGCAAAACAGCTTTCAACTTCATAATTTGCCGACCTCAATGTAAAACTAACAGCACTCGTTAATTAAAATTACTTGTCCAGCTTTGCATTTGCATTGTGCATCGCAGAAGTGTGTAGAATTCAAATAAGTAGATAAAAATAAGAAAACGTGTTATGAGTATCAACAGCTTCCAAACTTTTAAGACCACACATTAACGAACTTTAAAATTGCATTTCAGACTGCAATATTTTGCTACGGAGATGCATTAACCGATAATATTGATATACCAACCTCACTGGACACCATCAAGCAATATTTAGACTCCCAAATAATTCTGGAAATACTTGCTAACGAGATCACACTTAATCATGACTTTAAAGAATTTGAGTCGGAAGAAAAAAAAGATGTAAAAATGAAACAAAAACCTGGTAATTTATTAGTTATACCTAGAATCACGTCCCGTGCAAATAGAATTTGGAAAAAAGAAGATAGAAGGAATTCAGAGAAATATTTCGATGAAATAAAGAAAAATAACCAAGAAATAAGCAAATTGAAAAGAATAGAAAAAATAATCAAATTCATGGAAAATAACGTTGAATCTACGAATTACTTTCATTCAGAGGTACAAAGGATAAAGAAGAACAGAGAAGTGATGGATGAAATAAGATTAATGATTCATATAGCTGACACAACAACAAATAAGTCTTATGCAAAAGACATTGATAGTTGTTATGATATTGTTGTTGAAGACAAAGAAATAGATTTATTTTCGGGTAAATTGAATAATTTGGTAATAAAAATTCAAGATTAATTCATGTACAGCTGTCCAAATGTTTTTATTTATTGCTACCTAATTAAGAAATAAATGCTACGTGGAAATTATTAAAACACAAAGATTTTTTTAGAGTTCCGTATTTCTTGTCTCGGTATCATTGCCGCAGAGCGCCCTACACTACGTTTGTCTATCGTGGTTTCCACTCTAGCACATTTCGGCTCCAGCGACCATCAGTTTGTCAATTCATGTGACATGACAATTCATGTGTCAACCCCCCTTTGCACGAACTCAAATTTCAAATACTTATAATCTGAAAGAATTTGGATACTTTTTCCTAAGATACAGACAGGTTTCCACCTGCCTAGTTTAGGATGGGGTGTCCATTTGGAAAAATTTTTGTATAAAATTTCTTAGTATTTAAGTCATCCATTTGTGCACTTGTACATTACTTGAAATAAATATTATTATTATCAGTTGGTCTGGGGACATGACCGACCGACTTCCAACTCAGCGTACTGATTCTCCATGCGATGTCGGTAAATCTAGTTCTCTGTCGTACAACGTTACAGATAGTCTAGAGTAGAAGAAAGGACAAAGGCTACTTTTTACACACGACGCTTTTATAGCCAAGTTGCCCTTAATGATTAAAAGCCATTACAGAGAGTAAGCAACGACGGCGCGGTTAGTACTTGATGGGTGACCGTCAGTGGCATGATACCATGACCGTATTCATGATTCGGAGCTCATATTAAACAGTCGGTCCTAGTTGTTATCACAAGATAACAGTCGTTAAGCTTTCGGAGCCTTCGGGCGGTTTAAAATTATCCAAACCAACACGTAATGGGCCAGCGTTGGACTTTACCCTCCTGAGAGGAGACAAGAGCCCATTAGTAGGCGGAGCCGCGGACGAAAGCTAGTCTAATATAAAATACAATTTCATATTGTCACGGTAATCAATTCATAATGCACTCAAAAACTAATTATAAATTTCAATGGACACTGCAGCGTTATGCATAATATCTGTAAGTTTTATTTGAGTAACCTTTTACGAAAATATTATTTATTGAAACATATGTACATATGTACCACATGTATCTGGTCCGGAATTGTAGGAGGCGAAAAGAACCCTATCACAGCCCGCTTAGAGGACAGTTCCCACTTCTTCGAATGTTTTAAGTTACTAGCGTTACTTATCTTTCCTCTCAATTGACTCTTCTGTTAAATATCTAGTTTTAATTATTGTAAGTACCCATAAAAACCCGTGGTGATGGATTGTCCGTGTGGTGGATTAAGAATACAGAGTGTCACCACTCCTATTCATCCCGCGGGTAGTAAAAGGCGACTAAGGGACAAACTACGCAAGACAACATCAATGCAAAGAGAAGGAAAACTTGAAACCAACCCTATACCAACCCGTCTGGCCAGCGTGGTATAGTAGGCCAAAACCTCATTTCTAAGGAGAGGCCTATGTCCAACAGTGGATTGTTAAAGGCTGTTGATTATGATGATACAAAGTGAAACCAAGTTGCATACAGAATATGTAGGTAAACATTATCCAACTTTCTATAGAACAGCAAAAAAGTAACAATTGAACGTTGTCAAACAACATGAAGAGATTTGTTATGTCTCATTTCAATAGGCGGCAGTAGTAGTACTACTATCAGGAATTCTGTCTGTTTGTAAAGTCTTCCGCGATACACGAGTTGTCTTTTTTATTATAAAACTTTGTAAAAACCATTTGGTTTGTATAAGGTTTGCCTTCTCTTTGCCGCACTGTTGTCATCCGAAGTTTACGCTAGTTCTCGAGTGACTAGGGACGAAAATACGCAGGTCTGTTAGATAAATATGATAGTGACACATCGTATTCTTAACCTAGTTGCTACTGCTACTGCGTAGTAAACGTTTTACCAATTACGTAGCTACCATCAATGTGATAAATGAAACTGCTTGTTGGTCTTGTGGTTAACGTATGCGGCTACTGATTGAGAGGTTCCGGGTTCGATTCCCGGGTCGGACTAAATATTTGTGTGATCCACAAATATTTTTTTCGGAGTCTGTGTGTTTTCTATGTATAATATGTATGTGTTAACAAAAAAAAGTATGTTTATGTAATTATATCACTTGTTTAATACCCATATTACAAGTTCTGCTTGTTTGGGACTAGATGATGTTGTGTGTAAGATGTCTGAAATATAATAATATCATGGTGGCAGTCAAACACGCAGGTTAAAGGTCCAACTCTGCTACAAAGCTAATGATAAACAACTCTTTACAGTTCTTCTCCAATTTTGGAGGTATAAAATCAATAGAATATCCCATAGTTTTGGAAATAACAATACTAGAAAATGATCATACAAGAAGGGCGATATCGATTCAAACCACTGCTGACGTAGCACTAAAAGCAAAACAAAAACATCAACAGAAAATAAAAGAAGTGTCCGAACATATCAAACAATATTTTTTATCAACAATGTACATATACACAGAAATGAAAAAAATTCAAAAGAGAGGGTTTTTAATGGACAAGGCAAGAAGAATGTTACGTCTATTGCAATCCTTGGAGGGTACAACTAGAGGTGATATGCTAAAGAAAAAATTGTTGAAATGTTTGAAGACAGTTAAACTACCAAAACCACCCGAACCAATAAAATTAGAAAACCAAAATCATGTGATACATTATATTGAAAACCTTTATGTGGATCAAAATTACTGAAGAATAATAATGATATTATAAATATTCAATGTTTATTTTTAGAGCTCCACAAAACTTCAGATTTATTAAATTACTAGCTGACCCGGCGAACTTCGTACCACCTTAGAATATATATCATCCTAGCCATTCCCAAGTTTATTTGTGGACCAAGAGCCCAGAGCCGCCAGACCTACGTCATTAGTGCAAAGCTGAAATTTTCAGGATTATTAGTACAATGTCTTGTTAAGATGTATGTGTACCCATTAGCTTGAAAGCGGGGCCGTTTCTGAGATAGCGTGAAGTACAGATGGATAAAAATCTTACTTACCTACGTTAAAGGTACAAAGCTAGTATTTACATATTTTTTCAAGAATATTATTTAAAATTAAAATTCATTACTGCCAGACACTTTCCGTGGGCCATTACTTCTGCCAGACGTCTTGAAAGTTGTGAAAAAATTAGGTAAACTACGTTATAGTAGCAAACCTAAATTTTATACAATTATCTAAGGTACTATTTTAAGACCCTTTGTATGCGGCCGAAGGGCCTATCACCCCCCCAGACATATATTTGTAGTAATTAGGAAGCTGAGGTATATCATCTTTGGTATTATTTCAAGAATATAATTGTAAAATATTAAATGGTTTTTACACGCTTTTTGGATTGGTCATACAAAGGGTCTTGAAATAGTACCTTAGATAATATGTATAAAATTTAGGTTTGCTACTTTAACGTAGTTTACCTAATTTTTTCACAACTTTCAAGACGTCTGGCAGAAGTAATGGCCCACGGAAAGTGTCTGGCAGTAATTAATTTTAATTTTAAATAATATTCTTGAAAAAATATGTAAGTACTAGCTTTGCACCTTTAACGTAAGTAAGTAATATTTTTATCTATCTGTACTTCGCGCTATCTCAGAAACGGCCCCGCTTTCAAGCTAATGGTTACACATACATCTTAACAAGACATTGTACTAATAATCCTGAAAATTTCAGCTTTGCACTAATGACGTAGGTCTGGCGGCTCTGGGCTCTTGCTCAGCAAATTCCCTTGCACAAAGTGGGCAAGTAAGCTTACCGCTCTCATAATTATAGTGAATGACAGCGAGCGGACGGGCTTTAAGCTCATCGCGCTTCGCGTCGAGATCAGATAAACGCTGTTCCTCAAATTCGCAGATTCACTTCTTCACAGTCTCGCGCAATTCCAGTGGCTGTGTTGCCAAACTCTCCCGGCGAGAGGGCTCTATATTGCATCTTTTCATGTGACGCTTCAGAACGTCTTTATATCTGAGGAGTTGTCCGCCATGCTTTCGCTTGCCCTCCTCTAGCTCAAAGCATAAGATGGGCTTCGCCATTCTCTCTTCCGCCATCCGTGATACGTGACCACACCACCGTAGTTACCGACGCATCAGATATGCCTCAATGCCACTAACATTGGCGCGTCTTAGAACTTTGGTATTACGCACCCGATCTGACCATCGGATGTTCGTGATGGTGCGCAGGCATTTTAGGGGGAATCGATCGAGAGTGCGTATATGGTGACGATACACACACCAGGTCTCGGTAGAATAGAGAAGGTTTGGCAGCACGATCGCCATGTAAACCGAGATTTTAGTAGCCAGGTTTAGGGTCGTGCGAGCGAAAGACCTTGGAATACAGCTTGCCAAATGCTGCAGCTGCAGTACTTATCCTGCCGTTGATCTCAGCGTCAAAGACACACTTAGCTGTTATAGTATTCCCCAGATAACATCGTCCTCATCAAGCTTAATGGTCAGTGTCTCACGACCATTGATGTCTAGGGACATCACTTCCGTCTTCTTGACACTGATTTTTAGGCCTAATTTGCAGTATGCTTGGTGGAAAGCGGACATCAGCTGTTGCAGGCCGTTTGGGGATTCTGCCAGGAAGCAAAGATCATCAGCATACATGATATCTGTGATCGCTGCATACGAGACTTTTGAGAGATACGAGAGATTTTGGGGTCGGCTACTAGTTTAAACGGTTTAATCTGGAAATCAGTTTTTTCATGGAGCGATTAGCATCGGACTTTCGCAACCTTGAGGGTGAACTGTACATATTTGAATACCATTGTTTTAAATAAGTTATGCTATAAGTTAAATATACAACGTAATAATATATAATAACACAGAATATCATCCTAATAATGACAGCATTCTTGCTGTATTATTTCGTTGGTGAGTGTGAGACCGGAGGCCCAATCATTCTGCATCATTCTCCCGTCATGGTATGGGTCACCATGCTGCATTGCCTACCCTCAAAATGAGGATGGTGACCCCTACTCCTGGATTCTACTCATACTTTCCGTCAGGCAGAGTAGGCGTTACTTTGGTAGGCTTAAATATTTAAATATAAATAAAATAAGAATGCTATGTATTTTATGTTTCCAACTTTTTAATACGTTTTTGTCTAAAACTAAGGACAGATACATATAATTGAAATCAAATAAAACTACAATGCTCATATGTTTCTAATGTTTTTTATCACTTTTTACCGACTTCATAAAAAGGATTCAAATCAATTTTTTTTTGTGACCTCATAACCTTTTAACTGGGTGAACCGATTTTGATAAAAAAAAATTAAATTGAAAGCTGGTGCCTTCCATATGGTCTTATCATAAGGAAACCAAGATATATTGATAAAATCCTGGAGAAATCGAGGGAACTCCTCAAATATCATACGCATACCTGTCGCGATTAAGGTACTCGGAATAGTTTTGCTTTGAAGTCGGTTTTTTTGTTATATTATATAAAAATCAAGCTTGTTGATCATTTATGATATAAAGAAGCCTCGGCGAAATCTTCGTCATATTAGAAACGAGATCATAAAATTCACTGCCAGGTTTTATTTCGGCTTTTATTGTACCCTGCAACACAAAATAAAATACCAATTTAATATATTAATATTGAATTACAAATCATATCCATACAAATTTTATAAATTTGAAAATAAGTCAGTCTGCCTGTTACGATTTCACGTCTAAGACAGCAAGCTTTTTATAACTGCGATCATTTGTTGGGTACCTCTTTTAAATACGCCTTATGACCTACCGATAGGCCAAGATTATTGTAAGTCCTGCTCTCATTAGCAAATCTCAAAAAAACTTCGAACAGACCGAATAAGAAACGACAGTTTGATCTAGCTTCTATGGCAAAACAAAAGGATTACCTTTACATACAATAAGGAGTTCAAAAATTTAAAGAACGCATCAGTACTGTAGAAGAGGGTTTTTTAAAAATCTTTACAAATAAATTGATTTTCAAAACTTTAGGTCTAAGTCCTTACCAGAGTACGCTGGTTGGACATTCTTAATGCGGATTTCGGATCCACTTCTTCTACCCAAACAGCGTTCCAAGAGTCCTTTAAAAGGTATACATAGATTATTTTGTAACTGAATTATTCATCGTGTATAAATACATCAGGTCTTTACTAAGATAACATACTAACATTGAGCCTATATGTATGTATCAACCTAGTCATCGAAAACGCCAACCAATCCGCTCTTGGGTCCGCATCCATCCGCTGCCAGCCCAATTCCTGGTGTTGGTAGCGGTGTGACATAGTATGTGAAGAATCCCCGCGGTTGCGGTATAGTTCTACATATCTACTAACATTGACTTCAAGATGATTAAAATAGTTTAAGTACATACCCCACTTCTTAATGCCTTACTGACTATAACGTCGTCTTGTGGTTTTGCCGCTTCCTCCAGCATAGACTGCTTAGTAACTTTTTTTACTATCTCCAAAGGTGCCTGTAAGAAGTTAGAATTAATTTTGTGTTCCTGTCCCGAATGAGATCAAAACTGACTTGAATATTTACGCTACATTTTTATAGAAATTCTGTAGAAAAATATTTTTAACACAGTAATACCTCGGACTTACGCGATAGGTGGGACCAAGCGATAGCCGCATAAGTCGAATTCGCATAAGTCGGGGTTCAATTTTGCATATAAATACTTATAAAGTTTTTTGTGAAATCTCATACCAAGATTGGCCAATAATTCTTAAAGCATCTAAAACATTGAATTGCTTCCTAAAGTCTCTGACAGAAAGATCGTTATTTAGTCTCATAGCTTAATTTAGATGTGCAAATGATCGCCTTGTGTAGTAAGCTTTAAATGTTTTATTGACTCCCTGGTCCATTGGTTGAAGGGAGCTGGTAGTATTTAATGGCAAAAATACAACTTCCATAAGTCCAATAGCGTAAGTCGAGGTATGACTGTACTTTACTTCAGAACCCCATGAAATTTTGGCATGAGAATCAATAAGATACCTTGTTTGAAATAAAAGAAACCAGTTCAAACTTCAAGCAAAAAATACCAAAAAATTGTGATAAAGTATTATACTTACCTGGACTGGTATTATCTCTTTGTTATTGGGTGCAACTGCGTTTTCAGGTCTCTGTTGACAAATATAGTATTTGCACATTCAAAGTTTTTTATGTGCTCCATAAAAGTTATATAGTTGATCCCTTACGGCTGCTATATTTCATTAAGGCATTCAAAATTATCTATATTTAAAGTAGATGTTATCTCTGTTTAAATCATGCATTTTTTATAAAGAGGCAGGTGGTTTGTTTGCAAGTCCGTGCCCAAACAAAACGCTTTGCATACCCGAGCCGGCCATGATGCTTCTCCATCTTCAATAGAGAAATATACGCAGCTTGTCGCCTTGGAAGAAGTTGTTTTGCAAATGCCAACCTATATTATTTTACAGTTAAATAGAGCTATCCTGGTGTTGGGCCTTCGTCATTTTTACTAGTATTAAAACAGAAAATGATTCCGGGTCAAGACAGCCCAAGCCGTTCAAGTCGAAGCATAATAATCCTACGTATCAAAAAGCAGATTTACTTACTTCAGAGTAAAGATATTGAGGCACAAATCTTCTGATTAAATGAGAATGGTGGTTACGGGGACTTCTTCCACTTATCTCTGAACGGTCGCCTGCAGCTATATCCGATAACAACCTGGTCTAATAATATATTTTATTATTACTTATTTGTATATATCATCTTAATAATATATATATAACATATCTAAATAGATCAACACTAAAAATGTAAAATTGAATAATGAGAGGTTGGATCGCAGATTGACAATTGAAAATAAAGACTTTTTGAATTGAATTGAATCTTTAATGTATATATTATTAAACGTCACTAATATATATTTATATTGGTTTTTATATATGTTTATTTGTATGTCTACGTATGTATCTACGTACCTATGTATATATATATAAGTATTTGTGTAGGTGTAAGTATATTTGTGATGTGAATGAATGTGTATCTAAGTATATGGATTCTTAAATGATATTCTTAAATATTATATTATAAGATTTGTTACTTGTGTGTAAACTACCCTAAGTTTTTTTTAAATATGATGTTTGCTTAAGGTTGTCTGGAAGAAATCGCAATGAGCGATAAGACCGCCAATTGTTGTACATAGTTTGTAACTCATTTGTTTCTTTTCTTTTTGTACTATTTTGTGTATACATAGAGATAAATAAATAAATCACCACCATGGATATCGTAAAAGCCAAATGGGGGCAATACTACGCAAGACAACGGTTTTGCAAAGAGAAGTAAAACTCGACATAAACTCTGTACCAATATCTGACTAACGTAGCATAGTGGGCCAAGACCTCCTTTCTAAGGAGAGGTATTCTGTATTTACTCCAAATATATATATATATACTAGTTGACCCAGCGAACTTCGTACCGCGCAACTTTAAAATTCCAGAACTTGATCGCAGCGCCACCTACCGGGTCCAATTGCGAATCTAAACCATTCCCAGATCCCCTTGAAGACACACAAAAAATTTCATCAAAATCGGTCCAGTCGTTTGAGAGAAGTTCAGTGACATACACACTCACACAAGAAATATATATATAAAGATATATAATATATATATGTATATTTAATCAAGATAAAAGGGTAAATATTTTTTCTGCAGGCACCTACTAACATGAAAGGTTCGAGCACATTATGCCGGGCCGCAGCGTGCCGGGGCGGAGCGCAAAAATCCGCTCAAATCGCTTCAATACAAATTGTATGAAGTATCGCACACTGTGTCGGGCCGCAGCGGCTCGCATTATTGCGACGCGGATTTGCGTCCGTGCGATGCGACCCGCCCCGCCCCGCTGCGCCCCGTCACAGTGTGCTATAGCAAGCGGATTGGTGTGCACGCGCGTACGTATTTATTTTACGAAATTTCCGTTTTTTGATACTTCTTCTTCTAACTTCTTCTTCTTCTTCTAACAGCAGACAAAAAAAAGAAAGTTCTTCGTCAGAGCTATCCATTAGGTACAGTTGCACTAAATACACAACAGTTGCGCATGCGGTACACTCTACTCAAAATCCGTCAATGCGCTGCGACCCGGCCCGTCACAATGTGCTAAGTTAGCATTTTGCGCTGCGCTGCGGCCCGCCCCGACACGCTGCGGCCCGGCATAATGTGCTCGAACCTTAAGGAGGCATTGTCTCCTTAATGTTAGTAGGTGCCTGCAGAAATTTTTTTTTTTTCATTTTTCATTCAACTGCCTCGATGGTGTAGTGCAACTGCTGTGCTTGAGGTTTCGGGCTCGATTCCCGGGTCTGACCAAATGTTTGTGTGATCCGAAAATATTTGTTTCGCAGTTCGGGCGATTTTCATGTATAATACAAGGTCTGCTTAGTTTGGGACTAAATGGCGTTGTGTTTAAAATGTCTAAAATATTTATTAATAATCGTAGGAACTTAGCTCATAAATGTAAAATCCGTACCCAGTGAATCACTTTATCATTATCATCAAATTTTGATGGTTTCTTTCCGCGCGTCTTAATTGGAACTTTCAATAAATATACCGTTCCTTCTTCTTTATCACCTTTTGATACTGGGTCAGATTCTTCTTCTTTTCTTTTTGAGACCTTTTCTGTAACCTTAAATTGTTTCAGTTCTTCAGTGTCAGTACCTTCCTGTATTTCTGAAAATAAATTTCATGTTTCATTTAATAATTTCATTTATTTGCCTGATACAGGTTATAAACATACATATGAAAATAATTAACTTACCTACTTCTGTCGATTGTAAAACTATCTTACTTTTAGAAAGTTTGCTTTTTGCATCAGGAATCAGCTGTAGAATTTCATGAAGCCTTTGTCCATGTCTATCAGGTTTTAACTGTTTCGAAAAAAACAAAAAAAGTATAATGTTGCCTAGGCATTATTATAATAGTCTAAGGTAGTCTAACGTAATAAGTTAGGAAAATAAAAATAATTTTCTTACGACTATAATACGTTGTTCAGTAAAAAGTGGTAAAATAATGTATAAAATATACAAAAAACATAAATACTTCATGTTTTAAAAGTACCAAATCGATTAAGAAGCACATGAACTGATTGTTGTTGCCACAAACTGTGGCACTAAAATTAATTGGAAGTGTAATTGAAAATGTTTGATGTGGCGACGTTTGGAATAGGTAGGTATCTACGTTATCAATAATGAAGAAAATACTGCAACGACTAATTCTTGAAAACTGTAAACAATTGAAAGAGGGTTGGAGCCTTTTGGCTGTCAGCCATCCATATTATAAATTAGATTAAAAACAATAGTATTTTCTCCTAATTATTTGCTATTGTAGTTCTTTAGAAAGTACCTAGAAGCGACACCTATTGCACTCTCCATAGAAGATTACTTATGTAGATTCAGTAAATCAAAAAAAAGAACAAGATAGAGTTTTAGTTTTTTTTTAGAAATCGGTAAATCTTATTAGAAAGATTAAGAGCTTTTGTATCAGATGAGTTTTAAAAATATTATTCATTGAAAGTAAATGTTATCTCGCATGTTCAAACACTGATATATTGTCAATTATAGTTTTTGTCACTGATTTTTCAGATAAGACAACTTACCCGCTCTAGAAATGTACACTGTGTTGCATGGAACTTTACAATTATGCATTAAATCCGGACTAAAAACTCCAGACTCAAAACGATTACATATAGATTTTAGTATTGTGGAGGAACGGGTGTCGCATAACTCCAACAGAGTCCAACACAAAGGGAGGATCCTCCGACCAAGCGAGGTAATCATGTCAGACGGACCACGGCTCAATGGTTGATGTTGGGATGTGGTATATATGCTAATCGGAGAATTTATATATCGCGATTCAGGATTAGTTTACTCCATGGTTCGGTGTTTCTTCGGTTGATGGCGCTCTTGTTTGTTTTCACTTGTGCTGTATGTGAAAGTCGCTACAGTATGATAGAGAATGATTGAAAAGAAAAATGAATACCTTACTACTGAAATCAAGAAGGAGAAGATCAAGTCAAGATGATATTGCCCGTTTCTAGGTAATAACGAAGTTTGATATCCGAGTACATTTTTATCTAATGACCAGAGAAAAAACGACTAATTACCTATATGGTGTTATAATGTAAACAGAAATAAAAACTTGTTAACCGCTTACCCTTTCAAAATTTATTTCATTGTTAGGGTTCCGTAGCCAAATGGCAAAAAACGGAACCCTTATAGATTCGTCAAGTCTGTCTGTCTGTCTGTCTGTCTGTCTGTCTGTCCGTCCGTATGTCACAGCCAATTATTTCCGAAACTATAAGAGCTATACTGTTGAAATTTGGTCAGTCGATGTATATTGTGAACCGCATTAAGATTTTTACATAAAAATAGAAAAAGAACAATACATTTTGGGGGTCCCCATACATGGAACTGAAACTCAAAAAAAATTTTTTGATCAAACCTATACGTGTGGGGTATCTATGGATAGGTCTTCAAAAATGATATTGAGGTTTCTAATATCATTTTTTCTAAACTGAACAGTTTGCGCGACAGACACTTCCAAAGTGGTAAAATGTTGGTCCCCCCCCCTCTAACTTCTAAAATAAGAGAGTGATAAAACTAAAAAAAATATATGTCGTACATTACCATGCAAACTACCAACGAAAATTGGTTTGAACGAGATCTAGTGAGTAGTTTTTTTTTAATACGTCATAAGCCGTAACACGCAATTTACCTTTCATCCAATCAATACACTAGTATAAAAATCGGCCAAGTGCGAGTCGGACTCGCCCATGAAGGGTTCCGTATCAGCAAGTAACATCATATAAAAGTTCTTGTAGTTTGTTGTAACTTTCATCGATGTTTTTATACCAGTGTATTGACTGGATGAAAGGTAAATTGCATGTTACGATTTATGACGTATTAAAAAAAAACTACTCACTAGATCTTGTTCAAACCAATTTTCGTTGGTAGTTTGCATGGTAATGTATAACATATATTTTTTTTAGTTTTATCACTCTCTTATTTTAGAAGTTAGAGGGGGGGGGGGACACACATTTTACCACTTTGGAAGTGTCTCTCGCGCAAACTATTCAGTTTAGAAAAAAATGATATTAGAAACCTTAACATCATTTTTGAACACCTATATTTTTTCTATTTTTATGTAAAAATCTTAATGCGGTTCACAGAATACACCGACTGACCAAATTTCAACAGTATAGCTCTTATAGTTTCAGAAATAATTGGCTGTGACATACGGACGGACAGACAGACAGACAGACTTGACGAATCTATAAGGGTTCCGTTTTTTGCCATTTGGCTACGGAACCCTAAAAACATCAATGAAAGTTACAACGAACTATAAGAACTTTTATATATGATGTTACTTGTTGATACGGAACCCTTCATGGGCGAGTCCGACTCGCACTTGGCCGCTTTTTTTTTTATTAATGCTACTCAATTGTTCCAAAACTATTTTGAAACTACGCTAATATTAAAATATACAGTATGTGAAATAGCCCCTTGCGCAGTGGGTCTGGCGCATGCTGAGTCAAAAGTCAGGCTAAAGGTTTTCAAGGGGAGTCCCTCCCGAGACCTTAATGTAGTTTTCGATTTCTCCTGGATATTTTTTTTGGGAATACCCACTAAAAGTATATTTGAATTCGTTATTGTATCAGTTTCGTGTATGCTTAAAACGTCCTCCGCGACACAGGATATATATTCCTAATGTGGGACTGACTGGTCTTTATAAAAACCGACTTCAAAGAAAAACTGTTCCGAGTACCCAAATCGCGACAGGTGTAATAAATAATAAATATTTCGGACATCTTACACACAACGTCATCTAGTCCCAAACTAAGCAGAGCTTGTATTATGGATACTAAATAATTGTTTTTTTTTGTAAATACATAAATAATATATATATAAAATACCCAGACTCCGAAACCAATATTTGTGCATCACACAAATATTTAGTCCAACCCGGGAATCGAACCCGAGACCTCTTGATCAGTAGCCGCATAAAATAAATAAATAAATATTGCGGACATTTTAAACACAAGAAGGCAGTCCAGGTGCCTATGATATTTGAGGAGTTTCTCCAGAATCCTATAATCAGATCCTGGTTTCATTATCATTGTACCACATGGAAGACAGCAGCTTTCAAATAAAAAAACAATTATCGAAATCAGTTAACCCAATCGAAAGTTCTGAAGTAACAAACATAAAAAAAGCGGCCAAGTGCGAGTCGGACTCGCCCATGAAGGGTTCCGTATCAGCAAGTAACATCATATAAAAGTTCTTGTAGTTCGTTGTAACTTTCATCGATGTTTTTATACTAGTGTATTGATTGGATGAAAGGTAAATTGCGTGTTACGATTTATGACGTATTAAAAAAACTACTCACTAGATCTCGTTCAAACGAATTTTCGTTGGTAGTTTGCATGGTAATGTACAACATATATTTTTTTTAGTTTTTTCACTCTCTTATTTTAGAAGTTAGAGGGGGGGGACACACATTTTTCCACTTTGGAAGTGTCTCTCGCGCAAACTATTCAGTTAGAAAAACATGATGTTAGAAACCTCAACATCATTTTTGGTATGGACACGTATAGGTTTGATGAAAGAAAAGTTTTTGAGTTTCAGTTCATAGTATGGGGACCCCCAAAATGTATTGTTTTTTTTCTATTTTTATGTAAAAATCTTAATGCGGTTCACAGAATACATCGACTGACCAAATTTCAACAGTATAGCTCTTATAGTTTCGGAAATAATTGGCTGTGACATACGGACGGACAGACATACAGACAGACAGACAGACTTGACGAATCTATAAAGGTTCCGTTATTTGCCATTTGGCTACGGAACCCTAAAAATACCTTCTCCTTTTTTGAAGACGGTTAAAAAATACAGCAATATAATAGCGGTTAAAAAATATAGCATACAGCCAACGTTGGCTACTACAAAAATACTTTTTATGACATTTAATATTTATAAGTAGATATTTTAAATAGAGAGTTCTTGTTCCAAGCTAATCAACTAAGTTTTAATTTACTAAACCTTTAGAAAAATGATTACTGCCTGAGATTTTAGGACCAGTATTGAATGTGTGATCTTATTATTTGCAAAATTTTATTAATAACAAATTTAATTCATAAACCATTCACAAACAATCAATTTATCTATTTATCATAGATTATATTTAACACGCTTTTATTTCATATATATTTCATTAAGCTAATTTTGTTTTGGAACATTTAGAAAATGAGAATGGCAGATCCAGTGATGTTGTATTCGGTGTTCACCATAAACTTCGCAACTTCTGACGTCAAAATTCTTTGCTTATTTTCTACCGACCTACATGCACCTTTTCTATTGTAACCTTCAGCAACTGCAAGAAAACAGACAAAAGTTTACTGTCGTAAAATAATGTATTTTTTGTTTTGCTTATACTATCATCATCATCAACAGCCTTCAACAGTCCACTGATGGACATAGGGCTCTGCAATAGAATAGGCTTATACTATACAAGGTTTTTAGAGCCTACTAGGTGCCGCCATGGTATGGGTTACCATGCTGAATTGGTTATCCTCACACTGCGCATGGTGACCCCTAGCATCAAATAAGCATCAAATAAGGCAAATATGTGTGTTGTAGAGATGTGTCATTGTCATTTTTATGGTGAACGAAACGAATATACTATCCACACTTCACCGTAAGCGAAGTGTGGTGCCTGCTTAAGATTTCCAAAATATCTATTTACTAGCTGACCCCGCGAACTTTGTACCGCCTAATAACAGTCGATTCAACGTCACTCAATTGTTTTGCCTTCTCGGAACCCCTCCAATAAAACTTAAACTTTCCCATACAAAAGATTCGCAATTAATCTTTTGTATGGAAATATAGAAAAGTGTTGTTTTAGATTTTTTCAGATTATTTTTTATTTTTTTCTATCCGTAAAAACCATCTTCGTACTTCAAGGAATATTATAAAAAAAGAATTAGCGAAATCGGTTCAGCCGTTCACGCGTGATAGCCGTGACCAAGGGAAATAGGGATTCATTTTTATATATCTAATAAATATATACAACAATACAAAAACCCATAACGTCCTGCTTCTCGAATCTTCTCTTAGGAGAGGGTTAAGGCCCTACGTCTAATATTTACAGGTATAAAATAGTTATTTATTCGCACATCGGACATCTGACATACGTGAATGGTATCACGCCAGTCAGGCCATGAAAATAATAAAAGTGGGCAGAAATACTTACCTCACGTTTATTTTGTTGCGGTGCGTAGCTTTTAATTAAATAGGGATATTCATCAGGCTGGTAGTTACGTGGGTTTGTGCCACTGATCTCTGAATTATCGCCGTCAGCTATTTCCGATAACCACCTTTTCTGAACATAAATATTATTACTCTTACTTGTATTCAACTCATCATAATTATATTACAGTAGAGTTGCCAACCGTCCTGTTTTCCCAGGACATGTCCTAGTTTTCAAAGTGTCCTGGGATGTCCTAAATAGTTTTTAAGGAGCGTCCTGGGTTTTTAAATTTAAAATCACGGCTCGCAGTCGCATGTTCAGGTGGAAAAACTGAAATTCAGGTAAAACCGGTTGAACTAGTAGCCGATCCCAAATAAACTTGGGAATAAAGGCTAGGAAGATGAAGATGATGAACTATTTAAGTTTCATTTCACCTAAATAGTGAATTTAGGTGAAATGAAACATATTAATTTAACTATTGCAAACTCTATTGTTGCGTCCTGTTTTTAAAGTGAACTTTCCTGGTTTTTCCAACTTCAAATCCTAGTTTTTTTAATTTGGGGATGGCAACCCTATATTACAGACTAGATTCTCCCCGTGGTTGCTGTTGTAATGTAATAAGAGTATGTAACATCGGGCGTAACAGATAGTTTAAAATAAGTTACGGCTTACAGTCAGCCACCTGCCTGTGAAAGTTCAGTTGTTCCAGAGACGGGCAGCAACAGTGCGATAAAAATTTAAAAATTGTTTTTTTTTTTTTATAATATGTAAGTACCTACCATATTTACTATCATTTATACCGATATTTTAAGTCTGTGTTTGTAAGTTTAAATTTACAGCTTTTGACTAAATGCATAAAAAATCTCTTGAAGACTTATTATGACGGGACTTTTACCGGTAGATGGCTGGTGACGTAGAGTTTTTTTTCTAAGATTAACTTTGCCGAGCGAAGGTTCCAGCAATTTTTGTACTCGTACTACCTTTATATCAACAACAACGGGTAACGCCGCATGACTTAACTAGTAAGTTCTAAAATCCGTACCCAATGAGTTATTTTATTATCTTCGTCGAATTTGACCGGCATCTTTCCGTGAAAATTGGAGGGAACTTGCAATATAAATACCATTCCTTTTTGGTTATCAGCGTTCGACTTTGAGTCTGAGTCCGATTCTTCGTCTTCTTCTGTGACTTCATCACGTTCTTTCATGTTACATTTTACAAACAAGAAAAAGTTAGTTTATGAATTATATAAAATTTAATTCCAACATTATTAAGTCTATAACGACATTCATTTATGTTCTAAACTAATAAATGTCATAAATTCGAAAGTAAGTCCGTTTGGTTATATGTCTATTACGCTTTTATGGCTAATCTCAGTGGATTAGCCATAAATAGCAGTTCAGTAACTGATATGGTTGAATTTTGGTATAGAATATGTCCGTATTAAAATTCAACCATATGGGACCATAAAGAAGGCTAGGCTAGACGACTTAGTGATACAGTCGGAGTACAGTGGGTCGTCGTACAGAGACGGTGCCCGCATCAGGAGCGGGCAGGCGCTGGGGGGAGTCCAGAAGGAGATCTGACCCTGGACTTCTCCTCCTCCTAAACAGATAATCGCGGAGAGGGTAAGTGTGGTTTTTAGTCGGTTCAAGTCCGACACACCACCCCTTTTTTTTTTTTTTTTTTTATGTGTGGAAAATCATCATGGACCGTCACCCCACCGGGGGTTACGGCGGGGTGGTGTGTCGGACTTGAACCGACTAAAAACCACACAGTGTGCCCTCTCCGCGCTTCTCCGTTTAGGAGGAGGAGAAGTCCAGGGTGAGATCTCCTTCTGAACTTCTCCAGCGCCTGCCCGCTCCTGATGCGGGCACCGTCTCGGTTTGACAACCCTCTCTTAGGCGGCGTCCGGCACACACCGACGCCGCCTCCTCGCGGCTGGCCACATAGGGCGGGTGGAGGGAAAACCCGTCACGTCACCCCGCGGTCACACTCATGGCGTCATGAGGCGCAGATGTTCGCGCCTCCGCCGCCCGAGTCGCGCCGGCGGCGAATCTGGTCCGATTGGATGTCGTCCTCCCGGGCCTTCTCCGCCGCCTCCTTCTGCGTGATTACGTCCTCGCAGAAGGTTGCGACCGCGGTAAATGAGCTCTCGCTGCCGGCCATGGCGACACACCACCCCGCCGTAACCCCCGGTGGGGTGACGGTCCATGATTATTTTCCTCACATAAAAAATAAAAAGACTACTTAGTGACGAGATGACCGATATATATGTGGATGAATTCAATTTTTATGATATTACAGGTTAACAATCTATCTATTGATCATTAACAATCTATAACATTCCACTTCTGGGGTCGGCTCTCCTCTCAGAAGAGGGTTAAGGCCATACGTCCCCACACTGGCCGAGTGCGGGCTGGGAACTGGCAAAACACGTTGCGGCTACATAGTCTTGCCGTTAGATGTTTTTAAGGCGCCCATAGCCTCCAACTAAGCTTCACTATGTTATCTTTTGATAACAACCGGGACCGGCTCCTTAATGTGATCTTCGAATCACGGAAATGCTCATAACATAACAATGTGGGTCACCATTGTCTGCACTCACAATGAGGATGGTGACCCCCTACTCCTGAATTCTACTCATTCTTTTCACCAACCAGAGTAGATTTATTTTGATAGGCTGAAAGATTTATACATATAAAAAATACTCACAAAATATTTTTATCTTTAGGAAGATCTCGAATTGAATACCTATACCATTCCCTCAACTTGGAATATTCCGCACAATTCTATCAAAATATTTATTGCGTTTAATGTATTTGTACTTTAATAATTTCTCAATTTAATTAATGTGACTAAAAGCTCATTAATATAATCATGTCTACATAATTAAGAGCAGAGTTTAATAATTACCGTGTAGATAAGTTAGATACCTCGTTGACTGCCTTGTTGGTCTAGTGGTTGGCGTATGCGGCTGCTGATCAAGAGGTCTCGGGTTCGATTCCTGGGTTAGACCAAATGTTTGTGTGATCCACAAATATTTGTTTCGGAATTTGGGTGTTTTCTATGTATAATATGTATGTATTTACAAAAAAGAGGATGCTTATGTATTTATATCAGTTGTCTAGTACCCATAGTACAAGCTCTGCTTAGTCTGGGACTGGATGGTGTTGTGTGTAGGTGTCCGAAAATATTTATTTATACCTCGGGTTAATTGTTTAAGTACAAACTCACATTTTATTCTTCCTTATCACGTTTTAATTTTACCAACATAATTGAAAATTGGGTTTTCAAACATAACGTGTGTTTTACTTATTTTCATGAATAACACAATAATCGATTCTCGTTTATAAAAAAATATTAATAAGATTGTTAGAAATGTTTAAAGATCCCATTTAAACTTTTAAGGGTTAATGCATAGTTTTTTAATTTCTTCTATATTCAGGAGAATATTTAATAATTAGTGTGATTTAAATTTTAAGTGAACTACGTTTAGTTCTCCTGCATAGAGCTTGCGAAAGTGACTTTACTCTGCCTGATGGAAAGCATGAGTAAAATCCAAGAGTGTGAACCACCGCACCCGCTGCGAATACAGACAATGGAGTATTGTGGACAACAATATGGCGATCTAGTGAGACGCTTCTTCACGCCTCGTTTTGAGTCGAGGGCTGATAGGAGGCAGGTGGTAAGTTCTAGTTATTTACTGCTCGGCACGAAAGAAGAGCCGGTCGGTTTAGTTCTAGTACGCTTCAAAGTGACAAATTTCTGCCACTCTGAAGTGGAGACTTCCACGGCTAGCACGAATTTCGATTAATCCTCTTTTAAATAATACCTACACACAGCACACGTACGTACTATTGATTAATTTAATATACCTTCTTGTTCTGATGATTGTTCCGTACTTTCTGTTAATTCGTTTTTTCCAGTCAGTCTTAGTTTGGCGTCAGGATCCATCTGTAGAAGTTCATGACTTCGATGTTCCTGTTCATCAGGTTTTAATATAATTGACAGATATGAAAACACAATTAACAGTTATGGAAATTAACTTACATAGATTACACACCTTTGTATACTGACAACAATTTAGTTCTAGTTAACATCACAATGCACTAAAGGTCGGATAACAGGTAGAAAATTTGCCAGAAACCTCTTAAATAGTAACTATCCAGAAAATTTTGCCTAGCAGCAGGGTAACCATTATTAAACATTGCGCAATTTTTCGATGACCTGACAAATCAGGTAGAAAGTCAGGTAGAGCGTCATTTATTTTTATACTAATAAAATAAATGCTAACTTTTTTGTGCTCGTTTGGCAAAAAGAATCTGCCTCGTTGGTCTAGTGGTTAACGTATGCGACTGCTAATCAAGAGGTCTCGGGTTCAAATCCCGGGTCGGGCCAAAAAGTGTTTTTGGGATTTTCTTAGGAAATTCCTAAAAGCTGCCCGGACTTTGGAAGTTTGGCGGTGATTCACGCCCGTGCCTCGGAGAGCACGTAAAACCGTCGGTCCCGATTGTTATGAATTTCTATGGCAATCGTTATTGGGAAGTCAGTGCCCTCAAATATACTGACAACTAGTTCAATCTCCGAATTTCAGTTCTCCCTTAGGGTTGCGGTGGTCCGATGCCAGTCGCTCCGTGGAAAAACTAAAATTCAGGTAAAACCGGTTGAACTAGTAGCCGACCCCAAATAAACTTGGGAATAATGGCTAGGAGGATGAGATGAGTTTGGCAAAAATAAACCTGCCTATGTTAGTTAAGGCTTATGTCTAGCTGATGATGATAAAGTCTTTATTGACAAAAAAATATTATGGTGATGTTCTGTAAAAGGGCGGTGTGGAGAGCACCAGAAACTGACAATCATGCATACAGCTATTAATGAATGTGGACGAAGCAAAAGAGATGTCAGGACCGTGGCAAGTGGAGATCTATTGTCTCTCCCTACCCCTCTGAAAAATAGGCGTGACTTTAAATATGTATGTAGATGGAGTATTTTCTAGTCGTTTCTTAATTGCCTAACTTTATTTAGTTTGTAAAATAAACAACCGTTATTCTTACCACTAAATGTTGTTCAGTGAAAAGCGGTAATATGTACAAAATGGACAAAAAACATAAATACTTCATGCTTTGAAACTACCAAATCGACTAAAAGTGCAAGAATTAATCACTGCTGTCGAAGAGTGTGTCACTAAACTTAATTGAAAGTGTAATTGAAAATATTTGATATTGCTTCGTTTCAAGTATGTTATCTTTAACGTCACAAAATACCGCAGCGACTACATTATGCTAGAGTTGAGTTATTTTATACAAGTTTAATACAAATGTTTTTTTATATACCCACACTCGGCCAGTCTGGGGACAAATATGGCCTTAACCCTCTCCTGACAAGAGACCCGGCAGTGGAAGGTGATGAAAGTGACTACTCTGCCTGATGCAAAGCATGAGTAAAATCCGGGAGTAGGGTTCACTATACCTCACTATTCATTGTGAATGCCGACAATGCAGCACGGTAGCCCACACTATGGCGGCCTAGCGAGATGCTCCTGCATCATCGTTTTCGGTCTCACACTCACCAACGACAAACACGACAGCACAAATGCTGTCATTTTAGGTTGATCCGTCCGTTCGAATTATTAAAAGCATAAAAGTGTTTATTTTTCAATAATTTCATTTAAAATTAGTTTCACTAAAGAAAAACTATTCATCAGTAAGTTAACGGTGGTAACAAATAGGGTGAATTTCGCCCATCATCATAATCAACCTGGCATCCCGACCTGCCGAAGGAACTACTGCCTAAAGGAGTGCCAACTATACAGGTCTTCATCAACAACCCATAACGTCCCACTGCTGATCTCTGGTCTCCTCTCAAAGAGAGTTAAGGCCATACGTCCCCACGCTGGCCAAGTGCGGGTTGAGGACTAGCAAGGCACGTTGCGGCTACGTAATCTTGCCGTTGGATGTTTTTAAGCCGCCCGAAGGCTGCTATCTTATGACAACAACCGGGAACGTCTGCTTAACGTGACCTCCGAATCACGGAAACGCTCATAACATATCATGCCACATACGGTTTCCCATCTAGGTCTGACCGCGCCGTAGTTGCTTACCCTCGGTGATTATTTCCAATCATCTAAGGCCACTCGGCTATGACCACTTCACTACTATAAACAGGTCTTGGGCGCCCTATCTGTCCTGACTGTCCTATGCTAAGCACTTTCCTCGAGTCCTCAATCGTATTTGATAATTAATCTATCGTTTATTTTTTTTTATTTTTTTTTTTCTTGTTTTTTGTAGTATCAAGTATCGTGATATAATTTTCTTCTATTATATTATATATCTATAAATTGTTTAAGTTTTTACAAATTATTATAGCAATGGATACAAAATCGTCTCAAAATCGGCTTTAATAATTTAATTTAGTTAATTTATTATATTTTTTCAGGTTTTTAGTTTTAGGTTCATTATTCTAGTATATAATGAATAATGATGTGTATTCAACACTGAAAAAATAATAAAATATTCTTTTTAATATATATTTTTTACTATTTATTTCAATTAAGATATTTTTGATACCTAAAGGCATTTATTAAATCAAATGTGTAAGATTAACAATATTTTTTATTATTTAATATTAAATCTCTTTAATTGACACTAAGCTTTCAGGTTCCAATTAATTACCAGTCCTTTAAACCCATTAACTCAATATCAATTTAACTTGATTAGCAGTTTGATAAAAAATATATTCAATTAAAATTAACAACAATACAAAATAAAACAACTATAATTGTATCAGTATTTTCCTTGTTTTTATATTAACAACACGAGTTTTTAAAGTCAGTGTTAATTGCCGTATTCAAATATTATATATGCCACACAATTTGTGTAGTTATTTAGGACCTATTAGTTCATAACATCAAAAACACATTATGTACAAGATGGAAGTTGACCAAACGACAGTAGATCCAGATCATAATGAATGGCAAATTGACGAGAATTATACCCAATACATGAATCAAACTGAAATGCCAGAAATGGCCAACATAAGCATAACCAGTTACCAGATTTCAAGAATTTTAACCGTACAAACAGAACCCCATTCATTTGGATGGGGTTCCATTGTCGTGACTGTACCTATGTTGCTTTTACTTTTGTATCTAGCAACACGTTCTGCATTCCCTAAAGGTGCCTTTAAGTATTTGGCCATACAACATTTACTAGTAGGATACGTTCACGTACTTTGTCTAACGTTTTATGTTTCCCCGGATAGTCCTGACGACATTGTGGCGATTTTCTCAAGTTTTTATGAGGAAATATCATCTCTTATAGATTTGGTGTCTGTATTTACAACATCTTGTATCGCGTGGATAATATTTTTAAGGTTATTTCTGTTCAGAGATGGAGAAGAATTATACGACGTAAAAGAAGTCACATTGTTTGCTACATTATTTTTACCTATAATACAAGGTTATGAGTCATTTGTGAATTTGTTTGACTGTGATGACTTTCTAAGATCTACATTAAGATTAACGTCTATTCTTTTAATTATGTGTGTATCTTTTTCTGCTTTATGTGTGACTTTTGTTTGTTTGTTATCTAATTTAATGTCACTATCAAAATCTCGAGCGACATTTTCAATAGTACATTTGCTTTTACTTATCTCAAGTGATATAATATTGCTACGGTTTAATTTTGAATCGCAAAGTGAACTTCTTTGGTTGTGGGATGTCTTATTGTATGGTAGATTAATTTTAGAAATGATTTGGTACTTTATATACGATTATTTTCTTAAAGAATACGTTTTTTGATCCATAAAACCAATTTTTTCAGTATTTGTTAGATTGAAAATTCTTATAATATTATTTTATGTTCCATACTTAATATTTAAATGGTTGTAGTCTATAATGATAGTGTACGAGTGTGTTATAGTAAATAAATGAATATTATTATTGTATTTTTTTTTATACTGAACTAAAAAGTTATTTAGATATTCAACACGTATAAGAGTTGTAACCAGCTAACATCACTGCCAAGATAAGGCAAAACTTGAAACAAACCCTTTCCCAAACCGTCTGGCCAGCGCAGCGTGGTATAGTAGGCCAAAACCTCCTTTCAAAGGAGAGGCCTGTGTCCAGCTGTGGACTGTTAAAGGCTGTTGATGATGATGATGATAAGAGTTGTATTATTCAGAATTTGATTGCCGGCAGTATGAATTATAATGAGACCACATTATACCACACACACCTTAAGGCTCGAAAGAGTAGGCACAGAAGAGGTTTCTCTAGCATCTAATATCGTCCGTAGGTTTGCGTAAGACTATAAAATCATACGAATCTAGACTCACTCATTTTAAGAAGACTTCTCTAAAGAAACGTAGAAATATAATTGACTCCCATTTCTAGTTTAAGTTGGTAAGATCCCAAATTGATTTAACTCTGTTATTAGAAAAAATAAAATTTGAAGCCCCTGCAAGATATCCTCGATCCCCTATAACGCCCTTGCATCCACCTCTTCGTAGGACGGTCCTTGGAGCTCATTCCATTATTCCACGGCTGTAGACTGGGTAATGGCTGCAGTAATTTGGTGAACATTCATTCTGACTCGTTTAGCAGGTTACGGAGAATTATATTTAGTTGTAAGTTTTGATTGGTATTAGATTTGAATCTTAAAATTTAAATAAAGTAATAACTGTTTGGCAATAATAATGATATTGTTAGAATGTATGTTGGTAAAAAGACAGTGTTAAAAGTTTTGAAAACTTGAATTAATATCAAACAAAAAAAATGCTGCATAAATATAAAATAACTATAATTGCATAAGTTGATAAAAAATGCCAACCAGTCCCCGAGTGCCACACAACTTTTTTTTTTGTAAATACATACCTACACATTATACAATAGTCGATTGTATATTAAGTTGGTTATCGCGGTCAAATGTAGCCAATGTCCTTTCTCAGGCTCTAGACTACCTGTGTACCAAGTTTCATTTAAATCGGTTCAGTGGTTTTGGCGTGAAAGTGTGACAGACAGAGACAGACAGAGTTACTTTCGCATTTATTTTACTAGTAAGGATAGCTACGATCTCATTTGGCGATGCTAAAATTGCCATTTCATATAGCTTATTAGCTAGTCGTTATTTTTACGTGATTTTGACAATTTGTCACAACAACAACAACTTACGTCTCAAAACAAAAGTGGGTAGTTTATTTATCAGAATAACACATTATAGTCTACTAGGTATTTACTGCAATAACCGACATAATAATAATAATAATAATAATAAGTTTATTTAAAAAATTCATTTGATATTACATACAGACACTCCAATTATACTATTTACATAGAAGCTTAGCTTGAAAACATAATTATACAATACTATAGGTTATGATGTACACATATACTGGGTGTCTATAAAATATCTATGGCCACTAACGCCTAAACTAGGCCGAGCCTGTATCTTAGTCGTTAGTTTTTTCCCAGAATTTAAATACATTATATAAGACATGTACTCCAGATCTAGATCAAAACTAGTACATCAATACTAAAACAAGAACATCGAAAGCGGCAGACTCACACAGTATGCATACATACTTACGCGCATTATCCAGTTTCAAGATGTATTTGTCGAACTTACCGATACGTCTCGACACAATTTTATCACACACTACAATAGTAACACAAGTTATACATTAAACCAAAACCAAACAAAAACAACAGAAGTGAACCGCTAGCATTAATAACTGTGTAGGTATTTAAGCATTTACAATCTGTGATCCGACGTCAGTTCAGGCACTGATAGTCTGTTCTATAAGCTACTCACTTTCTAGAAAATGTACAACCAAACAAAGACGCAACTATCAAACCAAAAAATCAAAACAAAAAATCCGAGAATCATAACCCCATACATTGTAATTAAATGTGGGTAAGCACAGCACATTATGTTTGTGTAAAAATAAAATATACCGCACCGTCAACAAATGAATAAATCTAGTGTGAGGTAACCACTGTATATGCGGACCTAAGACATTTTTCAATTCAAAGCATATTTGTATATACGATTCGAATACAGACCGGAATTAAGTATATAATAATGTGAGTTTCTATATATATATATATATATATTTATTATTTAATATTAATAAACATCCGCACTTTTACTTATATAATAAACTGTAACTATATTTCTATATAATACAATAAATATCTATAAGTTACTGGTCATGCCAAAATCGGTACAGTCGTTCCAGAGATCAGCAGGAACAGACAAACACAAACACACTTTTTTTTGTTTTTTTTTTTGTTATATATATATATATATGTGTATATATATATATATATTATAATACACAGAAACATATGTGCATGTGTGTTTGTCTATGTACGTACTTTCATCAACATATACCACAGAACATACACCTCAATTCTATTCAATTCTATCCATTTGTATAGACTTCATCAGTTGACAGTTTTAATAGTAGTTCACGTAATGCGGACGGAGTTACCAGCAAACGCTAGTATGTAAATATATAAAACAAAAGTTAGGTACTCCTAAAAATAATGAATTGTAAGCCTTGGATGTATCTTATCAAAAAGCTGTACGAGGAATGCCAGGTTTTATCAGTGAAGCAGAAATTCTCACTTCGTACTATTCTTACAATTCTTCGATAGCACTCGCAACTTTATAACTTTATACATTCTCATATTATGCCGAAATTCAAGGTGTGATGATTTGTCAATCAATATGTTGTAGAACATCTTTCGCGCATAGGCAGCATAAAGGAATGGGAACCCGGTTAGAATACATGAAAAATCTTTTACTAAGATAAGACAACGTTATAATTGAATAATTGTCAACTTAAGAATCTACAAGCTCCCACAGTACGAGAGTAGGAAAAGCTGGAAACACATAATCAGATGCGACTGACAAGTGTGCACAGCACAGAACACTAAAGGTGCAGACACATTATCGGACGCGGCTGACGGACGCGCAGGGTTGCCAATTCCAACATGGAGCAAAACTGTAGATTAAGGCTTCTAAAAAACTCTAATTAAATCTAATCTAAAAATCTAATTAAATGTAAAATCAAAAGTCTCAAAGTTGCAACTTTTGATTTTACATTTAATTAGATTAAAACTGATAATTACAGGATTATTCTTGTTTTTAATGCCCTCCCTACAATGTATTCTATTCATTACTATAATTAAATTATACAAAATATAATATAAAGGTAAAGGTATAGATTTACTGTTTTTAAATTTGAAATTTACAGTTTTCTACAGTTTTTTAGAAGCCTTAATCTACAGTTTTGCTCCATGTTGGAATTGGCAACCCTGCGCGTCCGTCAGCCGCGTCCGATAATGTGTCTGCACCTTTATACTCTACGAGAAGAATGACAGCTTCATACATTCAACTTGCTTACACGGTTGCACACTAGCGCTTTATTGTATGCCATGATGAACTATTCAGTAGCGCGGGAAGTTCAAAATTTGTGATTCTATACATATAATATATATAGGTATATATTCAGTTCGGGTTATGAATGCGGTAAAATCAAAATTAAGTCATTAATATATTAATGACTTAATTTTGAGTTTTTAACTTTTTAAGTGTATTTTAGATATGATTAAGTTTAATGAATTTAAAAAATACTTAAAAAGTTAAAAATCAAAATTAAGTCAATAATATTTTAATGACTTATTTTAGATTTTACTGCATTCTTACCGCGACCGATTTATAATATATGAAATATGCATAGGTACAAATCCGTGGTACTTGCTGTTATAATGCAACTCAACTATTTATAGTCATTAAATTATATTTGAGCACATTTGAAACTTAGAATGCACATAGATAAAAGTATTGTTTTTGGAGTTATCATGTATTTTATTTTTTATAATCACCACAGATAATAAACAAAACATATTATAACATTGCAGTTTCTTATTTTCATTTGGGATTCAAGGTGCAAATAAAACCACATTTTAAGCGTTTTTAAATATTTTCATTTTTTTGGCGAATGATTGTTTGGAGGCTTCCTCAACAAACTCGATTTTTCAAAATACAAAATCGTTTTAGGCATAAGGCAATTGTGCTTTGAATTACTTTATATTTATTACTATCACAGTGAGTATCACAGTGAGTTTCACACCCCATCAGACACTCATAATTTAAATTTTCACACAATTTTCCTAAATTATTACTTATCACTACTTTAAACTTTCTATTCAGCCGCAAGATTTCTGTCAAATTATTTCTACATTTTTTATATAATTTCTGCTTTCGGGGTGTTAATTCTTCAACAGTTTGTACACCCATTGCTTCCATCAAACCCTTGTTTTCATGAGATTCCTGTAAAAATAACATTGTGAAATGAAATAATTTATTGAAACTTTTAAAATGTTACACATTATTCAGAGTCCGTCAATATTAACTACCATCAGTTAGGAGAGCAGTTCTCACTAGAGAAGAACGGGCAAGAAACTCTGTGTGTGAATAATGAATTCTCCTAGTGAAAAGTAAACTCATAAGTAAAGAAAAGTGGATTTCAACTTATTTATAGCAACAATTGTGATTTATCAAAGAAATGTTATTAAAATTACCTTGGTAATTTTTTGACACAGACTTGTTTGGCTTGAGCTAGCAGGAACATCTAGGTCCATCTGAAATCATACATTGTTTGGCATGTATATATTGTATTTTTTTTTATTTTATGTCAATTGAAATTTTAATGTATGTTTTTTAATGGAACTATACTGGTATACTATTAATTGAATACCAACTTGTATCTTTAAGGAACAAAAGATAGGCAAGATAAATATACTCAACTCTATTTGAACGTTCAAAACTTGCACATTAAGATGCCCTGTGTAATTTTTAAGGTATACTAAAACTTGAAGGATCATACAACCTCAAATATAGGGAAACCTGCATTTTTTGCACCTTCAATTTAGAATATCTCATAAACCTGATGTGATAGTGATTCTGTGACTGTAATTGGATTCAGCACACCAAAATCCTTTGGGAAAGTATATTCAGGTGTCTTGTAAAGAAACTTTGTTGCATTACGTTATCTAATATTTTCCTCCCTGATACATAAACAGTCTACCTTCTTTCTCAAATTCTTCTTTAAAATAAAACATTTAGAGACCATGTGGCTTTGGAATATAAAAGATGTACTTACCTTTGTCAATTTTGGGCATGGAGGCTTGTATTCATTGAAGGGGGCTGAAGACATTGTACTCTGAGATGTACCAGCAACAACAACTGAGTCCATCTGAAACAAATTTGTTTTTTGTAATGTAAATATTCTGATATATATCCTAATCATGCCAACCAGTACAAGCTCTACATAGAAATGCACAAAACATAATTATTATTAAACTGGAAAGTATTGTGTCCTAGAGATGAATGGCATAAATATTGAAATTAACTAAATTCAAGCTATGTAGATATTTAGTTATTTTAAAAGTAAATTTGCATTTAGAGATTGTTGAAACATTGCTTCTTTCACAAGGAATTCCACAGATGTGAGAAGGGAAAACATAACCAACAAACATACCACCTGATTTTTCAATCAAGGTTTGAATTAGAGAGTTAAATATGTTAAGAGATATTGTGTCAATGCTGCCAAATACTCACTTGTGTTTCAGGTGTCTCTGCAGACGAATTAAGCATCAACTCATCTCGTAGCTCTGCCAATATATTTTGAGCTCCAATAGGAATGGCAAATTTGTTTAATCTTTTTCTGTCACTTCTGGTAAATGCTGGGTCATCAAAATGTTTACCACATAGCATTTTATGTTGTTTGTACAAACTGCACAATTGATGGAAAGTCTAATCTTGATTGGGAAAGCAAAACTTTGCCCAAACTTTTGCCCTGAGAAGAAACAATTAATTATTTACAAGGGTATCTATGTCAACAGCATGTTATTTGAGATATACAAGTTACGATTTAGCACTTAAAATTTGACTAAAATTTACTTACTTTAAAGAGTTGTGGGGGTTTTTGCAGCGGAAACTTATGAAAGGTCAAAGAAGGATCTTCCTTCGCAGATACACCGCACTTAGCGCACGTCACATTCCCTTTACCAACCATTTTTAAAACACACAATTCACTTTAATTCACCACTAAAACAACTACAAACGATCTTGTAAACCGGCTAAACAACAGAGACCAACAATAACAGAAATTGACAGAGACCGGCCATTTTTCATTGGCTGTTGCCAACATATAAAAGTAAATTCTAATATATTAAATTTATTATTTGATTTACAACTGAAATAGGGGGCTAAATTAGGTACCAATTATTTATATTTACTGATAAAGTATGAAAAAAATGGCTAAATCATAAAATATACATATATTTAGTTCATAACGATTTTCATCATCTTTGATCCATAAATAAAATATTTCTATTTGGTAGTTTGACTAAAATGGTAACAGAGATGAAGAGGTAATATTCCCCTCTCACTTTTTTGTAGAGCCCTATCTCTTTCCTACAAATCGTGCCAGTGCTGCCGCGACTTACGCCCGATAGTTTCCACAGCTAAGTGTATGTTCATACTCTTGATCACGGCTATCATCCGCGTCCGATAATATGTCTCCAGCTTAACTCGGTTTCGGAGGGAGCCTGTGCGCTACAAACATATATTGCCATTTGCCATAGGTACATAACAAGTAATATTAAGATAATATTAAAATTATAAAAAAGCTACTAATCTGTTTTGCTACGGCTACTCTATACGGCAGGACCAATTTAGTTGATCACATAGGGATCAGCTTAGGCGATTCCCACACTGCACCGCGCTCCGTCGCGTAGCGCGGAGTGGCAGATTTTAATATTGTATGCAAGTACATCGATTAGTATAGAAAACACGCCAAGTCCAACACACCAAAAACGCACTACGACGCGTGAGCTCGTGCCGCTAGCAGATTCGGGATTGGCTGCCCCGCGCCTACGCGCGTGTTCGCGTCGCCAGTGTGTGAATCGCCTTACTCGCTATTTACAATAGTAACAGCGGGCTAAACAGCGGGCAGCGGGACTCGACTAGCACAATATTAAAAAAAAACTTGATTGAAAGCATCAGGCATTGAAATAAAAGATGCCGTTAGCAGTACCCATTGCAATGTGCTCCCTTAATCTGCTTTTTTTAAATTTCCTTAACGAAAAACTATTTAACACAAAAAATTAAAGTCATACAGAAAGTGTAATGGAACGTTGTATTCAAGTGTTACAATACAATAATAAAAGTGGAGTATGGTACCGGTACCGGAATCATTTCATTTTCAATTGAGCATTTTAAAATTTTACAAAAAAAAACTAAAATCTACAAATATTTCATTAATCTTAATTAACGAAAAAAAATGATAAACATATATTCAAATTGAATGATGCAATTTAAAATTAATAAAATTTTCCATAATGGATGTAGTAGAAATTTGAATCATTATAAGGTATCTAGATTTTTAATATGACAGCTAAGTAGTCAGCTGAACAATGCATTTTTATTTATTTATCTTATACCCAATTGTTTTCCTGTTCACAATGCCCGATTTTTTTTAACCCGTTTTTATAAATGTGATAATTTCATTATTTGTGGAAGATTCGTGTGATGTGAAGTGAAGCTGACTAGAATACCTTATTTAACGCGTTGAATTTGTTGAATAATGTTCGGGAGGCCGAGATGCAGAGAGTGGACACCTCTTGCTACCCAACAATTGAGATTAAGGAGTTTGATACAGGTAATTCCTATGAAATAAAAACAAAATTATCATACTGGAGTTTTATAAATAAACACCTACGCATAATTTGTTTGTATAATATGTCAACGTAATTTTTTTAATATTTTAGGTAACTACCAAGGTAGCCTTGGCAATAATTGTTTTTTTTATTAAAAGCGTATTTAAGCTATTGTTGCAGCTCAACGTTATGTACCTTTTCATATAATTTACATCTCAATGATTCAGAGTTATGATTAATAAGATACTGAAGTGTTTTAAGAGGATAAAAAAAAATCACTTTTGTTTTGATACTGGGTACTAGAAAATAACATTGGTTAATAGAATTACTAATTAAAGAAAGAGTGTCTGTGTGTTTGTTTGGCACTTCTCATAACTTAACTCCTTCCTTGGGAACAAGTGTATGCAGATTTGTTCAATCATGGATTGACTTTCTTTTGGTAAATATTTGACATACAGATTGCCATTGTGTGTGTTTATCTATGACTAGAGTAATGTTAAAGACAAATTATTTATTTTTATGACCTAAAGAGTATATTTAATAATGATATCGTTTTGAAGATTTAACCAGTTCTATCTTCAAATCGCAGAGCACATGCAGTTACGAAATCATATACTGATAGACTTTTATATATATTATTTCAATTTATTACTCAAATGTTTTTAGAATATTTTATTAAATCGAAATCATATATATAAAAGTCTATCAGTATATGATTTCGTAACTGCATGTGCTCTGCGATTTGAAGATAGAACTGGTTAAATCTTCAAAACGATATCAGGTTACGGGCCCAGACTACGAAAATGGAAAGTATTACAGGAAAGATTCAGATCGGCCTCCTAGATGGTAAAAACTGGGACACATGGAAGTACAAAGCTATATGCTTATTACGCACCGTACCGTCGGCCCTAGAAGTGGTTGAAGGATCATTCCAGGAACCCACTCGTCCACATAACGGAAGCGGCGATGCTGAATTGGCGGCGTATCAACAACAGAAAGATAAGTTTGATAAAGCTGATGCCAGTGCTATCCTAATACTTACCAGCAATATGCAAGAAGACACACTTCGAAAAGTTATGCGGTTCACTAAAGTACGTGATGTCTGGTTAGAGCTCCACAGGCTGTTCGACGGAACAAATGAGGATAAAACCTACAACCTGTGTATGAGTTTCTTTAGCTTTAAGAAGGATCAAGCAGATGACATAGCCACCCACATGTCAAAATTAAAGAACATCTGGACTGAACTGAATCAAGAACTCAAGAAGGACAGTAACCAAGAGCTTCCCGAACTCCTACTTATTTGTAAAATACTGGACACGCTTGAGGATACATACTTCAGCTTCAGAAGTAGTTGGCTACTCCTGCCCAAATCCAACCGTACGGTAGAAAACCTAACCAGTCATCTCTGCGCATTTGAAAGGGCACTGCAAGGTAACAACGCACCCTCGCATCACTCGGAAGCCCTGGTTTCGAATACGGAGAAGAAGAAGGACAAGAAGCTTAAATGCAACTATTGCCTAGGTATTGGCCACAGAGTACGCAACTGTCAAAAATGGATCCGTGACGGTAGACCTCCTAAGAGCCAAAATCCGACCCAGACAGCAACGCCTTCTACTTCAAAGACCGCTAACTTATTACTCATGTCTTTAGAAGACAACGAAATCTTCACAGTTTCACAGGACAACGAGAACTGGTACATCGATAATGGCGCAACAAGCCACGTCACCAACAGAGCTGACATTTTCCAGACCTATGAACATTTCAATGAGAACTACACTGTTACAACGGCCGCTGGTAATGAAGTCCGTGCCAAAGGCAAAGGAACAGTACAGCTCAGAGGATATGTTAACGGGAAACAAATCGACATCAGCCTGCAAGACGTCTGGTACGTTCCGGCCATAAGCAAGAACCTCTTCTCCGTACTCGCACTTCACGACCGAGTCCCGAATAGCACCTTTTCATCCAGGACAACTGAATGTAACGTCATTGTCAACGGGAAAGTATGCTTAATAGGGAAGAGACAAAAACAAGGTGGCTTATATCGACTGGAAGTAAAACCCGTACTGCCAGAAACACCACCCGAAGTCTTTGCAACTACTGCAACGATGCAACTGTACCACGAGAGACTCGCTCACCAAAATAAAAGTGTCATATAAACTGTGATTTCGATATAATAAAATATTCTAAAAACATTTGAGTAATAAATTGAACTAATATATATAAAAGTCTATCAGTATATAATTTCGTAACTGCATGTGCTCTGCGATTTGAAGATAGAAAAGGTTAAATCATTCAAAACAATATCAAATAATAAGGGTATAATATTTAAGAATAGAATGATTGCTTAGATAAAAGGTTTAAGTATAGGTGTTTGAATGATGTCATGTTGCTCAAAACATAATAAGTAGTGTCTACTATTTACTTACTGCTATCTTGTAAACAAGAAATGATTACTGTAGTTTAAGAACAAGCTTATAAAAGTATGACCCATCTATGTAAAAACTTTTGATAAAATGACAACTCCCGCATTATTATTATATCAAAAAAGACATAAAGAACAGCAAAATTCAGAATAAAAGTTTGAGGATTACTCAGTTTTATCCGTGTAGGATTGAACCACCAACTCTTAACCTAGTAGGAATTGACGTGGTCAGCACTTTAACCACTAGTCTGTAGGACAGTCACGACATGCAGCCTATGTTACCAGGTCTATTATTACAAATTTACTGACGCCTCATTTATTAAAGAGGTTCAGTAGTACAGCTACTGTGGAACATAATCAGCATTACATTAATGTTTGAGATCTTTGACCATATTTTGAATCGTCAGTCGGTCAGTTTACTAAAGTGTGACAAGAGTGGTATAGTGGTTTATTGAGCTGATCTGTTACGTTGACTGTAGTAGGTTCAAACTGAACATGCACATGAGTACTTTGTGATCCACAAATTATTGATCTAAGTCTGCCTTTTCTTTGTATCCTTCTGAAGTCCCTCATGAAACAGGATATATTACTAATATGGGTGTTGTCTTTAAATAAAGATAATTTTAAGACAAATTTATAATTTTTTGACTGCCTTGTTGGTATAGTGGTTAGCATAAGCGGCTGTTGATCAAGAGGTCTCAGGTTCCATTCCCGGGTCTGACCAAATATTTGTGTAATCCACTTGTATTTGTTTCAGAGACTGGTTGTTTTCTATGTATAAGTAATATGTATGTATTTACAAAAAAAAAGTATTCTTATGTGTTTATATCAGTTGTTCAGTACCCATACAAGCTCTGATTAGTTAGGGACTAGATGATGTTGTTTGTAAGATGACAAAAAAAAAATCTGATATTCCTAATATATGTATATTCCTAATAGGTCTTGTTTTTAAATAAAGATAATTTTAATGTTTATCACATTCAGACAAACAGAAGCATTAATGGAAGCAATTGGTGAATTCGTTTCGATATAATTTATTCCAACGTTTTAAATATTCTGATGATCTTGTGAAAGTCTCAAAGATGCATTATTATCTCTCGGTATAACAACCTAATAACTTTAAACTTGTGATAGTATAGAAATTCAGATAACGATTAATAACTTTAATCCATACTTATATTAATGAAAATTCTGATAAGAGTTGAATACATTGTAAAAATATATATGAATCAACTTTCTATAATAGCATATGAAAGTATATACAGTCTTTATTTACAAAACTATTAAACATTTTATCCGTCTGTAAGGAATTGTTTAATAGTAGTAGGTTACTTTTACATTAGCTGCTTTCAAGAGACTGGTAAAGGAATATTACTTGGGAGACTTTAAGGACATACATATAAATATTTATTTATGGAACACCTGTTTATTACACTTATTTATTCTTATCTCTATGTATTTTATTTAATCCTTTTCACTATGTATATTATTACCAAATTTCTCTAAATTCACTAATTTCTAATTTTTTTAATACACCAGGAACTACCATATACTTTCCATTTTCTTTCTCTTTGGCACCACTGGGTGTAGCTAGTATATCATAAACTTAACTTTTTAATTTTCATCATCGTCATCAACCAGCCGTTAGAAGTCCACTGCTGGTCATAGATATCTCCTTAGAAAAGAGGTTTTGACGTACTATGTGCACCACACTGGCCAGATAGATTGGAATAAGGTTTGTTTCTAGTTTTTCAACTTTGTACAGTAATGTTAAGTAGTTTAACAATAACAAGTTTATTTTGAACAAGAAAATACACCCCTTTGATCCCTTATTAGTGTCTTAGGATGGTCATTTTTATTATTAGGTATAGAGTATCACCAAAATCTGTATTCCATCTGTCACAACACAAATCAGAAAGCCACATGTAATCTTATTAATCTGTAATTAAAAACTGATCCACATTATATTTGTTTCGGAGTCTAGGTGTTTTGTATATATATTATGTATGTATTTACAAAAAAAGTATGTTTATTTATTTATATCAGTTGTTTAGTACCCATAATACAAGCTCTGCTTAGTTTGGGACTAGATGATGTGTGTAAGATGTCTGATATATTTATTTAAGACATTAAATATTTTATATTTTCTTAATAACTTTTATTATATATTTATTTTTAGGGTTCCGTAGCCAAATGGCAAAAAACGGAACCCTTATAGATTCGTCAAGTCTGTCTGTCTGTCTGTCTGTCCGTCTGTATGTCACAGCCAATTATTTCCGAAACTATTACAGCTATACTATTGAAATTTGGTCAGTCGATGTATTCTGTGAACCGCATTAAGATTTTTACATAAAAATAGAAAAAAAACAATACATTTTGGGGGTCCCCATACTTGAAACTGAAACTCAAAAATTTTTTTTTCATCAAACCTATACGTGTGGGATATCTATGGATAGGTGTTTAAAAATGATATGGAGGTTTCTAATATTATTTTTTTCTAAACTGAATAGTTTGCGCGAGAGACACTTCCAAAGTGGAAAAATGTGTGTCCCCCCCCTCTAACTTCTAAAATAAGAGAGTGATAAAACTAAAAAAAAAATATGTTGTACATTACCATGCAAACTATCAACGAAAATTGGTTTAAACGAGATCTAATGAGTAGTTTTTTTTAATACGTCAATAATCGTAACACGCAATTTACCTTTCATCCAATCAATACACTAGTATGAAAACATCGATGAAAGTTACAACGAACTACAAGAACTTTTATATATTATGATGTTACTTGCTGATACGGAACCCTTCATGGGCGAGTCCGACTAGCACTTGGCCGCTTTTTTTCTTATCCTACTTACTTCTATTCAAACGTTCAAAATAGCATTTTGAGTTAGGATGCATCATATTACAATAAACACAGTACTTGTGTTTATGCATATTTTTCTATCCAAACAAACAAAATTGAAATATCTGTTTGTAATATCAAATGAACAGGTTTTTACTTAATACAAATGAAAGTATATATATACTATTAACATTAAAAAAAATATATATAAAAATAGTCTCTGTTGTCTTTTAGTTTCATTTTTAGAGTTCCGTAGCGAAATGAAAAAAAAATACAACCCTTATAGATTCGTCATGTCTGTCTGTCTGTCCGTTCGTCCGTATGTCACAGCCACTTTTTTCCGAAACTATAAGAGCTATACTGTTGAAACTTGGTCAGTAGATATATTCTGTGAACCGCATTAGTATTTTTACACAAAAATAGATATAGAGAAACCGCAATTTATCTTTCATTCAATTATTAAAACATCGAACAAAGTTACAACGAACTACAAGAACTTTTATATGACGTTACTTGCTGCTACGGAATGCTTCATGGGCGAGTCCGACTCGCACTTGGCCGCTTTTTTTGCTCTGGAACTAGACTTACACTGGCAGATAGCTGATGACATAAGGAGTTACTTAGACTTCTTTTTTAAACTAACTTAGCTTCACACGGATGCCTAGACAGACATACAGATATTAATTTATAATATATGTACTTACCGCATATACTTTCATATGGCGTTAGTAAAAAGAAGTTAATTTGCATTATTTCTTTAGATGTGTAGTAAGTGATTAACAATCATCATTTTGGCGGAGAGAGTTAAGGCCATACGTCCACTCCCCACGCTGGCAGAGTACGGGTTGGGGACTGGCAAGACACGTTGTGGCTACGTAATCTTGCTGTTGGATGTTTTAAGTCGCCAGAACGCCTTTAATTAAGCTTCACGTCTGTTATCTTATGATAACAACCGGGACCGAAACGCTCACAACTTATTATGCCACAAACGGTCACCCATCTAGGTACCGATCGCGCTGTCGTTGCTTACCCTTGATGATTGTTACCCACCACTCATGCCACTTGGTTATGAACCCTTCACAAGTTATTTACACACACAAGTTATTAATGTATTATAATATTCTGTTTAAGGTTGTCGGCTACAACATCAGGCCGCCCGAATGGTGCACTTCACCCTGTAGTTTCTATATCACCTTACATCATACAACTATGTCGGCACCTTTCTACACCAGTGAACGGATATCCTCGCCTCATCCTAAATGGAAGGAGATTGATTCAGGTAATAATTCGAGGGTACTATGTGGGAAACATCGAGATATTATATACTATCTCGATGGTGGGAAATCTATGTAATGTCATGGAATGAATACGTGTGGTGACACTTTGTATTCATTCCATGGGTGTCGTAAGAGGCGACTAAAGGAACAAAATAGGCAGCTAAGATCACTGCCAAGAGAAGGTAAACTTAAAATAAATCCTTTACCAACCCGTCTGGCCAGCGTGTTATAGTAGGCCAAAACCTCCTTTCAAAGGAGAGGCCTATGTCCAGCAGTGGACTGTTAAAGGCTGTTGATGATGATGATGTAATGGTAAATGAATAGCCTGTAACTAAATGCATATATAAGTATATACGGTGCTTATTCCAAAAATGCAATTCGTTTTCATATTTTTGTCTGTCCGTCTGCCTGTTTATTTGTTCCGGCTGATCTCTTGAATGGCCGGACCGATTTTGATGTGACTGGCTGCTGCCAAAACCGAGTTGAATTTAGTTATTTTTGCAGTGCTTTTAAGGATAAAATGTTTCCACAATACATATGCGTTTAGTAATATCAGGGGGTGTCACTCCGCAGTTTAGGTATAGTCGGCCGGCTGCCTGCCCGGGCAGGCATGCCAGTCGACTAGACATCGTCAGAACAGATTAGAGTTACGCGATAGAAAGAGACGCAATTGTAGATAAATATAATCGTGGGTGATTTGACGCTGTGCGATCTGAATTGAACTTAATCTTTCGACACCAAGGGTCCCTATTTCTTTATATTACTTGTCGGAGTGAGTCTTCTGTACTGGTACTATTTTGTATTCTGTGGTAATATCTAAGCAAAGTAGTTACCATTGGACAGGTTCTAACTCATTTTAAACTGACTATCGCATATTAGATGTTATTATTAGTAAGGCTGGAATCCGTCGGTTATGCTGTAACATGATAATATTTCTATTATCAGTTTCATTGACGCCCAAACAATTGGGTTCCCTGTTGTGTCTATTCCAATGTGTGTCAATGGTTATCATACACCTAATTTATAGGCGGATTGTTTATTTACGAATTGTGTACACGTCATACTTAGACAAAAACCAATGTCAACTAGTATTCCTGATAATAATGTTTACCTATTGACACTAATATGCAGTGATGGCGTACCTAACTAGTTGGTTTAAATGAGGATGAATGTTGTGAGTGAGATCTACATTTTTTTAGAGAACACCCGAATGACTTTACAAATCCAATAAAAAAGATCACCCAAACTCAAAATTTGTGGATCAGAGAGCGACATAAGAACCGCTTAATACGTGGCGTCGTGTGATCCACAAATTGTTCTGAATGTTGTTTATGTCCGATTCATATTCCTCCGTGACACAGAAGTTATACCTAGTAAGCAGACGCTTGTTTGATGCTGTTTGATAAGGTTACAGTTGAAGTTGGGACATATTACACGGGTTTATTGGTCTAGTTATTAGTGATCCTAACTTTAGCAGCCAGAGGTAGTAGATCGATAATAGATCGACTCCCGCCCAGGACTATCCTAAAGTGTGATGAACACGATCACTTGTTCTGGGCCGGCTTCGCACGGAAGTCTTTGAAATTCATCTACCTACTATCATCATCAGCCTATCGCAGTCCACTGCTGGACATAGGCCTCTCCAATTACAAGTATAGCCTCTTAACTCTGCCTCTAGCTATTGCTGAAAACTGCATTAAAATTCGTTAAGTAGAAAGAGAAAAAAACCATTGAGTGATATCATTATAGTTTTATCAGAATGACTTTTTATACGTATATGAGCCTGCCAAAGTGACTCTACTCTGCCTGATGGAAAGCATGAGCAGAATCCAAGAGTGGTGGTCACCATCTTTATTGTGAGTGCCCACAATCCAGCATGATGACTCACACCATGGCGGCTTAGTGAGATGCTTTTGCATCATTGAGCCTCAGGTCTCACACTCGCCAACGAAGTTCAACAGCTCGAATGAATGCTTTCATTCTTAGATTGGTCTTCTATGCGAGGGTTGAAATGCGCCAGCCGAGCCAGCCCATTCAAGCTGAAATTAGCGTGGTTCCACTACGTTTAGATACCATAGAACATTTGCCTAGTTTGTGTGTAGACAGAGACAGATATTATTATTATAGCACACAATATTAATTGTTTTTAGGGTTCCGTAGCCAAATGGCAAAAAACGGAACCCTTATAGATTCGTCATGTCTGTCTGTCTGTCTGTCTGTCCGTCCGTATGTCACAGCCACTTTTTTTAAGATCACGAAAAACTATTAAAATCGAAGACAAAAGTATTTACTTTTTAAAAAGACGTCACATCACTTTCATTTGGAATTGAATTATAATATCTTCACACTTATAACTTCTAACTTTTACATGCTTTTTATTATTATTTTATCGCAAGATGTAAACGTACTTTTATTCGTTAAAAAATAGATGTTTTGTCGGACAATCTAGCTTTCTATCCTTAGTTTTCAACTAGACGGCGTCCTAAGTCCGTTGTCTCAAATATTATAAAAAAAATTTTTTTTATATAAACGCCACGCTTAGACGTTGACTTGATTCCACATGGCATAACACAGTGTGATCTACAGATTGTTTTTCTGAGTCTGGGCGTTCTTTCTGTCCGTTTCAGGCATGTTTGTAAAGTCCCTCGCGACAAGTCTTAAAAGAGTTAAACTTCAATTATGTAGTTAATTTAAACGTCAATCTTTGGAAATAAAGTCCAACAGAATAAAATTGATATATAATTAAATTTTAATTACAATAATATTTAAAAACGGTACGATGTGTAGCTATAACAACGATAAAATATATATTTTGTTACTTTCCTGTATTTACGTAATAATTGGTTAATTTATAAAATTAAGAAAAAACCTAAACATATTAATTTACTTCTTTTCTGGGAAGAGACTTGCGTAAAGTGTTAAAGGTTATTGATCTGATGTGATGTGATATAATTTGTTACAGGTAACATTTTAACACCACTTTTCACTACTTAACAATTATTTTATTTATTTTTCTCAATTGCTGTTTAATGAATTACAAACCTCTTTTGTGGGTCACTAGTGACACGGCCCGACTTCACAAGGAAGTCTTTGAAATTGTCTGATTTTCTCTACTATGATGTTACACATATAAACCTTCGTCTTGAATCACTCTATCTAATGATTATAACTTCATTAAAATTCGTTTAGGGGTTTGAAAGATGTAAGCGAACAATCATCGGAAGCGGTTTAATATCATAGTGTGTAAGCATAATACCTTTGAAATAAATTTACACCATCATCTTCAAAAGTCTTTATTTGTCCATTACTAGACTACATCTTTCCTTACAAAGGAGGAACACCTCCACTAGTCCTTAGACAGAAAATAGTCCTAGCCTTCATAAAGAATGTCATTTCTCAAGGATCCGAGTATCTCTAATAACTTTCATTCAAATTGGTTTAACTGTGAACGCGAAACAAATAGATAGTTACTGTCAATTTTATGATTTCAGTATGGATTAAAATGTCCTTCTTCCCATAGAGAGCGTACTTACTCAAAAAATATTTTTCCCAACCACATTGACATCGAATGACCTGGATACTTTTTACCTTGCAGTACTTTGATTCAAGTCTAACACAAGTATATTATCAGTAAATTTTACGAGCACGCCGATAAACTCAATAATTTTGATCACATAAACAATTCTAGTCCTTATCATCCCGCAGCAGCTGGAAAACTACGTCAACCATGACTCATTAAGTATTTTCGTTACAGAGACTACTCATCGAGTATCGTCAGCGAATGTTGTTGTCCGAATTTGGTGTCACGTGTTGCATTCAAATGACGACACCGCTAAACAACAACAAGATACCATCATTCAAACGTGGGGAGTTTACTTCAGCGGCCTTAGATATATTGGGGCCAATCTCGCTTCGAATTTTACGTCAGACTGTTTCAAAAGCAATACACTAGTTTTTCAAATGCACGGCGGTTACTTCTGCTCATATAAAAGTCTTAAATTAGATGTTATACCTCCCGAGAATGAAATAGAACACGGTTCTTTGTCGTCTGACTCCTCAGGAAGAACAAATTTATCAAAAATTACTTTAGAACCTAAGCATATATTAAATCATAAATTAGTCAAAGAATCACGATCTATTTCTCCAAATAAACATACTAAAAAGTACGAAAAAGAATATTCAAAAAGTCACAGCCCTGTTGAAAGAGGTTTTAATCAATATTTTCCCACTATAAAAACATCTGCTAGTTTAAATATTAGCCAGAGTCAAAGAGGTGACTATTATAGGCGAAGAGAAGATAATTCAGAAGAGTCTAAGGGTGATCCCAATCATATTTATGAACATTCACCAGACAATTTAGATATTAAAGAATTCACAAGTGGTATTTTTTCCCAAAACGCATCACAAGAAGATTTATCTAGTAAAATTGATCTTAGTGAAACAGCTGAGAGCTATGATTTAAGGAGTGAAGCCGACGGTGTTCCGAAATACAGATACTTGGCACTAAATTTCCTAAAATCCGAGATAAGGCCTAGTTATAATGCTGCAAAGCTACAGAAACTTCATTTGTTACAATACTCAATAAAAAAGAGACAGGAATCTGTTCAAGAGATAAAAGAGAGAATTTACAACAAGTCTGCTTTGACGAATGAAGATTGGCCTCAGCAAGACGATTTCTGTGATGTTAGGTTGAAGTTCAAGAGTAGATCTCAAAGGAATCTGTTTTCACCAGAAGATGATAGTTTAAGTAAAGATAAATCTGCGTCACAAGTTGATTTGAGAGCGAAGAATGGGAAAATAAAGGAGGAGAAGCCGATCGTGTCCAATGGGTCCAGGCTGACGTTTTCAAAATTGAATGATCTCTTATCTTATAAGGTTGGTATTATTGAACTTGTATCTGAAACAACTTTCGATAGCAAGTCAAAAAACAGGGGACTTTACTTGCTATGTTGTAACTCTTATACTATAAAGATATAGTTTTTACTGTTTATGGGTCGGTTCAAAAGTGTTGTTGGGTTTTCTAACAGAAGTTCTTAATAGAATGCAAGTTTGGTGATGTTTCACGGTTCTCATGAACGTCTATGGCAATCGTTATTGGAAAGTCAGTGCCCTCAAATATACTGACAACTAGTTTATCCTTCGAATTTCAGTTACCTCTCAGGGTAGCTGAGGTCCGATGCCAGTCAGTCCGTGTAAAAGCAACCAAATAGTGAATACAAATTATTGTACATTAACAGGTTTCTGCATGAAAATGTTCACTATTTTAATGTAGCTTTGAATGTTATTTTCAGTCAAAACCGTCTCCATTTCAAAGAGCAGAACATGTAAGGCTGACAAAACAACTAGAAATATTAAGGTTCAAACGCATCATATTGTCGGACGAGAGAGACGCCAAGTTAGCAAAAATCAGGAAGTTGAAAGAGAAACGTACGAAATTGTTCGAAGACAATCAAGACGTGGGTGAGTGTAAGGACATTTTGTTTCTTTGATTTTGTTGGTTTTATTTATTTATTTAAACTTACTGCATATGTTGTACAAAGGCGGACTTAATGCATTCTCTCCCAGTCAACCTTCAGGCGATGTAGAAATATGATGCGGTAGGTGCAAGGACTGAATTTTTTTAAAGTTTACAATAGTAAAGAAATTACAAGATAAGCCTAAATCAAATAATACTAGTATACACAATTAATAATAAATAATAAATTTACTTGGCATTTTTATATTAATAAATACTCAAACATATTATATTTAATCGATCTAAAATACACAGACGGGCACTAGTGTTGTAACTGTACTGCTCGTTCAGACTGAAGAAGTTCGCGCACTTTTGTCTTAAATGAAACGACGGTGATGAAACGGTTTGTTATAATATTTTATAGATATCAAGGTAGTAGAGCCACGCTGATTTCAGAATAGGTCGGTTCAATCGGGATGGAGCTACCCTTACACAGAAGACCGAACTAAAATGAAATCGTATCTCCTCTGGATAAAGAACAGTATCCGCGGGTAACATCGCAGGGCACAGCCAGTTAATAGTAATAACTTTAGCTCGCATAGATTCAAAGCCTAGGCATATTACGATAAGCAGGGTGAGCTACTGATCTGATTTGAAAAAAATCTTTCACTGTTAGAAATTCGCGTGATGAATAGTATAATTCAGGAAATCACTCGTTAGTCGCACTAGAAGATCGCTTCGATGTTTATTCGCTGTATCTTCAAACAATACTGTCCGTACGGCTTAACACGTTTCGCTTTTATATGGCTGTTGAGATAACTAGAATGTAAGATAATATTCGATCGATGTTTCTAGACTGAATAGATTATTCTAGAGCTACTTGTAGCGCCACAGTTGTGCGCTACTCGACACTAGATGGCGCTGTCCTCGATTCTATTGTCTTCTAGATTATTCCCGTACAAACGAGATTCATCTCCTTATATACAACAATAATATCGTCTCGCTACGACCAATGGTAGCGCAGTGACAATGAAAAATGTTATAAGAACGGGATAGCATTATTTGTTTCGCCAGTGCATTGCGTAAATGTTTAAAGGTATCTACGTATAAATAATGTACAAAACAATTATCCCTCTTCAAAAGTTGCACAAAAAAAGTCCGCGATAGCATATGTCCATTTTTAATCAGACGGAGTCGCGTGGGCTATATAATAAAAAAAAAGCGGCCAAGTGCGAGTCGGACTCGCCCATGAAGGGTTCCGTATCAGCAAGTAACATCATATAAAAGTTCTTGTAGTTCGTTGTAACTTTGATCGATGTTTTAATAATAGTGTTTTGATCAATGATATTATAAAAAATCGGCCAAGTGTGTGATAATTGTTATGTTTACGTATTAATGCGTTGATTTTGTATGACTTTTCCAAGTAAGCGCATTGTAAAAGTTAAGCCTCTATAACTCCTGAACTAACAAAGTCATTTAATTCGTTATAGTTTTCATTTAAAGTTCATTATATGGACCACTATCACAAATTTTTCGGCGGGCGGGACGGCCTGTTTTTACAAAAAGTTTGCCTTTAAAGTGGAATTTCTCGCAAACGGATACCTAAATCAAAAAATCGTCTTAACAAACCTGTAATGTTTTTAAAAGACCTATATAATGATACCCTACATGATGGGGTAGCCGTGAGAAAAAAAAACATCCCCACTTTACGTGTAGGGGAGGTACCCTAAATAAAAATATATTTCATAATTTTATTGTAGCACTTTGTCAAAGTAATTACAATACATATTCATGTAAAGTTTAATCTTTCTAGCACTTACTGTTTGGACGACAAGTCGAGGACGGACGGACGGACGGATGTACAGACGGACATGACGAATCTATAAGGGTTCGAAGTCATAAACTTCGGAACCCTAAAAAGTTGTAGATCTTTTAATTACCTACAACTTTGCCATTTAACTATTTTCCTTGTAGTTTTGGTGGAAATCGAGATAAACCGTTTTTTACCCTTTGTTGTATATATTTAGCCATCCAATCTGACTCTACCCTGCCTGATGGAAAGCATGAGCAGAATCCAAGGGTCGGGGCTACCACACTTGCTGCGAATGCGGACAATAATGTATGGCGGCCCACACTATGGCGGCTTAGTGAGATGCTTTTTCACGCCCCGGTTAAAGGACCCGAAAACCTCCCTCCCTACCCCTTCCCGACCTCAGATCGCCCGTAAATTATTTTTCCTTTCATTTTTATAATATTCTCCTCCTTTTCCAATAGGTTTTATCCTATTATAATTTTATTTGTTTTCAAAAATTATCTACTCTGGTCTACTGGTATATATGTCATTTACAAACTATCATTATGGTTGCCATGCAAGTGTGTTATTCCTAGCAACCTGTGAAGTTTTGACAGGAGGTAAACAGTGATACATTTTGACATCTTCGATTTATGTACACACATCAAAAGTGTCTAGGGATCAAGCATTTTTATGCGGATTTCTTGAGATTGAGATGTGGCTTTGTAATAAATTTATGATTTTATAAATTTATATGGATCCTTTTTGGTGCATTTCATAATTTGAATCAGGAACTGTCAATCAAATTCGAGTAAAAGATGAAAATCAGCTGCCAATATTTTCCCTATAAAAACATACAACGCATTGAAGAAATTATTAGTGCTACTGTTTCCCTACTACTGATTAAAACCAACGTTATTATGGAGCGGCGACGTCATTTAAGCAGGGAAGAAATGCTCAGAGCCGTGGGAATGATAGAAGCTGGTTCCCGGCAACGTACTGTGGCTTTAGCTCTGAATACAAGTCAGAGTGTTATCAGTCGACTTTGGACACGTTACCGAAGCACTGGTACCGTGGCTGAGCGCCATGGAGGACGGTATCGCTGCACCACACGGAAACAAGACCGATACATTCAAATCTTAACTCGAAGAGCTCCAACAATAACCGCCATGATGTTAGCCGTGAGGCTTCATCACTCTTCAGGGAACTTAATTAGCGACCAAACAGTCAGAAACCGCTTGCATGAAGTGAACCTTCATTCCCGAAGACCGCTACGGGTACCACCTATAGCAATGCACAATCGTAGGATTCGATATCAATGGGCTCTTGAACACAGAAATTGGGCAGAAGAACAATGGCGTTTCGTGTGCTTTTCTGATGAGTCTCGTTTTGGTATGAGACCGGATACAAGACGTATACGACACTGGAGAACCCAACAGCGATTAAAATCCTGCCAGGAAGTCCATCCTTATAGTGGTGGAACCATCATGGTATGGGCGGGTATTTGGATCGGCGGAAGAACTGAGTTGATTTGGATCAGAGGCAACCTCAACGCTCAAATTTATGCTGAGACGATTGTATCAGACGTCATCGTTCCTCTACAAGTGCAAATCGGTCCCTTATTTCAGTTAATGCATGATAATGCACGACCGCACACCGCAAGAGTTGTAAGACAGACTCTCGCCGCAGCTAACATCAATGTCCTGCCCTGGCCTGCTCAGTCGCCAGACTTGAACCCGATTGAGCATGCATGGGATATGCTACAGAGAAGAGCTCTGCCGAATATGGAGGGTATCCAGTCGCAAGAAGACCTTTTTTTGTTGTTGCAACGAACATGGGCGGCCATTCCACAGCGTGATTTGGATGAACTCATTTTGAGTATGCCAAACCGATGTTCTTGTGTTGTTAGTGTTCGCGGTAGAAACACGGATTATTAATTGTTTAAGTTACCTAATAAAATTTTAAAGAAAACTGTTATTTCAGTCTTTTTTTCGAACTTTAATGTTAGTGGTTCAAATGTCAAAAATCCCTTTATTAGGAAAATGGCAAATTTCTTTACTAATGCAAAGGTGACTTGGTTTATCGTTACTGTGACAAACGAAAACACTTTATTTGATGAATCCTTAAAGAAATTTTTAATTAATATCAATCAGGAGAAAAGTTATTGCAAAAATATATGTTGATCCCTAGACACTTTTGATGTGTGTATTTTTATAATCACCTAGCTTTGGTGTTTGTGTCTCGATTATTGCAGTAAAAAGTAGCCTATGTCCTTTCCCAAGTTCAGTTCTATCATCATACCGAATTTCATCAAAATCGATACAGTGGTTTAGGCGTGAAAGCGTAACAGACAGACAGACATAGGTACTTTCGCATTTATAATATTAAGTAGTGATTAAAAAAAAACTACTCACTAGATCTCGTTCAAACCAATTTTCGTTGGTAGTTTGCATGTTAATGTACAACATATATTTTTTTTAGTTTTATCACTCTCTTATTTTAGAAGTTAGAGGGGGGGGGACACACATTTTTCCACTTTGGAAGTGTCTCTCGCGCAAACTATTCAGTTTAGAAAAAAATATCTTAGAAACCTCAACATCATTTTTGAACACCTATCCATAGATACCACACACGTATAGGTTTGATGAAAAAAACATTTTTGAGTTTCAGTTCCAAGTATGGAGACCCCCAAAATGTATTGTTTTTTTTCTTTTTTTATGTAAAAATCTTAATGCGGTTCACAGAATACATCGACTGATCAAATTTCAACAGTATAGCTCTTATAGTTTCGGAAATAATTGGCTGTGACATACGGACGGACAGACAGACAGACAGACAGACAGACTTGACGAATCTATAAGGGTTCCGTTTTTGGCCATTTGGCTACGGAACCCTAAAAAAGCGGCCAAGTGCGAGTTGGACTCGCCCATGAAGGGTTGCGTATCAGCAATTAACATCATATAAAAGTTCTTGTAGTTCGTTGTAACTTTCATCGATGTTTTTATACTAGTGTATTGATTGGATGAAAGGTAAATTGCGTGTTACGATTTATGACGAATTAAAAAAAAAACTACTCACTAGATCTCGTTCAAACCAATTTTTGTTGGTAGTTTGCATGGTAATGTACAACATATATTTTTTTTGGTTTTATCACTCTCTTATTTTAGAAGTTAGAGGGGGTGGGGGACACATTTTTCCACTTTGGAAGTGTCTCTCGCGCAAACTATTCAATTTAGAAAAAAAATATCTTAGAAACCTCAACATCATTCTTGAACACCTATCCATAGATATACACACACTATATATAACACGTATAGGTTTGATGAAAAAAAAATTTTTGAGTTTCAGTTCCAAGTATGGGGACCCCCAAAATGTATTGTTTTTTTTTCTATTTTTATGTAAAAATCATAAGCGGTTCACAGAATACATCGACTGACCAAATTTCAACAGTATAGCTCTTATAGTTTCGGATATAATTGGCTGTGACATACGGACGGACAGACAGACAGACTTGACGAATCTATAAGGGTTCCGTTTTTTGCCATTCGGCTACGGAACCCTAACAAGTTATTTAATAAAAAAAAAGTTGGAAGATATTATTATTTTAATATTGAAATTGAATATTAAAATTGATTATAATGAAAGAAGGTCTTGGCCTCCATACGGGTTAGTATAGAGTTTGCTTCATATCTCCCTTCCTTTCCTTCTCTTTTGCAGTGCTGCTGTCCTGCGTAGGCTTCCTTTCAAATATATTAATTTAAGAATGTAACTATTTTATATGATTGTTTGTGTTTACTCTGTTAGTTCAATCTTCGAATTACAGTTTTCCCTTAGGGTTGCGGAGGTCCGATGCCAGTGGCTCCGTGGAAAACTGATATTCAGGTAAAACCGGTTGAACTAGTAGCCAACCCCAAATAAACTTGGGAATAAAGGCTCGGAAGATGATGATGTTTGTGTTTACTCTGTAAATATACTTTAATAAATAATAAAGTCGTGTGGCACTCGGTGACTGCCGCGGTAAAGCTATTGCATAGCATTTTTATCAACTTATGCAATTATTATTGCATTTTTATCGATTTTTTATTTATGCAGTATTTTTTCTTCTTTATTAGATATTAATTCAAGTTTGCAAAACATTATACACTGTCTTTTTACCAACATACATTCTAACAATATTATTGCCAAACAATATAATCATCAGATACCTAAACAGAGAACATAATAGTAATATGAGTATATCTGTGGAATAAAAAAACTAAATAAAAAAGAAGAAAAAGAATCTAGAATGACTGTGTTGTCAAGGCAACGGATAACGGCCGTTGGCGGCAGCACGCATGCGCTAATCTGCCTATAGAGCACGGAGCCGCCACATCCTTGTCGCACTGCAGTTACAGTTATGATTGTAACTGCAGTGCGTTCTCTATCCTTTTTAGGGTGTTAGGTTTTTTCGTTACGGAATTTCTTGATTCGGGCGCCACGCTCATACCCCGGGATAAATATAAAATAGCTTAAAATTTATTTTTTCTGACCACAGGCACAGAGTTGATGCAGAACTACCACTCGCTGTCCCGTCGCAGTGAGAAGGTTAAGGAGACACGGCAGTGTATGGTAGCAGTGCGAGAACTAGCTGCTAACTCCCATCACGCGCTTTGTTCCCAGCGGTGTGAACTGCTCAATCAACTACACCAGATATTTTATATTGACCAGGTGGGTACAAAGGTAAATTTGAATATTTCAGACGAATGACACACAATATCATCTAGTCTCAAACTAAGCAGAGCTTCTACTATAGGTACTATGTAAATATCTTCTACTATAGGTACGATATAAGTACAACTGATATAAATACATATATTTAAATATATAAATTAAATAAATTATTTATTATTTAAATATTTACCTATATTAAACTCCCAAGCTCTGAAAAAAATTATTAGCAGATCATACAAACATTTGGTACCATCCGCGAATTGAACCTGATACCTCTTGATCAGCAACCACATACGCCAACCACTAGCCTAGAGCAACAAGGCAGTCATCATGTAAAGCAGCGTACTCACCTAGCCGTGTAGCATGTAATGTATCTGATAATGTATCAAGTGAGTACGTAGAAACGAGACCGCTGCGAGCCGCTCGCGCGTGGAGCGCAGTAAGCTTGCAGGAACCCACCGAGTGGCGGTATCACTGCGAACACAAAGGCGGCTCGCAGTGTGCTCGTGGTCGGTGACATGACCGCTTTGGTAGTGAGTACGTAGGAACGAGCTTCAAACAAACGTCTTCATAATGGAGTGGACAGATGAAAAGTATTAAATTTAATTGAACTTTATCTAAATATGACGTTATTGTGGGATACTAAAGATAAAAATTATTATAAAAAAAAAATTTGAATCGACATGGACTTTTATAATTTTCGATGATATTGTACATGAATACTCGTATGAACGCAGCAATAGCTAGCTATTGAGACATGTTGTCGGCGTGATATCATCACGAGCACTGCGGATTCGTGTTTCTTCGTGGTTCAGTGTTCCTTCGGTAGATGGCGCTGTTTTATGTTTTTAGCTTGCGCTGTATGTAAAAATCGCCACAGTTCAATGTATATTTACTAGACTTATTCACTTGATTTCCGTTATTTTCATTTTGAATAGAAAGACGCAACGACGTGGACAATTAGCGGTGTCCCTCTGGCGGTGTGCGGTGACGACTACCTCCGGTCGAACGCCGTCAGTGACTCCGTGGCCGCAGGGTTCGTCGCGCAGGCCACGTGTCTGGTGGCTGCCATACTCAACCAGCCACTCAGATATAAGGTCACCTTGCTCGGGTCTGCTAGCAAGATACTTGACACCACTCCAGATTTGCCCGATCCTAAGTAAGTTTCGGAAACTGTATAATGTATATTTACTATTGTCCGTGTGGTGACGGATTAAGAATACAAAGTGTCACCAGCCCTATTCATTCCATGGGTCTCGTAAGAGGCGACTAAAGGAACAAAATAAGCAGCTAACATCACTGCCAAGAGTAGTAAAACTTGAAACAAACCCTTTACCAACCCGTCTGACCAGCGTGGTATAGTAGGCCATAACGTCCTTTTAAAGGAGAGTCTTATGTCCAGCAGTAGACTGTTAAAGGCTGTTGATGATAATGATGATGATTTACTGATGCTAGTTGGACGAGATATGATATATTTTGTAATATTTTTTTTTTGTTTTACAATTTATTTTTAAGTTAACTAGATCTAAATTAAAAAATAAAAGGAAGACTATAACAGGTTAGAGGAAATAAAGGCTTTTTTTATTTTATTTATTTAAGTAAGCTTCTGACTATAAATAAGTATTTGTTCGTGTGTGTCGTGAGCGTCGTCTAGTAAAGCGAAGACTACTGCACTGCAAAAGAAGGAAATCATGACACACATCTTACACCAACCCATCTTATAAGGGTGGTATAGTATACCAAGATCTCCTTTCTAAGTAGAAGCCTATAACAACAGTGAACTGCTAAAAGTTGTTGACAATGCAGTAAGTTAATCCATTAGGAGTCACTGTGCTCAATCGAGATAATAATTCACAGGATAATAATTTTGTGAACAAATGACAAAGATATTATATATAGGGAATAAAATTTTAGAGCGAAATGTTACAGCTATGACAGAATACGTAAATAAACAAGAAAACGGAAAGAAAATATGTCTAGAAACGTAATAATAAAGACGACCGTCTTCACCCTAGATTTCGCTAATGGCAAACATGGCACAACACTTAATGATGTTTGTTCTGGTTCTAGGTATTCTTTATGTCCGTTTCATGTAATTTCTCTGGACACAGGATAAGTTCATAATGCGTAAATAGTATTTTAATTTTAATTTTTTACAGTATCCCATTGTTTCCCCGCGGCGGTGACACCACACTATTTCGCTATGCGCTGTTCTTACTGAACAAATGTATAGCACAGCTGATAGTCGGTCGAAGCTTGCCCCTGACAGACATACGACCCACACTTGCCAACCTACAGAGATTGCTCACAGCTCCTCCTAATATGTAAGTATAAATACATCTACATATATATCTATGCAGCTTTACAAAGAAACAAACTGTCGTGTCAATTCACTAAAGGCAAATAAATGGTGCTATGTTTACATTTGTTGAGTTTAAATTTGTTTGTTTGTCTGTTTTCTCAATGGTGTGAGAGTAACTTAGTAGCGTACTGTTCGGTGTTTGTGAGGGTAGATCGAATAAAATCCAACCCAGTGATTCAATCTGCACGGCAGTCGGGCTTTAAACTTAAAACAGTTTATTCGCGTCCCTCAATTAAGGGTTTCCAACAGAACTTGTCGCGTTCCTTGTAATAATTGAGTATTTGCATCGTGATATTCGCGTGTCCTGTTTTCGCTGCGTGTTAGTGTGAGCGTCCGAAATTGAACTTGCTAATTGTGAAGTTTAAGCAAGAAATCTACTCCACCAATAGTCACACTCACACAATTCAACAATTCGTTTCATGTATATTACAAAAGTCCCCCGCGACACAAAACGTATATTCCTAAGGCGGAAGTTCTCATATTGCTGACATTTTTCTTCGCACATAATACTCAGAAAGCTTTCCATCATTGACAAAATGTAAAATCCAATTCAAATATAGTTTTTCGGGTCAGGTTTTCCAAGTGTAGTGGTCACCATCCTCATTGTGAACTGAGGCAATGTAGCATGGTGACCCCCACTATGTCGACCTATTGAGATGGCTCTGCATCATTGAGCCTCTAGTTTCACACTCACTAACGAAACACGAATGCTGTCATTCAAGTTGTTCATCTGTGAGAGGGTTGTACTGCCCCGGTCCTGGTCTATCCGGCCCGTTCGTGCTGTAATCAGCGTGCCTACTACCTTGTTCCTCATTTATTATCAATGTGATTGCAAGTTACCACATATCGTAGCAAGATATAGTAGCTAGTTATTACAATAGTTTAGTTTAGCTTTATAAATCGAGACATAGCGTCAATATTAATATTGATAAATGAATGTAAATATTTTTACTTTGTAAGACAAGTATCAAAGCTATGCTAATGTATTGTCAAACTAAATTGCTTCTTGTTCTATAGGTCGGACACTACAAAATTGTATGGAACCTACCGTTGGTTGGTCGACAGTCAATGTCCCCGTACTCAGTCGTTAAGGAGCCTTGTTGCGTCAGAGCGTGGCAAATATCGACCATTTAATCGGTTTAAGGTATGTTCGAAGTCAAAACATGTCAACTCTATTAAAAAAAATGTTTCACGAATTCAGTTGTATTTTTTTACTTAACAACTTTTTTTAGTATATGTCAACCTGCTGCTGCAAAAGTGGGTCTACTCTGCAGAAAATGCAGTATGTTGACCCAATATTATAAATTGTGTTACTTAAGTAATATGTACGCAAAACAAAAGAATGACTGATAAAATTATTTGATACTAAATTTCACCAAAAATAACATTATTAGAAACAATTTAACTAGCTTCGAATCTTAGCTTCTTAATTGTCTGCTTCTACAAACTATATGTTTTTAATTTTCTTTGTGTGTTCGTTTGTAATGGTGGGATACTGTTGGGGGATTTTGTATGAATGTTGTTAAAAGGAATTGTTTATATATTAGGTCGCCACCAACTTTACAGTTTAATTAGCCATTCAATCAACAGCCTAGCCTCCTACTGAGGCGTGTTTTCATAAAATAAATATGTAGTTTTAAAAAAAAACTAAAAAACGCTTTTAAACTAAAAAGAAGAAAATAGTTTTAATGTAAAAGCATTTTCATAAAGCACTCCACGCTTTGTTACATTAAAATTATTTTCTACTTTTTAGTTTAACAACCACGTTGTTTAATTTTTTGAAACTATTTTTTTTAGAAAGATTAATTTTTTTCAATTTTTTTTTTAATTATTATAGAGTATTTTGTAATAGTTATTGCAGATATGTGTTTACAGGACTCCGTGGATGGCCAATCTCCACAATCCGTTATGAATCTAAGAAGACATAGACATTCTCGCAGCGTCGGGAGCTATCACGACGACCAGGTAACTTAGCTAACTGTTTTTTTTAACTTTTAAACGACATTGGAGGATACATTGTTGAACTTATATTCATGAAACAAACACAAAACAACCAGACTCAGAATAACAGTCTGTAATTCGAGCTACCCATTCTGCACATGCTGTTTATTTTGAATGTTTAGGTAAATTTATGTTGATGTGACGAAAATTTATAGTTAAATTTACATTATATATTTAACAAATTTATTTTAAATTGTTGCTATTGTTGTAATTTTTTTAATAATGGTCTTTAATTATTATAGTTGTGACTCAAATTGTAATTATCGCTTTTATATATATGTCTTTTGCATTTAAGTATATTGTCTGGACTTTAAAAGAGACTGTGATCCCTGAGTTTGTTTCGTCTTTTCTTCTCAGGGCTAGTCCAGTTAGGAAAGACCGAACTCATCTAATCAAAAAAAAGTATAACTTGCAAAAGTGTACTAACAAAGGCTGAATTTCATGGGAACGAAATTATCACAGATAATGTATTTTCATCATCATCAACAGCAATTGGCAACAGCCGAACCGCCTTTAACAGTCCACTGCTGAACATTGGCCTCTCCTTAGAAAGGAGATTTTGGTCTACTATACCACGCTGGCCAGACGGGTTGGTAAAGGGTTTGTTTCAAGTTTTCCTTCTCTTTGACACCTTGACCTTGACACCCGCGGGATGAATAGGGGTGGTGACACTCTGTATATATTTTAGTGAATTCTAAAAACGAAAAAAAAATATTAAGATGACTCCCGTACAACAAACGTGATATTTTGCTGTATTTTTTTCTCGATAACGGGGACAAGTAGAGGCTTAAAATGTATAGATAAGGTTGCTTTATTTTTATTTGTCTAAAAAACATTTCTATGGTTTGTTCCGGCATTTCTTCCTAGAGTGAGTTTTATCGAATGCCCGGCTTTTTTTAGCTGTAAAGTCCAGCTTGTAAAAATATAAGTAAAAGTTTTACTTGCAAACATAAATATAATTTATAATTTTTAGACGATTTCTTTAAGCAGAATTTTTATTTGTTAAGTTCGTTCTGTGTTTATATGTTTGACCATTTTTTCATTATTTTTTTATAAATATCAAGTTTTTGATTTAAAAAAATTATTATTGTACTTTTTTTTGTTATTTTTCGCTTTCGCTTTTGTTATCAGAGTAAGTTCTTTTGTTTTTTATTTATTAAAAGTAGTGATTCTGTACTTTGAAGGTAGAAGTAATTCTATGGTGTAGTCTTTTTTTTTTTTTTTTTTTTTTATATTTAAGCCTGCCAAAGTGACTCTACTCTGCCTGATGGAAAGCATGAGTAGAATCCAGGAGTAGGGGTCACCATGTTTATTGTGAGGGTAGGCAATGTAGCATGGTGACCCTTACCATGGCAGCCTGGTTAGATTATTCTGCATCATTCTCCCGGCCTTCGAAGGGCGGGAGAATGATGCAGAATGATTGGGCCTCCGGTCTCACACTCACCAACGAAATACGACAGCAGTAATGCTGTCATTATTAGGATGATCTTCTGTGTGATAATTTAGATAATTTAGTCTAGATAATTTCTATCATTTATACACTATCTTTAGGAGTTTTGAAAGTTTTTGTTAAATAGAAAAAAATATTTATAGTTTCGGTTATCGCGGTAAATAGAAACCTATGTGTTATTTTGATATGAAAGCTATATTATTGTGAAGTTTAATCAAATCCATTCGCTAGTTTTTGCGTGAAATTTATAGTTCGTTCGTTCGTTTCATTCGTTAGTTAATAATATTAGTAGAATGATATAGAAATTTTATTTAATACTTAGGTTTAGTCTATGTAGTAAATGGACTATTAACGAATCTATATGCCTTCAGGAGCTGCCTACTCTAGAGGACTCAACCACATCGATCATGGGCAGCGAATCCAACATTTACAATATGAAGCTAACGCAAGTCGATACCTCAGACTTGCCTCACAGCCTCAAATCACACAACTCAGACTCGGAAATCATCAGACTCAACAATCAAGAAGAACGTCAAAGTCCATCTAAAGTGATGTTCACTTTAGGCGATGATTCGACTATCGAACTGAACACTAAACTAGTCAGAATATCGACTAATAATCACGACGAACTATCGATTAACATAGATGAAAATGTCAAAAAGATATGTTCGGAAATAACAGATTTTTGCTCATCAGATATCACGGAAGGTGTAGATATAGCCAAACATTTAGATTTACATAAAAACGTTGAAGAAATTAATATAGTTAAATATATGGAGAGGAAAGTTAGTCAAGAGAATGAGAGTAATGTCAATGAAGGGGAGAGTGAGTGTGGTGGAGCTAACGTGACTGATGTTATAGTCATACCTAGTGCAGAAGCTATATTGGATACTGGACAAAGTGAGAATCGGAACGATGAAGAAATTCAATAGTTATTTTTGTTCAGCCGTTTGTTGATTGTTAATAATTACGTAGATTAAGAATTTTGTACCGTTTCATGTAGAATTATATAGATATATTTTGTGATGTGAATGTGATGTAATTAAACCACAGTCGATTGTGATTGATCACGTGATTTTTACGTACCTAAGTATCTACATATACGTGCCTCGTTGATCTAACCTATCGGATAGCGTAGGCGACTACTGATCAAAAGATCTCTTGGGTTCTAATCACGAGTCGGGCCAAAAAGTGTTATTGAGTGTTTCTAGATATGTAAATACTTAATAATAGCCTGGAGTTTAGAAGTTGGGTTAACCCCCGTACCCCGGAGAGCATCTAAAGCCGTCGGCCTTGCTCCTGATCTCTACCCGGGGTCGTGTCGGATAGCCGTCCCATCGGATTAAAAGAGGTAGGTGTAGTGTAGTGTAGTGTAGTCAGTGAGTTATTCATTCACTCGTTTACTGTGAATGAATGAGGTGTCTTTGTGTTATTCATTCGCTCGTTCACTATGAATTATGAATGAATGAGAAGGAAGCATTGTGTCATTTCGAGAGTACGTGTGGATAACACAGTTCAGTCGATTGTTAGCAACGATAGCGAGTGGACGCGTGCGACTGTGAGCCGACAATATAGAAGGATATACTACAGTAGGGAACAGAGATTGCACCTGGGTTTGCGCACACACTACTAATATTTCCTGCGTAGTGTGCTGGTCTCTGTTAAGACTGGCTGCCGTGGCCGAAATGGGTTAGGAGAGCATGACATATACGTGCATCTTGTAACCACTAAACTACGTATGAAAACAATCATGTGGTCCATCACACTTAACTATTCTTTCGTTCTATCATTAATATAGAATTATAGTAAAGCCTCGTAGTAAAAGAAGCCATTGATATAGGAGACGTCGATGTCTTAATATTGAAACTACGATGACATCCCATGTGAGGAGTCTGTCTCTTCCAAAAATGAATAAATGGTTTGGTTAAACATTCAAGATGTTTAATTTGTAGCCAACATTTAAAGATACCTCGAGACTGTTAATATTCAGATATTTTTTACTGTATACGGGACTTATTTGCGATGAAATTAAAAAGGTTACGATACCTTCTACTTTCCGACGTTTCAGGAAAAATACATGAGTATGTGTAAAAGTCGCGTAAGCCTAAAAACAGTAATATATAGTAATATATATGTTGAAATATTTAAAAGTTGTAAGAAATTCCAGAAATACACTTTACTGAAAGCCCCAAAAGCCATGAATGCCTAAATAGATGTTTAGATTTAGGTGGCCAAGCTGACTGACCACAGATCGTCCACCTTCAAACATTTTTTAAACTTATGAAACATTGATTAGCAATCAATTTTTTGATACAAAATTGTTCAGTGCTGATTATCTACCCATTCTTTATAATAGTGAAGTTACTCGTCGTACATGCAGTAAAAAGCTAATTACGAAATTGTGACTAATTAATTTTTGGCAGGTTCCCAGTTTCTAGGGAAATAATTAGACGCTTGTCTTTAAGGTATGTATATTTCTGTTGTCAACTTAAACGTTGTTTATACCCAACAAAATCTTATATTCGAAATGTATGAGACAATAATACTTGTTCATCATCATCATCCCGTTGCAGTTAACTCCTGGAAAAAGGCTTTTTTGGGCATTTATTCTTCATTAACAATAAATTTAAATTGCCTCAAGAAATTTCTTAGCATCTTCATATTAGTATCGTTCCAGAAGTCTGACAAAATGGCCATGTTACATTATTCACGTAGATGCTTTTTGCCAGTAATGACTTCTTGCGTATACTTTCATCCAATCTAATTACGTGCCTGGGCGCATAACCTGTAGGATGTTTAATTAAAATTATTCCGCCATTACAGAGAAGAGAGAGTAGTACATGACGTCATCTCATTTTTGTCTCATCTATCACATTGTACGTTCCATTCCACTCAACAAATACTTATTCTCTGTGTTAGAAAACGGCAGGTCTTATGATCACGAGAAGCATCGTTGCTTAGATACAATCATGTTTAAACATGTCCACTCGGGCCCCATGACCGTTAACTGCTAAAAATGTAATTACCTACTGAATTTCGGTATTTACGCCGTTCTTAGATTTCTGCAGTCTAGTTTTAACTTTCATTCTTTTTTTTTTCCTTTTCCGACAGAATACTACGCCATGATTTTTGACCAAGAGATATTTCGTGGCAAGGGAAGCAACCGTCCTATACTACTTTTGTGCATTGAAAATTATAGGACTTGGAAGCTATTCTGAGCCATGAACTCTTGAAGACTTTAGAAGCTTAACATACTCTGATATTTTCAGGTTTAAATATTCGATAACTATAAATTCATAAATTTTTATTACATCAATTGTCAAGAAGCAATTCTAACAAAAACATACGCAAAAATTTACTACAAGTAACCTAAAAGAAAATTCGATATAATATCTACTTGAAATTAAGTCCAATTTCCTACAAGTATTTTCTTAAGTTGATTAATGATTTCAAATACACAGGTTCAATAAAGTCAAGATTGTTAGATGATTTTTGTAAAATTAATCATTGATATCATCTTTATATCTATAACAATATAACGGAGTTATAAAAAGTAAGAAGAAAAGTAGATTTGACTGCCTTGTTAGTTTAGTGCTGCTGATCAAGAGGTCTCGGGTTACATTCCCGGGTCGACCAAATGTTTGTGTGATCCACATTTATTTGTTTCGGAGTCTGGTTATTTTCTATGTATAATATGTATGTATTTTTAAATCTTTAAATCTTTATTTGTTACATATATATAATATGTATGTATTTACAAAACAAAATATGTTCATGTATTTATATCAGTCGTTTAGTACCCATAATACAAGCTCTGCTTAGATTGGGATTAGATGATGTTGTGTGTGTAAAATTTTATATCAACAAACGGCTGACATGTAAATTATTATGTACTGTATTTTGTAATTGTGATTATTCTTAAATTTAACTAAAATGTAACAAAAAATTTGAAAGGGTCTAAACAATCATAAATAAATATGGTTGAATAAATAATAAGCAATAATAAAGAGTAAATTGTCGGAATTTGTATGTATAAAAATACAATAGAAAATTTTGTAAAACAATATTGCATAGTAAAGTAATAAATATGATAATCTGTAGTAGAGATGTTGAGTTACTGGTTGAGTTATTTTAAAAGTATTATGCACATTTTATTATTAAAGAAAATGTTTTTTAAATTCTTCAAAAGTAGCTAAAACAAGCTTCAATGTCAATCAGGTCCATCGTTTGAAAGTTTAGCACTCTTGATTCTGTTTCTTTCCATTCTTCTTCGTTCCTAGCCTTTATTCTCAATATTATTTGTGGTCCCCTTACTAGTTCAACCGGCTTTTCCACGGAGCGACTGGCATCGTACCTCCGCAACCCTAAGGGAGAACTGAAATTCGAAGGCTGAAGTTGTCAGTATATTTGAGGGCACTGACTTCGATTGCCATAGATGTTCATTTCATTCGTGTATAAAAAATAGGAACGTAATTGATCAGTCCCCGTCCCCTGATATATCAGCCATACCCCCCCCTTCCCCCAAGCCAAGACGCAGTGTTTAATATTGATTATGTTTCTGATCGCTAATGCCCCCACTCTCTTGTTTTATTTGCTAAAATTTGGTTTTGAACTCTTGAGTTTACCCTCAGATGACCTCATTCCTATACATTTGTTAGTTTTCTAGTTATGTAAACTTAAGGTACGCGTCCATTGGCCCGGGGCGGAAGCACCGCAGGCTCGGCACGCAACGAATTGAACGGATTTGCCTTGCTCATAAATGCCGACGGTCGGTGTGGGCGGCGCGGATAGTGGACGCAGCACTATGTGAAATCATACAAATAAAATCCGTTGCGTGCCGTGCGTGCGGTGCGTCCGGCGCGGGCCAATATTATTATTCAACTTAATTTTTATATCTCATCATATTGGAACCTACTCGGGTTCAAATCCCGGGTCGGGCCAAAAAGTGTTTTTGGGATTTTCCTAGGAAATTCCTAATAGCAGCCCGGAGTTTGGAAGTTTGGCGGTGATTCACGCCCGTGCCTCGGAGAGCACGTAAAGCCGTCGGTCCCGGTTGTCATGAACATCTATGGCAATCGTTATTGGGAAATCAGAATCTCCTCCTTTTTTGACGTCGGTTAAAGACGTTTGTAACTTGGTCAGGGAGGGGGGCAGTTAACTTTATTGTAATTGTCCATAAGATAATTTCTAATTAGCTTATGGATATTCATTGTTTTATTCTATTGTTGCTAACTAAAATATTTACTCGAGTAAATACAATTTTATGTAACCTACAGGTAACTACAGGAAATCTAAATCCGGCATTACTAATTAAATCAATTAGTTTTATCTCGTCCTTGCTAATTATTCTTCCATCACCAAGCTTAATATTTAATGGCCCTTCTTGTACCTTGACTAATAGTTTGTTAAACCTTTTTTTTCGCGGGGAATACTTTTCCCACCATACCCTTCATGGGGTAGACAAAGGGCGTATGCGGGACTGGTCTACCCACTAAACCCCGCGACGGCCTACCTCGGCAGTCGGGAGGAGCACAAGGAAAGCATCAGCGGCTTCTGGAGTCCTCCCTGCCGTACCTTACAACTGAGGTACATCCCCGAGTGACGGGACTCACCCCGGGGCAGGACGCTGTCACGTCTCTCACCGTTCTCTTTATGTTAAACCTACTGTTACACTACCTTTAATCTCCTTCTGTGATTGTATAAATATATAAATTTACTATTATTTAATCTTAGGGTCCTAAGATAAGAAAAAAGAGTATTCGGTTTTGTCTTCAGAAACTTTGATAATGGGCAGGGCTTCTCATGTTTTTTTTTTTTTTGTACTTTTTTAAGTTTTAAGGTAACAGCTTTTTAAAGCCTTGTCTGTTTGTCTTCAAATAAATATTATTATTTACCTAATTTCTCATTGTTTAATAAGTTATTAATGTCTTATTAAAATCAAATTTAACTTTTGTATTTATCTTGATACGGATTTGAGTCCACTATAGCATACCTACACTAAATACTACTACAGTAAAGTCTATCAGGTACCTAAAATTTTTAGTATTAATGGTTTTTTATTTAAACATTTAATTATCAGTACTTTGAAACTCTTATTAAATATATAAAATGTTTTTGACAACCAATCCAAAAGAATCGAAGTGTATTATTCATCCACGGCAATTACACCTACATTTTACAAATTTCTAACATTTACTCAGCGACTGTTGCGTCCAAGCAATTTTCGAGATTAGTTGAGAACAGACAACTTTATATAATGGTTCAAGGGATAGTTTTTAATATTTAATAAAGGGAATTAGTGTTTCATTGTAGTCTTGTGCCTAATTATCAAAATATTGTAAAAATTTAATGTAAATTGTAAATATATATCGGATACTCTACTTGTATTGTCTTGCATTATCGGCTGTTGTTATTATTAAATATTTATTGAAAATTTATTTGAAATTGTTTTATTTTAACGTTTATAATTGATGTAGGTATAGGTACTGTGTAGAGCCATGCTTCGTCGCAGAATCATACCAGGGATCTTTCGCGGGTTGTATTCGCGATAAAAAATATTTGAAAGGTTACGATGCCTTCTATTTCCCGACACGTTTCGAACGGGTTATACCGCTCGTGGTCAGGTCAGAATCAGTCGAATTAATTTACCCGTGACTACGAGCGGTGGTCACTTCTTACGCACAACATCATCTAGTCCCAAACTAAGCATAGCTTGTACTATGGAGACTAGACGACTGATATAAATACATACATATATTATACTTTTTTTGTGAATACATACAACATTTTAATATATAAAATCCCAGACTCCGAAACAAATATTTGGTCTGACCTGGGAATCGAACCCTTCTTCAGTTCTTAATCTTCTGAAGAAAGTTTTATAACAAAAAAGTATTGCCAACATTATTCTTTATCACTTCTAACGATACTTCATCTGGAGTAAGTAGGCAAAGTGGTACAACATGTGATGCGTACATGCGAAAATTTACACTGTTTTACTATATTTGCAGAATTTTGACAGTAGATCACTGTTTCAATTAATTTCCGGCTCGGCCATTGACTTTAAAGTTTATATATATAAGTTTTAAAACTCGTAAACTCCCGGGTTCGATCAAGTGTTTCCCAGTCAAAATACGATGTCAGACCAAAGTAAAATGAGCTTCAGCCAGGTACAGAATCACCTTAATATAGATTGTATGATTCAGGAACGACAGTTCAAGCTAAACTGGCTTGTATATAGCCCAGCAAAAATATAAATAGCGCAGTACCGACACGCATGCGTGTTCTCAACCTGTTCTAAATTCAAATAGATCGGCGCTCGCGCAGCCCGGTCGTTTGAAAAAAATTGGGTTTTAAAATCCGAATTTCGAAAATCCCACCCCGACCCGACTGGAAAGGCCACGTGTTTGGTAGAATTTGTATTAGGAACGTGTGTTTGTTGGATTTTTTATCTAAGTGTTTGTGGACAGTGGAAAATGTGTGATCAGTGCGTGCAGCGTTGATTCAGGCAAAAAGGATATTTTTTTTTGGCGTTTGGCGCATGTGGTAAGTTATATAAAGTAATTCATATATGGGTATAAATAAATATTATAATTTACTAAACTTATTGTTAAAGGTAATACTCTAATAATATAATTGATACTTCTAATATTTGCTTGAAATCTAAATTACATAACTATAAATATCTTGTTGGTTAGGCAATTAATTTCATTGATCATTTTGGCTGGGAGCCGGGCTTACCTAGTAATTAATTCTAGATTTATGCATGTAACTGTTGTTAGACATTTGATCCAGTATGTTATACAGAGAGGTAATTGTTGAGTCTGTATGTATAGTCTGGCATTTGTTGGCCTGGCAACTGTTGGCCTTACGTCTATAGTTAAAATCAGGAAGACATTTGGCTATCAATTCATGATTATATATCTACATCCACTTACACATATGATTTCACTCAAATTCTTAAAGTACTTTTATTTTTCAAGGGCATATTTTAAAGCGTACTTATGTGATTTCATGTAATTTTGACGAAACTGTATTATCCGCAATGAAATCATTTAAAAAACGTATTAAAAGATTCATTCGTTCATTCATCATCTTTATCATTCATTAGAAGTTATTTTTCATTCTTGCTTTTATTGTTTTATTCAAGTATCCTACTTATACTTTCTATCAGATAGACTGGACAGAGTGCCAAAGGGACTCTCCCTTTAGCATGGTCATTAATAAAAAAAAGAAACAATTCGTAAACAAGCTATCTACAGAATCTCATGGCAATTTACTATAAATAGCCCTAAATAAATCTGAATCAAAACTGTCTAGTTGAACTGACTTGATTTTCTTCTTTCCCATTTTCGTCTTCATAGATAATGCACCGTTATTCGTAGTGCCTATGATAGCTATCTGAAATTTTCCTGAAGAATTCAAATGATATGAACTATTGATATGTAAAAATACCAAAATTATAAAATTTAAATTATCGCTCAAAAATCGTTTTTTAATATGATCAATTACGATTAAGCTTTAGTCTGTTTTACTTATTTTAAATACACATTAAAATATTAATTATCATTCAAGGTTTAAGTGCCTTTATTGTTTTCTTGTGGCAAAATCTGTGAATCGGACAGGCATTGTGAAATTTAAATATTCCGACTGAATAAAACAAACATATTAAATTATGCATAGGCACATGTATTCGGTTTTATATCTTTGATTTGAATTAAATTCCTAAATCCAAACGTCATTAAAATTATTTGGCAAAGTAAATGTGCATTGCGTCCAATTTGAAGTTTCTAAACATCATCTTACATTGTTAATTTGTATTTAGTTATTATCAGGAAAAGGTTTAGAGAGCTAGACATACGATCTGAAACTCAACATTTTGGCTTTGTCTTCATGTGCTGTTCTGTTAAAACTTAGAACTCTATCCGCGCATGTGTTTCCCTCTCACTATGATCCTGGGTCCTTTAAGCGAGGATGATAAAAATAGTCTATAGGTAAATAAGTGTCTTCAAGTTTGACATTATTACATCTAGCCTTTTAATGTTTTCTTATAAGAGATGATAGTCCCGATAAAGCTACGCATAGAACTGCTGTGCCATTTAATATTCTACGAGTTTCAACAGCGGATCTTCCCGCGTTTGTTGGTTATTGTGGTAAACAGTATCGTCTATGCCCTTCCTCAAGAATCAAAGTATCATCATGCCAAATTTCATTTTAATTGATGCAGCTGTTTAGCCGTGAAATTGTAACGGACAGAGTTTCGAATATATACAATTAGTATAGATACCCCATCTGACGTTACATATGCAATAATGGTATAACTATTTAAGATTTTTATACAAACAGGACTTATCAAACATGAATATGGTTTTAAATATTAGTGTACCGAAATAAAACCCAAACACGGTTTTTAACGGACTTCAAAAAAAAGGAGGTTCTCAATTCGTCGGAATCTATTTTTTTTTATATATGTTCAGTGATCATTGCGTCGTTTATGAACCGATTTCAAAAATTCTTTTTGCATAGGAATGGGCGTAGCTCACAGGTGGTCCCATTGTCACCATATCAAGATCTAATGATGGGATCCCAAGGAAATCGATGGAACTCCTCAAATATCATAGGTACTACAATTGTCGCGATTTGGGTACTCGGAATAGTTTTTCTTTGAAGTCGGTTCGTTTTTGTTAAAATTATGTATTATATCTTTATTATTGATACCTATTGAAATGTTATATTTTACTCATGTTCTTTGTAATTTTCTTTTGCTTTCCATACATTAATATACTCTTGTTTCCCTGCTTCAACGAATAGGTGTACATTATTAATGTCACCCTACTTGTGACCCGGAAATTACCCACGACAGTAGTAGGCGTTCATCACATTGTGCTTTGCTTAACATAAAAAATCTCAGGTTTTAACAATTGAAAAGTAAATTAAAGTAATATATGGTCTTCAAAATCGAGCTATTTTTGTTTTGTATGTAGGGGATCAATTCGTATTTTTGGCCATAAAGCTTTGTTATTTAAATACTAGCTTTCGCCCGCGTCTATTTCAGTTATTGAAGTAAAAAAATTCGTAAAAAGCATTTTGTTTTTCATAAAAAGTCCTATGTCACTTCTAATACCTATAAGAATATGTGTACAAAGTTTCATAACGATCGGTTGAGTAGTTTTCGCTTGAAAGCGTAACAAACAAACTTACATTCACAATTATAATATTAGTAGGGATGACACAACAAACTCAGACATACTTGACTAATTCCATGAGAAACCCTCAAGTCGCAAAATTATTACATCTTCTTTTGATGAGATGGCATGCAGCCGAATAATATCAGCTATTTCTGCCAATGTCAAGTATTTAACCTCTTCAATTCTAAAGTCTTCAAATCTTTGTCGTAATGAATTTAATGAAATGAAATGGGGACCGTCTTCCGAAAAATCAAAAAAGATCTCCAATTATAACATCGTTCATGAATATATTATTTTGGCATCAATCCATAATGTAATCTCTATTATCGACTTAACCAACAATAGGACCTTGATCTCCATTTTTAAATATACTGCACACATTGGTCAGACTTTTCTTCTTCCTAGCCTATATTCCCAATATTATTTGGGGTTGGCTACTAGTTCAACCGGTTTAATTTGAATATCAGTTTTTCTGGAGCGACTGGCGGAGCAAGCGAGCGCAATTACTGAAATTCGAAGGTTGAATAAGTTGTCAGTATATTAGAGTACACTAACTACACATGTCCCATGTTCTTGACAACCGGGACCGACCGCTAAACGTACTTCCCGAGGCAGGGTCGTGAATCAACGACAAACTACCATACTCCGGGCTATTATTAGGAATTTCTTGTAAGGAAACCCCATCAACACTTTTGGCCCGACCCGGGGTATGAACCCGAGACCTCTATTTCCTGACGTTTAGAATGAGTTACACTGATCGTGGTCACGGGTTGTTAATCATTTAAGTTAGTTATTTTTTCAAATCTCTTTTCGTGGGACACAGAAGCGAGTAGGCAAGAGCCTCGAATCTAAGCATTCCAATACAATAAATTCCTTTATTTCACCTTCGTGGCAAAACAATTCGCCACATTCTGTAGTATAAAAGTTCAAACTAAACACGCTTACATAGGATATAATATATAAATACCGCCCATGAGATACTGCATTGACCTCAAAATGTAAATTAACTACACACACGATCACAAATGTGTGGTAAATGCCTAAAATATTGCAATAGTGCACTAGTGAAAAGGGGTTGCTAGCTTTATAACGAAATTTCCTTGAACATTACGAATCGCATTTGTCAGTCACATATTTCAGAGGAACTAGAATTACATGTTCTGGTATCTATATATTAATAGGTTCGTGAGGCAAAAGCTTTGTACCCCTTTTTACGAAAATAGCCACAGTTAAGTAAAGTGTTTATAAAGCAGGAGTGCAGAAAGCTAAAAAAAATAACTCCTTTCAAATTTCGACAATTTTGCGACCACTATATAAAAAATAAAATTAAAGTTTTGTAGATTAAAAATCCGAAATTGTCGCTTATAGTCTATTTCTATCAATTATTTATTTATGGAATGAACACAGAAGAGAAATAAGTATTTCTGTTGGCTTTTATAATTTAATAACGTAAATCTATGAGATTGACTTTGATTTGTCAAGCAATGTTCAGATTATAACTATGTACAATAATATTTTTTCAGATATCACAGAAGCGTTCGCTTTACATTAACTCCGATACAACTAAAAAGAGATTTTAAGTAAAAGTTACTTAAAGCCACTGATACTACTTAGATGTAAAAAGTTCAATAATCTTTATTTACCCCAATTTCTGGGTTGACTACTTAACTTGGCAACATTGCTTTCAGCGAAAGCTTTATTACTTTGCAGATTTCAGTTTCCTGCGGCATTCGCCGCGGCTTGACGTATGTGTTTATAGAATTTTAGACATAAAAGTACTAGCTACAAAATAAGAGTTGTTGTCAAAGTGTCGTGTCGTATTCACCTTAAAAGTTTATAGTGCAGTGTTTGTGTTTTATTTAGTGGATCTTCCGAGTGATGTTAAAAAGGTTTGTTTGGCATTATTTCATTGAATGTAAAATATATTTTGTGTTCTCAATTTAAATTTACCATGTGTTTTATATCGACAAAGTTATTACTTACGGTAATTTATTATGTCAGTTACACCCTAATTAACTTTTTGAAAGCACCGACTTCAATTAGACTACATCACAATGGTTTGTAATAAACTGTATTCTTTATTGCTTAACTTTAAATTCTTGTTAGGAAAGGTACTTTTTTAAATAAAATTAGAGTTCTGAAGTCTGAGCCCTTTTGAGAAAGTCGATTAAAAAGTGTATAAACGATTTAAAAACTACAAACTTGCATTTTGCGGCGACCGTATATCATACAGAAACAAAGACCATGTTATTTACAAGTAAAGCAGGCACCACACTTCGCTATTCGCTATTCGTTATGCGGGTTATTCGCGCGCATACGGCGAAGTGTGGAGAGTATATTCGCCAATATTCGCTTTATTCGTACGCATCGAATAGCGAATCGCATATACGTCGACTTGTCGGTTTTTTGACACACTTCAAAGGACACGAATAAGGCGAATACACGCATCGACTGCCCACACTTCGGACGGGTAGTGAAGTGCCCTGTGCATAACTAACAACCATAGACTATAAAACAGCTTTTGAAATAGATAAATCAATTAAACGATTAAAATAACCTATCATATGATCATTATGATCAAAATAATTTGACTTCATTTATGTATTGTTTCTATCAATTTAATAAAATAAAAAGGAAATTAAAATAATATGTTTCGTTCGTTCATTGACCATTAAAAATGACAATGCCCTGTGCATAACTAACAACCATAGACTATAAAACAGTTTTTGAAATAGAATAAATCGATGAAACGATTAAATTAGTTTATTATATTATCAAAATAATTAGACTTCATTTAAGTATTGTTTCTGTGAATTTAATAAAATAAAAAGGAAATTAAAAGAATATGTTTCGTTCGTTCGTATGGTTTCGTTTTGTTCACCATAAAAATGACAATGACACATCTCTACAACACACATATTTGCCTTATTTGATATACCAGTACGAAGTGTGGTGGCGTGTTTGTTGTTTGCGCGCATAACAAATATTCGGGCGAATACGGCGTAGACAAATAACGAATAGCGAATAACGAAGTGTGGTGCCTGCTTTAAATGTAACACACATTTTAACTATATCCATTTTGAACTTGACCCCAAGGAGTTAAGAGTGAAATTACCTTGTCTTTACGATAATCATAAAATATTTTTATGGGCTGTCTTCGCCCGCGAATTTGCAAACCACCTTTTTTCTTACTACCGCTTAAGTTTTCTCCACATTTCATATGTTTTTCTGGAATTACGTGACTCGCTTTTTTTAAATATTTTTGTGTATTTCTCCGGCTAAACTTGGCAAACTGACTTATAGGTAGGTAAGGTCGAGGACAAGATGTCGTGCGTCAAGAGAAGAAGTTTGAATCTCCAACCACTTGCAAGTCCGAGGCCTCTATCTGGTTTGAATGAAATAATTGAATGTCTTGCGTTAATTGAAGTAAGATTTTAAAATGGAACCATTTTTTAGCTATCGTGTCTGAAATGTAAAAAGCGACCAAGTGCGAGTCGGACTCGCCCATGAAGGGTTCCGTATCAGCAAGTAACATCATATAAAAGTTTTTGTAGTTCGTTGTAACTTTCATCGATGTTTTTATACTAGTGTATTGATTGGATGAAAGCTAAATTGCGTGTTACGATTTATGACGTATTAAAAAAAAACTACTCACTAGATCTCGTTCAAACCAATTTTTGTTGCTAGTTTGCATGGTAATGTAAAACATATATTTTTCTTAGTTTTATCACTCTCTTATTTTAGAAGTTAGAGGGGGGGGGGGGGGACACATTTTTCCACTTTGGAAGTGTCTCTCGCGCAAACTATTCAGTTTAGAAAAAAATGAAATTAGAAACCTCAACATCATTTTTGAACACCTATCCATAGACACACGTATAGGTTTGATGAAAAAAAAATTTTTGAGTTTCAGTTCCAAGTATGGGACTACAACCCCCAAATTGTAGTGTTTTTTTCTGATTTTTATGTAAAAATCTTAATGCGGTTCACAGAATACATCGACTGACCAAATTTCACCAGTGCAGCTCTTATAGTTTCGGAAATAATTGGCTGTGACATACGGACGGACAGACAGACAGATTTGACGAATCTATAAGGGTACCGTTTTTTGCCATTTGGCTACGTAACCCTAAAAAGTAACAGATCGCGTTGTATAAAGCTTTTGAGGCTATTTTGATTGCACGGTTGACATAGTGGTTTTAATGCGGGAACTATCTTTAACCAAAAAAATTCTAATCACAAGTGAAATACAAATAAAGTAATAACCTATACCTTGTGCTACTATTTGCGGATCGCGGATGAAAGCTAGTCTAATAAAAATCGGCCAAGTGCGTGTCAGGCCACGCACAGGAAAGGGTTCCTCAGTCACCCATAATGGTATGTGGATTTAAAATCGAATCCAATAGATAATTATTATGTTTTCGTAATAATGCGTTAATTTTGTATGACGTTTTCCAAGTGAGCGCATTTTACAAGTTAGGTCTCCATAACTCCTGAATTTATAAAGTCATCTAATCCGTTATAGTTTTCCTGTAAAGTTCATTATATGGATCACCATTACGAATTTTTCCAGATTTTTTGAGGCAGCCGTTTAGCTTTTAGAGGGGGGGGGGGCGCACTGTTTTTCAAAAAAGTGCCTTTTAAAGTGAAATCTCTTGCAAACGAATACCTAAATCAAAAAATCGTCTTAGAAACCCTTTATTGTTTTTAAAAGACCTATCTAATGAGACCCCGCGATGGGGTAGCTGCGAGAAAAAAATTTCATCTCCACTTTACGTGTAGGGGAGGTACCCCAAATAAAAATATTTTTCATAATTTTATTGTAGCGCTTTGTCGACGTAACACATATTCATGCAAAGTTTCATCTTTCTAGCACTTATCGTTTGGACGGTCGAGGACGGACAGACGGACAGACGGACGGACATGACGAATCTATAAGGGTTCCGAGTGATATACTTCGGAACCCTAAAAATTAGCCCAGGTTACTCTTTAGCTCATCAGCATACTGCCGTGTGACCGTCCGGTTGAAATCGGTCCAGCTGCTCCAGAGATTAGCCGGAACAAACAGAAAGACAGACATAAATTTAAAAACTGCCTTTTTGATGCAAGTATCGTATATACTTTGAAGTACATTTAATGAAATACTGTTCTTTTGATATTTTATACAGACTCTATTTATTTTTATGTAATAATGTAATTGACGTAAGAAAAGAGATTTCACCCCCATAAGCATTGTATAGCTAGTATCACGAAGAGGGTTCAAACAACCCCTAACTAGTAAAGTTGGGCGGTGGGACGACATATCTCTAACCCCTATTTCGCAGTCTCAAGTTTTCACTAGCCTTTAAAGTGATTCTCAACATATCTGTAGATAAGTTTAAATCGGATTATTATTAATTTAATTGGGTTTAGAAAGTTAAAATCGGTAAAATTTAGTAGTGGTGCGGATTTTGTTCTAGCATCACTAAAGATTCTCTTAAATTATTAGATTTGACAAAACAGGATTAGTTACTTTTAGTTTAGTTAGTGGCACCAGTTATGAATATATTACTTATTTTACAAATGTATGAAGAATTCTATAAATATTATAGCTTTAATACAAAAGAAACCTTGAATACATACTATGCTGACCAGATTTCTGATAATCATTATTATTTATATATTTCTAGTAATTACTAACATAATGTTATCAATAAATTGTACTCAGACACATAATACTTCAATCACAATTATTTAACCTAGGAATCAAAGTCACGAACTTACCTTACATTACTATCCACTATACCAACAGGTACCACTCAGTAAGACTATAATTTCAAAAAGAAAAAAGAAATATAATTTCCGATAGCCTTTTCTGGCTAAAATATAAAGCAGACCTATTTTAAACCTACAAATTGGGTCACGTTCGTATTGGATGTGAGAGACAAAGTTCGCCGTTTCCTCCTTGCAATTTATAGCGTGTTTCTGTGCTTTTATTATATCTTCTTACTTACGAATGACGTTCTACAATTCTGCTTACGTAATTTAACCTGAAATTTATTCTAGAACTTCAACTCTACAATAAATTTCAGGTTGAGTTACGAAAGCTGAATTGTATATGCACCTGGGGAATCTTTATTCCACTTAATATTGGAACATTTGATGAAGCTTCTTCAATGAATAAATATTGTATAATGCTATAGAAAATAAGAAATCATCATAAATAATCAACAATCCATAATGGTCACTGATGGGCTCGGGACTCCTGTCAGGAGAGGGTTAAGGCCATACGAACCCACGCTGGCCGAGTGCGGGCTGGTGAAAACAAGAAATAAATAATAGCTATCGCAGCATTTGTTTTTTGACAAACATTTCAAGGTCATCAATTCACTGCTTCTGCTGTCTTGGTGTTTGGTCATATTACTAGAATTTTAATGACAACGTAATGTTGCAGTTTTACCTGCTTACTTTTCGTTATCGCGGTAAGACGAAGCTTATATTTAACCTTGTCTATTCTCAAGAATGAAAGTATTTCCAAGCCAAATCTTGTAAAAGTCGGTTCGTCGGTTGTTGATTAACTGTAAAAGCTTAACAGATAGAGTTAAGTACTTTTGTATTTATAATATTAATAGCGGGCAATATAAAAACGAAATAATATTAAAACAACCGTATGAAATTTCAAACTAAACAAACATCTTCTGTTACTAAACGATTTGAGATTTCATGCAGATTTTGCATTCACTGAAGTACCCCTGATATAGTGTCGGCACATCTTTATATTGTATGTGTGGTGACAGATTAAGAATACGGATTGTCACCATCCCTATTCATCCTGTGGGTGTCGTAAGAGGCGACTACTCGACATACTTACTACGCGGAACAATATCACTGTAAAGAGAAGGAAAACTTGTAACCAATCCTATAACAACCCGTTAGGCCAGCATGGTATAGTAGACCAAAACCATCGTTCTAAGGAGAGGTCTATGTCCAGCAGTGGACTGTTAAATGTCATTGATCATGACATCTTTATAATATCGGACGTACCGACGTATAATATGAATACAATGTTATGTAATCTTCATGAATTAACTCTTAACATAACCAATAATACTGTATACTATATTAATATATTTAAATGAATGTTATAGTTTCAGTCTGTCCTTTACAAAGGTCGATGCTATTGATTTAATGAATACTCAAATATAGTTAATTATGAGTTATAGTTTCAGACACATTGTAATTTCTAGAATATTTGAACCAGATTAAGTCCATTGTTGGGTTTAGCGAATATGAGAGAAAACTAGAACCAAGATAATGAAATGAAGTATACAATAAAACTAATTAAGTGTACACGGTGTTCTCTTAAGTAGTTACTCTATTTGTCTTAACTAGCCATGCACATGTACACCCATACTTCGTTCTACCAATTTCAATGAAGGAGAGCTTATATTTGTAGGACATTGTACATTAGATTTGTATTCATGTAATACTTACTAATATTATAATTGCGAAAGTAAATCTGTCTGTCTGTCGCGCTTTCATTCTAAAACTAATGATGAAATTAAGTAAACAGATAGTCTGGAACCTGAGAAAGGAAATAAGCTACTTTTTACCGACCGAAACGAAAGATAGTACATTTATACATATATTCGCAATTTTCCTCGAACGCAATAGGCCAATTTTCATGATTGTTGAAACAAACAAAATAATAAAAAACTTTCCTTCGTAACCATCAAGAGAATTAATGGGCACAAAAACTTTTCAATGTGTCCTTTCATGTTCAACTTTTTACAAACAAGTATTCTTAATGAATAATTTTAAAACATTCTTCTTTAAAACAACTTCATTTTGTAATAGCAATCCAGGTAGATGGTTAGAATTTCTATTTTTTTTTAAAGACTGACTATACTTTGCAAAAATAGTGTGAATCTCGTATAGGAATTTCACAGGCTTAGAACCAGTGGTAATTTATTTAACGTAGGAATCCCATTTAAAATTTATACGGAGCTGCAGTATTTTCTGCTACATTTCCCGGAGCTTTAAAGTTTTAGTGATTTAAGCTACACTAGACTAACATCTGTTTTCAATTCTCACCTTTACTATATTACTATTATAAAAATGAAGACATAGTTATTTTAGTGTTAGATATCACATGAATCAATGATAGCCAAGGAACGTATGACATCATGGTACGAACAGTAGAAGAGCAGCTTTAATGAAAAATATTATAAAATATCTATTTGAGAGCTGTAAACTTAGCTACGGGTGGGTCACCATTACAAATCCATTTTATTTTCAAATCACCTTAGATTTTCTGTTAAAGATTAGCCATTTCATTAAATAGTTTTTTTTTAATTATAAGTGGTTGTTTACTTGACAGAGTGTTAATCTACAAAAGTAATAAACGAAATGAAGTTGGTTCACAAATGGCCAACATGACCTAAATTAACTTTGTTACAAAGGTCTAAAGGCATAAAGCCTCTTAAAGATGAGCCGTATCAATATATGTATATATATGTATATGTAGCCGTACATATTTTAAATATAGTTAGTTATATATCATTCATATATACGACGAATGAACTCACCTGTACTTTTTTGTTAAATATGGTAGCTTTTATGCAAAGAAATAAACACTTCAAGCCTCAGGTATTCATGCATTCAAAATATTTTCACTGGATGGAAATGGAAATCGTATCCTCTATCGTTGCAATCGATAGATAGATAGATAGACTTTATTTTTATCGATGCGCATTCTCTTGATAATACTCATAAATAGTATACACTACGTTAGTTAATTTGCCTGTCTTGTTAATTGAAGCTAGTCGGGACCTTAGCCGTAAAGATCTTGTATGTAACAAGATTTTCTTGTTTATCTTTACTTTTGTTGTTACCGCGAGCAAACCTTCGTTTATTTGTAGTAGGACTCTAGGGAATTTTCGAGGACTCCGTATACTCGTAGTAGTAAACTAAATATGAATATTATACTGTTTTTTCAGGAATGTATGTTAGTTAGTTGTAAGACGTTTGAGCTTGTGTGTTGTGAACTTCATGACACTTTTGATCCGTTTGTGACACATCCTTAAAATCTATAGAATACGAGCAAAAAAATAGATGTTTGTTTTTTAATTTCAAATTTTAAATATATATATATAAAAGTATATATACGCTATTACGTTAAAAAAAAAAACATTTTTTAAATTCTTATGCCTGAACTTCTGTCTATTTTTATGCTAATCTCTGGATCGGCTGGACCGATTAATACAAAAATTGCAGTGGCAGATAGCTGATGATGTAAGGAGTAACTTTAGATAAGCGCGGGGTTTCCCGCATTTCATGTTGTAAAGGTAAAACGATAGGTTATTTTTTTAAATGATAATTTTCAAGTGAAAGTACATTGTTATAATATGTACATAAGTTTAATACCAATACTAGGTTAAGTCACTGTAACTAACACAAAATGGATTCATCTGAGTCCGAAATAAAGAATTCGAATTATTTCTGTAGCAGTGCAATACAAAATAGGCATAATCTGAACTACAAAAAACTGACCAAGCACGTGTCAGGTCACGCATAGAATTGGTTGCCGTAGTCACCCATAATGGTAGGTGGATTTAATATCGAATTACTTATAATTTCGTTATTTTTGTACGATGTTTTCCAAGTTTGCGCATTTTGCAAGATAGATAATTTAAGAGTAAAACGAAAACTAATAAATGAATCTAAGCTTTCCTAAGTTTTCCTTTAAATCCTAATAGTCGTCTATTTTTTCAGATTTTTCGAGCCAGCCGTTTAGTTTTTAGAGTCTGATTTAACAAAAAAGTTAAATTCAAAGTCCGAGTCATGACTTACGAAACCCTAAAATTGATTACAAAAATTATATAAATTATAAACGTGAGTTAATTACATTCTTCCGCAATACGCAAATCTTGAACAGCAGAAGGGTCTCGCCCGTATGTATCGCTGTACTAAATCAATTCCTCCTTAAATCTGCCTTCAATTAGCTTCAATGGCTTACTTAAACAAAGTGACGTCAAACTTGGCTATTCAAATTGTCTCTGCCAAACAATCTTATTTACCGATAAAATCGGTATCTTCAGCCTGACCTTCCGATAAAAGGAGCTTAAAGAATGCTTGTTGTTCTTATATTAAATTCTTTCTGATATTTGAATTCGCAAAGTGAGGACGTTCTTCGACCTTTTTTTTATTATTCGATCTTCTTCTATCTGCTTTTGTTCAAGAAGAAATTGAGGTTTTAATATTTCAATTATTTATCTTACGTCAAATAATATAATCTGTAACACTAGACTGGGTTTTGGCGTCGACATCATCCCCATTTTCTATTGTGGAAAGAAAACGTTTTGTATTGTGACGACTTGTTTACAAGAACATTTTTTACGGTGGCACTGCGAGTGATCATTTATCAACCTGGTTTATTTTATGTACGTCTAAGACTCTCACATGTAACAGAATAATAAAAAATCAACTGCCAAAGTCATTTATTTAGGTGATATAATAAATTGTTATTTAATAAAAGTAACATTCATGCTTCTCACAAATTAGACTGTGTTAGTCATGTAATAAATACACTTATAAATTCGTGTGAATACAATTCCATACTAATAATACAAATTGGAAGGTAGCTTTGTCTGTCTGTCTCGAGGAAGGACATACGCTACATTTATCCTCGATAACCGACATTCAACGAGTGAAGCGGGCGGAATAAATTACATCCAAACACAGTAAAACTACTAGTCGTGAGTGGGAATCGAACCCTCGACATCCAGCGTAGCAGTGATACTTACTAACCACTAGATAAATAGATCGATCAAAATTTGCTATTTAATTAAAAGACATCAATTTAACTTCTACGTTAATTCTCAAAAGAAGTATAAACACTGCTAGCTGCGTTCATTCAATTGTTTATGTTCTTGGTTTTTAGTAGAAAAGTTTTACTGGTGTTGTGAGAAGTTGTACACTAAAACCCCTGCTACCCCTCGATATTTTAATACGTAAAATGCACAATACTACCGTCCATTTTATTTTAAAACTGCCAGGCAATGCCGTCAGTGTTTAACGGTTCTGTATAAAGTTTTTTTTTTTCGTATATTAATCTGATGTATTTTTTATCGTAAACTGTTTATAATTCCAAACCACAATTACAGTGACCGCACATGCTGTATAATTAGGATAATATATTCCACTTCTTCGCTTTGTTTCTGTAAATTAGTCAATAATCCGTATGTATGTAATTCTATTGGTTTGTAATGTTATAAAAACAGAGGAATTACGAAATCAATATTGGTTACTCTCACGGAAGTTTTAAAGTTATAAAGTTCTAGAACAAGTTTTTGGAGAGTGACCATTTTCTCTGTGAATACTTGCAGAAGTTAACCAATTCTTTAGAAGTAGTTCTCATACTCCCCTTTAAGCTTGAAGCTGATATAATCGTTTGCATTATTGCACTGCCCTCGATTATGATACTTGTGTCACTTGTGACATCTCAATGGCGCATACTTGTGCGAGTATTGGCAGTATCTGTTCACGACACACTCATTCATTAGTGTTTATTTATACAGTATATAAAATACAGTCTTATATAATCAGCTTTTATTAATGGGCTTGCGATTTACGTATGTAACTTGCTTTCTATGTGAAGGTGTAGTTTAAGCGGTCACCTCGGGGTTTTTCACTGCTTTGATTTCTGGAACATCACTGTCCCAACAATCCCCACGCGACAAAACTTTTTGTGGTCCACGAATTATTTAACGGTTCGTATGGTATGTTTGTTTCTTCTGATCTGTTGCCAGTGTAGACGTTGCCTTAAAAAGAAAAAGAATAAAAAGTAAAGACAGGCATGGATTTAAAAACATATACATATATGACTAATACTAATCGTAGCACACAAGATAAGGCTCTATGTTGAACTTTTGACTAAGGGCCTGACCGTCACAATTTTGCAAATGACATTCGGAGGACAAACAAAAGAATTTTCTCTTGAGCTATAGTAGACACACTAAGGCATAGGCAAACATGTCCACAAACTTGGCATAACGCCATGTAAAAATGTAAGATAGTCGCTAACAAGACTACGAATTTAGCAATAGAATTTGATGTAATTTTTTTATTTTAGTGCAATTACACGGGAAGAGACTTACGATAGATCTATTTTTTATTATTAACATCAAAAACCTATCGCAGTCCATTGCTTATCTTAATGATTCTTCCATTACACGCTATGATAAGGGGAGAAAGAGATGGATTAATGGATGGTAAGTTATTTCCACCGCTCATGAACACCAACCCAAGAATCACAAGTGCATTGCTCCCTCAAGAGAGTTTGCGCATTTCATTATCACACCAACAGTTATTTAAGCAGTAGATGATATTTATTCCTATATTTTTCGTTGTTTAATATTTATAAGATTAGGTTAAGATGGAACTGGCATGAACCCTATTCAAAAGTTTCTTAAAAATTGAATAAAGATATAAAAAAAACACTCCGGTGTAAGTTGTCACAGTAAAAGATACTTCTAACAAGTATTTTTTAAATGTTAACAAGGTTTCTTTAATAGGAACATATAACTTTGACCAAGACACTTTTGTCAGAAACTTTCCAAGGTGTTAAGTTACAACTAGTACCTAGGTATAAAACTCTTCAGGTCTGCGACAGCTTTGAGTTTTTAAAATTCAAGTTTCTCAGCAAACCTATGAAATACGGTAAATACAGTGCAACCTTAATATAGCGAACCTCAATTTAACGAATTCCTCGATTTAACAAATTTTTCGTAATCCCCTTGAATTGTCCATAAGAGTCAATGTAAATAATACCTTTATGTTACGATTTTTTTTACGAACAACCTCTTTATAACGAATTTTCAACTAACAAAAAAACTGTAAATACCTCTAATTAACGAATTTTGTCAACTCAAAAACCTCTATATAACGTGTCCATCAATATGACCCATAATCCCATTCTATGCGATTCAGTCGCTACAGGTTTTTTGATGTTTTGATGTTTTTTGATGCAAGTCGTTTGATGGAAAGTAGTGTTAACAGTGCTGCTCGGCACTGTTGTTGAAGATTCTAGTAGCAATTACTCAGAAACGTAAAAGGTGTTCCTTATCAGTCGCAGAAGAGCGAAACATCAACAACTATGTTGACAAAAATCCTACAACGAAAAAATTAGACATAGCTAATAAGTTCAGGATTCCCGCAAGTACATTGACTACAATTTTAAAATTTAATGATATGTTTTCGGAAGAAGAAAGTTGAATGTAAACAGTAGAATAAAAAAATGTTCTTCACCTCTTTATAACAAATTTTAGACCAACCTTACCTCAATATAACAAACCTCAGTTTAACAAATTACTTGATATAGCGAATATTTACGAGTTCCCATCGGATTTGTTATATTGAGGTTGCACTGTACTAAGTTTTAACTCCGGCTCGTAAGTCAGAACCTCATGCATACTTGCTTTTCCCTGGCCTAGAATTTCCTAATAATAATAGTTTCCTTTCTCGCTCCCTCAAGCCTTTACTTTATATGCTACCATAATTAACTTAGTCTCATGGTCTATTATGGACTAGTTGTTTGGTCTATTGTCTCTATAAATAGTTCATTAAAATTATAGGTATTTGTTGTGCTTACTTAAATGAAGACGACTACCAATACAAGAAAATATATAAAAAACTATAAAGCGACTACGTAAAAATATTCGATAAAATTTAATAGACTATGTTACAATCACAAATGTATTATTAATTAACACCGCAAACATTAAAATCGGATGAGAAGTTTAGACGCTGTGGTGATCAGAGAAACATATGTGTATACTGCCAAAACTGTAGTTTTGACTTCGCCGTAGTCGGGATTCTATTTTTTTTTTTTTTTTTTTCATTTTTTTTTTTTTAAAGACAACTCCCGCATTAGGAATATAAATTCCTGTGTCGCGGGGGGCTTTACAAACATACATGAAACGGACACAAATAACACCCAGACTCAGAACAACAAATTGTGAATCACACAAAGTGTTATTATCCTACGTGGGATTTGAACCCACGACACTTGGCGCAGTAGGAAGCGGTGTGGCGACCGCTTACCACCAGGCCAACCGTGCAGTCGACTTATGTTTCCTATCAGGCAGAGTAGAGTCTTTTTAAGAGCTATCACATACATTTTCTTTTTTTATATTTAAGCCTAGCAAAGTGACTCTACTCTGCCTGTGCAGAATGAGTAGAATCCAGGAGTAAGAACAACTACCCTCATTGTGAATGAATACAATGCAGCATGGTGTGGTGATCCACACTAAGGTGACTTAGTGAGATGTTTCTGCATCATTTTCCCGACCTAAGGAGGCCGAAGGAGAATGATGCAGAATCACTGGACCTCCGGTCTCATACTCACCAACGAAAGACGACTGAAATGCTGTCATTAGGTCATGAAAAACACTTTACTAAAGATGAATAACAACCTCAATTCGTTATACGAAATCTAAATTAATTACGTCCTTTATCAAATGTTTTAATAATTATATTCGGCCCAGAAATGCCTAGAATTTTCATTTCCCCTGAGATGGGTTGTGGTGTACCCTAGTAGCCCGTTATCGATCGACACACATGTATCAGTGGTCATATAATGTGTACTCGTACATGTTAGTTTGTATGGCGACGTCGTAAAAATGAACTGCTTTGAGAAGGCCACTAGGGTATAATTATGTGGTGAACTCGGTCGGATTTATTTTGCTTTTATATATCAGATATATATAAAGTATCTGATAAAGTCTGGATTAAATTTTTATTTGTTATAAATACGTTTATATAGTAAAACAAGCTATTATATCTCGTGGTTTCGCTTGTTTCTTACTTAGAAAATAACAAAAGTAACAAGTGCTAAAACATAATGTTCGTAACTTATCTGATGTCGTCGATGAATAAGTCAGCCCGTCAGTGCAAGTAATTTTATATGTTTATGTAATATTATTAATGACATCTTCAAAGACAATTCAATAAAACATTTTATTCTTTTTTACTAACTTGGAAAAAAAAGAGAGCATTTCTTCCCAGAGTGAGTCTTAGGAAATGCCAGCTCCTCGATCCAGGATCCTCTTGTATGTGCCGAAGGTTTCGACGGACTCCTACCGACTAAAAATCCTACCGTTATCCTTTTGTTTGCCATTAGTCGGGGAAGCGAAAATTGTAATTGTATTCTTCCGCCAGCTCCGACAGGCATTCAATATAGCTTCTATCGAGGTTCTTGAACACATAAATAGATCTTATTTTGTAAATACATTCACATTATACAAAGAAACATTCAGATGAATGCAAATAAAGTTATGAGTTTTTTCAGTAAGCAGTAAATTTATGAATATTAATGGCACCTGAAGGCAAGTCATTAGTTTCTTGTGAGATAGCCTCATTATTTCTTCGGAATGATCCTCATATTAATATTTAGATACACGGAAGCAGTACTCGTAATTACTTACATTACTAGTTGACCAAGAACATGAGCGAAAATTAACTTGCTCCGCATCTCATAGGATTTACGTTATCTCTGTTTTTGCAATTAATTCTAATAAATGGTCGGCTACAAAAGTTCGCAACGTGATGTTAAATTCTCTATCATCTTTCTCGAATCATTTTACACTAAAATCTCTTTTAATTAGAATCAGTGGATACTTCTTTAGATTAGTGCGTTCGAACTAAAATAAAGTTATGATTGAATGAAAAATAAAGTTTATTAAACCGAAAATATAACTCAATATCTTTCATACCGTGTTTGTTAGCTCTGTGTAAAAAAACAACAACCCGAATTTTTCATTCTCCTACAACCCTCTCAAAAAAATTCACAAAAAATAATTTAAACGACAAATCAACGTTGTCTGGGGCAGCTAGTAGTAACAGAAAGGTGCCGTGGTGACATAAACTAAATCTTAAGCCTTTACTGGAATGTGGCCATGCGATACCCACCCATGCCACAGTCAAAATTGTTGGTTTCTGGTCGCTGGCAAACATCCAAATTCTGGAGCGCGTGTGTAAACGATATTTCTTAAGCTGCTAAAATATGGAGAGTTTCGGCGCAATGGACTATTTTCTTATGTGGAAATGAATTCTAGATCCTCTTTAGGGTTCTATAGTTCATGACTCGGAACCCTTATAGTTTCGTCATGTCCGTCCGTCCGTCCTCAACTAACCACCCAAACTGTTAGTGCTAGAAAGAATGCGCTTACTTGGAAAACTTCGAAAACAAGAAGTTAAATTTAAAATTAACAAAACACCCGGCTGATTGGACCGATTTTCATCAAACATAGCTAGGAACACTTAAAAAAACAAAATAAAAAACCGTTCAGGTTCATCCGTTTGGGAGCTATGATGCTACAGACAGACACACACACACAGACACGTCAAACTTATAACACCCCGTCGTTTTTGCGTCGGGGGTTAAAATAAAGAAAGAATAAGTAAAGATGACAAATTTCTATTGAACATGATTTTAAATTTACGTGCCATTATGAATGACTACAGAACCCTATTCGGGGCCTGACTCGCACTTGGCCCATTTTTACCTTATTTACATTATTGGTCTGTTGGTTGTGATAAGCCGAAGATCGTGGATTTGACTCGCACCAAAGACAAATATTTTTATAAGATGAGCGTAATTTCCATATCTGAATGTAATTTATCTAAAGCTTGCTGCGACAAATTGTCTTGTTTTTACAATTTGTCTCAAAATTTGGATGTTTTTTCTCTCCTTAAGAACCTTCCTTGTAACGAAAATATGAAAAACATATAAGTCCAACGATTCTCCAGGTTTACGTTTGGCAACACATTTGGTATATAGGTAAGTATGTCTTTGTTTAAAATATTTAACTATATTTATCAGCAGTACCTACAGGCTTAACCTAATTTAGGATCAGATTAGATTGGAATGGAGATGTTGATGTTGGACTCGCCCATGAAGGGTTCCATAGCAGCAAGTAACATCATATAAAAGTTCTTGTAGTTCGTTGTAACTTTGAACGATGTTATAATAATAGTGTATTGTGTTGAATGAAAGGTAAATTGCGGTTTACGCTTTATGACGACTCACTAGATCTCGTTGAAACCAATTTTCGTTGGTAGTTTACATGGTAGTGTACAACATATATTTTTTTTAGTTTCATCAGTCTCTTATTTTATAAGTTACAGGGGGGGGGGGACACATTTTTCCACATTGGAAGCGTCTCTCGAGGAAACTATTCAGTAGAAAATGATATTAGAAACCTTAATATCATTTTCGAAGACCTATCCATAGATACCCTACACGTATGCTTTGATTAAAAATTTTTTTTTGAGTTTCAGTTCTAAGTATGGGGACCCCCAAAATTTATTGTTTTTATTTTTTATTTTTGTGTTAAAATATTATTGCGGTTCACAGAATACATCTACTGACCAAATTTTAACAGTATAGCTCTTATAGTTTCGGAAAAAAGTGGCTGTGACATACGGACGGACAGACAGACAGACAGACTTGACGAATCTATAAGGGTTCCGTTTTTTGCCATTCGGCTACGGAATCCTAAAAAGCTCACTTGCCTATGAAGAAATTATTTTTTCCTAAGTTGAATATCCTATAGGGGCTTAAATTTTTGTTTAATCTATTGAAAATAACACCCTAAAGCGAAGTATGAAAAATGATTTCTTACGCATCATCTTTTGTATATGAAATGAGTACAGGCCGTCTCGTTAGAGAGCCATACATGCTATAAATACATAATTATGTAGAAAACATCTCCGCGTTATTTTTGTCGTTCCTGCAACAAATGACGAAAATACTTATGCATACATCTGTATACTACAAGCAATCATGCAAAAGCTTGGACAGAGATGCCAAGATTACACTGGTACGCACAAAATGACTTGTTAGAGTGAGACATTCAATGAAAACAATACGTCTTTTAATTTAAGATAATCTTTTGTAATAGATGTACGTATAATGTAAGCTTCAGTTTTATTCAGAAATATCTGTTTTAATTTTTAGTTTTATGTAATCTTTTTTTATATGCTGTAGCTAATGACCTATTTTCTTTCTTCATAAAGATTGTTATGTAACGTATGGAATATCAGCTTATTTATTGGGGCTGTTCTGGTCTGACAACCTTTCTTTTATTTCAACATTAACCAATGACGGCTAAAACTTGTTTATATCGACAGTAAAAATGTAAGTGGCGAACTTGTCTGTTCTGCTACTGTACTGGCAATACTATGAATTTAAAAAAACACATTGTTGCAAGTTCAAGGTTTAAAAAGCACTTTGAAAAGAAAATGACAGATTCGAGGACTTTTTCGAACGGGTTTTGAGGTAACACCTAATCTCAAAATTTAGATAGTAAAAAAATACATGTAGAAATATACATAGTATATATCATATAGGTACAAGAAGTAAATAAATTTGGATATTTAAGCAGTATATTTCTGTATATTTACGTAACCGCTTTCCCAGTACGATTTATGATGCTGGGTTCCGAATAAAATACGGCAGGTGAACCATTCATTCTGAAGCTTTTGCGCGGCGTCATGCTTACTTATCAATTTTCAAGCTATCTATTAAACACGTATACATATAATACATATTTATGGGAGGGTAGATATTTTATTTTTGAACTAGCTTTCTTTTGCCCGCTGCTCCGCCTGCGTGTATGTCCTTCATGGCGGTAAATAGTAGCCTATGTGTCATTCCAATATGTGAGCTATTGTGAAGTTTCATCAAAATCCATTCAGTACTTTTTGCGTGAAATATCAACAAACATACACACACACACATACTCAGAACCTTTAGCTTTTATTATATTATTTGGATGTGTCTTGGTTTTACCTGATGATGGAATGATGACATGAAGATTGTAGCTGAGTTAGATGTTGATTTAAGTTATACATATAGAGTGTGGCGAACGGACGAACGGACATCGCGAAACGGGTTACGTTTTTGCTACTTAGGCTACGGGACCCTAACCAAGGAAGAGTATAGTCACCTTTCTATTGTTTAAATAGGTATATTGACTTAGACAAAAAATTGTTTAAAAAAACTACACAAACATGTTTTTTAACTAAAAAGTAGAAATTAATTTTAATGTAAAATTGTGGGACGACGTTATTGAAATATTTTCAGAAAGACGCGCTGTTATTATCATCAGCGAATTGGGTCACGCCAATCTTAAATCCGGATTACTTCCGAACTAAAACACATCCGGTCCCTGGACAAGAAATTCGCCATGACAGTCTCAGAAAGGCAAATCCGACATATTTATGTTATACATCCAAATAGAATCTTGTGAGGAAAACTAGAAACCATATAAATATACGTATTGTAGATTTGAATCAAGAGTCTATTTGTATTACATGTGAGCAAGTATAAAATACATGTGTAAGCTAAAACGACACTTAAACTTATAATCGAGAGTGCAATTCAACAATTGTGCTACACTATTTCTTTGCAATATAGAGAAGAGTGAAATTAAGATTCCATGGTTTTCAAGAGCCACTCGCACGACCATCGTTCAGAAAATACTGGAGGTATAAAAGTATGACTTTTTCCAAGTAAAACAAAAAATGGGCAACAATATATTGTTATTCATCACTGTAGACGTGCCTATGCTACAGCTTGAAAACTTAAGATATGTTAAGATCTTAATCTTATGACAAGCGTTATACGCTAGCACACTTTTCTGTTTTTCTAATTTATATATACATCTTACTGTTCCTTACATAATTTGAATTGACATTGCTCCATCATGCGCCTTTTAAAACTCATACATATATTATATTTGGTCGGACTAAAATTAGAAAATGAATGACATCACTAGGTGTCCTAAATGCTTTTTACTAACATTGAAACGAACTAATTACTAATCTGTGACGTAACTAAGAAAGAGAAAAATATGATAAAGGTATATGAATATTTCTTAAACTCAATACGTAATGGAAGCTCAGCTGCGCCGGTATGAAAACATAGCGTACAGAATATTAATGAAGATTGAGCGGAAATCTTATCTTTGACTTATTTCTTACCTTAACGATCTTAAAAGAAATTTGAATATCGTAGTGAAATAATAAAATTGTATCAAGTATGTTGAGAGAGAAGTTGGTGTTTCGTGATTTTTGAGTTCATGCCAATAATAATAAATATTTTGGACCAACAAGGTAGGCTAATACTTTCTTACAGTTTAATGGTCATTTTCTTTGGAATGTAGTTTTATAAACTACACATGTCTAAAAGCAACACTTCAATGTTATAATAATAATAACTTTGTTGCAATAAAGATGATTATAATAATAATAATCTTTATTGCAACAAAGTGGTTAACATAATATACCACTGTACAGCCCTGACTCCCAAAAAAGCGCTAACTGTGTGTTGGGAGTCAGTTCCTTATCAAAGGCAAATAAACAAAACAATAGTTACAATATTATTAGACATTTAGTTTGTATAAGTAGTTAGTTATGTTTGTGTGTCGATGTGATGTGATGTGGTGTGTTGTGTGTGATTGAATATAGAAACATTCGTGATATTTACAAATAATCCATACAATTTTTTTATAATTTTAAATTAACAGCTTTCCGCTAAATGAATATGAAACTATAATATGTACTTACATCAAAAAGGCAAATTTTTGTCTGTCTGTATGTCTATTCCAGCTAAACACTGGTAGTCTAGTCAACAAGTTCAAAAACGTGAAAAATAGAGATAAAGGTCCTAAAAATATGAGCGATGGCTCATTCGATTCGGAATCACCTCTAGAAAAATGTTTTTGAAGGATTTTGGTGCAGGTTAAAAATTGCAATTTTTATTAACAAAATAAGATGAAAAAAAAATGATATTTCGTTTTTTGTTAATAACTCGAAAAATATTAACATTGAAGCAATTTTGAAAAAAGCTCGTTAAAGAGGAGGGGATTTCTAATAAAAAAGTGCTAACTCCCGGAATTCTATCTCCATTATTTATAATTTTAATTAGACGTTGAAAATAGGTCTCCGCGCGGCAGTTACGGTTTGCGCGCGCCGCCGCTAAAGAGAGTTCAGCAATAAAAATAATTTTTTTATAACATAAAATGTGATTTTAAAAATTTTAAAAAATTCTAGTATCTTCTTAACACTTGAAAGAATCGAGCCCTGAAAAAACAAAGTTTAATCACCATTTTTCAAAAAGTTATTCAATTGTTAACTAACCAATTTTTTCTCAATCTCCATGGGCATAAACAATGGGATGAAAGGTATAAATAATTGGCCTATAAATTTTAAACTTCGTGGAGCCCTTTTGATATATGTACTTTAAAAGATCCTGCGGTTTATTTTCATTAAAGTTTATTAATTTGTTAATTATGATTTTTGAAAACTTTTGAAAAATTTGAGATTTTTAATTTTTCAATAGTTATAAAAAATCATTAGTCAAAAAATTGGTTAGTTAACAATTGAATAACTTTTTGAAAAATGGTGATTAAACTTTGTTTTTTCAGGGCTCGATTCTTTTAAGTGTTAAGAAGATACTAGAATTTTTTCAAATTTTTAAAATCACATTTTATGTTATAAAAAAATTATTTTTATTGCTGAACTCTCTTTAGCGGCGGCGCGCGCAAACCGTAACTGCCGCGCGGAGACCTATTTTCAACGTCTAATTAAAATTATAAATAATGGAGATAGAATTCCGGGAGTTAGGACTTTTTTATTAGAAATTTCCTCCTCTTTAACGAGCTTTTTTCAAAATTGCTTCAATGTTAATATTTTTCGAGTTATTAACAAAAAACGAAATATCATTTTTTTTTCATCTTATTTTGTTAATAAAAATTGCAATTTTTAACCTGCACCAAAATCCTTCAAAAACATTTTTCTAGAGGTGATTGCGAATCGAATGAGCCATCGCTCATATTTTTAGGACCTTTATCTCTATTTTTCACGTTTTTGAACTTGTTGACTAGACTATGGAACGGCTTTCGACTATTACTAAACACTGGAACGGCTTTCGACTATTACTGACAGAGTTTCAATGGTTGATGATACAATTAGTAATTTCGGCTACTTTTTTATGACCAGCTTCGCCCCGCGGCGTTACTTACAGTGATACAACAACAACCGCGGGACACAGCAATTCTAAATCATAATCGCAAACTGTTTTGATTTTTAATGTTAATATTTTATTGAAAGACCGGCTCTTTCATAATAATGAACAAGATTAGCCAGATCTTTTTAACCGATGTCAAAGGACAATGGCGACTAGCCCTTATATACTCACACATAAATATAAATGTACGGAATTAAATTGGGTAAGGGTCTTGGATTTGTTAGCGACCGCATTTGGACCTTGTTTATATCATCCGCCCGACCGTCGCCGCGTCGGGAGCAAATCTAGCACTGGCTTTATGATATGTTGAGATTTGTTTTTTTTTTTCATGTTCTTTTATGTTTGTAATTAGTTTTTAAATAAAGCTCTATGTACAAGAGAGGATATTCTTCATCAGTGGCCTAATACAGGCTGTTGAAGATAATGAGCTTTAAGTGATGATAAGCCATAAATCAGACGAAACTAAATGTTTACGTTTATGTGTACACTACATGTTTACTAAATTTGTTTGTAACTGACGTTCGTTAAAAATATTTAGTTAGTTTTAATATTTTCGACCTTTCTATAATATCTGCCTATGAATAACGTTGTTTGTGTTGATTTAGTTTACATACCATAATTTACTGATAGGTTTAATATAATATGTATTAGATTATGACTATCATTATGATAATCTCTTCGAGCGATTGTCATATGTTTGATCTATTTATAATTTTTGTGTCGCGTTGAACTCCTAAACTAAAATGGAAACGAAATGTAATCGATTTTCTTTTTTATTGGAGCTTCTAAGATAGGATAATTTGACTGCCTTGTTGGCCTAGTGGTTAGCGTATGAGGCTGCTGCCCGAGAAGTTTAGGATTCGATTCCCGGTTCGGACTAAATGTTTGTATGATCTCCAAACATTTGTCTTAGAGTTTGGGTGTTTTCTATGTATTTACAAAAGAAAGATATATATATATGTAATTTTTTCAGTTGTCTAGTACCCATGGCAAAAGTTCTGCTTACTTTTAGACTAGATGTTGTGTGTCATTTGTCCGAATAAAATATTCATTAAGAATTTATTTACATCACGCTTAACCTAATTTAAGTTGAGCATGATTGAAAAGAAATGCAGACGACGCTGCAGTCCACTGTTGGACATAGACCTCTCACATTGCAAGCAACTCCAATCGACTTTGGGATTCTCACATCCAGCCTGCCATCCAAATTCAAATCGATTATTGCGAACTTTTAGGTGATAGTGAATCACAATTACAGTGTACTCTTTTGAAGCCGTGTTTATTAATAAGTACTGGTTTATTATTCTAACATCACTTACTAAGGTATGGATATATTTCGCTCTTACAGCTACATAAAATTAGATAACATAAATTCTAAAACCTATCGCTACACTGCATATAATCACGTCTTTACTTAACGAGGAAATTACTGTCCCAATTCTACGTGCTCGATAATAGACAAATATCTGAAATATGCTGACCAAGCATATCTCTGTAAAAATTCCATCAATTACTTTCAACAATATTTGACGCAGGAATATACTCCATATTGTACATAAAGGTGTTATAAACATATTAGAGGAAGCAATTCTGCACCCTTTCGGGTACGGCAAAGTCTAGCAGAGAACGTGAACCATTCGTAATCAAAGTAGCACATCATATTTTTGTTATTTAAATCTATTTTGATACTCTAGACTAAATACTTGTATGATTGGTCACGTACATGCGTATCTATGTTGCGTAAGTTGCATAAAAAATTAAGATAACAGTTACACATAGACATACATACACACATATATATATACGCCAAATTAATCTCCAAATATTGTCTGGTCTGTCTTCTTTCGCATTTCATCGCTACAATTTTTGTACATTTTACATGACGTGTTTTTCTGGCACAGAATATAATTTAAATCAGTCAGTCGTAGAATCCTGACAAAGATGCAAGACCGTATATTTTTCTGTACAAACATACATTACTTAGCTACTAATAACGGGGGCGTTGACCGTGTTCTTTTATCTATAGATATATTTTTCACCCTCCTGAGTTCTTTTTGATTTATTTAAATTACAGACCACGCTTTTTAGATTCTTCTTAAATAAACATGTTTTTATGGTATGTAATATACCTACATTTTATTTTCAGTTTCAATTCTGTAATTCTTCTCGGAGTCATCCTATTTTAAAGACTGAAATTAACTAGCGTTGTATAGTACCTACGTCAAAACTCATTTGGGGACATCAATTAATAAGGAATACAAAGTGTCACCACCCCTATTTATTCCATGGGTGTCGTAAGAGGCGACTAAAGGAACAAAATAAGCAGCTAACATCACTGCCAAGAGAAGGAAAACTTGAAACAAACCCTTTACCAACCCATCTGGCCAGCGTGGTATAGTAGGCCAAAACCTCCTTTTAAAGGAGAGGCCTACGTCCAGCAGTGGACTGTTAAAGACTGTTGATGATGATGAATTAATCACGTTAGACGTTTTTAACGGCCAATGTAGCTGACATAAGGACCAACTTTAGCTTCTTCTTAGCATTAATGTTTTAGACTAGGCTGACCCCTCGTCCTTACCCGTGTATTATTAAATATTATAATATATAATATAAGGTTAGAATTATTTATTTCTCAAAGATTACAAATCACTTCACAAAAGAAATAAACATAATTGCAAAATGTAGGTACATTAAAAAAGAGTTTAAAGCTCGTTGAAACTAATAAAATACATTATAGGTAGGTAACAAAATTGTAGCAAAAAGTTTGTTAGGGACTATTCACACTGTGTTTCACCAATTATTCCTATTCCAAAACTTTAGTCTTTTAAGATGTGGCATTTTAATTGTTTTTTAAATAAATTTAGAGTTTCTGTATCTTTAATCTTTTTAGGTAATGAATTATAAGTTTGCGCTCCTTCGTATTTAATATCTTTTTTTCCGTAATTTGTTCTCGGCTTTGTTAGAACAAGGTGATGTGCTCGTCTTGTAGTACGATTTTGGGTCTGGGATTTTTTTGTAAATGATAAGTGTGTGTGTACGTCACCAGTTAAAATTTTACGAATTAAAATACATGTCCTAAATTGATAAATTTGTTTAATGTTAAATAATTTTGTATCCTGGTATATTTTCTGTGTCGGTGTTAAATAATTGAAATGAAAAAGAACTTTGACAATTTTATTTTGGCCAACTTGTAGTTTATTGAGATGCGTTTTTGCTGCAGATCCCCACACTTCTATGAGATAATCTAGGTGGGGTTTTACAAGCGAATTGTAAATTGTATGACGTACTTTTAAAGGCAGACATCTAACTATTCCTCGCAAGGCTCCTGTAAGACGTGAAATTTTTGTACAATTTTTTTTAATATGCGCCTCCCAGGTCAGTCGGCTATCCAATATCAGTCCGAGATATTTTTCATTATTTACTTGTCTTAAGACATCGCCATAGACAGTCAGAGGCCTATGGTTATGTATCTTTTTATTTTTAGCACAGAATATTATATAGTTGGTCTTAGAAGTATTGATGGTAAGAAGATTACTGTTGAAATATTTTTCCAGAATCGCTAGGTCTTCTTGTGCTTCTTGAATTATTGTTTCCATGGTATGTCCAAAATAAAAAAGGCAAGTGTCATCAGCATACAAGGTCAAATGTCCCCCCTTCAGTCCCAGTTCGTGAATATTGTTGATATATATCAGGAACAATAATGGACCACAAATTGAACCTTGGGGCACCCCATAACTAATTATAATGGGTGTGCTTATGGTGTCTCCAATTTTTGTAACCTGATATCTATTTTTAAGGTATGATTGGAACATTTTGTGTGCACTGCCTTTAACGCCGATAGCTGACAATTTTTCCAACAGTATACTATGACTGACGGTGTCGAATGCTTCTTTTAGGTCTATAAAAATTCCTAGGACAATATGTTTTTTATCAATATGTGTCTTTATTTTAGTTATCAAATCTGTACATGCTGTAAGTGTATTTGATTTTATTCTGAACCCGTATTGTCCCTTAAACAGGAAATCCATAGTATCAAGGTATTCGTTGAGCCTGGAGTGTAATATTTTTTCATAAACCTTAGACAAAACAGGCAACACGGAAATTGGCCTATAATTTCCTGGATCTTGTTTGTCGCCCGACTTATAGATCGGAGTAACTTTAGCATGTTTTAATGTGTTTGGAAAGTGCCCGTCGCTGAAATTTTTATTAATGCATTTGGTTAACGTTGGCAGTATTACATTTTTAATGCATTTTAGAGTTTCAGCACTGGTGCCATCCGTCCCCGTGCTAGTGTTTGTTTTTAAATTAAGAATTACTTTATCTACTATTACTATTTTATGAATTACTTCAGCCTCTGTAGCCGGAGACAGCTGTGTCAAAGATCTCTGGTTGGATGCGTTTTTAAAGTAAATGTGTTTACGTTAATGTTGTGATATTGTTGAATTATTTTATTAGCCAAAACAGAACCTATACCAGAAAAATAATCATTAAAATACTCGCAAATATCTTTTTCATTAGTGAAAATACCTTTCGGAGTGTTTAATTTAGAAGGAGCACAAGTTTTTGGTAATTTATTGTTTGATAGGTTATTAATTAATTGCCAGATCTTTAAAGGCTTACCTTCGCAGTCCTTAAAAGATTTCTGGTAGTAATCTGCTTTTGTGGATTGAATCAGTTCGAAAACTCTGTTTCTTTCTTTCTTAAATGCTTGTTGTAGACCTGTGTCCTCTGGATGATTCTTATACTGTTTATATAACTCATTTCTTTTATGTATATGGTTTATTACATTTTTATTTATCCAGTCAGATCTCGGTAGATTCAGTATCTTAGTTTTAGTTTCTTTGTTTTTATCGACTGCTGACGTTATTGCTTCTTCCAATTTTATATAATCTTCACCAGTGTTAGTGTAATTGACCTCTTCCATACTCTTGTAGAGCTGAGTATATGACATAGCTTGATACCTGACTTTTCTTGGCGGTTCAGGCTTGTGTTGCTTAAGCGTAAGGAGTATCTGGTTATGATCTGAAAAAAGTTAAATTGTATTTATAATCCTTTAGGTTAGTAATTACATGATCTAATATTGTGCATGTTGTTGATGTCCTTCGAGTACAGTACTTGGCGTCTATTTTGTTTAGTATTATATGTCCCTGTTCAGAGAGTGTCTCTGTATAATCTTTTGTAGCCTGTTTTGCATTTAAAAGGTTGTAGTTAAAGTCTCCAAATATTATTGCTCTTTTTCTTTGTTTGAGTTCTATAGTAAATGTTTCAAGGAACTTATTGTTATTTGTACTCTCAGGTTTATATATAGCTCCAATATCTAAACAAAATTTATCCAAATGAACCCACAAAAAATGATTGTCGTCCTCGTATTTCTCACTAATAAATTCATATTTCATATTTTTGTGTACAAATATAGACACTCCACCTCCTCTGGATTTTGTTCGAAAATTAAAGTAATGTTCATAACATGGTAATCGTAAGTATCTCGCTTCTTCTTCACTTTTAATCCAGGTCTCGGCTAATATGACCACATGTCATGGCTAATATAGTTGTATTTGTAAATGTGCAAAAATAACCGCATTTAACACTACGAGTCTCATCTAGTCCTTGTGTAAAACTAAAACACTAAACATAATGGAAATAGGTTTGATTAACAAAACAAAAACATGATACAACATTTGATGACCTTGTGAAGGTCAGTCAACAAGAATTGAGATCTACAAGCTAAATGGCAGTCTAGACAAAATGAAAGCTTTATGGAAGCAGCTTGAATAAAAAATATCACGGGATTAGAAATAATGAAGAGATTTGTATCTGAGATTTAGAATAATATTTTCTTTGGCTATTTTTTTTTTAAGAGCATTACATGTATGGAAAGTTAATGTTTTCAATGTTGTTACTGTCTGTCCTAATACTGTTCTAACCTGTCAACATACGCATTGCAAATGCAGACAATACAATGAGATGCTTCTGCATTATTGGATCTCCGGTCTTGTGATAATCCTTTTTTTTTTACGCGGGGAATGCTTTTTGCACCATACCCTTCGTGGGGTAAACGAAGGGCGTGTGTGGGACTCCCGGGCAACCGGCCTACCCACTAAACCCCGCGGCAGCCTACCTCGGCAGTTGAGAGGAACACCAGGATCCCGTCTGCAGCTTCTGGTGTCCCCCCTGCCATACCTCAACGTCTGAGGTACATCCCGGGGTGACTAGTTTCACCCCCGGGGCAGGATGTTGTTGCGCCTCTCACCGCACTGTACAGAAAGAGGCAAAACATCAACCCGCCTTAAACGACACCCCCCGGCCGCACCGGGAGTGTCACCTATGTCTAGTCGTTTGCAGCGGTCACATTTCAATCTTGTGACAATCCTAAGATTTACCAAGTAAATGCTGAAAAAACGGTTCCGACTTTTACCCTGAAGATTTGGTATATCTTAGGGAAATCTTAGGATTTACCGCAGTTCGAGCTTGAACGATGGCATTCACATCTAAAATGCTGGTTGGAGAATTCGGACTTTCAGACAATATTTACTGATATTCGACCGCAGTTTTCTAAAATCCAATCTCTTTCATTTGTGTACGTATCCTATATGTACTTCCAAGTTTCTGATATAATTTCTTAAGTAACCAGCTTTCTGTAATAAGCTTCCCTCTATCACGTAATCCTAAAAATCTGAATGTATGCATGATTTTAAAAGCTCCCTGTTGTATTTAATGAAATAGGTGTGATAATTATCTACTTTTAGTAAATTAACAATATTAAAGTCTTAATAAATATATTTTTACTAGCTTTCGCCCGCGGCTCCGCCCGCGTGTATGTCGGTTATCGCGGTAAAAAGTAGCCTATGTCCTTTCCCAAGTTCAGTTCTATCTTCATACCAAATTTCATCAAAATCGGTTCAGTGGTTTAGGCGTGAAAGCGTAACAGACAGACAGACAGAGTTACTTTCGCATTTATAATATTAAAGTAGGGATTAATAAAGAAATAATAAACATAGTAATGATACTCAATCATACAAATTTTGACATCAGAAGGTCAAGTCTGAAAAATAAGTTCATTACTTGTCTAGCCTAAATCTAATTTGTTAAATGTATTCGATGAATAAAACCTCATGTCCATTGAAGTTTATTAAATTGATTAGGAGGCACAAATATCTCATATCAAAGGATAGTGGGGCTTGCGAATACTACTTACATAATTATAATAATATATATTTTGTGTAGGCAGGTTAATCTTCACACTATACTAACATCATTAAAATTCGAAAATAGTTTCACTGTTTATGACCACTTAACTTTTTGACTTCTGAACCGATTTAGCTGACGTTTTCTAAAGCGATAGTTCGAATCCCGGGAAAAGACATAAGGTAGTTTTTAATCTAGAAATCACCCTTTAAAAGAGTGAAAAGAGGAGTTGAAGTTTTATGGGGAATCCAAAACTGCTAATCTTGTTTAGGTTATATTTAGTATAAACATGGTATGAGTTGTGGGAAAGTAAAGTATATATAAAATTCTCGTGTCACAATGTTCGTTCCCATACTCCTCCGAAACGGCTGGACCGATTTGTATGAAATTTTGTGAGCATATCGGGTAGGTCTGAGAATCGGCCAACATCTATTTTTCATAGTCCTAGGACGTGAGCGGTGCCGCGGGCATCAGCTAGTAATATATAGTTTGTATCCCCGAAATCAACCTCTAAAATAAAAGGTTTTTAACCAAACAACTATAATTTTACGCGTACCATATTAGCTAGTTTAGAACTGTGCAAGGAAGGCTACAATGTTATTATTGATTTCAGACGTGCTCATTCTTCTCCGTGTTTTTGATAGTGAAACAGATAAAATGGGCAATAAAAAGGATATATTTTTAGGCTTTATAGCCTACAAGCTGCGACTACAACCGGACATCGAAAAATACGAATAAGCTTTCTAAATAAAGGAGGATTATACTGTATTTTTATATGAAACAGAATCTTTGAGCTACATATCTCGATGGTGCCGTGATTGATATTCGACCGCTGTGCTTGATGAAGTTTAAAATTTGATTTGACAAAATCTTACTCTAGAAAAAAATCTTTTAAACATGAAATTAAAACCAACAAACCAAAGTACATATAAAATATATTCTACGTCATTGAATTCAATACCATAAAAAATATTGCATTTTTATAGTAAATGAGTAGCAAAATGTGTCTGAACCCTTTTATACATTTCGTCGTAAGACAGTTCAGTTTATCAGTGCCAGTCGTATAAATGTACATCATATTTCAACGTCAAGCAATTTGTAGCTAGAACCTTTTCAAGCGTACAGACTATGGGCTTGTACAAGAAATTGTGTCACTTCCTTCTACAATCCCAGAAGATTAAACATTCTACCTGACTTACCAACAAACATTACATCTAATTAAGAATGTAAAACGGTTCACACGTTTGAAATTGGACTTTATGAACTTGAATTAGAGCTTAAAATTGCACCAGTTTTTAGAGAAAACGCTTACAGTTTCAAGTGCTGATACAAACTTAGAGCTTAAAAGTTTAATTTTGATGTTATCAAAGTTGTACATATTCGTAAAAATAATTGGAATTCCTCAGTGGCCAATCTATTGCTATAAATGTATTGCTCGTACCTTAATTTCACTATCTCACCATTTTATAATGAAATGTTTATTTAAAAACGAAATTTGGAATGTCGGATATGTAAGACTATGAATTCTTAAGCCGACCATATGCGTTTCAGTTTAATGCAGAGCCTGCGTTCTGCCTTTTCCAGCGCTATGATATCAGTGCGTGTTTTGAAACGGAACTACTCGTATGTAGATATTCTCATAATTTTGTAGTCTTTAACCCATCAAACATCATAGTAAGTTACTCTACGATTCCCACGCCTATTTTCTATTTACGCATTGCATCTCATTCGAACAGATACGCACACACATACTCTAATCTATGTCTGCAGTGCTCGCGAACTAAATTATTTTGTGTAACTTATCTCCGAAGTATTATACAACCTGTAAATCTTCGTGACCGAGTTCTAATTTCAATCATTTTATTTTACCACATGGCTACTAAGCCTTTAACGTGTCAAGTAGAGCAATACTGACAAAATGTTAGAACTGTACACATACACACATCAAAAGTGTCTAGTAGTCCGGTCTATTTACACATTCAAGTTTACATAAATTCCCATAAAGCTGAATATTGGCATAGTTGTTCAAAACATCATTATAAAGAAAATCTCAAAAGTCCTCATCGTTCCGAGGTGTGCTAAAAATTTGGCACGGGGTCAATGGTCAAAAAAATGAGTTTTTTGCGATTTTTAGCGAAACGGTGAGTTTTTTCGCAAAATTACCCCAGTACAAAATTGTAGATCACAAAATTTTCTACAAAAAATATATCAATAATTTTTTTCCTAAAAGCCACCATTTTGGAGATATAACGTTCCGAAAAGTTGGATCAGTCGTAATCCCTCTATTTTGCACACGTTTCCACGCCACCTATGAGGTAGTGTACAAAGCGCGTTTTTTTTAACGTGGTTTCCCCAGTAGGCCTATTCCACGGGTCTGCTGAGATTTTATATGTTTTAAAACTATTGCAAAATAATATTATATATTATAGTGGGCAAAAACAACGGCGGTGTAATTAAATAAAGTACTTAAAATAAAAAGTTAGTCGTCTGATTCATAACTGTCCAAGATTTCTGTTTCTTCTTCTTCTTGATCTTCTTCTCCTTCTTCTTCCTGTTCATCCTCTTGTTGTTCTTCTTCTTCTTGTTCTATTTCACACGTAAACTGCCCCAATAGCGATTCCTGATCGGTATCAAACGAATCTTCAAGAGTTGGTGACTCAACATTCGAGCATGATCGGCCTTGACAGTGTGTGCATGCCAGGGAACAAAACAGTCCAACTTTTCTGCAACCACATTTTGCACTACACCCTTTCTTGCAGTTGCAAAATATTGTGTTGAGAAGTTTCTCAGGTGCTGGTGGAAGTAAAGTTTGAACTGGCTCTAGTGTATTGTCGATCAACTTCCAACCCCAGTCTTTAGGGTCCAGCTGATTACCAAGCCACACTTGAACTTGGTAATATACCCGAAACAGATGTTGATGAGCAGCTACTGAGGTTGGAGGAAGAGAAGCTAAGTTGACTTGTTTTTTATTACGCGTATTTTTCACGAAAGATGTGTATCGCAACTTATCTAAGCAAGTGGTTTTTTTGGGGGCTCCGTACATAGCAAGAAGAAATTGAACTCCGTTGGTGATAACATGTTGTTGAGTTGAATTACTATTTTTAAAAACTTCAGCACATTGTAGTAAATCTTTTTTTTCAAACATTTTGAAAACTGTTGTTTTTTTGAAAGTTACAATAAATAATAGCGAACTTATTTTAGTTCTATTACACCTTTAGTGACTTTCATATGTGGCGTACGTGTGCAAAATAGAGGGATTACGACTGATCCAACTTTTCGGAACGTTATATCTCCAAAATGGTGGCTTTTAGGAAAAAAATTATGGATATATTTTTTGTAGAGAATTTCGTGATCTACAATTTTGTACTGGAGTAATTTTGCAAAAAAACTCACCGTTTCGCTAAAAATCGCAAAAAACTCATTTTTTTGACCTTTGACCCCGTGCCAAATTTTTAGCACACCTCGGAACGATGAGGACTTTTGAGATTTTCTTTATAATGATGTTTTGAACAACTATGCCAATATTCAGCTTTATGGGAATTTATGTAACCTTCCTCCTGATTTTAGGCTTAAATAGACCGGACTATAGGGATCAACATATATTTTTGCAATAACTTTTCTCCTGATTGATATTAATTAAAAATTTCTTTAAGGATTCATCAAATAAAGTGTTTTCGTTTGTCACAGTAACGATAAACCAAGTCACCTTTGCATTAGTAAAGAAATTTGCCATTTTCCTAATAAAGGGATTTTTGACATTTGAACCACTAACATTAAAGTTCGAAAAAAAGACTGAAATAACAGTTTTCTTTAAAATTTTATTAGGTAACTTAAACAATTAGTAATCCGTGTTTCTACCGCGAACACTAACAACACAAGAACATCGGTTTGGCATACTCAAAATGAGTTCATCCAAATCACGCTGTGGAATGGCTGCCCATGTTCGTTGCAACAACAAAAAAAGGTCTTCTTGCGACTGGATACCCTCCATATTCGGCAGAGCTCTTCTCTGTAGCATATCCCATGCATGCTCAATCGGGTTCAAGTCTGGCGACTGAGCAGGCCAGGGCAGGACATTGATGTTAGCTGCGGCGAGAGTCTGTCTTACAACTCTTGCGGTGTGCGGTCGTGCATTATCATGCATTAACTGAAATAAGGGACCGATTTGCACTTGTAGAGGAACGATGACGTCTGATACAATCGTCTCAGCATAAATTTGAGCGTTGAGGTTGCCTCTGATCCAAATCAACTCAGTTCTTCCGCCGATCCAAATACCCGCCCATACCATGATGGTTCCACCACTATAAGGATGGACTTCCTGGCAGGATTTTAATCGCTGTTGGCGTCCAGGGGTTCTCCAGTGTCGTATACGTCTTGTATCCGGTCTCATACCAAAACGAGACTCATCAGAAAAGCACACGAAACGCCATTGTTCTTCTGCCCAATTTCTGTGTTCAAGAGCCCATTGATATCGAATCCTACGATTGTGCATTGCTATAGGTGGTACCCGTAGCGGTCTTCGGGAATGAAGGTTCACTTCATGCAAGCGGTTTCTGACTGTTTGGTCGCTAATTAAGTTCCCTGAAGAGTGATGAAGCCTCACGGCTAACATCATGGCGGTTATTGTTGGAGCTCTTCGAGTTAAGATTTGAATGTATCGGTCTTGTCTCCGTGTGGTGCAGCGATACCGTCCTCCATGGCGCTCAGCCACGGTACCAGTGCTTCGGTAACGTGTCCAAAGTCGACTGATAACACTCTGACTTGTATTCAGAGCTAAAGCCACAGTACGTTGCCGGGAACCAGCTTCTATCATTCCCACGGCTCTGAGCATTTCTTCCCTGCTTAAATGACGTCGCCGCTCCATAATAACGTTGGTTTTAATCAGTAGTAGGGAAACAGTAGCACTAATAATTTCTTCAATGCGTTGTATGTTTTTATAGGGAAAATATTGGCAGCTGATTTTCATCTTTTACTCGAATTTGATTGACAGTTCCTGATTCAAATTATGAAATGCACCAAAAAGGATCCATATAAATTTATAAAATCATAAATTTATTACAAAGCCACATCTCAATCTCAAGAAATCCGCATAAAAATGCTTGATCCCTAGACACTTTTGATGTGTGTATTTGCAATTTGAGTAGTTGAGTGGTTACCTGAACTTCTGCCAAATCCACTAGTTATCTGATACCAAGGTAATATAATTGTTGCATAATGTTTTTTAACTGTTAAAACATATGTATTCGTAAATAGAAATTATCTAAATGCGAAATAGGCTAATAATTACCCAGTAGATATTTGTTTAATATCCTGCCTAGTTGTTTTTGACTGCACGGTAGGACTAGTGGTTTAAACGTTCGCGACACCGCTTTATACCACGCCAAGTGTCGTGGAATCAAATCCCACGTGGGACAACACTTTGTGTGATTCACAAATTATTGTTCTTATTCTGACTGTTCTTTGTGTCTGTTTCATATATGTTTATAAAGTCCTCCGCAACACAAGATTTATATTCCCAATTCGGGAGCTATCTTTTAAAACAAATATATCAATGGTAGTTATAACGGTTAGACAGTTTTGGGTTTCATCGTCAAAATCATATTTCTCAAATTTTACGTGTTACTTTTTTTCATCAATTTCATCTAATCTTTTGGCCTCCTTGGTCTAGTGGTTAGCGTATGCGGCTGCTGATCAAGAGGTCTCGGGTTCGATTCTCGGGTCGGAACAAATATTATTTGTATAATTCACAAATATTTGTTTCGGAGTCTGGGTGTTTTCTATGTATAATATGTATGTATTTACAAAAAAAAAGAATGTTTATGTATTTATATCAGTTGTCTAGTACCCATAACACTAGCTCTGCTTTAGCTTGGGACTAGATGATGTTGTGTGTCAGATGTCCAAAAAAAAAAAAATATCAGAAAAGATAATTTGTTTTATATTATAATATAACAGACGAATTGTCACTCCAATTCATTTATAATACAAGTACAAAGCCTTGCGGGATAGACTCACAATCAGGCAATTTGTAAGGGACGAATCCCTCGGGGAAGAATGGAGATTGAGAAAAAAATGGTATGATATGTACCTGATATAAAAAGTATATATCTAAATATAATATTAGTCGTTCCCATGGGTTTGTTTGTCGTGATAACTTTGCTTCTTAAGGTTGGAATATTTTTTAAAGTGAAAGCTGCGAAAATTACTCTGCCTGATGGAAAGCATCAGCAGAGTGCAAGAAAGGTGATCACCATCCTCATTGTGAATGTCGACAATGCAGCGTTGTGATCCACACTACCCAGCCGTATCAGCGGCCTAGTGAAATGCTCTTTCAGGCCCCCCTTGAAGCGCCTGGGATCATAGTGACAGAAAAAAATATTTTTTTTATATTGTTCTCACATCCATTTTACATAATATTTAATTCTAATTCTTTTTCAAATTGTATGACAGTTTGTTGGATAGACTTAGCTACATGACAACTTGACAAAGTGCACTCACACACTTCACTACAATTAAGGCAACTCAATTTGACAACGAATATTATCTATACCGGTACCTAACCAAGCTCCAATCCAACATTTCTTCATATGAAAGCAAGTATATTATATATTAAGAATATCCTCTTGCAGACTATTGAAAATTACTGTCTCTAAATATTTACTGGCATTTTGGTCATAGTAATTATTACAAAGAGGTATTTCAAACTTAAGTTTACCCATCCTTTGAGATCTTTACCTATAAGAAAGGCCAAGATTTCAATCTTAGGGTGGATCCTAAACCCCTTTTAGTAAAGTGGTTACTTAATTCTAACTGACTGACTAATATGAAATTCTTGTGTTAGTGCAATGTCAACTTTTTGGAAATGGCTTGATTGATTGTTATGAAAAGTAGTTATTCAGTAAGTCTGAGAATAAGAGATAAACTATTTTTTTTTATAAAGGTATATATATTTTGTAATAAGTATAGGAATAGTTAATAAAGGATGAAGTAGTATTAAAATAAACGTAACAGCGTAATATTGCACCCAGAATTATTTAGTAATTTTTCAGTAGACTTGTTATCATTATAACTATCATAATATAGAATAATATTATTTGGAACAATACATTTGGATTAGGAGCTTTCTCTTTTTTGAGGTTATTTCAAAACTTAAGAAACATACCTTTTTTTTGAGCAAAGTATTCGTCGCCATATTTGAATCAAATGCTTTTCTCGTATGTATGTTTTATATAAAAAGTCAAATCGTTAATCTGCTATGTATAATAAAGTAATGCTCTATATTTATTTGTATATTTGTACATTAATGACAAGTTCCACTCCAGTCCATCAGTTAATTAAAATCTCTTGGTGAGGAAATTAATGCCCTGGATATCAGATTATATCCAATATCGAGGGCGAAGACAGAATAACAAATTGCCATGCCAATGTTTGCGGGGTTTGATTCTGAACAGACATGCCCGCAAATGGTAATTCGATTTTGGATGGAAATTGGAATACTCGTACATAAAACCTATAGATAACTTCTTGCATGTAAAAAAACTATTATTTATTAGTCTGATTGAACTGAAAATGTATAATGTGTGTATAAATTTTCAATTCAATTAGAATAGCTATTTGAACTTGTTCTAAAATCTAATACAAGTTCAAGATATATTGCGAATTATATTATTATTATTATACATTATAAGTTTATTATAAGACTGCCTCGGTGGCGCAGTGATAGCGTACGCTACTGCTGTGCTTGAGATTTCGGGTTCGATATCCGGGTCGAACCAAATATTTGTATGATCTGCAAATATTTGTTTTGGAGTTTGGGTGTTTTCTATATAATGTGTATTCATATTATTTAAAAAAATGTATTAAATGCATTGATGTAATGATTAAATGTATTTATATCAGCGGTCATAGTATAACCTCTGCTTAAATACTACTAGGGACTGTGTGTGTCGGATGCCAATCAATGCAAGTAAACTCTTATTTGTAAATAAAAAACACTTTTCATTGCAGAGAAAAAATTCTAAGAAGACCCGATAGGCTGAAAAATTTAGTGAAGGATACTGCAAGCTTGATACTCAGACTAACACTGGGACAAAGAGGACACGAGGGTCAGGGATCCTCATGTTTATTCTATGATTAGAAAGAAAAATAAATTTATCAGAATATTAGATTTGCCAATATTTTCTTGCTTCATACATATTGTATCACAATGGAGTAATTACTCAATTGGAGGAATAATGTTTCTATAATATTTGATATATTTGTAATAGACTGACAATAAAAAAGGTGTGTGTGCGATTCATACGCGATAGAAGTGAAACTTCAGTAAATCGACAAAAGAATGAGATGAAACAGTGTGCAATATACATACACACCGACATTTGCTCTCTCGCTCTGGCTCACTAATTTTGTATTTGTACCTTTTACCTGTTTTGCTCTCTCGCTCTGGCTCAATAATTTTTTATTTATGTCTCTTACCTGTCGTTTTTCCGTTGCATTCGGTTTGTAATCACAACGATTCTAAAGAAGTCTCACTTCAAAAATAACTTTAATATTATTAGCGATTGATGGTTTAAGAAAATTTCTCTAAATGTTTTATATATTGCTTGTGAGCTAGATAGCGCAAATGTTTTGCGATATCGCAAATGTTCTACGTAGTTTATATGTTATTAGTTATCTTGACTCGAGGCAAAGTTGTAGCAATTGCTACGGTAACTTTACGACCTCTACGAAACTCTACGCTCTATAGCTCCTCTATTTTGATCGTTATTCACAGGCTTACAACTTTTATCAAAATCACTGATATCGTCCACAATATGAACATATTGTAAAAAAAAGTACAAAATAGTTCAGACTAGTAAAAATAAAACTGCATATTACTTACGTGATATACTTTCGTTCATTTATTTAAGTAGGAGTAAAAACATTTTTCTTGATGTATTACTTTATGTAGATTAAACACTCATATGTTCACGTACACTAAAATGAGTTAACGTAGAAAATATAGAAAATTATTCCGATTGTTGTTGAAATTTCATTTTCCAAACACCTCTATCCCAGATACAAGCTGCATGCAACTTGAATATGATAAATGATCACCCTAGGGCATTTCGAAGTTACACGCGCGACACACACATGTATAGAAACACCTGTATAATTACTATGAACATGTGTATGGGGTATACATATTCAGAATATGTTTGTGTTGTGTGAAATACTGACATATCTATATGTACGAGTATCATCAACAACACATAATATCCTATTGTAAGGGTCGGATCTCCTCTCAAGAGAAGCCATACACGTCCACACGATGGTCGAGTGCGGGTTGGGGACTGGCAAGACACTTTGTGACAAATACTTAAAATGGCATTGAAATATAGAATAACTATTTAAAAAGTTAATTTAACGTAACCTTAATAACAGAATAGTTAATTAATAACGTCCCTAGATTGTTATCCATACTTGTCAAGACCTTGACTTGGATTCATACCTCAGTGTCTCGGTACGAAGATATGTATTGTTGATTATATGGTCTTATTTGATAAAAGTAAATATTTATAATTATATTACAAGTTGCCTAGCTCATAACAAAGTTGCCCTAAGGCCTCATTCGTAAAATTTTTTTTGAAAGCGTTCAAATACAACAAATGCATTCCCAAGTATATGTTCACACGACAGCGTTTTAAAAACACGTCGCTTTTTTATCGAGCAGTGTTGCATTTTTATCTTTGGGCGTTGGAAATAGACCATAATTTTATGCAACTTTATACTTGAACGCTTTTTTAACGTCCGTTAAAAAAACTCTCGTGTGTTTGAGGCCTTAGTGATTGGAAACAAGGGTAAGCAACAACGGCGCGGATTCGAAGGTGGCAGGTTAAGCAGTCGGTCCTGTTTGTTATCATAAGATAACAGTCGTGAAGCTTAGTTCGAAACCTTCAGCGGCTTAATAGCATCCAAGAGCACGATGAACAGACCTACCCACAATACCAAAACCTGGTGGTCTTGCGAGTCACCAACCCGCACTCGGTCTACGGGATATGTTTAGTCACCAGACCTATTCATCCCAGGGCTCTCATGAGGTAATAAACTACGCTCAATATCACTGCAAAGTGAAGGAAAATTTTAAACAACGTACATGTCCAGTGTGGTATTTTAAGCCAAAACATCTTTTCTGGTACTTTTTTTTTGGGTTATTGTTTTTACACTAATTGATCTATGACGTTTTAAATCTAAAACTAACCTTGAGCACTATGCCACTGCTAGTTCAATATCTAGTAATTAAAATGATTCTGCAATGGTATAAAATATATCAAAACTTCCAGACAAGTTTATGATTTATTATACTGGATAATACGAATTCATACGAAAGACTCTTGGAATACAAGTTCTGAACTTCGTGAAACGTAAGCGTAATATTTCTGTAACTGATAAGGCCACGTCATAGCTTAGCTAGAAATTTTGACAGACACGCAACAAAAGAATTAGGGACAAGAGGACATGCTCGCAATATTATATATTTTTTATAATTCTGAAACTATTTACAGGTGTTCCTTTTCAAGAACTGATATTTATTTTAAATAGTACCTCAATACCGTTAAGAGCCATGCTGACTCTTAGTATGAACAGGCAGGCTTGACTGGAGCGCTATTACTCTTTCACAGAAGATCAACTTAAAATGACAGCATTTGTGCTTTCATATTTCGTTGGTGAGTGATATAGGCCGCCATATGTGGGTCACCATAATGCGTTGCCTGCATTGGCAATGAGTGTGTTGAACACTCCTAGATTCTATTAATACTTTTCACCAACCATAGTGCACGCATAGTATGAGCATATTGAATGCACTCGTAATAATAACATATTATTACGAGTGCATTCAATATGCTCGACTGCTTACTTCTCGAAAGAGTTAATTGCTTTGTACGACAAACATGCACCAATACGACAAATTAAAGTAAAACACCTGCCAGCACCGTGGTTAACTGATGACATCAAGGAATTACAGAAAAAGAAACAGAAGGCTCATTCTAGATACAAAAGTCACCCTAGTGCTTCAAATTGGGATAAATTTGTGCATATTAGGAATCGCTGCAATAAGGTGTGTAGGAATGCACAACGCCGGCACATTCACAAATCCGTCGAAAACGGTGATCCGGTTAAGGTATGGAAATTTCTAAAGTCACTAGGGGTCGGTAAAACAAGTTCAAAAACCATTTCAAGAAATATTGATATCAATTCCTTAAATACACACTTTTCTGCTTCCTCCAATTTAGGGGGGGCTACTAAAACTACTACACTAAATCATCTTTCATCTCTACCGACTCCTAACTGTCCTTCGTTTACTTTTAGTCAATTTTCTGCATGTGATGTCAGGAAGAGCGTAATATCTATAACTTCAAACGCTGTGGGAACTGACAATATCAGCCGCAACATGGTACTCCCAATCCTGGATATAATTCTGCCTGTAATATGCCATATCCTTAATTATTCTGTATCCAAAAGTGTTTTTCCATCCGCATGGAAAATGGCTCAAATAATTCCTCTCCCTAAAAAATGCAACCCTTCTTCCCTTTCAGACTACCGGCCAATATCCATACTTCCCTTTTTCTCTAAAGTACTCGAACGTCTTATCTACATGCAGTTCAGCTCTTTTCTCTCAAGAAATTGCCTCCTAAATCCTCTCCAATCGGGTTTTCGTCCCGGCCACAGTACTACCACTGCACTACTTCATGTTGCGGAGGATATCAGATTCGGTATGGAGGAGGGAAAATTGACGATCCTCGCTCTGCTTGATTTTAGCAACGCCTTCAATACTGTTGACTTTGAAATCTTACTCGGAATATTGCGCTCTCTCAACATATCTCCATCGGCAATTGACTGGTTTCGTAGCTACCTGTATGGCCGCCAGCAGCGCTCTTGTATTGAAAACAACTACTCCTCTTGGTGCACTACAGCTGCGGGCGTACCTCAAGGCGGCGTGCTCTCTCCATTACTCTTCGCAGTTTTTATCAACTCCATCACTGATCGATTATCTTCTTCCTACCACCTTTATGCGGACGACCTTCAGATCTACACCACAGCTTCTCCAGCTAAATTAAGTGCAGCTATCACAGATATTATCAATACTGATTTAGTGCACATTTGTAATTGGAGTAGGGAGTATGGCTTGAATGTAAATCCAGCAAAAACACAGGTGATAATTATAGGTAGTCCTAAGATGAGCTCCTTAATAAATTTGGAACAGCTGCCTGCTATCTCCTGCGATGGGACCAATATTCCGTATAGTGACAAAGTTAAAAACCTTGGAATCTGTATGGACAAGTACATGTCCTGGGCTCCCCAGATTGGTGCGGTAAGTCAAAAATTATTTGCTGCAGCGGGGTCACTGCGAAGACTTCGTAACTTTCTTCCTACAAACACGAAAATCGCCCTAGCACAATCCCTTCTTCTTCCCATCCTTGACTATGGTGATGTTAGCTATCTAGATCTTACCGAAGAACAATTAAATAAACTTGAGCGTCTCCAAAATGTCTGCATAAGATTCATATTCGGTTTACGTAAATATGATCACATCTCTGATTATCGTATTAAGCTCAAATGGTTACCTATACGCCTTCGCCGGAATGTTCATATTCTTTCCACTCTATACAGTATTCTGTTCCTTCCACATACTCCATCCTATCTCAAAAAACGTTTTGAGTTCCTTGACAATTCACATTGTAGGCAACTGAGATCATCGGAAAATTTAAAGTTAAAAATGCCCATGCACAAGACAAAATTTACCGACAAATCTTTTTCGGTACAAGCCGTTAGACTCTGGAATAACCTGCCTGAGTCAATAAGAAAAGCCAAGTCTCTGCAAGTATTTAAGAAAAATCTCACCAATTATTACTTGGCTGTGTAGGGGCTGCCAGGGAACTGGTTGCTGATTACTGTTGTGAATGTGTCATTGTTATAAGCATTGTGTGTAGGTGTTCTATGTATTTAATGTGTGTAAATGTTGGTGAAAGTTTGTGTGTAATGATGGTGTTTAGTTGTAGTATTGGTATGATTATTTAATCTATTACTCTTTCTCTCATAAGTTATTTAGTAATTATGTGTATTAGTGATATATATATATGTGTACTGTGATAAAATGTGTAAATAACTTTATGTATTATTATGTTAAAAATTATTGTATAAGTACATCACTGACAACCCAAAATTCTATGAAAAATATCCGCAATTGGTTGTCTGGAAGAGATCGCCGTGAGCGATAAGACCGCCTATTGTATAACCGACGTTGATCTCTGTAAATAATATTTTCTTTTTGTACTGTAAAGTGGTGTGCAATAAAGTTATAATAAATAAATAAATAAATAAACATATTGTATGCACGCATTATATGAGCATAAAACTCTAAAGGTACGCGTCCATTGGTCCGCACCGGAAGCACGGCACGGAACGGATTGAATGGATTTGCCTTGCTCATAAATGCCAGCGTTCGGTGCAGGCGGCGCGGATAGTGGACGCAGCACTATGTGAAATCATACAAATCAAAATAAAATCCGTTGCGTACGGTGCGTCCGGCGCGGGCCAATGGACGCGTACCTTAGGATGTACTAGATGCCAATTAAAAGTTACTCGTACTATATTTTAGCTACTTTATCAACTAGGCTCGAAGATACCAAATAGTTGAGGTTCTCGCAAATGCTTGCTTTAATAGGTAAATATATTAATTTAGCATAAACCATTTTATACTAAAACCACCTAAAAAAAACACTCAAGTGCCATTAAAACTGCATTTACAAAATCGTTTTCATGTAATTACTGTAATCTGCACAACATTCGAAACCAGCCATTGCGGCCAATGAAGTACTGCTGACATTGAACTGGCACACAAACACACCTACACTCACACAAGGTCAAGAAGTTATTTATACGTGCATCGGTTAGGGTCACAACACATCACCTCGGTGTATTTGGCTCCGAGTTTGGCGTAACTCGAACAATATATCAATCACTCAATCTAGTTTGCCTTTATAGGGGCATGTAAGATGCTTTTGTAGGCCAATTTCTGATTGAAACAATCCATAATAGGTTGATATGGTAGAAACTAACCCTAACCTAAATACTATTATTAAAATAATCTAGCAAGCGCATGTGGTATATTGCTGATTTGTGCGTCACTTCATTATGAATATGTAAAGTGGTCGGTTGTATTGCTATTTGCGGTATTTCGTTCCTAAATTAAGTGGATTAAACATTAGTAGGTAGGTACCTACGTCATCTTCAACAACAATATACACTACTGAACACAGGTCCTCTACTTAAAAGAAGATATGGCACACACTGGCAAGTCGGGTAGGGTATGTTTTTTTAGATCTGATCCTGAAACTTTTTTTGGCCAAATTTATTACCGCGTGGATTAAAATAACGTGGAATACCACCATCCGTGTGCGTCATAAAAGCCGAAAAACTACGTAGGACTTAAACTGTCTTTAACAGCTCTAATAGAAATACAAATAGTTTCACTAAACAAAGAAGACCAACCTAAAATGACTGCTAAGTCGTGTTGTCATGTTTGGTTAGTGAGTGCGAGACCAGAAGCCCAATGATGCAGAACCGTATCTACTGGCCGCCATAATGTAGGTCAGTGTGGTGACTTCCACATACAGCGCGACGTAAATCATACAACAGCGCCATCTACCGAAGAAACATTGAACTACGAAGAAAACATATAAAGATCTATACGGAGTAACTACTAATCCTGAATCGCGAAAGTGATATTCTCGCGCCGATTAGCATATATACAACATCCCAACATCAACTGTTGGGCAGTAGCCCGCCAGGCATGATCACCTCGCTTGGTCGGAGGATCTTCCATTTGTGTTGGAGGAACACGATTCCCGTTCCTCTACAGTCAGCATGCTGCATTGACTCACAATGAGTATGGTGCAGTAGAGAGAGAGTACTCCTTTTGAATTCTGCTTCATACCTTTGACAAGTGGAATTTGACTATCGTTTCAATTACTACTAAAGTGTTGAAGGTTCTTATAACTGTATGATTTTAATAAATGCAAAAGAAGATTAAGATTCGATTGTTTTATATATGAACAGTATAGAAATACCCTAGTGAAAAAAATTCAACAACCCATAACGTCCCACAGCTGGGCTCGAGTCTTCTCTCAGTAGAGGGCTAAGGCCATACGTCCCCATGCTGGCTGAGTGCGGGTTGGGGACTTACAAGATACTACATAATCTTACTTTTGGATAGAATAATAATTTATCCAGCACAAGGCGGCAGAGGCCTTTGTTTTATAATATGTAGTGATACTTTGGAATTCTAAATTACAAACCCTAGTGATTTAGTAGCAGTGATAAATAACTAATAATGACTTGGACGGGGAGTGTTATATACGGCACTCCATAATGTGGAAGGTCGAGTTATAAATCGACGCTAGTGATGGACTGATACTTAGCTGATTAAATAATACATTCTATTTTGCGGAACTCGGTTGTTTGATAGCGTACATAGCGTATATTTAGAGAGTAATATTTTTTGTATTTTGTGTATTTCGTTTTTCGCGAACGCGAAGAATCAAAGCACCTTCATGTGGAATTTCATTGAACTCGGTGCAGCGGTTGAGCTCTGAAAACGCAATAGACAGATTGACATAGATACTTTCCTTTTTACCCGACTACGGCAAAGCGTTTTTGAGTATTATGGTACGTTCCTATGTAACGTGTGCACTATGTAAGCAGAATTCAAGAGTGGGGGCCACCACACTTACAGTAAGGGCCAAAACACATGACCACGTTGCGGCGTGTGTATCTTACGATGATCCATAGCAGAGACACGACTATCCACAATCAAAAATGACGAGGAACTGGTTACCCTACCATACTGCATAACGCTCTTTTTCGCGGCGCCGCAACGCAAACTGCCGATTTTAACGTTGCGGCGCCGCAACGCGGTCATGTGTTTCGGCCCTAAACCAGAGAATAAAGTATGGCGGCCCACACTATGGCGGTTTAGAGAGATGCTTTCACGCCCCGGGATCACCTCTATTTATCCCGTAGTTGCCGTAAGAACCGAGTTAGGGCTAAGGCCATGTTATCCAATTCAACACCAGTGCAAAGGGTAGTAAATCCTAAAACAAACCTTCCACAACCCCGTCTTGCCATCGTGATATAGTAGACCAAAATCTCCTTTCTAAGTCCAGTTGTGGCTGGCTAAAGGCTGTTGATCATAATGTAGAGGAACGGTTGTCGTGTTCCTCCAAAACAAAGGGAGGCTCCTCCGACCGGTCGAGGTGATCATGCCTGGCGTGCGAGAATTTCTCTTTCGCGATTCAGAATTAGTAGTTACTCCGTATAGATCAATCCGTGCTTCATCGTAGTTTAATGTTTTTTCGCTAGATTCCACTGTTGTATGTTTAAGTCGCCACAATAATGACCTCATGGACTGACCTGTGTTACCTGACAAGTAGTTAACTAAATAATTTGGTTATGCGATTTTAAAGACGTGTCCGGGATATGTGTAGCGCAATACAACATTTGTTGCTACTAGAAAATGTTGACTCAAAGCAACAGATGTTCTTACCCGCGCTTTAATATTCGACATGACTAAACGAAATTCCCTTCACTAGCAAATAACTCGACCCCAACCTGTTGTGCCTTTAGACTGCAACCCAAATAGCTACGCGTGATATAGTGGTTTCACTTACTGCCCTACTTAGAAGGGTTTGGACTGTACTTGATTTATGAATATGTCTACTAGTACGAGTAGAGTTAATAATACTAATAAAAAGGTGTTTTTTGTTTAAAAACATGGTACAATATTGTCTTTACATAATTTTAACAAAAAGGAACCGACTTCAATGAAAAACTGTTCCGAGTACCCAAATCGCGACATTGTGCCTATGATATTTAAGGAGTTCCCTCGATTTCCTTGGGATCCCATCATCAGATCTCGATATGGTGACGATGGGACCATCTACGCCCATTCTAATGCAAAAAGAATTTTTGAAATCGGTTCATAAACGACGAAATTATCGCTGAACATACATAAAAAAAAAAAAGATTCCGACGAATTGAGAACCTCCTCCTTTTTTTTGAAGTCGGTTAAAAATAGATTAACAGTGAGGCCTCTGCCTCGAATTTTGCGGGTAGCGGGGCGGCAGCGGCGGCGGCGCGGTCGCGGCGGGATCTTATGCGTAAAATCATATGGACCGGTTTTTGAAAACAGCGGCGCGGCAGCGGCGCGGGGGGCGGGCAACGAGCGGTGCACTTCAGTCAAGTGGTGACCGCTCGCGGTGCGCGTCTGCATTGTGGTATAGTGTAGTACAATTTTCTGTTGTGACATATCAAAATGTCATCGGACGTGTAAGAACAAATTATTTCGGCAATCTTTGAGAGGAGACCCATATAGAACAGCAGAGATATCAACCATAAAAATAGAAGAATAATTAACCAATTATGGGAAGAAATAAAAAACAAGAAATACGAATATATTCAAAAGTTTCTACACTCATTCTAGTGTAGTCGTAGAATTTGTAGGGATTTTGTCTCTGTTCTTCATAGTTTCGATAAAATTCACCATTTATTTTCCTTGCCCTATCTATAGTAAGGATCCACTTCTTCTTTTGCCCACAATAAATCAACCGTTAGGAATAAATTTGAATCAAAAAGTTGTTGTCGCCGTCTTTGAGACATTTTGTTCGCGAATAAAAATAAATATCTCGACAACAAAACTACGAACACAACATTATGCCGCTATAGTACCGCGCGATCTGCCCGCTGGTTTGGAGAACAGGTTTGTGTTGACCGCCCCGCTCCCGCGCCGCCGCCGCCGCCGCCCCGCTGCCCGCAAAATTCGAGGCAGAGGCCTTAGATATCAGTTATCTATACAAATAAGTAAAATTGGAGTCTGTATGTAACATCAAATGAACAGTATTTTATTAAATGTATTTTTTTGTCTGTCTGTCTGTCTGTCCGTCGGTCTGTCTGTTTGTACCGGCTAATCTCTGGAACGTCTGGACCAATTTTGACGGTACTTTCACTGGTAGAAAACTGATAACACAAGGAGTAAATAGGGCTATTTATTTGACTAGCTTCGCTTCGTGGCTTTACTCGCGATTTACAACAATAACCGCCAGTAAAACCGCGGGACTGAGCTAGTTTGTAAAAAAATGTTTTTCTTCATTCATTCTGATAATAGTTTAACCATTTCCTTTGAGGCTTTACTGACGGTACTATTAGGATCCAATCGAAAAACAAAATCCAATATTAAAAAAAAACCTTTATAGCTCTCAACTCTTTGAAGGTATTTCATTTAAAATATCTTCAGACATCTGCACGTAAGCGCCTTAGGCTTATAACTAATAATTGAATTTGACTGCCTCGGATGCGCACTAGTACCTAGCGTATACGACTGCTGTGCTTCAGGTCTCGGGTCCGATTCCCGGGTCGGACAAAATGTTTGTGTTACCGCAAATGTTTGTTTTGGAGTTGGAGTGTTTTCTTTTCATTATTTTTTCATTCATTCGTCAAATTATACGATTTATACGATCAAATGAATTATAATGGATTATAGTCATGAATAGCACAAAAACCTCATGTTATCCCGTAAAGGCGCAGCTAGTACATACATAGGTAAGCCGCAGCTAAATCGCGGTTTAATGTGTCCACGCCCTAAAAGAACTCGCAGGACGCATAAGCCGCTCCTATAAAACAATTTGTGTCATTGAACTGTTTTTTGTGGAATTAAGGAAATAGCAGTAAAATAATAGTACAGCTAAAGGTTCGAATTACAAGCAGTATTCAAACAAAAGTGAAACATCCTTGTCCTTACTACTATTATAAATGGCAATGTAACTCTGTCTGTCGGTCTTTCACTCCAAAACTGCTTGATCGATTTTATTTATTTATTTATGTTTTTATTCATTGGAATAAGGTACCTACATTTAGTATTAATTCTCTGGCCCCCGAACTAGTGTGAACAGTGTTTCAGGGACCATTGTCATCTCCTAATTATGTCTATGGGAAAAAAAGACAAATAATAATGAAAACAAAACAATTACAGAACAAGACCACACACGAACACACACTCGTGCGCGAATCCGCGGATCAGCGTAGGAGCGTTTGTGCATATCCGCGGGAGTTAAACTAAATCTGATACACATTATAGTCTAGAGTTAGAGCCTGAGAAAGGATATAGGATCCTTATCCGATATAACCTCGGACGAAAGCTAGTAAAGAAGAAAGCACATCAAAGCCGTTGGTTAAGTTTAAGTAACGTTATGAACAATGGACACTATTGTTGGTTGAACTCGTTCACGGTTCTGACAGTCGTTCTGGACAAAAATAAAGTGAACTTGTTTATAATTTAAAATACAAAATTTAACCATCGCAGAATTATTTTATTTATTTATTAACACTTCCTGCATTATATTTTGCATGAGGCGGAGTTATATATAATTGTCTAGAATACTTTGTTTTATGTTATAAATATTTATTTAATATTATTTTATACACAATTATGAGGTTTTATTATTTTAAATCACACATTGAAATTAAAAAAGCTACAAATATTAAATTGTTTTTTCTTTTGTTCACAGTGATGCATTTCCCGTGTTATGGCAGCGTTGCAGTAGACCACTGACAGTTGACTGAAAACTGACACAATGGCAGAAGCAGAGGGAGGAGCGAGCGAGCAAGATGATGTTTCATTCTTGCGTACGGTAAGTGACGTGTTTTTTTACCCGACTACGGCAAAACCAAAGGAGAGTTATGATTTTGACAGGCTATGTATGTATGTTCATTTGTTCCCTCATAGCCCCTCAACTACTCATTTATAGAACTGGACAAATGAGGTATCGCTAGAAGCGTCTTGAACGTCCGATGGTTATAGGCTATATGAAGTGTCACTGAATCTGATGTGAAAAAATAAATTTGAGATAAATATGCCGTGTTTAATATAATTGGATAGGGCGTTAAATGTAAATTTCAAATATATATATATATATATATATATATATGTGGCGACTTCCACATTCAGCGCAAACAAAAACATACAACAGCGCCATCTACCGAAGGAACATTGAACTACGGAGAAAACACGTAACGATCTATACGGAGTAACTACTAATCCTGCATCGCGAAAGTAATATTCTCGCGCCGATTAGCATATATACAACATCCCAACATCAACTGTTGGGCAGTGGCCCGCCAGGCACGATCACCTCGCCTGGTCGGAGGATCCTCCCTTTGTGTTGGAGGAACACGATTCCCGTTCCTCCACAGTGGTGACCCCGACGTGATTGGAAGCAGCCTTCAAGAAAGCAGATCAGCAGCGCCATCTTGTTCACTCCCACAGCGATGTCTCAGCCAGCCAGCAACCTCGGCCTCAACAGGGATACCACACGCAGGACGCGACGGCTCCAGTTTGGTTACCCCTACGGCCTCATCAGCGTCTAGGCACAGCACACTGCACACACGGTCCACGTAAGAAGAGCGTCTCTCTCCCGTCAACGCAGCAGCCAGCCACTACGCAGCAACCGCCCCGACTCACTGGGGACTTCACCGCAGCACCGCGCACCGCACGCCCGACTCACTGGGATCAGCGGACTTCAGCCCCGACTCACTGGGACTAGCGGCATACAGTTCCGACTCACTGGAACTAGCGGCACTCAGTTCCGACTCACTGGAACTGCTCACTCCTGGCACTGGCAAGCTCCGCAACAGAGCACAGACAGCTGACTCCATCATATATCGACTTCCGGTCTTGGAGGGGAGTGATGTGGCGACTTCCACATTCAGCGCAAACAAAAACATACAACAGCGCCATCTACCGAAGGAACATTGAACTACGGAGAAAACACGTAACGATCTATACGGAGTAACTACTAATCCTGCATCGCGAAAGTAATATTCTCGCGCCGATTAGCATATATACAACATCCCAACATCAACTGTTGGGCAGTGGCCCGCCAGGCACGATCACCTCGCCTGGTCGGAGGATCCTCCCTTTGTGTTGGAGGAATACTATTCCCGTTCCTCCACATATATACACGGTGATTTTATAGACGTTTTGAAAACGAAACATTTTAATTTGTAATCATCTATAGTACCAATAAAAATGGATAAATCAATTGTAATGTTGACTATAAAAAAGTTTCAGTTTTAATATTCATTTTTACTCGATCGACTTGGAAAGTAGTAATGCACTGCAAAGTAGTATGAATTAAACACGCCGCGCGCCGGTGACGCTAACAGCTGATTTACAAGTTTACCTATGCGCGAGCTAGCGAGTAGGTACTTCGTAGTTTGACTCCAGTTTCTTCTTCATACTTAATACGGGCTTAGGACTGTCGTATTGTCGGATATACTTATTTATTTAAACTTCTTTTCGATTATTAACCACGAATCACATCAAATCAATTTATCAACGGATTGTAGGACTGCGGCGTTAATACCTATTTTTTTAAAACTTCTTTTCGATTTATTAACCACGTGAGGCGTGTTAAAAATCGGAGCTATCTACAGAATAATTAGCTTACATACCTATTTACAGTTTATTTAACACTTCTCTGTATCGAAGCAACTGCTCAAAATGGAATCCGCGTTCAACACACAAGCGTCCACGTTTGATACAATTGTATTTTAATTTTCTTAATGTGTCTCTATCACTTTTCACTTTATCAACTTCATCACTTAACAATTAACATCTCTAAGTACGAGTTGCCGGTTAGATGACCTTTGGTCCGTGGTTAGATGACCGTGACCGACTGACGCCAAGGACGCGTGACGATTGAGTCCCGCTGCGCCCGCGGGGCGGGGGCACAGTCAATCGTTATTGGTTGAAAGACGAAATCGTTGATTTTATTGTACTATGACAGTACTATGAGTACTAGACAACCGATTGAACCGATAGTCAGCGTGGCTCTACCACGCTGACTTCAGCATGAATGGCCCGGCTCGATCCGGCCAGTACTACCCTCACACAGAAGACCATCCTAATAATGACAACATTCTTGCTGTCGTATTTCGTTGGTGAGGATGAAACCGCAGGCCCAATCATTCTGCATCATTCTCCTAGCATAGGCCGGGAGAATGATGCAGAATTATCTGAACAGGCCGCCATGGTATGGGTCACCATGCTGCATTATCTACCCTCACAATGAGGATGGTCCTACTACATACTTTCCATCAGGAAACGATCACCGAGGATAAACAACGATCGCGGCCATTACCTAGATGGTGACCGTTTATGGCATGATTTATTATGAGGGTGTACGTGATTCGAAGGTCACGTTGAGTAGTCGGTCCTGGTTGTTATCATAAGTGAGCAGTCGTGAAGCTTAAGCCGCACTGGGCCGGAGTCGGGACGTATGGCCTTAACCCTCTCCTGAGAGGAGTCCCGACCCCAGCAGTAGGACGTTATGGGTTGTTAATGATTGACGATGCTCGTTGGTATTAAACCCCATGGTATTAAATAATGTAAAAACGGCCGCAAAATTCATTAAAAACTACGTACGGAACACAAACGCTTAGGAATGCTTTTACCAACTTTCACAAGCCATTACACCAAAAAGGTCACATTTTTCGTAACACAATATCTCTTCACAGCTTAGTCACTTTATATAGGGTAGCTGTGTGAATTGTTTGCGTGCCCCACTTTGCATACTTGCATGTTGAGACACGAATATAATTAACAATTTAAAAGATTAATTTGAAGTTCCTTTTTTAAAGGAACAATAGTTCAGAAAATGACCTGTTATTTTTTAATAAACTTCGGATGAACTACATCTATTACCGTCTTTACCATAAGGGCACACGGGGCCTGTGCCCAGGGCCACCATCGTTAGGGGTCCCCCAACCAACCGACAATTTGTTTCTTTCACACTCTCGAAACACAGTCTCGAAAAATATTGGTAGGCTTATTACATTTTTCTTTCACAAAAAGTTACAGTTCAGTTCAGTACACATAGTTAGTAAGGATTATTACAAAATGTAGTTTAATAGAGTACACAAAATGTAATTACCTCTTATCAGTCTCTGAAACATGGCGTGACTATAATATACCTAAGTTTTAGCGGCACACCCTCAATGGTTTTGAAGTAATACTATATTTTCCAAGAAACTTTGTTTTTGTTTTAATTTTAATTGCGGAAGTGTATTAATGCCTACTCTATTGCCCACTCCAACAAAATGAACTTTTATACTACACCTGATCGGAACAGTAGTCAATATTCCCTGAAAATGAAAAGAGAAAGTTAGTCTTTTCCTTGACCTAAATAAGCGGGAGGAAAAAATGTATGAAAATCCATTTCTAACGTGTTTTAGCGGGAGAGAAAGTTGTATGAATTTTCATTTCTCATGTGTTATCTTATCTATGGCGCGCGCCTGCCCAAAGAGTTTTCATATAATTTAAATATGGAATCTCCGTGCCACTGACATCCTTTTGTGAAGAATAAAAAAAAACAAAAGAAGCGCGAAATATTTATAAATATTATGTCAAATTCTAAGCTAAATCACATACAGTCGTCCCACGAAGACGTCTAGACAGGGCAATCGTGCGGGGCGTGAGGGGTGAGACGGGGGAACGGCTGCCCCGAGCTGCATACATTTACAGTGTTAGCAGCTCGGGAAACAACTTTCAGGGCTGTCGTGTGTCACTTTAAAATATTATTATTTTGGAAAATAATTCAAATGGTGCATACGACGTGTGTTGTGGAAGATTGCAAGTCGTCATCTGAAATGAAAATCCAAGATGGCGAAAATTTGCAAATTTTTTGACATGGGCATCATGTCCATGGTTTACGAAGTCACTGAAAACGATTATGGGGTTGAAATGAAAATCCAAGATGGCGCCTACTAAAATTTGCAAATTTTTCGACATGGGTATCATGTCCATGGTTTACGAAGTCAATTAAAACGATTATGGGGTTGAAATGAAAATCCAAGATGGCGCCTACTAAAATTTGCAAATTTTTCGACATGGGTATCATGTCCATGGTTTACGAAGTCACTAAATACGATTATGGGGTTGAAATGAAAATCCAAGATGGCGCCGATGAAAATTTGCAAATTTTTCGACAAGGGTGTAATTTTTAAGATTTGCGAGGTGCCTGAAAATAAAAATGAGATCAAGTGTCTTTCGCGGATTTTTTTTTCATAGCTACGTGCAAGTGTACTAGATCCAACATGGAGGACATTATTTAAAAAAATATAGTTATGAGTGTCAATTTTGAGGTTTTTTGGGTTGACGATTATGAAAATAACAACTTTTTCAAATTCAAGATATCCAAATCCGGATATTTCTTTAAATTAAATTACATATGTTTGAAACTAGAATACCAAATTTCAGATTAATCCGGCAACAGGCCTTTCCTGTTGCCGGGTTGACCCCCTTATATATTTCAATTACTTGATTTGACCCAAACAAGGCAAGCTAAATGAAACTGTTAAAAAAAACTATATTTTTGATCATTGTTAATTATTGCTTATAATAATAATCATAATGTTGATGACGATGTTGATCTAAAATAAATAAATTTATTAATAAATATTGTTTACTTGAGACAACCCTAGCAGTTGCGACAATGTCTAGACGTTGCCGGCATTTACCACGAGATCAAAGGCGTCGTCCTACTGTATGTTTCTTTATACTGTGGCTAAATTGTGTCTTACATGGTGTCTTACGTTTTGATTTTATTTTAAATACTTTAAATGTTCCTTACAGGTGTAGTATAAAGCACTGTGTAGCACTTGGGTGAAAGTCCCATTCCTACCTCGGGAGTATTGTGGCCCTAGGCTGCGCCTTCGGGCCACAAACTGCTCCCTCGCTAGTAATCGGTTCCTTTCCTCCCTCGGTGAACAATGTACTATTGTTTTTGTTGTGACCTGAGAATTCCGGGCCGGGTCGATAGCAAACCAAATCTACAAATACAAATCTCTTATCTTGTATTTAGCCTGTGTTGATCCTTTGTAGGACACAGGTCTCCCTCTCCCGCTCCTGCTTATCTCTGTCCATTTAGTTCGGAGTAGTATGTTCAAAAACCGTCATCATAAATTAAACCTACCACATAAATAAGTGACTTTATTCTTACATCCCAGTTTACTACTGTTATCTTCAATACTTTAAATAGTTTTCTTTATACCTGTATATTAAATTTTGAAAGAATTTGAGTGAAAAAGATTCTTAATGTTCTTAGTTTTCTGTCCAAAAGACAACTCCCAGCATTAGATATTGAAAAACATACGAGGAACGGACACATACAACACCCAGATGCAGAATCATAATTTGCGGGTCAGACAAAATGTTGTACAAGTGGGATTTAAAACCACAACGTTTGAAGTAGTAGAAAATGGCGTGGCCACGGCTGAAACCACCAAATTAAACATGCAGTTAATTAATTATCTTTATTAATTAAATGTTTGTTGAAAAGCGCATTACTTTATTTAAATAGCTATTAGAAAACGAAACATGATGAAAAAAGTCGTGTGGCACTCGGGGACTGTCGCGGTAAAGCTATTGCATAGCATTTTTTACTTATGCAATTTAATTATTTTTCATTTATGTAGTATTTTTTTTTCTATGAAATTAATTCAAGTTTACAAAACAATACCTACACACTGTCTTTTTACCAACATACATTCTATCAATATTATTTCCAAACAATAAAATCATCCTATTATCCGAAAGACAATGACAACTAAACAGAGAAATTAATAGTAATATGAGCATATTTATGGAATAAAAAAATGAAATAAAAAAAGAAGAATGACTGTGTTCTCTCTATCCTTTTTTAGGGTGTTAGGTTTTTCGTTACGCAATTTCTTGATTCAGTCGCCGCGCTCAAAGCCCGCGATAAAAGCTGTACAATAGCTTAAAAACCAGTTTTTATTTTAGGGAGACTAGGTATCTCTAGTTTTAGATTATTTAGTATACTATAATTTTTTTAAGGCTTGGAATAGATATGAATGAATTCTAATTTTATTATTCAAAAACAGGACAATGACTGTCGGGCCAGCTAATCTGTTTATATTGAATTTAATAAAGATGAATTGCTGTTTGTTTGTAAGCACATAATAGAATGGTTCGATCGATCATATTTCATTCTTTGTATTCGTTCTTTTATATGTTTTACAATGGTTGTTACTTTGTACAGAGTAACGCGGGAAGGAAAAGACATAGTTGAATGAATGAGGAATAAGGAAATTCTGATAGAATGAAAACCTTTTTAACCGACTTCAAAAAACAGGAGGAAGCTCTTAATTCCACTGTATTTTTTGTATGTTTGTTACTCGATATCTCAGTTGTGTGTACCTTTTTTTTTTAAACTATATACATAAATTATATTCATTCTACATTAGATTATTCTAAGTATATAATTTCAAACCGAGAGGATGGGAGATAGCTCAACTGACATGGGCCTTCCTCTTAAATTGAGAAAATGAGAGATAATTTCACAAAAATATCACAGCCTATTCAGTGGAATTGCATTAGAACTGATTTAAATATGAAGTTAACCCAAGGGGATTAAAATTAAAATCGATTTGCTTTAAAAAGGTAGTGACGTATGGATGAAGATGCGCTGACCAATCAGCTTCTAGGATTTCCTTCGAAACGATAATTTCTTAAAACTTGATTAGTCTCAGGGTGGGGCTTGTAAGCGTCACTATTTTCTAAACGCGAATAGATGGATATTACAAAGCTTTCAAAGGTTTACCAATCCAATAGCGACCGGACAACATGTCATGTCAGCTACCTACTCATAAAGTTTAATTAAATCTACAACTAATAACAATAATTACAGTTATTTTGTTACGAAGCACCACTCATTTACGTTCACTATAATTTACGAGGGAATTGGTTTAAATTTGATGTCATTGTTATTATAGTTATATATACCTAGTTGTTTTTAGTTAGCTATCCTATCCTATTTATATTATAAATGCTAAAGTTTGTGAGGGTGTATGTTTGGATGTTTGTTACTCTTTTATCTCAAAAAGTAGTGAACGGATTTCGAGTAAACTTTAATATCCTTACTAATGTTATAAGGAACACTGTCTGTCTGTCTCGCTTTTATGCCAAAACGACTGCCTAGGTGGCGCTGGTGGAAGCGTATGCAACCGCTCGAGAACTCGGGTAAGATTCCCGGGTTGGACCAAATGTTTGTGGGTTTGGGTGTTTTCTATGTAGGTATATAATATATTTACAAAAAAAAAGTATATTTATGTATTCATATCAGTTTTCCAGTACCCATAATACGAGCTTTAGTTTGGCCCTAGATGGCGTTGTGTGTACTACTGGATTTGTGTACAGATACTTTAGAACTCCACTCTGAGAAAGGACATAGGCTACTTTTTATCGCATTGATCGACATACACGAGTGGAGCCGTAGGCGAAAGCTTGCAACTTATACAATTCTAAAAAGTATTTTATGAGTTATGTTACTAAAGAAAGACCATTTCATAAGTTTCTATTTAATATCTTTAATGTGCAGACCTGACCTATTTAATTTTTTTGAATACTAACTGAGTCCCGCGGTTATTTGTTGTAAATCGCGAGTAACGCCGCGGAGGAAACTAGTCTCAAAGAAATAAGCCTTAGTTACTCCTTAGGTCATGAACTTCCTGCCAGTCAAAGTCCCGTCAAAATCGGGCAGGTCCGATTACCCGGAACAAAAAACGGACACGTAATTTAAAAAATCATTTTTAATTAGCTACGTATATATATTTATTAGTAAATAATTGTTCGTTTGATACTACAAACAGACACTCTAATTTACAGAAGGGGAAAAATAAATTGTACTCCGTCCAGAAACTTCTACTTCGAAGATGTAGGAGGGCCCTTTCCTTGAACCGAAAGCCCTCTGTTTATATATAATCAGGCAGTAATAGCCCAGCTGTCTAAATGTTAATTTCTCAGGTCGTTGGGTATAATTCGATTCCTAATTACGTCCCATTTACTTCTCGAAGTGACTGTGGGTCATGAACATTAATTTATCAAATGTTCTAGACTTGACAATTTTCGATTGTTCTCGAAGGGTTTTAATATTGCTCCATTATTGTAGTTATTTAAGGTTACTGTTTTAAATATATGTAAAGGTTGTATTATGTTCACTGTGTAATATTTAAGGCCAATTTTACCCGGGACCTAGTAAAGCTAAGGCCAATTTTAACTAGGACCTAGTAAAGCGTTAGTTATCTTGAACGTAACACTATTTGATAGGTCTACTAGATATAGATTGGTAAAGAATCCCAGGGTTACGAAGGTCCGATGGCGACGCCAAAGAATATGGGGAGTAATAAAGGCCAGGGATATGAGATAACTGACAATCTACCAGGGTTCTTCATCAATGGGTTTAGTTTTATCAATAGGTTCAATTAGCAAGGACTAATAGCCACAAGCCCATACTAAAATTTCAAATTCGGAAGTAATTTTACCTGTCTGTCTGAATGTTACGTTCTCCTGGCTAAATTGCTGAACCGATTGGGATGAATTTCGGCAGAGAGATAGTCGTAGATTGGACGTTGGAGATACATATATGCTGATTTTAGTCGCAATAACCGATATAAATGCAGGATAAGCCTGCACAGAAGCTAGTATTGAAAAAAGAAAGAAACTAAGTTTTACACAAATAACTTAAATAAATAAATATATTAGGATATGTAACTAACAACGCCATCTAGCTTCACACTAAGTAGAGCTTGTATTATGAAAGCAAGATTAACTGATAGATAGAACCTCTATTGTATAGAGATTTAGCGTAATAGAACTGGCTTACAAATAATGTAAAACAAGCTATTTCTATTCTGAATCTTATTTACTATAAGCCTAACCCGAGGTGTATAATTTTCTTCTTACATATAGGTAAGTTTGCGGAAACCCTCCACACTTCTCACAAACGGCGGGGTCATTACTTATCTGATCCCACTCCAAAATAAAAACTATCCGTTCGCCTCGTACGTGACATTTCGGCAGCTGTTAATGAAGTATTACGTCACCAAAAGAACATTCCAGGAAAAGAACATTCCAGGAAAAAAAATCCCTGAAAGTTACCCAACCTGCGTTTAAAGGCTTCGTCGGTAGATAAACACATCGTTTATAGAGTTTTTATTTGTAATTTATTATCTTACGACAAATAAAAACTTTCTTTATCGAAAGACAAGCCAGAAAGAAGAAGGAAACCGAGCGCCAAGTCAATAAGAAGTATGTAGGTAGTTTAAGTTTTAAGTTGAGTTTTGAAATAAACTCTTTTGCAAAAAAAACGGGCACATAAGCAAAGAACTATTTTATAGTTACTATTTGTTTGTTTGCCAATTTAAGGTACTGTTATCCTCAGAATTTTATAAATTAATTAGGATGGAATAGTTTTCATCAGTTTAATCATAACATTTTGATTAAATTATTGAGAAATAATGTATAAGCTCAAAACACTATTATTGTGCCTGCTCGCTAAATAAAAATGAAACGCGTTAATTTCTTTGTTTTTATTGAATACATTAAAAGCAGATAAAAGTTTAGTATTGAGTGTGAGGCTCTTGCTGAAATCACGGCTTGCATTCGTCTGGGCATGCTAGCGAGTATATATTTTATGGTTTCTTGGGGAATACGTTCCCACTCCGCGGTAATCACATTCTTTAGCTCTCTGATGGTCTGCGGAGCCGGCTGCACTGATCTCACTCGTTGCTTCAGAACGTTCCAGATATGCTCTATGGGATTGAGGTCCGGACTTCTAGCTGGCCAGTGCAAACGACGAATTCCGACTTCTAGCATATACGCTTCCACATCGCCAGACCGGTGGGCGCAAGCGTTGTCGTCCATAAAAATTGAGTTTTCACCAAAAGCGGTTAAAGCGGATTGTGCATAAGGAAATAGAACTTCCGTTATGTATCGGTGTCCAGTCAGTGTACCGTTTTGGATGAAGACTAACTCCGTACGATCCATAGAATTTATTCCTGCCCAAAACATAACGGAGTCTCCTCCATAAGGTGTGATTAATCAAAACATGCCTCTGCAAAGCGTTCTCCTCGTCTACGTAGCACTCGTCGACGATGGTCTTCACCATGCAGAGATATCCTGGCTTCACCGGAGAACAAAACCCTATCCCAGTCTTCATGAGCCCATGACACACAATTTCGAGCGAAGCTAAGCCTGGCAACTCGATGTCCACGGAGTAATTTAGGGCCGCGTGCCGGGCGATTACTGTGTATATTAGCAGCGAGAAGCCTCCTCCTGACCGTCCATAGACTAATTTGCACATTTCTTACTTCTTCGAGTCTGTTCTTGAGGTCCACATAAGAAGATTTGCAATTTCTCAACGCTTGACTAACTAGAAAACGATCATCCCGTGGTTCAGTTTATGTCTTTCTGCTAGAACCAGGCCTTTTCTTGACGGAACCGGTCTCTTGATAGCGCTGCCAGGTCCTTTGAACTGTCGACCGACTCACATTTAGCCTCTGAGCCACGGAGCATTGGCTGCAACTTTCTTCAAGCAGTGCAATAATTTTGCTCGCTTTTATCACTTTATCTACAATTTTCGAGATTGCTAAACAGCAATAACTATACTTTTAAATGTCAAGGACATCAGATAATTTAATAAAAATTGACAAAAAGTTGATTAGAGTCGATATTAACTATAGGGAATTTGCGCCACAAAATGTAGTTAAAAGTTGTTTTCTTTGAAAACCAGGCTCAGTCAAAAATTTGAATTTGGAAGGTACTCTTATAAACATTATGGCACTTTCATAACTGGCCAGTAACATGTTCAAATGATTAAAACCTTTTTAACCGACTTCAAAAAAAAGGAGGAGGTTCTCAATTCGTCGGATTTTTTTTTTTTTTTTATGTATGTTCAGCGATAATTTCGTCGTTTATGAACCGATTTCAAAAATTCTTTTTGCATTGGAATGGGCGTAGCTTACAGGTGGTCCCATTGTCACCATATCGAGATCTGATGATGGGATCCCAAGGAAATCAAGGGAACTCCTCAAATACAATGTCGCGAATTGGATACTCGGAATAGTTATTCATTGAAGTCGGTTCTTTTTTGTTAAAATTATTGGTATTTTATTTTTTTCAGACAGGACGAAAACCGAAACCGCCCGTTTTTTTTGCAAATGAGTGTATTTAAATTCTGTCAACCAGCAATAAAGGCATTATTTTTTTTATTATTCATTTTTATTTGTCGTAACTTTCCATCTAAGTACTACTATGAATGTGTATTTTTAAAATTTTCAATTTTTTCGTAATTATTATTTTCGAAACCTTATTTTCAGACGCGCAACGATAAAACCCTGACATTCCTCAAGGCGCCGTCCAATAGCATTGACACAAAAATTAATCGAAAGTCAAAGTGCCAAGTTTTATATATTTGGCACATAAACCTATCTATATTGTACTATAGCGACGAACTGACTCCATGGAGTGTAATAACTAACTGTATGGAAGTGTCGAATACTAGCTGACCCAGTCAAATTTGCTTGCATCGCTTTTTAATCATAATGCTCCTCTTGGCTCCATTTACCTAAGGGTGATTTGAATATCCTATCTTACACCAGAAGAACACCTTGTTGAACTGACAACTTCTTTAGCCGCGTTGGGCACCTTTAGGAAGGGTGAAATCTCTCATGTGTTTGCGTCACCGACATGCTCATGACGCAGTCACGCGCATTGTGCTGTGCGCTTAGACACTTTTAAGGCGCATTTTCATTGGTCGTGTGAGCCGGCATGCGGGTACGGGAGATTTCTGTTCAAGCATGCCATAGGGCCAAAAATAGCGTTTTATCGGCATAATATTGTTTTTAATATTAACTACAATTAATTATATCAATTTTTGTTTGTTTGCTTTTGGCCATATGGCATGCTTGAACAGAAATCTCCCGTACCCCGCATGCGGGCTCTAACGACCAATGAAAATGCGCCTTTAGGAAGGGTGAAATCTCATGCGTTTGCGTCACCGACATGCTTATAGCAATATATCTGTAGCTAAACATCTGACGAATAGTGCTGTGTATATCTTAGAAGTGCAATTGAATGGATTTAAGGAAAATGCAATGCATATACTGTGCATTATTGAAATAGTGTTATTTTAATAAGCGAGAAAATCGGATAAATAGTTCATCGAAAGATCAACGTGACACGACAATATATAGGAATCGATAACTTTCTTTACATGAAAAATTCAGAATAAATTTTTAGTATAACTACTAAGGAAGCGATGTATATCATAGAAAAAATAATCTTAATTAAATTATTAATCCGTGTTCCTATTTTGTAATTAAATTCATGTTAACAGTCGCTGCCTGGCATGGAATTTGTTACTCACGCAATACTCATTCTTAATTTATTTATTAAGGTAAAGGGTAACTAGGAAATGCGTACTTGTGCATGAAACGGGGAAAGACAGAGCCAGAAAAGCGGACATTTAAACCTTTACATTTTAAATAATTGACCTCTGGACGTAGTGGTTGTGTAACCCAACTGCTAAGCCAGAAGTCGTGGGTTCAATTCTCTCTAAAGACAAATGTTTGTGTAATAAACATGACTTCGTATCGCTTTGGGTATAATTACTCCGCTTGCCAATAATCGTCTTCATTTTAGGTAAATGAAAAAGTTAAATGTTCATCAGTATCATAAAATCCGTCTCAGGGAGCACACTGAGAAAGAAAAACTTGTAACAAAGTCTATACCAACTCTTGCTGCCAGTGTAATATGGTATAACAAAACCTACTTCCTCCTTCCTAATTTTCCTCAATGCCCAAAGTAATTTGATTCTTATAAACCCACCCAATCACTACATTGCTTACATTTTTTTTAATAAAACCTCCTAACTGGCTCAACCGTAATTCACCAACTAAATATCTTACATACCGTTTTAATTCTGTTCACAAGATATAATAAACGCAGGGGATTACGCGAGGTGTGTTTGTTACCAGGTGACTAATCTGGGTTGTGTTCCCAGCAGTAATATACAATTGAAACTCAAATAAAGCCAAATTTAAATTAAATAGCCCTGTGTCCGGGATTGTGGTTGGTTCCGTTCGAATTAAATGTTCTCGAATCAAACATAGGTTTCTTTGGTTTAACTTTGTTTCTCATTTATTTGTGGGATTCACTGGACAATTGAACATCATTTTATATGTACATATATACAACATACATATAAAATAAAACCACATTTGGTCTAGTGGTTTAAGCGATCGCAACGCCGCTTTCCACGTCAAGTATTATGCGTTCAAATCCCAAATGGAACAACACTTTGTATGATTCACAAATTATTATACTAAGTCTGGGTGTTCATTGTGTCCATTACATGTATGTTTATAAAGTCTCCCGCAATACAGGATGTATATTCCTAATGCGGAGTTGTCTCATAAAAATAAAATATAAATGGCCTTGACCGATTGATCCGTTAGTGATTGATAGATTGATTCATCAATGCAACGCCTAAACTAGGGCTACAAAGTTGATTGTAATTGAAGACACATATACTTCTAATATTGGAAGCGTCAACCAAAATTTCTTAAATTTCACCCTTGTAGTAAGAATGAATGGTTGTTTAAAACTTTGTCACATTCAAAGTAAGTAAAACGAAATAAGAAGTCACGCGAGTGAACTCACATTGAAATAGCTAGTCATACAATAAGTGTACGTCAAAATAAATTACCTTTAATTTACCTGTGTGCCAGTATTAATAGAGTTGTAACAGCCCTAAAATACTACTGGCTTAAGAAAGCAACATAAAATATGAATGTCATAATTATACCTCTTACGGCTGAACCTATTGGTTGAACAATTTGAAGCTATTTATGACTAATATAATAGTTAGAACAAAAAATGTGTATTATGAGTATGACTTAGAAATAGACCTCTTTAGCACTTAGTATTGTTAAAAGATAGCAGTGGAATTCCTTCGGCTGAAATAATGATGTTGATCACACATGACACTATAAGTGTATTTGGTGATGTGATCAAGATCGTTATCACACCAAAACGTACGTACTACAGACCTGACACCCTTCTTTTGCTCCTGCTTTGTCTACACAAGATTGTATGTAATTTCGTATTGAAATATGATGAAAATAACAATTGAAAGTTTTGCGTAGAAGACATTTTTTAAAGCGCAATTAAAGGGCATTTAAATGCGGAAAGTTTGAATATGAAACTGGTATAATCTGTTTAAAAAGCCGCTACATTTCTAAAGAGACTCAAATGAATGAAAACGCCATTCCGCGTGATAAGAACCGGTAATTGATCGTCGGATTCTGCTAGGGTTGTGAAACTCAATAAATAATTTAAAAAAAGAGTTATGTATAATTCGTTAACAAATTGATTTTTCTAATAGTCCTTCAAGGTAGTAAAGCCACGTTGATATCAGCACGAATGGGACGGCACAACCGGGGCGGTACTACCCTCACACAGAAGATCAACCTAAATAGACAGCAATCATGTTGTCATATTTCGTTGGTGTGTTTCCCCATAGTGTGTGTCGCCATACTGTATTGTCTACACTCACTAAAACTGCTACTACTCTATAAAAGAGTATACTCTATACTAGAGATCTGCTATATCAATATTGTGTAATAATAGGTCTTTACCTATGAAATTGCCGTTTTGTATGCAATAAGTGAAAGTACTTATTTTTACAAACTTTTTTATTTCTGTTATTCGAAGTAATCCATGCAGTCGACGCATCTTTGCCAACGCATTGGCAGTTTATTGATGCCATTCTTGTAAAAATCAGCTGGATGGGAGGCAACAAACTCTTCAAAGGCATTTTGTACTGCCTCTCGGGAATTGAATTTTTACCCACTAAAAAGTTGTCTAAAACTGAAAATTGTAACGTGCGACGAAAAATGGATTCTGTTCGACTCCATTTTTCGTCGTTCGAAAGCGCTCAGCAAGTTGGTTAGACCCTGGTCTAACCAACTTGCTGAGCGCTTTCGATTGTCGAACAGAATCCATTTTCAGTAAACCAGGGTTCAGCACCAAAGCAATGCCCTAAACCAAAAATGACCCCTAAAAGGTGATGGTCACTGTTTGGTGGTCTAGTGCGGGTGTGATTCACCACAGCTTTTTACAAAACGGCATGGGCATTAATGCAGATGTGTACTGTGAAGAACTGGAGAGAATGATTGAGAAGCCTGCACATCTGCAACCAGCTTTGGTCAATCGGTCGTCCCCACTGCTCCTTCACGACAACGCGCGACCCCATACTGCGCAACAGACAGTCTCCAAGCTGCAAGAGCTGGGGTTGGAAGCTCTCCCTCATTCGCCATACTCACCAGACCTTGCACCTACCGACTATTACTTTCCCTAAATTCAGACAACTTTTTAGTGGGTAAAAAATTCAATTTCCAAGAGGCAGTACAAAATGCCTTTGAAGAGTTTGTTGCCTCCCGTCCAGCTGATTTTTACAAGAAGGATATCAATAAACTGCCAATGCGTTGGCAAAGATGCGTCGATTGCATGGGTGATTACTTCGAATAACAGAAATAAAAAAGTTTGAAAAAATAAGTACTTTCACTTATTGCATACAAAACGGCAATTTCATAGGTAAAGACCTAATATATCCTCGATGGACTAGATTCGCCGAAACGGACTAGTAGAGCACACACACAATAAAGCCCCTATCAACCCATTTCGTAAAAGGCTATTAGGTTGGTAGGTATTAAATAAATTGGCAATAATGTCCCTCGTCCCCTACTACTAACATAAACGTATAATACAATTCAAAGAAATGGTTGGGTTGCTACGTAATTAATGACTGATTTATCAACAAAATGGCTAAATCAATGGGATTACTGGAACTTGAAATTATGAAACTTGAAATTTTACAGGCTGATATTATTGGTGTTGTAAGCACATAATAATAACTAATTGGCGTGCAATGGGGCGACAGGCAGATGATGATGAAGAACCCACTAAGAAAGGATTTCTGTAAATTTTACTCCCAAAGGGATGGAATAAAAGATGAATAATATTGGGTAAAGGATCGCTTCGCTTTTCCGCCTGTCTATCGAGACTATTTTTCTTTAGTATCGTGATCCTAAAGAAAAATTGAAAAAAGTTGTTTTTACTGTGGGCCACGGCCCACAGTAAAATCGACATCAAACTGTACAAAAATGACAATACTCACAATTACAACCAAGAAATATTCTACTTTTTAAGCTATTTTATTCTACTCATTAGTTCTCTTTCATTCTATTCGATGTCAATTGTTACCAAATCAAAATCAATTCATGATTTAAAACATTGTCCGTTGCCGCTAGAAGTTCTTCAATATACCTAACTTTTTTAAATGTATAGGCTGCTGCAGTTACTCTGTGTGATGGAAAGATTAAGCAGAATACAAAAAAGGTACCATCCGCGTTTTATAAATATTTTTTTTTTCGGATTTCTGACACACAACGCCATCTAGTTCCAAACTAAGCAGAGCTTGTACTATATGTGTGTGTCTGTACTAGACAAAAATAAATCTCTTTCCTTCTTCCACCTAGTGTGTCATCCCAAACATGTCAGTATTAACACTTATAAGGAAATTGTAAAAAAAATTGTATCGCTGTGATTTTATCCGTATACAACAATATATGACAAAAACTTTACATATTGAAGTCACGTCTTGAGAGATTGCTCTATTTATATTTTACAAATATAAAACTACAAAAAATTAACTCGTAGAACTCGTACTGTAGAACTGAAGGTTGTGTCTTCTTTACTAAAGTTTTGTATCTAAAAGTTGTGTATCCGTATCAACGATTGAATTAGTTACGGTCTTAAGAAAAGGATTTATATCGAGAACCAAATAGAAAAGGAACAGAAAACTTGGTACCAAATGAGCTTTTGCTTGCAACTTCGATTAAATATTCGATTATAACTTTACTATAAATCTTGCAAAATATATATCAATGGTTTATGATAATCGACCGTTATGTGATCGAAATAAAACTATTGGAGCTACAACGGAGTAGAAAATAAATAGGGATCAAGATAAATTGGATACAAATTAGTTTGAAAGCGTGACAACCCTAGATTCTGTAGAGAATCGTTTTTGCAAATGAAAGCCGTGAGTGGCACTAGTGTCGAACGACCATTGTCAGAATTAGGGCGAATTGAAAGGAAGTCCTATATTTCCTTACTTCCTAACGTTTCCTTTGGATGATAAATACGAGTTAGATTAGGTTTTCTGAGTTTCCTACAACAAATTATAAAAAAAGAATTAGATTTACGTTGTCCGATGTTGAAATAACAAAGGGAGATGAGAAGTCCATGCTAACTCTTTCATGATAACTTACTGGCTAGTAGCACTAGTCATAAATCCTGAATAAAGTCATAAATCTAGTAGATACTGTCGTAACTAAATAGTAAGGGACGTGATTTATCGTATATATCTTTGTTTCAGCGTTAGGCTATCCACTACTGAACATAGAACTGCACTATTGCTTATAAAGAGACTCTTTTCGATTAATTTGGTTTATTTACTTATATTTTTAATACTTCTTAAGCGACTTGGAGTAAAAACATTTTTGTAATACACAAAATCAAAATCAATATTTTTGAATAACAGGAGTTCTTAATAGCAATATTTTTACTGATCAAGAGTAAAAAAGAAAATAAAATTTACTTCTAAACCAAATCGAATGAAGTATCAATCGATTGGGTTAAGAGTTATAGTAGTAGAAATATACTAAAAACTATTAAAAACGTGGAAATTCAACTGTTGAATAGTACCCTATATTGCACAAGATAATGATTGCTTCGAAGCGATTCAAATGAAGCACCGCAATATAACAAAACTAAGTTGACTTAAAAGCACTGAGACCACATTTGTCAACTGTGACTAATGCCTTAGTTAATTCCAGTAGCAATACGTCGCTTCTGTTCCACTAATTGCATTCACTTCATATTGCGATGTCTCAAATGAAAGTTTGTAAATGTTTGTAAATTAATCATTATGGAATGATTAAGAGGTGTTTAAGCAGCTCCTCTTAGAACTTTCGAACTTAGATCGCTGGTATTAAACTTTATGCAATACATTATACTGAAAATATAATGCACAGAAGTTGACGTAAATATGTCCGAATCTATTTTTTTAACTATTGAAACAGATCCCAAATCCTGCCTTTATTTGCATTCATTTAAAAATTGGGACAAAAAGCTACCCAAAGTAGTGGCCGTTACGCTTTAGAAAATGTGAGTCTGAATTAGTAAAGTCTATTTCAAGAAAACACGACATATATTTTCCCAATGAAAAGAATGTCATAGCCCTATCTATGACTTATAATGCTATTTAAATATGATTAAAACTATTGCGTCACTGTACAAACAGTTTTACGGTATTTAATAACCTATCTCTAGTTACAAAGTAAATAGTTCATATACCTATTTTTTCTAAAAAAATACTACAAGTTTCCTCTCTTTCTCTCAATTAAAGAGCTAAACCCTTGTCGGTGGAGCTATCGGCCACTCCTCTCTGTTTTCTGCGATTTGTTTAACATCTAGGCCACGACCCCCACTTTCTCTTTAACTTGATATATGTATGTCAATTTAACCCGTCTTCTTTTTCTCTTGTCTTCTATTTTTCCGTCAAGTATAACTTTTAAGAAACTATCGCAACCATATTAAGTGCGCAACCATTTTGCCTCTTCTGTCAAAAGTTTTAGTTAAAGAACAAATACTCTTTTTAAGGTAATAACAGAACATTTTCAATAACCTATCTCTAGTTTAAAACTGGAGATAGTTTATTATTGAAAATGGTCGTTAACAGTTAGTCAAAGTCATTACTAATGCTAACATACAGACACGATAAAAGTTAGGAAGTGAAAGAAACCGTGAAACTTCTGAACGCCTTCTTGAATATTCAAAGTATCAGTTTAAAAATGTAAAGTGTTCCATTTAAATATTTTACCCGCGTACAAGAACCTCCAAATTTCCCTGTAATAAATTTAAAGTTGAATCAAGAAAATTAGTTTATAATTCCACAGCCCTTATGCAATATTCAAGTGACCTCGATTCTTTCCCCAAATCAACAAATTAACTAAACCTTGGATTTCTGAGTCGGGTGAATACTTGAATAACGTTGAATATTAAGTTTTATTGTGTAATAGTAATAAAGATTTGGATACAATCGCATTACTCGAGGACTTCCTGAGGCACACCCTAACCTAAATAGTCTTTTTAACCGACTTAAAAAAAAGGAGGAGGTTCTCAATTCGTCGGAATCTCTTTTTTTTTGTATGTTCAGCGATAATTTCGTCGTTTATGAACCGATTTAAAAATTTCTTTTTGCATTGGAATGGGCGTAGCTTACAGGTGGTCCCATCGTTACCATATCGGGATCTGATGATGGGATCCCAAGGAAATCGAGGGAACTCCTCAAATATCATAGGCACAATTGTCGCGATTTGGGTACTCGGAATAGTTTTTATTTGAAGTCGGTTTCTTTTTGTTAAAATTACGCAATATACTTACACTTGATGTAAAACAGTTTAAATTTGTAGGAGGTGAGTGAGGACTTGTGAATGAAAATTTTAAAAAGATGAATGATACTTTGAATGTCTTTCTTTATGTATGAGACTACAAAAGTGACTTCATGAGTAGAATCCGAACGGAGTGGTCACCAGACTCATTGTAAATGCAGACAACGAAGGTAGTACGATGACCCACACGGCGGTCTATTGATATGCTACTGTACTGCATACTGAATCATTGGGCTTCCTGTCTCTCACTTACCAACGAAACATGATCGAACAAACGCTTTCATTTTAGGTTAGCCATTTGTGCGAGGGTAGTATCGTCTCCGTTGAACCGCCCCGTTCATGTTGAAATCAGCGTGGCTGTACTACCTAGAAGATTTCTTCTTTAACAGTATTATATTGAAACACAACATAGGACTCATAGGTACTCACTCAAATGACTGCACGGTAGGCCTAGTGGCTCCGTGGTCGCCATGCCGCTTTCTACTGCGCCAAGTGTTGTGGGTTCAAATCCCACACAGTGATTCAAGCGGTGCCCGTGTCGTTTTCCATTTTTCTGAGTGTTGTAAAAACCCGATATGAGAAAATATAAAATTGTTGTACTGAGTCTAAGAGTTCGTTATGCCCGTTTCATGTATAAAAAAAAATCCTGCAAAACAGAATATATTCATATATAAAGACTATAGTTGTCTTTAATAGAAATGTTCTATACTTACAGACAGATAAACTCTTCTCTGTCTTCACTTCTTTTTTTGGTTCTTGCTTCTTTATATAAAAACTAGCTTTTACGTACGGGTCTGTCCGCGATATGTAAGTTATCACGGCAAAGAGTGCCTTATATACTTTCTCAAGAATCAAGGTATCTTCGTACTAAATATTGAAATCACTGTAACGGTTTAGCCACCAACGAGTAAGTAACACATAACCTGATACTATCGAATTTATAATATTTGTATTGGATATTACATTCCTTTAATTTTTTATTACTCCGACCATTTTTAAGTATGTTTTATGAAGCTTACAATCAATACTCAATGTATGTAGATATGGTACAGTGGGTTTTAAAAGTGAGATATTGGCTCCTTCGGGCACACCGATGTAGGACTCCAATATTTTTTTTGTTATTTGATAAAAAAAAAGTAAAGAACTATGTTTTATTTTTGCAGGAAGACATGGTGTGCTTGTCATGCACAGCCACCGGAGAACGCGTGTGTTTGGCGGCCGAGGGCTTCGGTAACCGGCACTGTTTCTTAGAGAATATAGCCGATAAAAACATACCACCAGACTTGTCGCAATGCGTCTTTGTCATTGAACAGGTGAGCTAACATCAGTATTTAATCGTTTCATGCCTCGTCGTAATATAGCTTAGCTTACAAAGGTAGTAAAGAACATTTATTTTATCGTTTTGAAACGTTTTGTAATCCGATGTATCGATATTTGTTCGTGTCAAATGACTATGGATTTACGACTACCTCTATAGAGGCAATGAATTTTACCGCTGAATTCACAATCATAAAATGTCTGGGTAATTTTTTTGCACTATAGCTCATTAATACTGACAACTTTTTTGAAAGTAAGTTGTAAAGTAAATACAAAAAAAGGAAAAAAAACATATCATGGCAGCCTGGTTAGATACAAGTATTTCTGTGTCATTCTCCCGGCCTCCGGGACCCTTGAGAATAATGCAGAATGATTGGACCTCCAGTATCATACTCGCCAACGAAATACGACAGCATGAATGCAATATTAGGATAGGATTTGCTGGGTTAGGTTAAGTAACGCAGTGTGTCAAATGTCCAGCATATTAATGTGGATACTAGTACATATATAAAATTCTTTACACAACAAAAATATGCCACAGAAGAATAATCTAAATTCTTAGTTTTGGTACAAGAAACGTCCAAAAATCAACTAGGGTGATCTCTACTTTTAATTTTAGAATTTGAAGTTATTATGTGCCTCATTAAAGTAGCACGTTATGTTTACAGGCCTTGTCAGTAAGAGCACTGCAGGAGCTCGTAACAGCAGCTGGTTCTGAAACTGTAAGTATCATCAAACGCTAATAAGTAAATCAGATACACACAATTATATGTACCTGTAAAATTAACATTTAAAAACCTTTCCAGAGCATAATAATGCCACCCTTTGAATAATTTTCAATTATTATTCTCACTAAACTACACCATAAATATGTTCTAATAAAGAGTTGGTTTCACTATTAACCTTTTTGTGCAACTTGTGTTCTAATTTCAAATATGAATTTAAAAAAGTAACATTTTTTTAATATTGGCAAAGGAAATGGTGAAACGAATTTCTAATGTCCTGTAAAGATTTCAATAAGCAAATCTTTTGTATGATTTTTTTGTACCTACACACCGTTATTATTATTACTGTGTTAACAAATATATATTTATTTTTGTCCTATTGTGAATAATTTCGTTTTACGTACTGCGATCGTGATTTATATTTTCCAGGGAAAAGAGAACTTAGTGAGTATATCTGCCTATTGGTAAAAGAAGCATGCTATATCGTTGACACTTTTGTTTAATTGGTGAAAACAATAAAAAATAATTGACTTCAGATTTTTTCTGAATTTTTTATTAACGTTTTTTAATAACTCTATGTGTTTAACTTTCAAAATTCATCACGACCGCTAATAAATCGTTACTAATTTATAAGATTCGAATTAATACCATCTCAGTTTTTTTTTAAGTAATTTGTTCATTCTCTATTTTTGGCATTGAATCATTGCATAATCAAGTTTTTTATGTTATTATGTATAAAACACACAACTAACGTGATACAGGCAGACTGACACACAAGTCGCAAAGGAACGTGTTAAGAAATTTTGCAAGTGTGTGTGTGATGTATTGAATGTTAAACAAAAGGTAAATGACAGAAAACTTTTAATTTTTTAATATAATTTGACAGAAGATTCATTCAATAGAATTTTATTGAACTACAAAAATATATTAGTGCTCAATTCAAATGTTTTTTTTCTAACTCGTCATTCACAACGATTATAATATTTTTTTATAAAAAAGTTGGTCGCCATGAAGGTTGATCATAAAAATATAAAAGACCTATATGGGTGACAAATTGAGGGACAAAAGGATGGTAGGAGTTATTGAAATAATCAATCAATGTCATTATTTAAATAGCTATGAGACAACAAACTAACAGTGCGTATTGAAGTAAATTATATTATCATAGTAAAACTTATTATATAAAAACCATTTACTTGTAAGAAGTAGTGAGTTTTTTTATCACTTAATACGAAGCATGGATTTTTAATACTTAGCGTCTTAGTACTTTACAGAACTTATTACTGGTTATTATTGATTTCAAATAAAAACTTCTTTGTTCGACATTTTTCTCTTTAAAGTTCCAAATACCTTTTAAGGAACCTCGGTACTAGTAGTACCTAGGACTTTTTATGGACTTGTCTGTCACTTTATTAAAGTCCCTTCATTGTCTATTTTGAACATTTGTAGTCCAATTCAACACTAGGAAAATGATATTTAAACTACACTGGTGTAATATATTTTATTCCAGGGCAAAGGAACAGGTTCTGGTCACCGCACGCTCCTGTACGGTAACGCTATTCTTCTACGGCATCTCAACAGTGATATGGTATGAAAGAGTTTTATTTTTCTTCTCTTTTTGACATCTTGCCTCTCACTTTTCCGTCATATGGGAGAATTTATCGTGAAAAGGGGGACGGATATCTGTAACAGGAAAATAGAGTTATAATATATATTATAATAGAGAAAAGAGACTGCACGGTTGACCTAGTAGTTTAAGCGGTCGCCACGCCGCTTCCTACTACGCCAAGTGTCGTGGTTTCAAATCCCATGTGGGATAAAACTCTTTGTGATTTAGAAATTGTTGTTCTGAGTCTAGGTGTTTTAAAGTCCCTCGCAACCCAGGAATTTATATTCTTAATGCGGGAGTTGTCTTTTTTAAAAGAAGAAAGAAGAAGAAAGAGAAGCGAGCTCTTTTTGTCTTGATGTAATGTGAGCGCGAGTTACTACAAAGTGAGCCTTATATACTTGGGAATTACATTTTTTTTCCATTGTTATTTTCTGCCGATCGTTAGTCACATTTTAAATTCTGTTATGAAATTCGTACCATGTCTTAAAATTAAGTTAACCTGTATAGCACAGAAAATAAGTTGGTTTATGTGAGAAAACATTCCCAAATTTTTCTTCTGTTTTTACTATCAAAATTTGTGTTAAGGAAAATGACGAGGAAAATAAATAAGAATCAATATCTTGACTAAACTTCTTGGGTTCTCGGCGTGGGAAATGTGTAGCTGGACAAACAACCAAGTCACAATTTAATGTGTTTTTTTACTCGTAGCTATCGACTATATATACATATTAAACAGTCTGCATATATTCTATGTTTCTTACAGTACCTGGCATGTCTGTCCACATCATCGTCTCAAGATAAGCTAGCGTTTGACGTCGGTTTGCAAGAGCATTCACAGGGCGAGGCTTGTTGGTGGACCCTGCATCCAGCTAGCAAGCAGAGGTCATTATTGATATCAAGTACCATTCAATACTATCATGATTAGTATCATACAAATTAAAAAATCTCTTTCCGATTTATAATCGATTTATTGTGAACAATGCTTCAAGTTGGTAATAATATTCAATTAATATTTGGTTCTTTAAGAAATAATTAAGTAAAGGAATTGTAAAAGAAACAATCTGTTATGGACCCTATATTTCATGTAGCATAAAACACCTGACCAAGACAAAACAAACGAGCTCAAACTCGATGGGTTTATCTCGTTTAATTGATAGGTAAGTTCCTATGACTCCAGGGGTGTATTTACACTAAGGCCTAAAGGGCTAGAACCAGGGGCACAGGCTGCAAGAGGCAACACTCTCTGGCCTACCGCTTATTTTAACGTGTGTAAACTCTGGCCAGGGTTTGCTTTGCGGTGGGGTTGTTTGTTGAAGTCGGACCGGCTGTACCACACCGTTCAAGCACAGCAGTTGCATATTTTTATGTCCTTTAAGAGGGGTGTGAAAAAGCATCTCACTAGGCCGCCACACTAGCCGCATTCGCAGAAATTCTGGTGGCCCTCACTCCTGGACTCTACTCATGCTTTCCATCAGGCAGAGTAGTTACCATGGCAGGGTATCAAATAAAATAATATATGAAAAACTCTTTCTCTACTTTCAGATCTGAGGGTGAGAAGGTTCGAGTTGGTGATGACTTGATTCTAGTCTCTGTCGCCACTGAGAGATACTTGGTAAGTCATCGATCAAATATGGTTTACTTTTATGAAGCTTTTGCGCTCGGCAGTGTTCTAATACAATTAAATATTGTAAATCAATTCTATTTGAAATTTCCATAGAACTAAGATTACAGGTTATACTTCTGTTATCTGTTTAATTATGATACTTCTTAGCAAAGACATTTACTACATATTATAAAGTAAATTCCTCCCCCCGCCCCCGCGTCTGTCTGTTCGCGATAAACTTATAAATCACTTCACCGATTTAAATGAAATTTTGTACCCAGGGAGTCTAAAGCCTGAGAAAGAATATATGCTAAGTTTTTATCGTGATAACCCACATGGACGCGGGCGACAGCTAGTTATAAATTTATATTCCTTGTGATGTGTAAAGCAAAGGTTTCTGATTTCGTTTAATACTGCATTAGTTGAAAACATAATTATAAGGGTTAGTAAGGTGTATAGGCTTCCCACCAACAGTTCAGGGCCCCGAGTCCACCTCCCCTGGACGTAGTGCACCTGCTCGAAAATCCGACTTTACATACAAACACTGATCAGAGAATTGATAGTTTTTTTAAGAAAGTTGAGCTTAGATTTACTTAGAATTTACATTTAGGAGAACATTTTCTTTTTTTAAAATAGTCCAGAACGATGATCCATGGTTTCGCTAATTATCTTTACTTGAGATTAATCTTGTATAAAAACACAATTTATTAAAGTAAGTACTGGAATATAAGGCAAGTTTATAACTATAACTAATATATTTAATCCCAGGGCAAGGTATTACTGTCGCAGGCGGGTTGCTCTCAACCCCACAAAAAAGGATTAGGGTTTATCCTATCGGTGAGGCTACAATAATTACAATAAATAAATGTTCTAAACATTACATTACATTACAAGTCATTGTGGCTTTAAATTTTATGTTACATGTTATCACTAGTACTTTAGTTGTTATATTTTGTGTTTGTTATATTCACTTTTCAATTGTTTTTTGTATTCGATATTCAAAATAAATGTTCATTTTGTCACAGAACGCTATTTTAAATGTTAATAACACATGTTGAACACAAAGAAATACATTTTCAGTTTAGTGTAGTTGTTGTTTTTTTTCATGATTTTAGTGTTATAGTAAAGGCACTTTGTGAACACAATTCCATGTAGTCAATTTTCATTTAAATGTAGTGTGAAAAATTATGGTCTGTAGTTTAGAATAGTCAGAGTCAAAATACACAATAAGAAATTCGACATTATATCATATTTGGTATAGAATATGGATTGTAAGTAGTAAGTATTATTTGTTTAAGAAGTAGTTAGTAAAAATATCTGATTCATCAACCTTGTAAGAAGTTTCTTGTGAATCATCAGATTACGGATTAGAATGGAAGCGCTCTAGCCTGTAACCCCTAGCCCCGGTAAAGGGGGGTTAGTAGTAGGCCCTAGCCCTACCAGGGGGAATTACTTCACCGGCGAGCTCTCCAGCAGAGACAATGAGAAATATCCCAGGGCGCCTGTTCACAAGAAGAAAACTAATTAAAAAGAAAAAAGCTACAGAGAAAACTAAGTTACCTAATTGTGCATGTGCCTACGGGTGATCGGGGGGGCTCCCCAAGAAAACACAGCTTCAGTCTCACACACATACTTATATATATTCTATATTGTTACAATGTCCATAGTCATATCTAATGTATCACATAATTCACAGTCATTAACAATTAAGTAAAAAGTATCTTACATATTCCTAAAGCTAAGTAAGAGGGTTTACATATAAAAAGTTTATAGCTTAAGCTTCCCTGGATCTATGGGGGCTCGACCGGGACGTGCAGACGTCAGTCGAGTAAACTCGGCCACCCCGATGTGGTCCCTGGGATCCCTCATCGTGTATCCTCGGGGTAAGCGTACCGGTGAATAAAATAAGATATTAGCAAGAGATATGATTATTGGATTATAAAACCATACGTGATCCTGTGGCAAGTCTAGGGGATTTGTCGTACGGGAGGGAGCTCTCCTGTACCCCGATCACTTCTGCACGCTGGATAGCCCACGCACCGCTAGTGGGATTCGCCAATTGTGCCCGAAGGTATAGCCGAATGTAGACCACGTTGGTGACGTACGTGTGCGTTTCTTGATGTAAATCTCAAACCAAAACTTGAAACCCTAGGAAAAAAAAGGACATAATCCTAAATACCTATTGAAACAGATAGACATTGACACAACTAAATAAAGTTTAAATAAGCGACAGAGTTCTTACCACTTTTATAGACTGCGGGTTTCAGAATACCACAGAGTATCAATCACATCAAAGACATATCTGAGAGTGAAGACGCCATCTGACGACTCGCGGGTGAAAGTTTTTCTAAAACCAATGAGGAAGGAGTGTAAGAGCTACCGCTAACCTGATAAAGATGGCGCTCACCCAAACACGTCATCTTATTGCGTTACTAATTCTAAATATTTCAATGAAACAAAAAAAGTTGTTACAAGCCGACTGGCATAAGATGACCTTTGTGGCATGATATGAGCGTTTCCGTGATTCAGAGGTCACGTTAAGCAGTCAGTCCCAGTTGTTGTCATAAGATAGCAGTCGTGAAGCTTAGTTGCAGGCCTTCGGGCGGCTTAGTAACGTCCAATGGCAAAATTACGTAGCCACAACGTGTCTTGCCAGTCCCCAACCCGCCCTCGGCCAGCGTGGGGCATATGGGCTAAACCCTCTCCTGAGAGGAGCAGCAGTGGGACGTTATGGGATGTGGATAATAATAAAACTACCGAACGGCTCAAATGGGCTAGGATATAATTTGAAATTACGACAGCCAAATGTAGATTGATAAATCTGTTCCAGGACGATACGATCCAAGCAGTTGTTCGGTGGAAATCATTTTTAAGGCAACATTTTTTTGTAGATAAAGCTTGCTGGGCCTGATGAATAGACAAACTGAAATCACATTCAAACTTCAAAAGAGTGTCGTGGGTTCAAACACCGCTTTCTACTGCGCCGAGTGTCGTGGGTTCAAATCCCACGTAGAATAACACTTTGTGTGATTCACAATTTGTTGTTCTGAGTCTGGGTGTTCTTTGTGTCCGTTTCATGTATGTTTGTAAAGTCCCCCGCGACACAGGAATTTATATTCCTATTGCGGGAGTTGTCTTTTTAAAGGGCTATGTCCAGCAATGGACTTTAAAAAGTTGAGGATACCGATAATTTATTCATTATACATCAAACAATATCATAGGATTGATATCAAATGTTTTATGTGAAATATAATCGACTGCACCGTTTGCCGAGTTGTTTAATCGGTCGCCACGCTGCTTTATGCTGACCTAAGAGTCGTGGGCTTACAACCCATGTGGGATTACAATTTGTGCGAACCGCAAATTGTTGTTTTGAGACTGGATGTTCTTTGTGTCCATTAAATGTATATTGTAAGGTGCGACAGAAAGTTCTGTATGTAAACTAAAACCTATCTTTAATTTCCCATTACAGCACACAACGAAGGAAAATGAAGTGTCAATAGTGAATGCTTCATTCCACGTGACCCATTGGTCGGTACAGCCTTACGGCACTGGTATATCCCGCATGAAGTACGTGGGATATGTCTTCGGAGGCGATGTCCTCAGGTTCTTCCACGGGGGTGACGAGTGTCTCACTATACCAAGTACGTGGACTCAGGAAGGGGGGCTAAAGTAAGTACATATTATTATGTGTTTGCTTGTTCATTGTCACGATTTATATAAAACTGAAAATATGCTAGTTATTGAAAATAGAAATACTATCTTTATCATCAGCCTTTCGCTGTCCACTGTTACACATGGGCGTCTCCAATTGCACGTCACTTAGTTGTTTCCGAATCGTTGGCTTTCATTCGAGAAAATCGCAATGTGAAACCCGGTAACTGTGACGATCGATTTAGATATAAAATAAACTGAAACTAGGTTGTCTAACACCTCCAAACCTAGAATCGATAAAGCCAAAGTAATGTACACTCTAAAACTATAAAGAATAAAATTAATTATTGCATGTTATTGAAAAAAATGATTTTATTTTTTTTGCAGTATCGTGGTCTACGAAGGTGGTTCCGTCATGTCTCAAGCCCGGTCTCTGTGGAGATTAGAACTGGCGCGCACTAAGTGGGCTGGTGGCTTTATCAACTGGTACCACCCTATGCGGATTAGACACATCACTACTGGCCGATATTTGGGGGTCAACGATCAGAACGAGCTGTATTTAGTTAGCAGGTTGGTACCCAATATTCTCTTGGTCATTTTCATCGTGATCATCATCTCATACTCCTTCTTCAACTCTTATTATTCCCAAAATTATTTAGGGGCGTCTACTAGTTCGACCGGTTTATTCATGGAGCGACTGGCATAGGACCTCCGCAGCCTTAAGAGCAAACTGAATTTAAAGATCGAACTAGTTGTCAGTATATTTGAGGGCACTGACTTCAAAATAAGTATTACAATAGATGTTTTTGACCGGGACCGGCAACTTAACATGCTCTCTGAGGCTTCGGGCGTGAAATAACGCAGCAAACTTTCTCAGTAACTAAGCAATTTTGATGGCATCTTGTGGCGCGATCAATGGCATCATCATAGTTTCCTCTTTTCTTTTCTTCATATATATAAATATTCTGTTCGTGTGTGTTCTAATTGACCTCTTTCTAAACGGCTAGACAGATTCTGATGACATTTTTTGTGTGTGTTCAAGTGGGTTAAAAAAATATTTATTTTCGCATTGGCATTACGATTAAGTTCTGGGATTTCATAATTGAGCGGTACTATTTTGCTGTGCCAGCTAGTATTACAGGAATTTGTTATATTTCTGCGTTATAAAACAGAATTTGTAGATGAAGTACATCTAAATAATAAATTGGCCAACAGCGTGATAGTGTAACATTCCGATTTCATTTCCAGGGAGGAAGCTACCACCGCTTCATGTGCCTTCTGTCTACGTCAAGAGAAAGATGATCAGAAGCAGGTGCTAGAAGACAAAGATCTGGAGGTGATTGGTGCACCTATCATCAAGTATGGTGACTCCACCGTCATAGTACAGCACTCGGAGACTGGACTCTGGTTATCTTACAAGGTATACTTCATTCTTCTTCTCTCAGACTAGTTTGAAATCAGAAAAATCTCAGGCTCCGAGGCTAAGAGGGATCTCAATTTGTTAAAAATGTCACCAATCGATAGACTGACCTACTCGGTTTCCACTTACCTATAATTCCCTCTACGATAACATACTAAATGTTGAATTGTAATGCTCACGAGATCTCACTTCGCTGGTTTTTCTTCTTTTGCAGTCATACGAAACTAAGAAGAAAGGTTTGGGCAAGGTAGAAGAGAAGCAGGCTATACTGCATGAGGAAGGCAAGATGGACGATGGATTAGATTTCTCAAGGTCGCAGGAGGAGGAGTCTCGCACCGCCAGGGTCATCAGGAAATGTTCCTCACTATTCACTAAGTTCATTAAGTAAGTATCGCTGTTTTAGATTTTATACTAGACGAGCTCCGCGGTGTTACCCTGATATGATCAGCAATCTGCATGTGAAAATTTAGTAAAAATCGGTCCAGCCCTACCAGGGATTAGCTGCAATTGACAGACAGACAAAAAAATATATGCTTTACCGTGCTTTCATATGCATTTCGATTTTTTTAATTCCTTTTGAAATATCTGTGTGATTGACCATTTGATATATAGCTGAGTGTAGCATTTGTAATATGTATTTATTTAGAAATATTTATGTTTTGTTATCATAATACAGGCACTGTATAATTTTCAGACACTACACAATTCCCACATACTGCCGTGTTTTTGTTATTATCACCCAACCTGCCTAACGGCATGTTTTGAAAACCTATTTCCAGTTTTAAGTAGAGATAGTTTACTGAAAAGGGTCTAAATTTACCTTAAAAAGAGTATTTCTTCTTTTTAGGCAAGTTATACTTGGTAAAATGAGTGAACCTGCATACCAATGAAACTATTAAATCTATTATATTGAAAATAAATCATAAGGAAACAATATATAGTCTGTGTCAAGTCTTATGTCTTTATTCCAAAAAACAAAACTTGTTCTTTTTAGTTTTGTTTTCTAATGTCGAATTTTGTTTTCAGTGGTCTTGAAACTCTTCAAGAGAACCGCCGTCACTCGATGTTCTTCGCGTCCGTGAATCTCAACGAGATGGTGATGTGTCTTGAGGATCTCATCAACTACTTCGCGCAGCCCGATGAGGATATGGGTAAATATAGACATATCCATACTCTACTATATATGCATAAGCAGGGACATAGTAACGCCCAAATTTTACTGATAACAAAAAACCATCTTATGAGAAGATGTCAGAATAACGTGGTGTAGGACGTCCACAGGCCAGGTGGATTGATGATTTGCACATAAGGGTTGGCAGAAGCTAGATGAGAGAAGCCGAGGATCGAACCAAATGGTGTGCGATTGGGAGGCGTATCTATGTCCAGCAGTGGACTGCGATTGGATGACAATGATAATATCAAGTTTACCATATATTATAGAACGTTGGAAAAATATTATAACTCCACGGATAAAATTACTGTTAAAACAAATGCCAAAACAAATATAGTAGAATCTATACTCTCGATTATCGGCACTTTGTAGACACGTTTCTATTAGCTCTGTTGCTTTATTTGTACGTCTAAATAATTTAAAAAATATTATACTACAGAACACGAAGAGAAACAAAACAAGTTCCGCGCTCTCCGCAACCGTCAAGACCTGTTCCAAGAGGAAGGCATCCTGAACCTCATTCTAGAAGCCATAGACAAAATCAACGTCATCACATCACAGGGCTTTCTCGCTGGTTTCCTGGCCGGAGACGAATCCGGACAGAGTTGGGAGATGATATCCGGATATTTGTACCAGTTGCTAGGTATGTAATATTTATTGAAATCTTTTTGGAGTTCATTAAATAACGACGTCTGATTAGTAATGTATTCTATTGGATACTTCGAAAAAAGATATAGATGAACTTTAAATCCATTCTTTAAGATACATATATATATATATTTTACCTCATAAGATTTTCAAGTTTCTACGTTGTACCTACTTTAATGAGTAGGTAGTGCATAAGTAATACATAATAATACGTGTAATTCAATGTTTGTACCAAATTATTATTTTTTTTTTTTAATTATTAAATCCACAACAACAATCTACCCTAAATCTAATAGAAGAAAACTGTTTCAATTTTAAATACAAGCATTTCAGAAATAAACAAGCAAAAAAAACAAGCTATATTGAAGTCTATGATCTTTTAGATAAAGACTATTTTATATCATGTTTTTCACAGCCGCTATCATCAAAGGCAATCATACAAATTGCGCTCAGTTTGCTAATTCGAACCGCCTCAACTGGCTGTTCTCGCGTCTCGGCTCGCAAGCTTCGGGCGAAGGTACCGGCATGTTGGACGTATTACATTGCGTACTGATTGACTCGCCTGAAGCTCTGAACATGATGCGGGTGAGTAATGCATAGCAATTTTCTAATACCAACACTATTAGAGTCCATTCGCGTTAAGAAAATAGTGACGCTACCATGAACGCCACCCTCTGATTATTCAAGTTTCCAGAAATTATCTTATAAAGTCTAATATAAAATCTTGAATGCTGATAGGTCGGGTCTTGAACCGTCACAATTTATTGTATTTAAATGTTTTTAATTTTAACAAAACTTGAAACTGTAGTATAATTATTTTACATTGGAAAAATCTACTGAGCCCTTTCAAACAATGTAATGTTTATTGATTTTTTCTTTTTAATAAAATGTTATAATTACACAACAGGAGAATACATTGTTAGAACAGATGTTATGTGGCCAGTTGATGGAAAATTAATTATCTAGACTATTGATGACGCTTTAGAGCTTTTACTTCACAAAAAACATTTTGTCCCTAATGAACAATGTTAAAAATAATCATCTTACAGGACGAACATATAAAAGTCATCATATCCTTGCTTGAGAAGCACGGCCGTGACCCTAAGGTCCTGGATGTGCTGTGTTCTCTATGTGTGGGTAACGGCGTGGCTGTCAGATCTTCACAGAACAACATCTGTGATTACCTGCTGCCGGGGAAGAACCTCCTGCTACAGACGCAGCTGGTTGATCATGTATCCAGGTAAGGCGATTTTTTATAGAGTTTGCTGAGTGAAGGGTCTTAACAGACAGTCACGCTGATTAAGGCACGAATGTCTAGATCGCGGCGGTTTTACACTCGGACAGAAGACCAACTTAAAGAGAATTTCGTTGGTGAGTACGAGACCGAAGGGCCAATGATGCAGAAAAATCTCAATAAGCTGCTATAGTGTGGGTCGGAATGCTGCATTGTCTGCACTCACAATGAGGATGGTGACCCCTACTCTTAGATTGGCTTCAATTGAATTGGATCAGGGAGAGTAGAGTCACTTTTCATGACATGATGTTGTACAGTATATGCCATGAGAATATGTCTAGCGAATTTTGTATCTACTGATCATAGTGCTTGTTTTACCATTCCTTTTATAATCGACTAGTTTTTGCCCGCGGCTCCGCCCATGTTAATGTCGGCTATCACGACAAAAAGCAGCCTATATCCTTCCACACGGTCCAATCCATCACAAAACCGAAATTAATCCAAATCTATTCAGCTTTATAACCGTGGAATCGTAAGAGACAGACAGAGTCACTTAGTAAGGTTCTAATGAATTTGTATTAATGGAGTTTTTTCAACGGTATTATGTATATTCCAGTGTTCGTCCGAACATTTTCGTGGGTCGTGTGGAAGGTTCTGCTGTGTACAGGAAATGGTACTTTGAAGTAACGATGGATCATATCGAGAAGACCACGCACATGATGCCACATCTGAGGATCGGATGGGCTAATACGACTGGGTGAGCATAATTTACACTTTGGTCTTTGTAATAAATATTTATATTGTCTTGTTTCAAATATAGTGAAAATGGTATTGAGAATTTTGTTTAGAAATTAATCAAAACTTTTTTATAAGTAGGTAGGTAGCTTTTTTAGTACCGATTTTTGTGAAAATATATTTTATTTTATTTTATTTAAAATTTATTGCACATGTTGTACAGAGGCGGACTTAACGCCATGAGGCATTTTCTCCCAGTCAACCTTCAGGTGATGCAAAAATATGATGTAGTAGGTGCACTTATAGGTGTAAAAATAGTCGATTATTTTATTTTGATTGTTTTTTTTTGTGCTGCATTGTCCGCTGTGGCAGTAAGGAAGGTGGCTGCTGCTCCTGTTTATTCTTTCTATCAGGCAGGGCAGTCATTTAAGCAGCTTATTGAATATAAAAATAGAATAAGTATGAAATTATAGTAATGATAATATACTCCTGACGATTGCTACCACGGCGGCTAGAACTCAAGACTTTCAGCCCGAAGTTTGGTTCTTAAGACACAGACGCTTCCACTGCGCCACCGAGGCATTCACTAGGACAATAGGACCCGAGCAACAATGAAGTTTTGGGTAATCCAGTATTATAATTAACATATAATATATATAACACTTTTTATGTTTTAATTTCTGGTTATAGCTACGTTCCATACCCTGGAGGTGGAGAGAAGTGGGGTGGGAATGGCGTCGGAGATGATCTTTACTCTTTCGGTTTCGACGGAGCGTTCCTTTGGTCCGGAGGTCGCAAAATACTGGTCAACAGAACACACGCTGAGGAACCTTACATTAGGAAAGGTACTTCAGATTTTCTTTTTCTTTTTTTTTATAAAATAAAAAAAAAACCACGACAAAAACGTAGCTAGGAACACTCCCAACTATTTCACCTTTAAAAAATCAAGATCAAAATTGGTTCATTCGTTTAGGTGCTACGATGCTGCAGATAGAAACATCAAACTTATAACACCCCGTCATTTTTACGAATATGTCCTGTGTCCACCAGAAACCAAAAAACGGTCACATTTAACAGCTGACAGTAATTAAGAATCTGTATATTCTGTCCGTGTGGTGACGGATTAAGAATACAGAGTGTCACCACCCCTATTCATCCCGCGGGTGTCATAAAAGGCGACTAAGGGATAAACTACGCAAGACAACATCAATGCAAAGAGAAGGAAAACTTGAAATTTCAACCCTATACCAACCCGTCTGGCCAGCGTGGTATAGTAGGCCAAAACCTCCTTTTCAAGGAGAGGCCTATGTCCAGCAGTGGACTGTTAAAGGCTGTTGATGATGATGATGATGATATTATAATAAATAAGCACAATTACTTTTTTTACCTGACCCGGGAACTTAACCTGACTACGGCTGACCGCATCGTCGTTGCTTACCCTACTAGATTGTTCCAATCAAATAAGACCACGTGGCTTTGAGTGCTTCGGTACATTCAATATACATACATTATATGTATCACAAATATCATAAACACCTGTAACACAAATATTGTCTAAATATTTTTTACGTTATGGAATGCACTGCCTCGCTAGTCTAGCGATAAGCGTATGCGACTGACGAGCAAGAGGTCTCGGATTCAAATCCGTTTTTTTTAGATTTAAATCCTAGTTGAAAATTATTCGGGTCGGGCCAAAAGTGTTGTTAGGCTTTTGATCGCATACGCTAACCGCTCGACCAAAATGTAAAAAATAAATATAGAAGTAATAAAACATTGCAATAGCTCAAAAATGTTTCGAAGACTTTTAAAGCATCTTTTCAAATTCTGGCAGATTTAGTAATTATCATTTATCTCCTGGAATTTCATCACCGTTTATTTTTCAGGCGATGTGATCGGCTGTGCATTAGACTTGACAGTGCCAATCATCAACTTTATGTTCAACGGAGTGAGGGTCACTGGATCCTTCACCAACTTTAACCTGGAGGGAATGTTCTTCCCTGTCATCAGCTGTTCCAGCAAATTAAGGTAATAATCACAATGTAAATTCTGCATTGTGTTCGTCAAATGCTAAATGTGTAAAGTACAAGATTCGGCTCTCTTTAGCACTTAGCCAAGTATTTCACGTCGATTCTCTTTGTACAATTGCTAACACCTTTATTATTTTGTATTATTAACTAATATTGGCCTTGGTTGCATCTGCATGGGAGGATATACCCATGATATGTCCAGCAGTGGACTGAGTTAGGCTGATGATGAACTAATATTTTCTTTTGACCACGTGGCATAGCGTTGAGATAATGTCATTCCATATAATAATATGCATATGTAAGTTTTCTATTAAAGTTTGTATGTTTACTTGGCTGAAGGTGTTGATCTTGTTATTAAATAGGATCGGTACTTTACAATGTGTTTGAAATATCACCTTAAGCCGATCGCAGTCCACTGTTGTACATATGTCTCTTCAATCGCACGTCACTTAATTCGATCCTCGACTACTCGCATTCAGCTCCGCTAGCCGTCTTGCCCAAATCATCGCTACATCTGTCCTATGGACGTCCTACTAAATTTAAAAAAGAACTATATCGGTTTGTTTACATTTTATTTAATTTTTTTTGTTTCTATGAACACAAAATAAAAAAAAACAACTAAATGAAATCCAAACGAAACCACTCAAAATCTTCCATCAAACTAGAACCTTTTCAATGAAATATTCTTAAAAGGATAATAAAAATACCATTATTCTGAATATTATAACTTTTTCCCAGTTGCCGTTTCTTATTGGGCGGTGAACACGGCCGTCTCCGCTACGCAGCTCCTGAGGGCTACTCTCCATTGGTGGAGTCTCTGCTTCCTCAACAGATCCTGAGCTTGGAGCCCTGCTTCTACTTCGGGAACTTGTCGAAGCGGGCGCTGGCTGGACCGCCGCTGGTACAAGATGATACCGCGTTTGTACCCACGCCTGTTGATACTTTGCAGGTTAGTTATTTTAAATCGATTATCGTTTATATATATAGTCACTTATAGTTAAGTCTGTTTGTGTGCCTCTTATTTCATAAAAGAAATAAGAATAAATTTAGTAGGTAGTGGGGTGCTGATATCTGCACGAATGTGCTGGCTAACCCGGGGCTACTACGGTAGTACTACCCTCACACAGAAGACCTTCCTAATAAAGACAGCAGAACTGCTGTCGTATTTCATTGGTGAGTATGAGACCTCCGCCCATCATTCTCCCGGCTTCCAGAGGCGGGGAGAACGATGAAGAAACATCTGACCGGTCAGCCATGGTATGGTTCACCATACTGCATTGCTTACCCTCGCAATGAGGATAGTAATCCCTACTCCTGCATTCTACTCATGCTTTCCATTAGGCAGAGTAGATTCACTTTGGTAGTCTCAAATATAATATAAAAAATATAGGGGTAAATCCGTGTAGTGGCGTATTAAAAATACAAAATGTCACCACCCCTATTCATTCCATGGGTGTCGTAAGAGGCGACTAAAGGAACAAAATAAGCAGCTAACATCACTGCCAAGAGAAGGAAAGCTTGAAACAAACCCTTTACCAACCCGTCTGACCAGCGTGGTATAGTAGGCCAAAACCTCCTTTCAAAGGAGAGGCCTATGTCCAGCAGTGGACTGTTAAAAGCTGTTGATTATGATGATGATGTATCGGGACTGCCCAAGACCGAAATGGTTGGAACCTTCGTTTAGCAGTGGACGACGCTACAAATTTATATTGTTCCAGATAACATTACCGTCGTATGTTGAACAAATCAGAGACAAATTGGCTGAGAATATTCATGAGATGTGGGCGATGAACAAGGTGAGCATTCACTCAAATTTTGTTACGAAATGGTTTCAAGCATAAAACAATGACGCTAAAAATTAAAATTATCTGTTTTATTTGTCCAGATTGAAGCAGGGTGGATGTATGGGGATCAAAGAGAGGATCTACACAAAATACACCCTTGTCTCGTTCCGTTCGAGCGCTTGCCTGCCGCTGAAAAGCGATACGACATTCAACTAGCAGTGCAAACACTTAAGTATGTTATTTTACTATAAAGTTATTTACAAAAGATTTCGAAGACTTCCATTCTTTCGCCAAATAGCAATCTACGACTTTTGCTGAACAACGGCTAACGGCTTTGGATGAATAGTAATAGATACATTTTACTGAACTGCAATTTTAATAATAATATTTATCATTTTTATCTGAGTCATTACTCAGATAAAAATCATCAAAATATGGCACTGTACTATATTGTATAACTAATTTTACATTTAAAACAATAAATTTATTTGGTTTCCAGGACGATCCTAGCTCTTGGTTACTATATAAGCCTGGATAAGCCCCCGGCCCGTATTCGTAACGTGCGTCTACCAAACGAGCCATTTATGCAGGTAAAATAACTATTGTATATTATTACTTAAAGGTAGTAGAGCCAGGCCGATTTCAGCTCGAATTACCTGGAGCAGTACTAAACTCTCACTTTCCGTTGTTGTGTGTGATACCGGAGGTCCTATGACGTAAAAGTATCTCAATAGGCAAAAGTGGGACAATGAGGACGATGACCACTATTCTTGGATTCTTCCTGAGTTTTTAATCAATCAGAGTAGTCTCTTTGGCAGGCTTAAAAATACTTTGTGTCTCACAATAATGCCTTTACCAATAAAGATTATCATTTATTATTAATCCGCAGTCGAACGGCTATAAGCCAGCACCATTGGATCTAAGTGCTGTCACCCTGACACCGAAAATGGACGAATTAGTTGACCAGTTGGCAGAAAATACCCACAATCTCTGGGCAAGAGAGAGGATACAGCAGGGATGGACTTATGGGCTAAATGAGGTATGTATAATAACGTTGTAGAATCGGATTTTAATAGGTAGGGTAGAGAGCAAACTATGTATGAATAGAAAAGAGTTATTTGTTCAAATCAACTCCTAATAAAATGTCAGAATATCATTTTATATTTAAGTATTCGTATGTTCCTCAAACGGACTTGTGTTCAAGATGACTTCTTCAAACATGTTCAGTTGTCAGTGACGTCTGCTGCGACCCTCACATTTAGTACGTACTAACAAACTATTAGGTGTGAGGGTCACAGCGAGATGTCGCTGTTATATGCCACCGAGAAGATGAAGCATTCTATATTTATTTGTATATTATAATTATATAATTGTTATGTTCAGTTTTTTCGTTCTTTTACGGACATTAGGGGCTACGGTCTGTTAACTATAGGCAGTTCTTTTGTAGTATGTTTTATTGAATGAGTCCCTGGCTGGATAAGTTTCATAGTTGAAAGGAGGCGCTGCATCCGAACCTTTTTATTCTGAAATGACTTATTAATGATAAAAGCTTATATCGGGTGTCCCAACAAGAACGCAATTTTTAAATCTGGCAACATTCGAAGTGTCATTGTTTGACATTTGAACAATTGTTATTGTTTGCTAGTAGAAGGTACGAGGTTAGTAAAAATGGAGCGCTACACTAATGAACAACGCATTCTTATTGTGAAATTGTTTTACCAAAATGGTGAAACTTTTGCGGCTACAGTTCGCAAATTGCGATCAATTTGGGGTCACAATAATGCTCCAAAAGAGTCAACTGTAAAGAGATTAATGGATAAATTTGGCGAAACTGTGTCTGTTAGTGATGTAAAGACAACAACGCGCCATCGACCAGGTCGATCGACCGAAAATGTCGCAGCTGTACGTAATGATGTCGCTCAAACTCCATCCACCTCAATTCGACACCGAGCTCAGCAAATTGGTGTCTCCAAATCCACTTTGCAGCGAATTTTGACGAAAGATTCGCATCTTCATGCATACAAAGTTCAATTGACTCAGGAACTGAAGCAAGCTGACCATGGACAGACATTGGGTATTGGAGAGACAACATGAAAATGCTGATTTTGCCGATAAAATCATCTTTAGTGACGAGGCCCATTTCCATCTTGATGGCTTCGTCAATAGGCAGAATTGTCGCATGGCGTCACCCCAAGGTGAGGAAAATCCTCGAGTGATTCACGCTAAGCAAATGCATCCTCAACGTGTCACTGTGTGGTGTGGCATTTGGACTGGAGGAATCATTGGACCTTTTTTTTATGAAAATGAGGCAGGTCAAGCGCAAACAGTCAATGGTGTTCGGTATCGTGAAATGATAACCAGTTTTTTCTTGCGTACTGCACTAATGTGTACTGCATAAGTTGAGCATTACCAAGCCTGTGTTGGAGAGAAAACTCAGATACAGACAGCTAGCTGTCTAGACAGATTCAGACGGTCAGAAGGATTCAGTCGGCTAGACAGTTTCGAACGGTTAGACAGTTTCAGACGGCTAGAAACGTAGAGACGGTCAGAAAGTTTCAGACGGCTAGACAGATTCAGACGGACAGAAGAATTCAGTCGGTCTGAAACATTCAGGCGGTTAGACAGATTCAGACGAATAGACCGATTCAGGCGGTCAGAAGGATTCAATCGGTCAGAAAGATTCAGGTGGTCAGAAGGATCCAGTAGGTCAGAAAGATTCTGGCGGCTAGACAGATTCAGACAGTCAGAAAGATTAAGTCGGACAGAAAGATTCAGTCGGCTAGACATATTCAGACGGTCAGAAAGATTCAGCAGGTCAGAAGGATTCAGACGGTCAGAAAGATTCAGGCGGCTAGACAGTTTCAGACGGTTAGAAAGATTCAGTCGGACAGAAGGATTCAGGCGGTTAGACAGTTTCAGACGGTTAGAAAGATTCAGTCGGACAGAAGGATTCAGGCGGTCAGAAAGATTCAGGCGGCTAGACGGACAGAATTATTCAGACGGTCAGTAAGATTCAGGCGGTTAGACAGTTTCAGACGGCTAGACAGATTCAGACGGTCAAAAGGATTCAGTCGGTCAGAAGGACAGATGGATTCAGTCGGTCAAAAGGATTCAAGCGGTTAGACAGTTTCAGGCGGACAGAAAGATTCAGACCGTTAGAAAGGTTCAGGCGGATAGACAGTTTCAGGCGGCTAGACAGATTCAGACGGTCAGAAAGATTAAGTCGCTCAGAAAGATTCAGTCGGCTAGACATATTCAGACGGTCAGAAAGATTCAGCCGGACAGAAGGATTCAGACGGTCAGAAAGATTCAGGCGGCTAGACAGTTTCAGACGGATAGGCAGATTCAGACGGTCAGAAGGATTCAGTCTGTCAGAAAGATTCAGGCGGCTAGACAGATTCAGACGGTTAGAAAGATTCAGCCGTACAGAAGGATTCAGGCGGTTAGACAGATTCAGACGGATAGACCGATTCAGGTGGTCAGAAGGATTCAATCGGTCAGAAAGATTCAGGCGGTCAGGATTCAATCGGTCAGAAAGATTCAGTCGGCTAGAGAGATTCAGACGGTCAGAAAGATTCAGTCGGACAGAAGGATTCAGGCGGTCAGAAAGATTCAGGCGTTTAGACAGTTTCAGACGGTTAGAAAGATTAGTCGGACAGAAGGATTCAGGCGGTCAGAAAGATTCAGGCGGCTAGACAGTTTCAGAAGGATAGGCAGATTCAGACGGTCAGAAGGATTCAGACGGTCAGAAAGATTCAGGCGATCAGAAGGATTCAGACGGACAGAATTATTCAGACGGTCAGAAAGATTCAGGCGGTTAGACAGTTTCAGACGGCTAGACAGATTCAGACGGTCAGAAGGATTCAGTCGGACAGAAAGATTCAGGCGGTCAGAAGGACAGATGGATTCAGTCGGTCAAAAGGATTCAAGTGGTTAGACAGTTTCAGACGGACAGAAAGATTCAGACCGTTAGAAAGGTTCAGGCGGATAGACAGTTTCAGACGGCTAGACAGATTCAGACGGTCAGAAGGATTCAGGCGGACAGACAGCTTTTTAGAAAGATTCAGACATTCTGATTCAGGCGGACGGACTGTTACAGACAGATTCAGGCGGTCGGACGGACAGCAAAATATCGGGTGTCCCAACAAGAAAGCAATTTTTAAATCTGGCAACATTCGAAGTGTCATTGTTTGACATTTGAACAATTGTTATTGTTTGCTAGTAGAAGGTACGAGGTTAGTAAAAATGGAGCGCTACACTAATTAACAACGCATTCTTATTGTGAAATTGTTTTACCAAAATGGTGAAACTTTTGCGGCTACAGTTCGCAAATTGCGATCAATTTGGGGTCACAATAATGCTCCAAAAGAGTCAACTGTAAAGAGATTAATGGATAAATTTGGCGAAACTGTGTCTGTTAGTGATGTAAAGACAACAACGCGCCATCGACCAGGTCGATCGACCGAAAATGTCGCAGCTGTACGTAAGATGTCGCTCAAACTCCATCCACCTCAATTCGACACCGAGCTCAGCAAATTGGTGTCTCCAAATCCACTTTGCAGCGAATTTTGACGAAAGATTCGCATCTTCATGCATACAAAGTTCAATTGACTCAGGGACTGAAGCCAGCTGACCATGGACAGCGAAGGGAGTTCGTTAATTGGGTATTGGAGAGACAACATGAAAATGCTGATTTTGCCGATAAAATCATCTTCAGTGACGAGGCCCATTTCCATCTTGATGGCTTCGTCAATAGGCAGAATTGTCGCATTTGGGGTGAGGAAAAGCAAATGCATCCTCAACGTGTCACTGTGTGGTGTGGCTTTTGGGCTGGAGGAATCATTGGACCTTTTTTTATGAAAATGAGGCAGGTCAAGCGCAAACAGTCAATGGTGTTCGGTATCGTGAAATGATAACCAGTTTTTTCTTGCGTAGAATTTAAAGAAATGAATGTGGAGGGCATGTGGTTCCAACAAGACGGCGCCACATGTCATACAGCCAGAGAAACAATTCAATTGCTGCATCAGTCATTTCCCGGTCGTGTTATTTCGCGTTTTGGAGATCAGAATTGGCCGCCTAGATCGTGCGATTTAACACCATTAGATTTTTTCTTTGGGGTATCTTGAAGTCGATGGTTTACGCGAATAAGCCGACGACGACTCAAGCCTTAAAATAGGAAATTGGACGCTGCATATAATGCAGCATGCATTGGTCATTGAAAATTTCATTAAAAGATCGCGTGTATGCCAGCAAAGCCGCGGCGGCCATCTGCACGATATATTGTTCCCGTACATAACCTCATTCTGTCTACTTTACGATATAATAAAGTTTCACAATTTTTTTAAATATCCGTGTTTTATTTAAAATTTAAAAACTGCGCTCTTGTTGGGACACCCTTTATTAGGATATTACGTTTTTCAACTGCGCTGATTATTCATACTTTCAAATATTAAAACGATTCATTGCTACATAGCATATTGCAACTAAGATTAATTCTTGTCTATGGTGTAGTTATATTAGTTAGATTCCTCAAATTCATGAAACATTATTACCTAATAATTTCTTGTAAATTCTTCAGGATTTACAATGCTGACTACGATAACATATTTTATCCAATAATTCTGCATCTTTCTCCCGGCCTCTGGAGGTCGATAGAATGATGCATTAACATCTCACTAATCCGCCATAGTTTTAGTCACCATGCTGCAATGAGGATACTTCCCTCTACCCCTGGATTCCACTCATGCTTTCCATCAGGCAAAGTAGAGTCACTTTGGTAGGCTTCAATAAAAAAAAACTTAAGAGATAGAATTTAATCATCATGAAATTCAACAGGACCCCGACATGCATCGTTCTCCTCACTTAGTACCATACCCTAAAGTGGACGACGCGATCAAAAAGGCCAACAGGGACACAGCCTCAGAGACAGTAAGAACCCTCCTCGTGTACGGTTACAACTTGGATCCACCCACAGGAGAGCAGCATGAAGGTACACCCATGATATTTCATCAAAATTAAATCCCAACCTAGAGGTTGAGAAGTGGTTTATCTACCTATGAAATTTTTGACTTTTTGTTATTCGTCTATTTTATTATTTAAAATTGAAGGCATCGTAGAACAAATGACCGACAGCGTTCTCCACTCACGTTCAAGTGCTTCATCATCTTTAAGGTCGATGATTAATAAGTGCTTGGCGTACTTTCACTGCTATACCCTAGTTAACAACGTGTTATAAAGTATGACTGAGGGTATAACTATCTGGGATAGCGAGCCCCAAAGACCAGAAAATCGCTTTTTTTTCACATTGTAAACTAAACCGTAACGGGATGCAAATTCTTGACAGACAGCAATCAGTTTTCTTGAATCACATATCTCAGGCACTCAGCAGAGCCATAAAATAAGCATAGCTGATGTTGTAAAGTGTTAATGTTTTCAAGACTTCATCCTCATCAGCAACCCATAATGTCCCACTCCTGTACTCGAGTCTCCTCTCAGGACCGTTGACCTTCGAATTACGGGAACGCTCATTACATATCATGCCACAAACGGTCACCCATCTAAGTATTTTCCAACGTTATTTGTTACTAAAGTTTTTCGTATTATTTCCAGCGCTCTTGGCTGAAGCTTCAAAACAGAAACAAGCTGACTTTAGAACGTACAGAGCGGAGAAAAACTACGCAGTTGGTTCCGGCAAATGGTATTTCGAGTTTGAAATACTTACAGCTGGACCTATGAGGGTAAGAGATCTTCTTCGATGACTTATAACAGAGGAGGAAAGAAGGTTATGTTTCCTGTCACGGCTTTCACCCAACTTTGTCAATATGAAAATATACAAAAGTTCATTGTTTTTTCATCCCCTATTTACTTTATAAATGAGATAGTTACGCTGTCTATCTGTTACGCTTTCTTTAATTAAATTTGGAGATAGAATACCTCGATTCCGGAGAACTGCTGACAATGAGGATGATAACCTGTGCTCTTGGATTCTACTCATACTTTCCATCAGGCAGAGCAGAGTCACTTTGGTAGGCTTAAATGACATACTGTACACTCGAATGGAACACACTCGTCTTTCTGATGTGAATGACTTAAAAAGTAAAATCTGTGTATTTGGTTCCAGGTCGGTTGGGCACACGCTGATATGCCTCCAGGCATGATGCTGGGTCAAGATGAAAATTCTTGGGCGTTCGACGGATACAATGTAAGTGATACTTATATTATTGAATCTGTAATAATTATTATAATCTTTACATATTTAGGTGGTGGGAGATTGTAAGATAAAAATATTTGAAGCCATTCCATGAAATTTTGTGACAAAACAAATATAATTTTTAGTCTTAAAAGTTTAATAGACTCTGCCAAGCCTTGCTGTGGCAAATTATGGAGGCATTGGTAAGAAAGAAATAACAAAACTGGCTCGAAAAGTATGTATTAAACAATCTTTGAAGAGGCTTGTGTATTGATCTCACAGTCTACTCATTTCGACTCTTTTCTATTCGTATTAAAGTAGAGAATTATGTATTGTGGCCCTTTTGTCGTCGTAGAAAGGAGATTTTGGCCAAGTATAACACGCTGGTCAGACGGGTTTTGTCAAGTTTCCCTTCTGTTTGCAGTGCTTTAAGAATACATAGTATCTTACGAAACCCACGAGATGTATTCTTAGTATATCAAATCAACGGCAAGATATAGGTATCTCTTTGAAAAAAAAGGTTGTGTTATTTTAAATTGTATAACTGTGTAATTGTGGCACTAGTCACAAAAAGTGCATGGCGGTTCGAGCGACACATTCGGACTGCAGCTCAAAGTGGGCGACATAGTGGGGTGCTTCCTCGACGTGCTCGATCAGACTATTAGTGAGTTGCCGGACTACTAGGCGCCACTGTGCGATATTCTGATTTAGTTCGTGTATTAATGTAACTTTGTATTATCGACATTTTACAATCACATATTAAATGCTAAAAAGGTTTTTAATTTCAAACGCATTCCGATTAAAATGGCGTGCACAATGTATCATTAAAAATATGAAAAATAATGTTTTAAACTTACTACTTACTGCTTATCAAGTGACATTAAATATATCTGATAAGATAACACATTTTTAACCAACTCCATATATATCTAATGATCTTAACGCTTGGACACTGCTGAGATTGTGATTTTTCTGTTACAGTGACTTACTGTGAGAATAAAATTTCCACATAATTTAAATAATTTATAACTAAATCAGAGTATCGTAACAAGTGCGAAATGATCTCCTGTAACTATGTGGTTAATCGGTAGTAACTTTCTGTAAGATAACTCTGTAATACCCTCTTGAAGGCCTAGTGTGAGTTTCTTTCACATCAACTTGTCTTCAAACCAGAGCGAGTTCGGCTTTGTGATTTGTGTAGATTTCGACACGGACCAATCGCAACGCCGAACGCAGTCACCGCGAAGATTGAGTGCAAGTAAAATAAACTCACCCTAGGTCTTGTGTACTCTCTTGTCCTCTGTGGAATGACGTGTTCTCCCATATTTATGTACTGATTCATTTATTTTAATATTAAACGTATAATATACTATGCTTTTGTGTACATCATAGACGGTACATACGTACACAACATATATATTTTTGGGTATAATCAATTAAGAAAATTATTCCAATTTGTGTTCACAATAAGGTTGAGTTTCATTTGCAACAACGTTAAAACAACACTCACGATTTTTGTCGCCCACCAAATTACTTCAGTAGAAATCTTGACTTTTGATAATTAAGATATCCTTGGATAGACTTGGATGACTGTCTATCAAGTGTAACACTAAGAAAGGAAAGCAATCTCTGACGTACTCAGACGCCTCCTTGATGTTGAAGTCAATTTTTTTCGTTAAAACCGTCCACACTAACCAAATACTGGATATGACGTTTCAAACAGAAACACCGTTATTTGATTATATTTCAATTATAAAAGAGTTATTGCTAATGGTTCGTTCTATAAACACAACACAATTATGATAATATCGCGAATTAGAATGTATATAACAAAGGTACGAAGTAAATGGATGTATTCACGAATAAAAAGAAAGGAAATACTACACAAGAAATCCCCTAAAGCAGGAGAAATAGTTACCTCAAAATTGAACTCTTAGTCGTTGCTAATAAGGTAAAAAACAATTTTTTCCCAACTTTCAAGGAGGAAAAGGTATTCAGCGGTAGCACAGAGTCTTTCGGCAAGCAATGGGCAGTCGGTGATGTTGTTGGAGTGTTCCTAGATCTCATTGATAAGACGATAAGTAAATGTCTAAGTTGTTGTATTATGGTACTGGTCACGGCCGTGGCAGGAACATTTTTATTTACATCTTCTATCTTGTTCGTCCTCCTGGTTTTATATTTAAATTTCCTGTAAATGGTTTTTAAGATTAATTTAATTAGCAAGTTTACAACTCTGCCTACTAATTCCGTATATCTGCAGCCACTAATAATGAAGCAATACTTCCAGAATTTGACTTTTTTAGCAGACACCTCACCTCAAACCCTTCTTGAAGTGAAACCAAATAAAAAAAAATATTGCTTTTAGAAATCTGTCTTAAATGTTTTAATTTTTAATGTCATGATGTCTAAAACCTAATAATGTAGTTTAAAAGTAGTGTGCACTAAGAAGTATATTCATGTTATAAAAGTGTATTTGGTGAACTAAATTGAACTAATTGTATTAGCTTTCTTCAACCTGAAAACGTACTTAACACAAAAACTGATGAGAAACATAATAAACATACTTTTTAAAGTAACCATTTAAAAAGATTACCCTCAATATTTATTTCTCTCCCAGGAAAGAGAAACCAAAGATATTTTGTAATAAAGCCATTTCTAAACTCCTTTCCATATTTAAATACCTATTTGTGGCATGTAAATATATTATCTTGTTAAAATAAAAATATTCCAGCCACGGACAAATATCCGCTAATTTTCTATCTGAATGCTTCAACGCTAAACGCTTCTTTTCCAAATTAGCAGGCACCGCATCGCTTCTTGATCAACGCACTTGCGAATTGATTCAAAGAGTAAATATATTCATCACAACCTTTGTCTTGGTCAAAATCATTGTCATTTTAATATTTAAAAATAAAATTAGTATTTTTGCATCTGTTGTTTTCATATTTATTTTCTATTTTTATCATTTTCTGTCTTAGAAATTGAAATTACCAATACGTTCTTACACGGATCAGGTGCAATCTTAAATATACTACTACTTAAATATAAGTTGAGACGTTAGCTGCCGCGTAAATCAATAGCATATACATATAATTATTGTTAAAAATAGCTCTTAAATTACATAATATTTTGTAAGGTACAAGAAACACGTTTAGACTGTATTTATTTTAAAATCCACCTGTTTTTATATGTTCATAGCGTCTCTAATATCTGTAATTAAACGACTTATATTACAAAACTAATACTATAACATCCTAAACAATAGTAGGTACATGTTACAAATTAACTAATAACTTAATGAGTGTCGTACATATGCAATGCGTCATTTCACTCCTAATTTCTGAGTTATCCAATCTTTAATCTATAACATGCTTGCTTGCAGCTTGATATAAATGTGCTACGCGTAAAATAATACCTAATTAATTATTTAAGAAATTATCAAAGACGTTATGCAATAGACTAGCGACCCGTCCCGATTTCGTAAGGGTGAATATCTTTTGAAATTCAGAACTTTTATCGATCATGATTATTCATGATAATACAAACTATCGAGTAAATCCGTCGAGTAATTTGAAAGCCTATCTCTCAAATTACTTGAACTCGTACAATACAGGAATAAAAACCAACTTCATTAAATGTTATATAAAGAAGTACTGTAAATAACGTAAGATTTATTTAAATTTAGATTTGTAGCCAATTTACAGTATTATATTTTGATGCAAATAATTACTATTCAAAGAACGATATCACTAATTTTAGGAAGTGACACCAGACCAGACCTAATAAAAAGTATATTATTATTTATTATAGCCTGTGTCAGGTCACGGCATATTTATCTTGTCTTTTTAAATAAATTTATTATATAGGTATATTGTATATTACATATGTATTCATGAATAAATATTTATCTTCATTCTTTCTGTGACACACTAATTAAATTGTTCTGTAGACTCTATACCTTGGAGCAATATCTCACACTATCATCCATGCACTAGGTTTCTCTTTAAACGGTGAACTTCTCATGGACGCTCTTGGAGGAGAGACCACGTTTGCGGATGTCCAAGGAGATAATTTTGTGCCTGCTTGCACTTTGGGAGTTGGACAAAAGGCTAGGTAAGTTTCAATTTACTTGACATAATTCTACGAAAATTGTAGTCGGTGTTTATGCAGTGAAGGGTACTGAAGTCTGAAAGTAAAGCAACTATTTAATAATCGCGTATTCGATAATTATCTTTTAGAACTGGTAGGATCTTTTCAACACTGTTTAAATACGGCTAATTACAATAATTATTTAGTTGTATTTTTCAATTTTTAGGCTAACATATGGCCAAGATGTGAACTCATTGAAGTACTTCACCACATGTGGTCTGCAGGAGGGATATGAACCATTTTGCGTGTAAGTAGATTTTTTAAGTTTGTGTTTGCTTTTCTAATTCAAAGTCTGCTTCACTACAACACATTATTCACTACAAAATGTGCTTCAAGATACAAAATAGTAGTGTTATTATGTTTCAATAGAATTCTATTGGATAGCCATGTACGTGTGTTTAGGCTATCGCGATTTATAGGCATAGTTTTTGTTATACAGCGGAACTTTATCAGGCTCTATAAGAAAAATAGACATATAAAAAGTATATATAGACATTTAAAATTATAGACAAATACCATTTTCGACTTAATTATAACCTTATTTCTTTTGAAAACGTAGCGTAGGACGCCCACAGGCGAGTTGGAGTGACGACTTGCGCAAGCCCAAAATGAATCAGAGTGGTGTGCAATGGGAGAGGCCTATGTCCAGCCGTGGACTGCCATAGGCTGATGATAATGATGATGATGATGATGATGATTTCTTTTAAAATGACAATTTTTGCATTAAAAATATACATCCTGTGTCGCACAGACTTTACAAACAAACATTAAACGAACACAAAGAACACCCAGGCACAGGATAACATTTTGTGAATCGGACAAAGTTTTGTATGAACCCACCTACGTGGATATGAATGAGATTCGAACCCACAACACTTGGCATAGTTGAGTAGGCAACCGCTTTAACTACTAGACCTACCTACCCTACCTAAGTACCCTTTATGTGAATTGAAAAACAAATGCCTCTTTCATTATTTTAAAAAATTGATGAAAATGACATCTACAAACAGTAAATACAACTCAAGCAACGGTTTTTTTTCAAGGAAATTTTCTACATAGGGATATGTGTTGACAGGAACATGAAGCGCGACGTCACACATTGGTACACCAAAGATCAGCCGATCTTCGAGAACACAGACGAGATGATCGATACTAGGATTGATGTCACGAGGATACCGGCCGGTTCAGGTAATTAATTTTTACATGTTACATTTTACTAATAAGATAGATCAAAAAATTACAAGGGAGTACTTAAAAATGTCAGATAAGCAATATACTAACGGTAGCCTTACTATAGTCGTCACAAAATAAGAAGCCCGTTTTGACATGTCATCGTGTTTTATAATCAACGACTAATTCATGTTTCTGAGTGTATTTTTTCAATATAAAGTTAAACTTGATGCTTATTTATGATAATCGTTGTGATAGTGTATGGGTAACATAGTAATTAAATAGGATTATGAATTTGGTTTTTGAAATTTTAACACACGAAAAACACGATGACATGTCAAAACGGGCTTCTTATTTTGTGACGACTTTACTTAGGGAAATTTTTTCCAAGCTTCCACGTCTGACTGACTGACAATCTTTTATGTCAACAAACTAACAAAACACTCGAGCACGAATTTAATTAATTTCGGTTGGACTTTTGTGAGAGGGAAGTACCTTCCCGGTTGAGCCGGCCCATTCGAGCTGAAATCAGCGTGGCTCTACTTGGTGAATAAGTATTACAGGGATTTGATATAAGTTTGTTATTTGGCGTTGTCTGATTCATAAATGCTCATTCTTTACCGCTGGAACTAGAAACATGAAATCGTTTCAGCTAATGCTTTTAAGAAAGTAATTTTCGAAATTTAACTCCTCCCGGGTCCTTCAAGCAGGGCGTGAAAAAGCATCTTACTAGGCCGCCATAGTGTGGGTCACCGTGCAGCACTGTCCGTTGTAGCAGTGAGGATGGTGGCCTCCACTTCTGGATTCTGTTCATGCTTTCCATCAGGCAGGGCAGAGTCATTTTGGCAGCTAATATAAAAAAAGGTATGAACACTAATGCAATCGTTTCTTGCAGAAACACCACCATGTCTGAAGATTTCCCACAACACATTCGAAACCATGGAGAAGGCTAATTGGGAGTTCCTGCGGCTTTCTTTGCCTGTCATCTGCCATTCCGAGTTTATTGAGTAAGTTATAATGTTATTAGTAACGAACCAAAGCCATTTTCTATTGTTTTTTTATGAGAGCTGGAGTATGCATCAAGTTCCTATATAACAGATCTCCAGGCTCTCACCCTCCGACGGTATTGATTATATTTATCAAATACATATATAAAAAAAACGTTTCTAAGGATAAAAGGTATAATTATCAAAGTTATCAATAAAAAAAGAGATTTTCTATCATTTCTATTAAGTGTATGTTTTTATTTCCAACTTTAGTGAGGCAGAAAAAGCTCGTCGCTGGGTAGAAATCAAGGAACGCCAGCAGATTCTGAGGAAGGAAGCTGTTGAAGCTCAAATGCCAGCTCACATCGACCAGATCATGAGGAGTGGCTTCACAATGAACGATATCAAAGGTATACTGTACGATTTTGACATCTATTACTAGATAGATAAAACCTAATTTGGTTTGGGAATTAAATATATTTGTTACTTTATGTTTCTGATGGGTTGACGTTTGTTTGGTTCAAACTTGTCTAGTAATATAATAATTGTTATGAAATAGTATAATTTTAGATCTTATTATACCTAAATAATAAGGTCTAATTTTATCCTATGAATGTATTTCCGATGTAATTAAACCAACGCTCGAATTACAATCAAATGCTACATTAGGGATAGCTTGGGTAATAAAAGCCTGCCCTTTTAACCAAATCCAAATCTTTCGCGTTGATTTCTTTCTACAATCCTCAACGCCTCCATTCTCTTGTATTATTGGCTAATAATAAGTTCTGACCACGTGATTTAGCGTTGGGAGAGTTCATTTTTTAGATTTCTGTTCACGTTTACGTTTCTAGAATGGACTTAGTTAAAGGGTCGGTCCTACTGTAAAAGTTTAGGTTATTCATGAAATATATGGTCGGATTTAACGACTTGGAGAGGAAAGCGCCTGGTCCATACTTATTGTATTTTACACTTTATTTACACTAAAAATACACACTATAAAGTACTCGTAAGCAAACTTCAAAAATAATAAAAAATTGTACAGAAGTCATTCTAAAATATTGTCCCTAACATCCTAAATGGCTACTATACAAATAATAAAATATAATTGACAGTGTTGACTTTTAAGTTAATACTTAATTGTTTTTGGTTTGGAATAATAAAACTTCATAATTTTTGCTAGATTTTTCCAACTCTTATATTCATTTTAATATGCCAAAAAAAAACTAGAAAAAAGCCCCACCCTTCCACCCCCTTTTTTAGCTTTTAGTATATTATTTTGCACTTATGACCCACTGTTCCAGCATGTATGCGATATGCCGAAACTATAAAGCTGTTTAAACTTAAGTAAAGTTCCTTCGGCAAATCAAAAGCGACCTTATTTTCTGACCAGTACAGTCGCATATTGCATACGGCTCACCCTCACCAATGCTTTTTTAGTTTTTACCCTTATATCTCCCCGCACCTATAGGTATGACGTATGAAGAAGTTCCTGATGAGGTGGTCACCAGCTCCAAGTCTAAGAGATTGCCTTCACGACCGCCGCGGAAGGGCTCCATACCTAGAGGTGTTATTATACAAAATTATAATTTACAACCAGGTTAAAACACCTAGGATGGTTTGAAGCACACTATTATGGCTATTAACTCTTCTTTTGTAAATAAAATGTATACATAAATATGTATATATAGGTCATATGCATGCATGAAAATATTTTGTGAGACGCAGTGCATCTATCTTAAATTATAACCAAGTGCTAAAAATAATAGCCAAGTGCTTTCTCTTCTTGATATTTTTTTTCTCTTCTGTTATTTTTCATTACATGTTTCTTTTGCTTTGATATTAAGAAAGCAAGGCCAAGAGCCAAATGGTATCTTAGAATTGATATTTTTTCCTAATATACCAAGACGTGCCTTTTTATGAACTTATTAGAAGTTATCATATAAGTTTTATCTGTATTCGTACAGAATTTAATCAAACATATACATTGGCATTATTTTTCGTCTGCTTACAAGACATAAATTTCACTACAATTTTTTTTTTAAAAGACGCTTATTTCGTGAATGTTGTGAAACTATTTTGCATTTAAATACTCATTTTGAGTAATTTATTGTGATTGCTAATGCTATGCTTTTTATTCAGGTCAAGTAAACGGTATGCAACGAACAACTAGCGAAGCTGAAATGGCACATTATGATCTTGGAAACCAAACCTTAGCACCTGATGAAAAGAAGGACAAACGTGGAAGGTCACCTTTTAAGTAAGTTGAAAATATCCTTTTTTTACATATTTATTTATAATGAAATGAAATCATTTATTCTGCAATTAGGTTACATGAACACTTTTGCAAGTCAAACTTTTTTTTTTGAGCACATGAGTTCGGCTTTTCCTTACTGGGCTAGCCCTGAGAAGAAGAAAGAACTGAGAAGAAAGGACGAAACAAACTCAGGGATTACAGTCTCTTTTATTTTTAAAATTAGATTTTATTTAAGACTTTTAAATAAGAGATCTTTAACAATAATTTCAGTAAGCTACACACACATTGGAAACAATCACCGAGCGTAAGCAACGACGCCGCGGTCAGACCTAGATGGGTGACCGTTTGTGGCATGATATGTTATAAGCATTTCCGTGACTCCCGATCCACCGGTCACGTTAAGCAGTCGGTTCCGGTCGGTATCATAAGATAGCAGTCGTAAAGCCTTAGTTGGAGGTCATAAGGCGGCTTATAAACATCCAACAGCAAGATAACGTAGCCACAACGTGTCTTGCCAGTCAACAACCCGCACTCGGCCAGCGTGGGGACTTATGGCCTTAACCCTCTCCTGTAAGAAGACTCACGAGTCTTCTTACACGTCGTGCAGTGGAACATTATGGGTAGTTGATAAATGAAAATTTTGTTCAAATACCTTATTACGCTTCCTGAGCTACGGTGAACCTGCGTTTAAGTACCTATTTAAAAGGCTACCTATTAATTCTATCTGGTGTAGTTCTGGTACGGTCGGTACAATTACTACTAAATAATATTGTTTCGCTTCAGGTTCTTTAGAAGCAAACGAGCTGAAAGTGGAGATCGTGCCAAAACTCGCAAGTCCAAAACGCCAGATCCTTTCAGTGACACCGAAGTATCGCCCGAACGCCACAGAAGACCTCACCCACAGATCAAGGTCTCACAGGTATGTTGAACCTTATCAACAAGGCATAAGATTTATTTTTCATTGTTTATTTTCACTTTTGTTGAACATCCTTTGTTTTGTTTTATTGGAGTTGGAATCTTTTATTTTTTATCAATCAACATACTTAACGTTTTGTCATGATATTTCCATAATGATCCGGGTCATTCAAAGGGGCGTGAAATGGCCCCCACTTTTGGATTTTACTCATGTTTTCCATAAGGCAGAGTGGAGTCACCTTGACAGGCGTAAAACAAAAAAAAATGATCACAGTTTCTGCCACCTAAATTTTAAGGTTCGAATAGTTTCACTGCAACCATTGATACATCAATGACTGCAACTTATTTTTTTTATTACATGATCGAAAATGTTGGATTTTGGTGCATTACAAGCGAGACCTTATTCATATTGAAATTCAGTATCGAAGCCCAAAAGAAAAATTCATACTACAATGCGCGATTATATTCAGTACGATAGCTGTAAGAAACGCGAACAGATCTTTAAATGTTCAAATCTAACATAGGAAAACACTTCTGAGCCTGGGTGTTCTTTATATCTATTTCATGTATGTTTGTAAAATCCTACGCGATACAGGATGTCATTATATATTCCTAAAGAAGGTGTTTTGTCTTTTTTTAAATAAAAATAACTTATACGCAATATGGAGAGATATGACACGAAACTCGATCCTTAACTTTGTTTTAAACCGATCCTATCGATCATTTTATGTTTATGATTATTATTCGATGTCAATCTCATTTCTGGTTTGTTTTCTTCAAGAACTTCATTGTTATTTGTTTTTATCTGATAAAGGCGAATCAAAGGTATAACGGCATGCAACCTCGCGCCAGCCGACCCAACTTATATGGAAGCCAAGTTGGGCTGAATGTAAGTGCTGGCATCATATTCTTGTTATGTAAAACCATGTATAACTAACATAGCGTTGTTGGTGTTTCATACTAATCTAGTAATAATAATACTAGCTTTTGCCCGCAGCTCCGCCCACGTGTTGGTCTATTATTGCGGTAAATAGTAGTCTATTTGTTATTCTGATTTTTCAGCTATATTATTGTGAAGTTTCATCGAAATCCATTCAGTAGTATTTGCGTGTTGCTCACAAACATACAGACATACTCACAATTTTGGCGTTTATAATATTAGTAGGAAGACCATCTTCGACAACACGCGGCTAAGTGCGAATCTAGCCTACAAAAAGTAGTTAAAGTTACTCCTTTTATCATCACTTATCTGTCAGTGAAAATTCCCTCAAAATCTGGCAAGTCAAAACCATACTCTCTATGTATAGATGTCTATACAAACAAAATTAAAGTCTGTGAAAGTATACGACTGCCTCGTTGGTCTAGTGGTTAGCGTATGCGACTGCTAATCAAGAGGTCTCGGGTTCAACTCCCGGGTCGGGCCAAAAAGTGTTTTTGGGATTTTCTTATAAAATTCCTAATAGCTGCCCGGAGTTTGGAAGTGTGGCGGTGATTCATGCCTCGGAGAGCACGTAAAGCCGTCGTTCCCGGTTGCCATGAACATCTATGGCAATCGTTATTGGTAAGTCAGTGCCCTCAAATATACTGACAACTAGTTCAATCTTCGAATTTCAGTTCTCCCTTAAGGTTGCGGAGGTCCGATGCCAGTCGCTCCGTGGAAAAACCGAAATTCAGGTTGAACTAGTAGCCGACCCCAAATAAACTTGGGAATAAGGCTAGGAGGATGCATATGAAAGTATATTTATATATTAAATACGGTATTTACGTCAAACGATCAATTTCAAAAATTATTACTATCTGTTTATTCCGGCTAGTCTCTGAAATGACTGAACCGATTTTGACGGAATTTTTATGTTCAGATAGCTGATGATAGACTACTTCTTGCGGAATAGCTTCGCAACACGAACTTACCCGCGTTGGTTGTTGTATGGGTGCAACAACACCCGGTGTGGGCGGCGGCTCTGTCCGCCCAGAATAGGGCGCGCCTCTGGCGCCCCCAGAGGGTATTGGCGGTCAGAGCCATACGCGGATACCGCACCGTATCTACCGAGGCGGCGTGCGCCTTGGCCGGAACACCCCCGTGGGATTTGGAGGCGGAAGTGCTCGCCGAAGTTTATCGGCGAGTGGCTGACTTCCGGGCGGAGAACGGCTTTCGCCCTCCGCCCGATGACGTGCGCGAGTGGCGCGAAGCCGCTCGCCGAGCCACCATGCAGAGATGGTCGTTCCGGCTGGAGACCCCACGCGCTGGCTTCGCCGCCGTGGAGGCTCTGCAGCCGGTCATCGCGGAGTGGGCAGGGCGGCAGCATGGGACCCTTTCCTTCCGGCTGACGCAGGTACTTTCCGGGCACGGTTGCTTCGGAAAGTACCTGCACTCGGTCGCTAGGAGGGAACCGAGTCCCACCCGCCACCACTGCGACTGCAGTGAGGACACGGCCCAGCACACGCTGGCGGTCTGCCCCGCTTGGGCGGCGCAGCGCCGGGTCCTCACTGCAGTCATCGGAGGGGATCTCTCGCTGCCGGCCGTCATAAGATCGATGGCCGGCAGCGACAGTTGTTTTACCGCGGTCGCAACCTTCTGCGAGGATGTAATCTTGCAGAAGGAGGTGGCGGAGAAGGCCCGGGAGGACGATATCCACTCGGACCCGATCCGCCGCCGGCGCCCCGGGCGGCGGAGGCGCGCATACCTGCGTCTCATGCCGCCCTGAGAGTGGCCGCGGATGGGCGGGACGGGTTTCCCGTCCGTCCGCAGTAGAGGCCAACCGCGAGGGGGCGGCGTCCGTGTGTGACCGGACGCTGCCCAATTAGAGAGTCTAGAGTTGAGATGGTGCCCGCAACAGTGCGGGCAGGCGCCGGTTGGAGTCCAGAAGGAAATCCCCTCCCTGGACTCCTTCCAATACAAAGGCGCAGAGAGGGTCACACCGTGTGGTTTTAGTCGGTTCGAGTCCGACGCACCACCCCGCCGTAACCCCCGACGGGGTGACGGTCCGCGGGGATTTCCACACGTTAAAAAAAAAAAAAAAAAAAATAAAAAAAAAAAAAAAAAAAAAAAAAAAAAAAAAAAAATGGGTGCAACAACACCGCGGGGCACAACTGATCTATAATAAAATAATGTATGTGTTATTTCTGCTGTCTGAAATATGTAATAACGCTACTGCTTTATTTGATACTAAAACATAATTATTTCTCAATCCCAATTTATCTACTTTCTTAGTCCCTGTATACAATTTTACTAATTAGAGTTAGCATACGGCAAACGAGCAATGTCCAAAATGCTTTGCAATATTAAACAGTACGGTGACATCAAAGCAAAAAGTTTAAAAAAATTAAGTTCATTTATCGCAACTATTTGAGCAATCGATCCACAAAATTGATCTATAGCTCTTAAGGTCAATGCTTCTAAATAATTCAATCTCCAGATGGCGACACCGACTCAAGATCGCAAGCAGATGACGACAAGCACTCTCGCCGCGGTCACGACTGAAACGGTAGGCAATGAGATCTTCGACGGAGAGTGCCTGAAACTCATTAATGAGTACTTTTATGGTGTCAGGTATGTTCTTTGTATTTATTATCTAATGAACAAAGTTTATCCAATGATGTGTTATGTGAGTTTCCGTGCTTCAGAGGTCACGTTAAGCAGTTGGTCCTGGTTGTTAAAAGCTTAGTTTTAGGTCTTCCGGCGGCTTAAAAACTTCCAACGGCAAGATTACATAGCCAGCGTGGAGATGTATAGCCTGAACTCTCTCTTGAGACGATCTGAGCGCAGCAATGGGACGTTATGGGTTGTTGATGATGATGAACAAAATTTCTACATAAGTAACTTTTAACAGCCTAAAAATCATATTTCATATGTGAAAAGACAATAGTACAATATGCAATACATGAATTTTGTTTATATTCTGGTTAGTTATACTTCTAGTGAACGTGGATGTATACACACAATATTTTTTTCGTATGATGCTTTATTGCTTAGTTACGAGCTTTTAAAAATGTACTAAAAATGAAGTCATGGATTTTTAGATGCTTATTATCTAAAAAAAACTAAAAGTCATGGTTTCTTATAGTTAGAAAGTTGAAGTTTTTAATTTTTTTGTCGAATTCTAAATTAATTTTTTTTTACGTATAGTATACCGGAAGTGATAATTTCAAATAGTTTTTTGAGTAACTTCGACCCTTTTTATTTCTATTTTTTTCAACTTGATTTACAGCTATAAATGTACTAATTCTTCACAAAAAAAATAGAACGTGAACGCCAATAGTTTAAGACTTAGAGCACATAGAGTACATACACATAGCTATGAGGACGTTCTAAGCAATTTGGTTTTCGCGTTACTGCCTTATTGCCGAGTTACGAGCTTTTAAAAATTCACTAAAAATGATTTAGTGAATTTTTAAAAGCTCGTAACTCGGCAATAAGGCATCATACGAAAAAAATATTGTGTGTATACATCCACGTCTACTAGAAGCATAACTGACCAGAATATAAACAAAATTCATGACCTCACTTTTTTTTTGGTTGTCCGCTTGACGTGAAATGCCCCACATATTAGTACCCTTTGCAATAAAATGCCATATGGCGAAAACGATCAGTTAAAAATATTTATCTTAACTTCACAACTATTATAACTTAGCTGCCTAAATGCTTTCTAATTATTTATTTTTTTATTGTATCTGTCAGAATATTCCCCGGTCAAGATCCGACTCACGTGTACGTAGGTTGGGTAACAACTCAGTACCACCTCCACTCCAAGGACTTCAACCAGAGCAAGGTCACCAAGTCTTCTGTCATTATCACCGATCAATATGACAGAGTTTTTGAGAGGTAAGCTTATACCGATAACTACGTAAGTGAAATAAAGCAAAAAATATTGCGTTTAATTATCAACCTCTCACAGTCCACTGCTGGACATAGACCTGTCCTATTGCACGTTACTCATGGTCACTCTAATCGAATCTTCAATAATGATTATTTTTAAACTTTCGCAACTTTTACATGTACTCATGTTTTCTGCTGTAAACGGGACTTAATCGCGATACTATTAAAAAGGTGAAAAAAGTTTAAAAAGGAAAGCTGCTCGTGACACTATTTGATACTTCAAACAATAGCAGTGAATTATGAAAACAACTAGAGGAAGACTATTGGATTATTACCAAGCAAATCCATATAAGTCCATTACCATAATTATAATAGTGATCAGCCTTCTTAGCCAAGATACAGTTTTTCACGTTCATTCTATTTATACAATAGCTAACGCCACATGCATTGTACGGTAATATTTTGTTTTGACCACGACACTTAGCGTCGAGATTCGTCATTCCCATAAATTTGTTATGTTTCTATTAGCGTTACTTAATATCAACTTTGCTAGAAGGGACTATATTTGACTGTAGGGTTAGATTGTGGTTTAAGTAATAATGTGTATTATTGTGTATCTCTAATGCAGGTCTTTTTTAAAAAGAGAAATGGGTAAATAAGTATTACTAATTGTTCTAAATGACACATACAGATATTTCTTGCCTCTTTAGCGTAAACCGTCAGTCCTGCTACATGGTGCGAGCTGATGAGCTCTACAACGAAGTGATGGCCGAGGCCACCGCCAAAGGAGCCTCTCAAGGAATGTTTATTGGCTGTAGCGTGGACTCCTCGACCGGAATTGTCTCCTTCACCTGTGAAGGGAAAGATACTAGCATCAGGTTCAAGGTACAACATAACTATATTTCTCGATAGTTGTCTGTTGTGTTTCTCGCTCTCTTTTTCCTTCCAATTTATTCATTATCATTGGAGATTTAAAATCTCTTGCTAACTTGATATAATTTACACAATAAGATATCAAATTTCTACTTATTTTATTTCAACTACACATTATTTGACCACTCTACGGTACTCGTCAACTGGTAGAGAATCCTATTCGCAAAATCGCTATTGTACATTTCAAGCATAAGATTTTATAAATTAATTACTAATACATAAGAAAAGTTAACTTTTATTTTTTGAAACACTGCATCTTTTGCTTTCCTTAAAAGAACCTAAAAAATGAATGGCCAAAAGAATAGTTGTATATAATAGCTTGTATAAATGACCACTATTATGGCCGCCTGTCTGAAATATGTTAAACAGAAAAAAATAAATGAAAAATACAGCATTTGTGTTGACGTATTTCGTTGGTGAGTGTGAGACCGGAAGCCCAATGATCATGCCCTATCATCAGAAACATCTCAACAAACCGCCATAGTGTGGGTCACCGTGCTGCATATGTACTAACAATTTAGATGGTAACCTTTGCTCTTGGATTCTCCTCCTGCTTTTCATCAATCAGGATAGAGCTACTTTTATAGACTTTAATATAAAATATAACAAGAAAAAACTAGACATACTTTAATGTGAACATGTAATATTATTTCAGATGGAACCAGATATCAAATTATTCCCAGCTATCTTCGTCGAAGCCACATCTAAAGAAATACTACAGATCGAGCTTGGCAGGTCCTCGACCAGTTTGCCACTATCGGCCGCAGTGCTCCCAACTAGCGACAAGCACGTCATACCGCAATTCCCTCCGAGGCTAAAGGTTCAGTGCTTGAAGCCACATCAATGGGCTAGGGTGAGTGTTACAATTACTGTCTATTCCTTTCATCATCATCAACAGCCTTTAACAGTCCACTGCTGGACATAGGCCTCTCCTTAGAAAGGAGGTTTTGGCCTACTATACCACGCTGGCCAGACGGGTTGGTATAGGGTTGGTTTCAAGTTTTCCTTCTCTTTGCATTGATGTTGTCTTGCGTAGTTTATCCCTTAGTCGCCTTTTACGACACCCGCGGGATGAATAGGGGTGGTGACACTCTGTATTCTTAATCCGTCACCACACTGAAAATGTTCCTGTTCCTTTATGAAATAAGAATACGGAGTGTAACCACCGCTATTAACTCCGCGGGTGTCGTATAAGATGCCTAAGGGAACAAACTTCGCAGGACAACGAAGACAACATTACTGCAAAGACAAGGAAAACTTAAAACAAACTCCATAATATACTAACCTGTCTGGTCAGCGTGGTACATTTAGCCTGAACCTGCGTCGAAGACTCAGAACGTGTTATAATTTTAAGGGGGCGTCCATTAATTACGTGAGGTGTTCTGGGGGTGGGGGGGATCAAGTTAAATCTTTCCAAATCTCACTTAGGGGGTAGGGGGGGTCTTGGTAAATATCACGTAATTATTTTTCATTATTTTATATCATATTCAATATTTTCATTTCATTATTAGACATTTCTAGTACTCAAACCTCAGTCGGTTCAATAGAGACTTTTGATCCTTATAAGAAACAGGATCGATTGGCATCAAAAAAAGTTTTTGTTTAAAATGACCATTTTCTTGCTGGCTGTACATTTTTTCAAAAATCTGTAAATGCAGTTCAGAATGTCTTAAAAAAATATGGATAGTCTTCTAAAAGCGTTTTCCTCTAACTATAACGGTTAAGGTTCCTACCCTTACTGTCCCGTCTCAAAAATTCACCCTGTATACTTAGTGTGAATCAGATGATTATAGAATGTTGTTGTTTTAGGTGCCAAACCAATCGCTTCAAGTACATGCTCTGAAGTTATCAGACATCCGCGGTTGGTCGATGTTGTGTGAAGACGCTGTCTCCATGCTTGCTTTACATATTCCCGGTAATTATACTTTTTTATACAAAGCGATCTACTCCCTAACTGTTGAAAGCACTTTGAACACTATGAGTTTGTTAATTAAATTATAATTTCTGTGCAGAGGAAGACCGCTGCATCGACATTCTGGAGCTGATAGAAATGGACAAACTGCTCAGTTTTCATTCGCATACCCTCACACTCTACGCAGCTTTGTGTTACCAGAGTAACTACAGGTAGACAATATATTGTTACTGAAAATTCTACCATTTTAGTAGAAATTTTAGCTTATAAATTTCGAGTAGGTGCAGGTACTTATATTTAAGCTAGACGAATTAATTGAAACCTTAAATCCTGAACGTATTTTTACGTTTCCTTTATTCAGTCTTTTTTATGTAGTAAATAAATAAGATGAGCCTCGAGGTTTCCGCGATTTTCGTTGTACTTTTACGCAACTGCGGGGCGAGACGTTTTCAGGCACTTTCCAAACGTTACATGAATGACCCTAATTCCACGGTTTCTAAATGTCATTTCTTTTGCGAAGAACCCGCAACAAACTTCATAAACTACTCCTTTTAAAAGAGCAAATTTATAATTCACGTGTACATTATTTTTTAAATATGCATCTACATCTGATACCGTAAAAAATCAAAGAAAATGAGAAAGCTTGAAACTTGAATTTACTTTCCAACGTTCCAGGGCTGCCCATGCACTTTGCCAGCACGTGGACCAGAAACAGCTTCTCTACGCAATCCAATCTCAATACATGTCGGGACCATTACGTCAAGGGTTTTATGACCTCCTCATCGCCTTGCATTTAGAGTCACACGCCACAACCATGTAAGTATTTTCTTAAAATCTAATAGTTTTGGTAATCTGTGCATGTTTGTATTTCTTTTTATTATTTTTTTACTATCGTTTTATTTGGAATTTTGTGTTCTTAATTTTATAAATGATAAAACTCCTGTTTTACCAGTCATTTTTTATTGAACCCCCTTAAGTGTAAAATTTATAAACAAAGCATCAGCTCCCAAAATTTCAAGTTTGTAACTGAAGTCTCAGGCTGTCCGTTGATTAATCAGTCAGTCAATTAAGGCAACTAATTCATATGATTCAAATCGGGTACATACAGGTCACAATATAGTGTGGAATTATAATCTGACTAACTTACCTGACTTTACCTTTGTACATTCTAGGGAGGCGTGTAAAAACGAGTTCGTGATACCTCTCGGCCCAGAATTGAAGGCATTATACGAAGAGCCCGACATGGGCCACAGCTTGAGGTCTCTGCAGACAGAGAGTGTACGACCACAGATGAAGATGACAGATATTGCGTAAGTATACATTTCATAATAAAGATATATGTGTGTTAGAACGGTAACAACTGGAAATCAATTATCTCTGCCTACCCTACTGAAAAATAAGCGTGATTTTATGTATCTATCTTCTTCCGAGCCTTTATTCCCAAGTTTATTTGGGGTCGGCTACTAGTTCAACCGGTTTTACCTGAATTTCAGTTTTTCCACGGAGCGACTGGCATCGGACCTCCGCAATCCTAAGGGAGAACTGAAATTCGAGGGAAATTCGAATATTTGAGAGCACTAACTTCCCAATCACGATTGCCATAGATGTTCATGACAACCGGGACCGACGGCTTTACGTGCCGTCCGAGACACGGGCGTGAATAGCTGCCAAACTTCCAAACACCGGGCTGCTATTAGGAATTACCTTAGAAAAACCCAAAAACACTTTTTGGCAAGACCCGGGATTTGAACCCGAGACCTCTTGATTAGCAGTCGCATAACCACTAGACCAACGAGGCAGTTTTATTTACAGAATTTTATGTATCTATGTTTAACTAATTTGAATATTAAATCTTAACAGAAGTATAGATTACAATATATACTGTCTCTGACCCAAAAATCCCCGGTATGGTTAAAGGTAATCGCACACTTATCAGAAACGAACGCGTCGAACGAGCCGAACGAAACGAATTTTAGAATTCTTTATATGAAATCTCATGAAAACTCGCACACTTACCCGCGTCGAATCGTCCGCATCTGGAAGAACCCCAGAAATCCTAAACGAGTTCGGATGACGTCATAAAATTCTGCGCGGATTATGCGGTCGCCTCGATCGATGCACTCGCATTCTATCAGTTGCGTATGACAGAGCAACGCACGAGTACTATTTCTTGAAATGATTTCTTCGACGCGGTCGATGCTTTCGGCGCGGTCGATTCTTATATATGTGCGGATGCGGATAAGGCCTTGACTTCGGTTCGTTCGGCGCGTTCGGCGCGGATAAGTGTGCGTTCACCATAAAATTGACAGTTAATTTAAGACGTATACGTAAAGTTTAATGACAAATTGACATACAGCCAAATCATCTGATATATATATTCTGTCTTCAGTGAGAGCATAACGGACATCAGTAACCTGTACTCGCCGTACTTTCCGCTGGAGGTAGTGCGCGAGTTCGTTATGCAGGCGCTGGCCGAGGCCGTGGAGACCAACCAGGTGCACAACAGGGACCCCGTGGGGGGCAGCAATGAGAACTTGTTCTTGTGAGTACCGACTGAAACGCAGAAAAACAAATATTTGTCGATCACACAGACATTTGTTCCGGCCCAGGAATCGAACCCGAGACCTCTTGATCAGCAGTCGCATACAGTAACCACTAGACCAACAAGGCATTCAATAATAATAATATCTCTAGAATAAAAATATATACAAAAACTATTTAAACAATGTCGAAAGCAAAAGGTTGTATAAAAAGAAATATTAATATTTCAGTTTGAATATCTACGTTTGTAAGTCTTATGGTCTAAGAGCAGTTGCATAAAAGAAAAGTTTTATTAGAAATACTTAATATTATACTTTGCTAAATCAGTACCTCTTGTACTATGTCTTTAATGGCTGACTTTTAAAATGTTTATTTTTTATATCTTAATCTCGTATTGACTCATAGCAAAAATATGTGATCGTTGAATTGAGTGAAACAAAGTGATGTATAATTTGTTAAATGTACAAAAAAACAAGTAAACTTGGTAAAATCAGTTTTAGAATTTTTTTCTTTTTTTCCTAACACATATTTTTAATGTTACAGGCCTCTCATTAAGTTGGTGGACCGTCTCCTGTTAGTCGGTATGATGCGTGATGAAGATGTGGAGAAGCTACTCATCATGACCAACCCTGAAACTTGGGACCCTACGTTTGATAAAGGTGAATCACTGTTTCATTTTTTCATTCATTCATTAATTCAGTCATTCATTCACATGGTTCATCAAACAGCTTTCACTTTTAAATTTAAAAACAATATTTAGAGCCTAATTAAGGGAGGAAAGCTCTTAATGTAGATTATTTTTGTAGCTCTATTGCTTAGAAGCAATACTAAGTAGGAACACGTGTTGAAGTATCATATCGTGTCTACTGAAGGTTGCTATGATGTCTTCCAGTACGTGGTTGTTGCTACAGAACGTATTGGACCTTTGGGCCGTCGTCATCATCATCAGCCTATCGCAGTCCACTGCTGGACAGAGACCTCTCCCATTGCATACCACTCTGATCGGTTTTGAGCTTTTCGGCCGTCTTCTGTGCGAGCAATTTACACCGTCCACTACCACTTCTACACTTTTGCTAAGTATTAAATGATCCAGAACCATCTTATTAGACCGCACCTGTGTAGGTCTCCATGTTGCATTCATGCTTTCCATCAGACAGAGTACATAGAGTCTATTTGGCACTCTCATACAAAGGTCCTAACTGTAATCAGAGTGTTTTATGTAAGTATTTTTTACTTTTACTTGCAGAAGGCAAAGATGAACACCGCAAAGGTCTCCTCCACATGAAAATGGCGGAGGGCGCTAAACTACAAATGTGTTACTTGCTACAACATCTTAACGACATACAGTTAAGGCACAGGGTAGAGGCTATCATCGCATTTGCACATGACTTCGTAGGAGATCTGCAGACTGACCAGCTGAGGTGAGAATCTGGTGCTTTGTGGAACATTTCAGTAAGAATAACCGTTTTCCTCAGTTTCGAATTGATGTTTATTTTTCAATGCTTCTTTCTTTGATGATGCGTGGTGTTAACTGTTGGCAAGAGATAAACAAGTTGATAGTTTAGAAAATATACAGAACACTAGCTTTCGCCCGCGGCTTCGCCTGTGTGTATCTCGATTATTGCAATAAAAAGTAGCCTATGTGTTATTCTGATATATAAGCTATATAACTAAAGTTTCATCCAAATCCGTTCAAGAAGTTTTTGCGTGAAAGAGCAACAAACATACATACATACATACTAACTTTCGCGTTTATAATATTAGTAAGAATTATTATTTTAAAATCACTTTCGTCAATTTTTTCATTCAAAATTATCGTTTTGAAAGAATGATATAAAGTATGTACATATTTAATTTGACCACAGTGTTACCTACCTTGTTATCATTTTAATTTATCTAAAATATAATAACATTTGGTACACATGAACTATTATAATTGAATGTGCAGACGTTATACGGAGATAAAACAGTCGGACCTGCCCAGTGCTGTGGCCGCCAAGAAGACGAGAGAGTTCCGCTGTCCACCGCGGGAACAGATGAACGCCATTTTGAGTGAGTTGCTATTGATAAATCTAATTGATATCGATTCAAGATATAAATCATATTTTTAGTAAAAACAATAATAACAATGAAATTCTTCTAGACTTCTCTCTCTAAACAAGCATTGTTTATCTGACATCAACTAATAACCTTCTAAATATATAAAGCTATTATCAAAATTTCTACAATTTTTATTGATGTTAAAATATTTCTCTCAGGTTTTAAGCACTTAGAAGATGAAGACAAAGAGAACTGTCCATGCGGTGAAGATTTGATCGCAAGAATGAATGATTTTCATGAACATTTGATGGGGCATGTCTCTCTCAACGCTCTGCAAGAACCTGACGGACAGGTAAAATCATTCATCATCATCAACAGCCTTTAACAGTCCACTGCTGGACATAGGCCTCTCCTTAGAAAGGAGGTTTTGGCCTACTATACCACGCTGGCCAGACGGGTTGGTATAGGGTTGGTTTCAAGTTTTCCTTCTCTTTGCATTGATGTTGTCTTGCGTAGTTTATCCCTTAGTCGCCTTTTACGACACCCGCGGGATGAATAGGGGTGGTGACACTCTGTGTTGTTAATCCGTCACCACACGGACAGAAAAATTAGAAAAATCATTCATTCATTGAAAAACATAATTCTTTCACAGTTTGGAAATATTGATGTACATTTTATTGTTATACAGGAACTTACGGAACCGGAGGCTAAGACAGGTGCTTTCAGTAAACTATATAACATTATAAACACTGTAAAGGAACTAGAAGAAGAAGCCAAGGTAAATATTATTTTTATGTTATTGGTAATTAATACAATGAAATATAAAGGTATTTAAATATTCAATTCGGATTGTCCTACGATTCGATCAAATTCCACAATCAAATTGACTCTATTCTTTGAAACGAAGCACGACAGCCTCCTGTCTCATGCTCACCAACTACTGTCACTGTTGGACTACCCTTCTGGCAGAGGGTAGTACTGCCCCTGTCGACCCGACCCAACCGGGGGCTGATATCGTATTGATAGTATTAGCGTGAAAGAAATTATTATTAAAATTTTACAGTTTTGCGATTCTACGATCCTGACTGGTTTTTGACCTAAAAGTTCAGAGCTGTAGTTCAAAACGCAAATTATTTCATTAAAACTACATTCATAGATTACTGATTTTTATTTTTAAATAGGGGATGGAAGAGGAGCCCAGAAAGACTCCCGAGGAGAAGTTCCGCAAAGTTCTGATACAAACCATTTTCAACTGGGCAGAGGAGTCGCAGATCGAAACGCCCAAACTTGTCAGAGAAATGTTCAGGTAAATAAACTGTTCAGTTTGATGAGTTAAAAGTTCTGAAGAATTGATTAAAAAAGATGCTAAAGATTGCCTGATGTCTTCGAAACATTAAACAGATGTTTTAAGTTATAGGCCAAGAACTCTCTCTTAATGAGTGTTCTTAAGTTGTGTTGTACAACATATAACATACCTAAGTAAAATACGAAGCTATAAAACTAAAAGGATTCATTAAATCTTGACCCGTGATAGAACGAAATATGTCAACAATGCCAACTCAAATTAGACTGATCATTTCATACAAAATAATTCTAACGAAGCCATGTCTAATAATGCAAAACCAGTTATTTGAACATTAATTCTAATAAATTTTCTTCCAGTCTACTCGTACGCCAATACGATGCTGTAGGTGAATTGATTCGTGCTCTTGAGAAGACCTATGTTATCAATGCAAAGACCAAACTAGACGTGGCTGAAATGTGGGTGGGTCTGAGTCAGATACGAGCACTACTCCCTGTACAGATGAGTCAAGAAGAAGAAGAACTGATGAGGAAGAGACTCTGGTACGTTTTGTTTTTCATGGTTTTAACTATGAAAGAAAATAGGTCTTAAGTAACTGATTTTTTATTGTTATTACAGGAAACTCGTCAACAATCATACTTTCTTCCAGCATCCAGATTTAATTAGGTAATATTATTTTTATATACTTGTAACCTACGTCCTTTTTGCCCCTTTAGACTATCCTGGGTACTTAACTTCATTTAAATCCGTGCAGTTTTGAGCTTATCACAAACACACAGATAGACAGACCCAGCTGAGGACATTATTTTATAATATGTAGTAAAATACTAACTTTTAATGTGTTGTCTTTATTTTTTCTTTTACCTCTGATTTTGCTTTTCTGATGTAGCAATTTGAAATTATATATTTTTATAAACACTTCGTGCATTATATTGTGCATGAGTCGGACTTAATGCCATATGGCATTTTCCACCACTCAATCTTTTGAAATGCTTGTTTACCAGAAAAACGATAATTTTAATTTGCAGGATATTAATATCTTGTATATTATTATTAATATAGTACAAATGATCATTAATACAAAATTTTAATATCTACTTTTCACTTTACTTTGGGTATAAAAGTGTACCTGTGATTAGAATTCTTCGATCAATAAAAGTACTAGATTATGGATCAGTAACAAAAATAAGACGCTCAAGTGGCCACGTTTGCACACACGTAAACATCTTCATTTCTTAGAAAAAAGTTTAATTATGTTAACGACTTCAGTTTATTATAAACCTTAATGCCTTAAACATAAGGCTTAATTACTATTGCAAAATATATTTATTTAGGTTCTTTCGTCAGAGAAAGAATATTATGGAATAAATTTAAAAGTTCGTTTGAAAATAAAAAGTCATCAGTACAAAAATATTTATTTTAAAATGATACATAAAGTCTAAGTTATAAGGTTAAAAACATTTTGTTTACAATCTCATACTTATTGTATTATGGAACTAGAGTTATTTCTTGGTATAACATTTAAATGCTCAGAACACAGTAAGTATTGAAAGACGTAAGAGTTGCCGAATATATTTGTTATACGTTTGTTTTGTTTGGTGGCAAATAATTTTGACCGATTCAAAAAGTAGTAGGTACTATTTTACTTTGCCGTTATTACAACAAATAGGTAATATATACAAATAAATAAAATGGTAGTGTCTGTTTGTAATATTAAAATAACAGCTTTTTACTAAATGCATATGTATGTATACACGGTACATATGCCAAATTTTTTTTTACAATTTTTGTCTGTCTGTCTGTTTGTTTGTTTGTTTGGGTAAACTCTGGAACGGCTGGACCGATTTCGACAGGACTCACTGGCAGATAGCTGATGATATAAGGAGTAACTTAGGCTACTTTTTTTAGATTAGCTTTGCCCCGTAACAGGGGTACAACGGGTAACACCGCGGGGCTCAGCTAGTAAAAAATAAAAAGTAAAAAAAAATGAAAGGAATGAAGAAATATGTTTTCGGTGTATTCTTTATACAGAAGTAATTAAAATACTAATGTAGGTATAATTACCTTTAAACAGATTCGGCTTGTTATAAAGCTGTCTTTTAGAAGTCATTTTTATGCGAGCGGTTTCTTTTTTACAAATATAATGTAATCTTACATCAATGATTTTTTCTATAATAAATTTAATTAGGCCTATTTTATGTCTGTGTTCGTTTCTTCCAGAGAACAAATCCTTTTCAATATATTTGTTTAAAACATTTACACATATAAACTTTTTAACATAATTTTTTTACAACACTACTCCATGCATTCCCTGTTCAAGAATAGGCAATGTTTGATACAATAGTTGATGCGTTGTAGCAAACATTGGCCGAGCAATTACAATATTAGTTAATTGTATCATATTATTTATATTTACTATATAATTCTGTTTATTATTTTAAGAAAAACCTTGAATGATATAAACTTAGCGAAAAAAAATATATTCATTCCAAAACCTTGATGTTACGGTGGTTATTTAGACAGTTTTTGAACGAGCACTGCGGCATTTTTACGTCTTAATGTTGGCTATGATTGGACTATACTAATTTGAAATAAGACCACAAAATTATTTGTGGTCTTATTTTTCGGGCCGTTTTTGAAGCGCTTATCGGGAATCTAGTACTATTTGTGATCGAAGTTAGAATTATCAATAGTTATCATTAATGCCAAATATTTTGTCCGGGTGAAAGATTTGAACTCTGACTATAAATGCGACTGCACGGTGGTCCAATAGTTTATGGGGTAGCCACGCCACCACTGCCCTATTTGATCCACAAATCTGAGTCTGGGTGTTCTTTGTGTCACTTTCGTGTAAATTGTAAAGACCGTCGGGACACAGGATTTATGTTCCTAATGCCTTTTTTTATAAACAAACTAAAAAAGAATCACGTAAATAGGATAACAAATCCCAGCCTAATCGGTGTACATACATAAAATAATATATAATTTTAACAAAAAGGAACCGATTTCAAAGAAAAACTATTCCAAGTACCTAAATCGCGACAATTGTGCCTATAATATTTGAGGAGTTCTTTCGATTTCCTTGGGATCCCATCATCAGATCCCGATATGGTGATGATGGGACCACCTGTAAGCTATGCCCATTCCAATGCAAAAATAATTTTTGAAATCGGTTCATAAACGACGAAATTATCGTAGAACATAAAAAAAAAGTTTCCGACGAATAGAGAACTTCCTCCTTTTTGAAGTCGGTTAAAAATACCAATTAATTTAAAAACTTCCTCCTTTTTGGTTTAAAAAAAAATGAGGTGACTATAATACCATGTGTATGTTGTTAGAGTGTTGCGCGTGCACGAGAACGTGATGGCGGTGATGATGAACACGCTGGGGCGGCGCGCGCAGGCGCAGTCCGACGCGCAGCCCACTTCGCAGCCCGTCGCTGAGGACACCAAAGAAAAGGTTTACTGCCTTGCTTTTTTTTTATTTTGTACGTATTTAAGGTAGTAGAGCCACGATGGTTACAACACCAATGGGCCGGCTGGGTACTACAGAAGACCAACATAAAAATTATAGCAATCGTACTGTTGTATTTCGTCGTTGAATTCGAGACCGGAGACACAATCAAATACAGAATCATCCCACTAACGGCCATCGCAAACTGGGCGACTTGTCGCCGCGTCTTGTCACCGTGACAAGACGCGGCGTCGTTGTTTCTTAGGGCGTCTCTGACGCCTAGTGTGCGGAGCTTAGAGCAAATTATATGAAGCCTGTCGTCGCGTCAAGTCGTCGAGAGCTGTCGCTGTCGCGTGTCGCCTAGTGTGCGTGTAGTGTTAACCGCCATAGCGTGGGTCACCATGTTGCATTGTGTAAACTCACAATAAGGATAGTGGCCACCAATCTTGGATTCTGCTCATGCTTTCCATCAGGCAGAGGGGCGTCATTTTGACAGGTTCATATAAAAAAAAACTATTCAAACATTCACACTCACGTAGTACGTTTTCTATAGAAACTTTGATTATTTTTTTACTTTATCGATTAAAATTTTTATTATTAAGGTTAGAGTTAGTCCATAACTGTCTTTTTTTTACTGCCTTGTTGGCCTAGAGGTTAGCGTATGCGGCTGCTGATCAAGAGGTCCCGGGTTCGATTACCGGTTTGTTTCGGAGTTTGGGTGTTTTTTAAGTATGAAATGTATTTATTAAAAAAAAAAATATGTTTATGCATTTATATCAGTTGTCTAGTCTCCAAAGTACAAGCTTATCTCTGTCACGGCTAGGCCTATTTTAACTAGAATTATTTTTATTCTGAAATGCAGACTAACTTCGCCTTCGGCGTTACCCGCAGTTGTTGGAAAGGTACAATAACAACTGCGGATAACAACGCAAAGGTCTACAAGTTCGTTTATAAATCTTCTACTACAAAACTCTGCATACTACAGAATATAACCATGCCAGAAATACAACATTAATCCAAACTATAATGTTCCCAGGACACTTCTCACGAGATGGTCGTAGCCTGCTGTCGTTTCCTGTGCTACTTCTGCCGCACTGGCCGTCAGAACCAAAAAGCCATGTTCGACCACTTCGACTTTTTACTCGAGAACTCCAATATTCTTCTCGCCAGACCATCCTTGAGGGGCTCCACTCCTCTGGACGTAGCGTATTCCAGTTTGATGGAGAACACGGAATTGGCGCTGGCTTTGAGGTAATTTATATAACAACAACAATTTTAACAATATGGGTCACACCATAGTGCGTTGTTCACAATGAGGGTGGTGACTACTTTTGGGTTCTCCTCATGCTTTTAATTAGGCTTAATAGAGTCATTTTAGCAACTGAATCCTAAAAAAAACTAAACGATTTAGAAGTTCTTCTAGAAAGACTTATCACAAATGGGTCTCGCTATGTTAAGAACGGTCACCCATCCATAGATTGACCTGGTTGGGATTGCTTAACTTTGCATTATAACTTACGACTTTTTTATATATAAGGTTGCCAAAGTGACTCCACTCTGCCTGATGGAAGGCATGCTTAGAAGACTAATGGTCACCAAACAAATTGCAAATGCCAATGCAGTATGGTGAACACTTACCGAGGATAAATCTAACATCATCATGATCAACAGCCTATCTAACATCATCATGATCAACAGCCTTTAACAGTCCACTGCTGGACATAGGCCTCTCGTTGAAAACCACGCTGGCCAAACGGGTTGGTATAGGGTTGGTTTCAAGTTTTCCTTCTCTTTGCATGGATGTGGTCTTGCGTAGTATAATGTGCGTAAATCTAACAATATCATTGAATTATTTTGTCAGAGAACACTACTTAGAGAAGATTGCAGTGTACCTGTCGCGGTGTGGACTGCAAAGCAACTCGGAACTGATCGAAAAAGGATACCCTGACCTCGGATGGGATCCAGTCGAGGGTGAACGATATCTGGATTTCTTACGTTTCTGTGTCTGGGTAAGACTATTTGAAAATTATTGAACTACCAGTTAAAAGAAAATATAGGTCCAATGTATCTATATCTTCATTTTTAGTCTCCAATATAAAAAATAATCTAGGATGCATTAAAATACTGAAATGAATACGGGTAAATTCAGTATTATAATCATTCTTACATTTTTTAGGAGAGCAAATGGCGCATATTTAGACCTTTTGCAGACTTGCAATTAAGAGTCATTTTCGTATAAAATGCTTAAGATATCAAATTTTTTATATACAGGTGAACGGCGAGAGTGTAGAAGAAAACGCGAATTTGGTCATCCGACTCCTGATCCGACGTCCAGAGTGCCTGGGTCCAGCTCTAAGAGGCGAGGGAGAAGGTCTACTGAAAGCCATCGTCGACGCCAACAAAATGAGTGAGAGGATCGCAGACAGAAGGAAACTCAGAGAGATCGAACAGGAGGGTGATGTTAGTGTAAGTTGTTTCTTTGCCATTTCATTCTTCACCCCCCCTACCTGTGACTAAAAGAGGATACCACCATTTTAGTTGGAAGGTATTGTACTAAGTCAGGTAACAATTTGTCTAATAAACGTCGAAATTTGGATGTATAATATCACTTGGAGTATTACTAATATAGTATTTCTTAATTTATAACTTTGCGGATCATCTAATCACCGAGTTTTACAAATATATGGGTAAAAAACTATGGGGGTAGCATGTCGTTGGGTCCCGGTTGTCATGAACATCTATGACAATCGTTATTTGAAAGTTAGTGCTCTCAAATATGACTAACTTCTGGTTCTACCTTCAAATTCAGTTCGCTATCAGGATTGCGGAGGTCTGATGACAGTCGCTCAGTGGAAAAACTTATATTTAATTGTATGAGTATTAAAGTTATGGAATAAAAGAGAGCCCAGTGTGAGTCGTTCAGCGTTACAATTTGCCCGAAATCTTGACCAATCAGAGCGACAAACGTGGTCACCGACGAGATTGTTTTAATGGGAAATAAACTCGTAGTGAACTACTACTACATTTTATATACTTATAAAGTTTATATTAGTTTTACTAAAGTGGTATTATCGAAAGAAATTATCTAAAAACGCTTGTGTATCGAGATGCTTCAAAATATCAATATTTAAATGTTCTTGGACGTTCTTAATGTACTTCAGCTATAGTAACATGCGAGCAAACTAAGCTTTTATTCATTTAAATAATGCTTTCTATAATGGTGTTTATTATTTTATTTTATACCGCTTCTAATATACTGTTCTTAAAATTCATGCTTTTTGAGTTTTGAAAATTAATCCCCACAGTCACAACTTTAAATAATCAATACTTAAGAGGCCGGCGTACGACACTCGAAACTGAAGGTTGAAATTTGTTCCTAAAATATTGCTGTCTCTGTTTGACAAAATACAACGTAGATACGAGTGCACCGCTGTATGTGTGTATGTAGATTGACATTCATTCGTAGTAATTCGGACTCTCTCGTAGAAGGTTCGGCTATCATTATTTGACTGACACGAATCACACACATATTGAAATATTTTTGATGCGATAGCACTACTAATTGCTTGAAATTTGTGAAAATATGGATGTGTTTCGTAATATCGAAAATCATGAATGAAAACTCAATATTTTTTTGATTTATTTTGTGTAAGTAAGTAGTAGCATAATAATATGAGATATGTTATTGATGAAACAATATTAGAAATATTTCTGTTTTTAAGACAGAAAAAAACAAAATGGAAACATGACATATACAATGTAAAATATGTAAAATTTAATTTGATTATATTTTATTCTAGATTAGTTTATTTTTAAAAATAAAGACGTTATAACCTAAATAAATACAGTCCAAGTCCGAATATCAACATATCATCGTGGAAATATGTTGATACTGCAAATGATCTTGGTATACCGTTTGTATGGACAATTCAGCCTCCGGGGGCCCCTTAAACACTTATGAATACATAGATACTGTTATTCTTGATACGTGCTTTACTTGTTTTTTTACGTTTTTTCTGTCTGCTTTATATAACTACTCAAAATTATTTTCTATAGCATTATTATTTATAATAATACAGTTAGTAAAATATATAAAGAAAACTGAATATTTACGAACATGTTGTTTATTAAGGTATTTTATTTCACTGTAGAAAAAGATTGTTTTACAAGTACATTTCGTTTAGCGAGATGTGTGTGTGTGCACTGCACTGCACATAGTTATATTTACATCATCGAAAATAATTTTATAAAATCGAAATAATTATATAAATATAAGTATTTTTGAATTCAATCTATAATTTCAAATTTAAGGCTAAATATTGCATTGCAAAACTTACACACTTCTGCTTATATGTGCACTACGTATACCCCCAATCTAATTTGAAATTAAAAATTTATACCTGTACCCCCCAGTTCAGCCACCCCCTCCCCGAGTCTGACGAAGACGAGGACTACATCGACACGGGGGCTGCTATCCTGAACTTCTACTGCACGCTCGTGGACCTGCTGGGGCGATGTGCGCCTGACGCCGCGGTCATTGCACTCGTGAGTTTCTTGTCTTCTATTTAGAACGTAAAGTGGGTCCACCCCTATTCGACCTCGTACCTGCGACCAAGGGAGCAGACTACACAACAAAGGATATTAAAACTTGAAACAAACCACCTACCAACTGGCCAAATTAGCATAGTGTTAAAACTGTGGTGACTTCCACATACAGTGAAAAACGAATAACATACAACAGTGCCATCTACCGAGGAAGCATTGAACTACGAAGAAAAACACGTAACGATCGATACGGAGTAACTACTAATCCTGAATCGCGAAAGTGACATTCTCGCGCCGATTAGCATATATACAACATCCCAACATCAAATGTTGGGCAGTGGCCCACCAGGCATGATCACCTCGCCTGGTCGGAGGTTCCTGCCTTTGTGTTGGAGGAACACGACACCTGTTCCTCTACAAAACTTTTGTTCGCATTTGCCAACTGCCTCTGTTTCACAGTGGTAGTGTATGTGACTGGTATGCTTGAGGTCTCGGGTCCAAGGTCGGACCAAGTGTTGGTATGTTCTACAAATATTTCTTTTGGAATTTGTATATCATCTGTATATAATAGTATGTAGTAGTTACAAAAAAGAGTTTAAAAGTATTCTATCAGTCAATCTGGCTTTCATAGTGGCCTTGTTGGGCTAGTGGTTAGCGCATGCGACTGCTAATCAAGAGGTCTCGGGTTCGATTCCCGGGTCGGACCAAATGTTTGTGTGATCCGCAAATATTTGCTTCGGAGTTTGGGTGTATTCTATGTATCATATGTATGTATTTCCAAAAAAATATATGTTTATGTATTCATATCAGTTGCCTACTTACCCTTAACCGCTTAATTGCAATTGTCATGATTATTTCCTAAAATATAATTACAAGCTCTGCTTAGTTTGTGACTAGATGGCGTTGTTTGTAAAAAAATGCCCGAAATATTTATTTATTTATAGTACACGCTCTGCTTAGTTTAAAGCTAGACGGCATTGTGTATTATTATTGTCCGAAATATTTCTATATTTTATTTTTGCCCAGCTGTGGACTACTAGAAGGCTGTTGATGATGAATAGTTAAACGAAAGAGAATGCCACACACTAATATTATAAACGTGAAAATTTGTGTGTGTTTTTCACGCCAACTTCTTCATACCTATCTTTGTTTATATTGTAGGGTAAAAATGAATCGCTACGAGCTCGCGCTATTTTGCGTTCCTTAGTACCTTTGGAGGACCTTCAGGGCGTGCTTAGTTTACGATTCACTTTGAACAATCCGGCTGCTGGAGAGGAGCGTCCTAAGTCTGGTAAGTTTTAGTAATTATTATTCCTTTTTGGCTTATTAGGAAAATATATTTATGAACCTGCCATAGTGAATCTACTCAGCCTGATGTAAACCATGAGTAGGATTCAAGAGTGGTGGTCACCATACTAATAGTGAGTGCACACAATGCAGCATGGTGACCCACACTATGGCGGCCTAGTGAGATGATTCTGCATCTTTAGGCCTCCGGTCTCGTACTCACCAACGAAATTCAACAACATATTATTATGAATGCCGACATTTTAATACAATTTTGAATAAAATGAATGAAATACTGGTGATAATAAGCGTTAATTTAATATGTAAATAGTCCCTTTGCAAGTTAAAATAATAGTCAAGTAATTTGAACATGTTTAACATGTTCAAATTACTTTATAATTTTATTTCAATATATTTCCAAAACAAACACTCAAATCAACACAATATAATTCAATACTTTTTTATTTGATGAATAAAATCAAGAATATATTTATATTTTTTAATAATTTTCATCTAGCTAAATATTGTAGCTTAAGTTACATTTTCAACTACGTCCTCAATTTCTTAATTACATACATTTCATTATATTCACAGATATGCCATCAGGCCTAATCCCCGGTCACAAACAGAGCGTTGGACTGTTCTTAGAAAGAGTATATGGTATTGAAACACAAGAGCTGTTCTACAAGCTACTAGAGGAGGCCTTCTTACCTGATCTGAGGGCGGCCACCATGTTGGATAGGGTAAGTATTTTCGAAATTAATTTCCTATTTACAACCCTTTTTCTTACCTTCCCACCCTTGTCATAGTTTTATTTAGGGTCCGCGTAGAATTTTCCTTAGTAGAGCCACGCTGATTTCAGCACGAATGGTCCGACTTGATCGGGGCAGCACTACCCTCACACAGAAGACCATCCTAATAGCATTGGTAAGTTATAGATCGGAGACCTGGAGAATGATGCAGAAACATCTGACCATGGTCACCTGGGTCACCCTCCTGCATTGCCTACCCTCACAATGAGGACGGTGTCCCCTACTGCTGGATTCTACTATGCTTTCTATCAAGCGGAGTTTTTTATAAAAAAAAAAACTGTAGCTGGATACCGGAACCGCTTAATATAAACCTCTGAATGTAGGTTTTATGTCATTCCCACAGAATGATGGTTGCGAATCTGACATGGCGCTGTCCATGAACCGTTACATCGGCAACTCTATCCTGCCTCTGCTGATCAAACACGCGTACTTCTACAACGAGGCGGAGAACTACTGCAGTTTGTTGGACGCCACGCTCCACACAGTATACCGGTCAGTGATGTACTACGCATCTTTACTTCACTTTAATTCAATATTAGCTGAGTCAGTGTTACCAGCGATATTGGTTGTAAACGCGAGCGATAAATTAGATATTTCGATTCAGTGAAGTTGCTATCATTCATCTTCAATTTCCAGATTATCAAAGAACCGCATGTTAACGAAAGGTCAACGTGAGGCGGTGTCAGACTTCTTGGTTGCACTCACGTCAGCGATGCAGCCCTCCATGTTGCTGAAGCTATTGAGGAAACTAACCGTAGACGTGTCAAGACTCTCCGAGTATACCACTGTGGCCCTTAGAGTGAGTATTTGTACTAGATACCTAATATTTTTTTATTGTTTTATCATTTGCGAGCCGCGAGCAAAAGCTGGTATACCATAAAAACAAGAAACAATATTTTTTTGAAAACATCAGAATATAGAAATTTTTATAGCTCTGATTATTATTCTTCTAAATATTTTAGTTTGTATTTAATGTTATATTCTGCTGCTGGAGTGAAGTGAAGTGAGTGTGAGTAAAGTGAGTGTTAGTAGAATTTGAAATACTAAAATTTCCTAATTTTTGGAGAGAATTTTTTGCACCAACAATTATTTCTGTGTACCCACATTTTTTTTAAACTTAACAATAGTAATCAGTTACATTCGATAATGCTACAAGATAAAACCGGTCAGGTTAAAGTTTAAATATATTAAATAGTGGAACAGAAGCACAAGCGAGTCCAATTCCAACAATGTATTATAACAAGTTCAACCAAGTGCCGACAAGCAAGAGTATAAATTAAATATTACCATTGTTCCCAATAGCTGTTAACCCTGCACTACGAGCGCTGTGCCAAGTACTATGGCTCGACGGGCGGGCAGGGCCTGTACGGTGCTTCCTCAGACGAGGAGAAACGACTCACCATGATGCTGTTCTCCAATATCTTCGACTCGCTCAGCAAGATGGACTACGAGCCTGAACTCTTCGGGAAAGCGTTACCTTGTCTTATTGCTATAGGTATGATAATTTGAATAACTAGAAAAATGGTGTCCAACCTTTACTCTTTATTAAATTACCTACTACGCCAGACAGACAGACAGACAGACCATATGATAGCCTTATGAGTTAGTTACTTATTTATATTATATAGTATATATATATATAGTTAAATATTAATGACACCAAAATGCTTACCAGAGAGATGGCAACACTGAATGGGGAAATATAGCTTGATAAAATTTCCAATGTAAACTACGGTGCACTTGACTGCACGGTTGGCCATGTGTATTAAGTTGTCGCCACGCCGCTCTCTACTGCGCCAAGTTTCGTGAGTTCAAATCCCACGTGGTGCAATACTTTGTTTGATCCAAAAAACGTCCTGAGTCTGGGTGTTCTTTGTGTCATACAAAAAGAAGTCTCCTATTCAGTACTTATCAATATATACAGATAATGAGGTCTATTTGTTTTGGTTGCAGGTTGTGCTCTACCACCTGATTACTCTCTCTCCAAGAACTACGATGACGAGTTCTACGGCAAGGAACAGACGACCACAGGTACGATCCATTATTGTACTTAGAAATTTTTTTTTATTTAACTATTTATGCATGCCAAAATGAATCTACTCCGTCTGATGGCAAGCCCGAGTAGAATCCAGAAGCGATGGTCACCCGCACTATGTATAGGCATCATTAGACTTCTAGTCTTGCACTCCCCAACGAAACACTCTAGCACGAAGCTGTCTCTTTAGGTTGACCTTCTATTAGAGGGTAGTACCGCTGCGGTCAGCCGACTTGCAAGTGCTAATATCAGCGTGGTTCTACATTCTTGAAAATGTTATAATTATCTCGAAATTTATATTATGATTTTGAATATACTACTTATAAAATTAAATTATGATTTTGAATATACTACATATAAAATTATATTATGCTCTTATTATGATTTTTTTTGTAAGATAAAGCCATCAACGCTTTTGACCCGACCCGAGATTTAGAGAGAGTTCCGAGTACCCGAGACTTCGTGATCGACAGACGCTAGACCAACGAGGCAGTCCTACGTGTTGCACCTATGTATCTTCTTCTAATATTCATCAAATGCTAAGAATCGAACCAAGTGGCGTGCAATCGGAGAGGCCAGATGTCCAGCAGTGGACTGCGAAAAGCTGATGATGATAATGGTGTATATTCATCAAGCATATTCTATTGTAGTAAAAATGACTGCATACCATAATTTTTATTTTCAGGTGGTTCAGACAACCCACAATACGACCCGAACCCCATCAACACATCATCTGTAGCCCTAAACAACGATCTAAACACCATAGTGCAGAAGTTCTCGGAGCATTACCACGACGCGTGGGCCTCGAGGAAGATCGAGAACGGCTGGGTGTACGGAGAGTCCTGGTCTGACTCGCAGAAGTCACATCCGAGACTGAAACCTTACAACATGCTTAATGATTATGTAAGTATAAAAACATTATATAAGTATTGTAGCTCTAACTTTATATTGATGAATTCAATCTTGACTGCATGGTTGGCCTAGCGGTTGAAGCTGTTGCAACGCAGCTTTCTACTGCGCCAAGTGTTGTGGGTTTAAATCCCGCGGGACAACACTTTATGTGACCCACAAATAGTTGTTCTGTATATCAAATTTCCCGGGTAATCTTATATAAATAAGTTAATGAAAGAAAAGATAGAATTAAATAACGAATTCGATACGCAGCTCCCTATAAAATTGTCTCTATAACTACTTTATGGAATTGAGTCTAGATCTGGCTATGAAAATTTACGGTAGTAACAAGTTACGTCGATATTAAATTTGTTATTCAACTCTTAGAGTCTTCACTGTCGAACAACCATCTCATTTTACTCTTTCAAGTAAACAATTAATATATTTTGTTTCATAGGAGAAAGAGCGTTACAAAGAACCAGTTCGTGAGTCTCTGAAGGCTCTCCTCGCAATCGGCTGGTCGGTGGAACACTCCGAAGTAGACATCCCCAGCACCAACCGAAGTTCTATGAGGAGACAGTCCAAATCGGGGGGAGGCGTAAGTTTATTTTCTTAAATTTAGATAATAATAACAACAAGTTTCCTCATCTAAATGTTGTAAATAATCTAAATACTATTAAAAATTCATTTATTAGTGGTAACTCCGGCCAAAGCAAACATGACACGAAAATATTTTTTTACCAGATTTTATCTACATATATGTCATCATCTACCGAAGTCTGGCAATGTAGATAAGAAATAATTTTAATTTTTAAGGAAGAATTAGTGTATGTACATTTTTGTACACAACATTATATGTATTGCATGCTCTCAGGAGGAAGTAGAAGACAAAACAAAAAAGGAAACGGTACTTGATGTTGTATAATTTACATACACATTGATTTTGTAAGCACACATCCTTATGTTTGCACCAATTGGCATGTTTTCCAAATATATTAAAAAGTCACTATTATTCTATAGAAAGTTCAAAGAGAAAGGTTGTAAATTCGATGATAATCATTATAAATAACCAAAAAGTTTTCATTTTGAAATCTCCTAATTGAATTGCCTGATTACATTTGAATTTTAAACCTAATAAAAAAATAGTTTTAATTTTCGAACAAAATTTTGACACTCGATTGAATGAGTGAATGAATGAATGATTGTAACGTCACTCGGCATGTCCCTTCCCCACTTGACTGTGTGTGTTGTTTTCATATCCCCGCAACGCACAGCGCCCACCCGATGTATTGGTGAGTTCAATATGCCATACTATTCTTTGGTATATATTATTCCTAATAATCCTTTTCTTGAGTTAAGGACGCATTCACAGATCACTTAATACTTTGTGAAACTTTTCAAATGCCAGAATCGCAGGGTATTTTATTATTTTTGTTAATTAAGACAATTAAATTGATGTTTTAATTTATATTTAGTTTTAAAGTAAATTGATATCATTATTGTCTCCCTGCCTTTTCTAACCGATAGCAAAAATAAGTTAATACTTTAATAATATTTTTGTATTTGTCAGCCTAAGTGTGATACACTCTCTTTGGAAAAATGAATTGTACACAAAATAAATCATAGTGCGAACTTCGGCTTACCAAGTTCCGGATGATCTTATGTGAATGCGACCATAATAACATAGGTCTATTACTTTTCATCTTATTCTATCACTTCACGTATTCTTTTTCTATTTTACAAGTTTACGATACGCATGAATTAAATTAAATAGAATTAGTACATGAGTTTAATGAACCTGTTCTGCTTTTAAATACGTACGTCGTTATAGAGTAGGTATTTATATTTTAGAATTTTTCGTTTGTAAATAGCACTCACTCAGGCTTTGCTATGAATTAGTCCTTTTTTTACAAAATAGACTATGTGCCGTAAAATCTAATAGGCTCTAACAAATCAAGGATTTTTTTTAAATAGATACTCGTAATATTTTAGTCATTATTGTGTAGTCAAACTTAGCTAAAATGGTACATATAAATTGTTTAACAAAAAAAGATAACTTTCTTAAATGCAGTATTTAATTGAAAAACGTAGGTACGCGTAGATTTTTCTCATTACTTTTGGTAACCCTATAAATCTGTCACCAGACCGACTCGGCCACACCATTCAATTACAACCCACATCCAGTCGACATGACGAACTTGACGCTATCAAGAGAGATGCAGAATATGGCCGAGCGGTTAGCTGAGAACGCACACGACATCTGGGCGAAGAAGAAGAAGGAAGAACTTGTAACTAATGGAGGTGAGTAAGCGAACTTTTTGTATTGTATTTTATTTTCATCATCATCGTCAGCATATCGCAATCCACTGCTGGACATAGGCCTCTCCCTTATAATACACTGTCATTTGATGCAGAAAAAAATATGTCAGTAAGTATTATATTTTCGGACATGAGAATGAATTCAAATCATCATCAGCCTTTAATAGTCCATTGCAGAAAAGAGCCTACTGGCTTAAATCTCTTTTCTCACACAAACCCTGTACCATATTAGCTGGTAATTGACATTCCGTAATCCGTCACCAGCTACGAATAAATAATAAGTCAGGAAGTCTAACTCAGAACAAATTTCACACAAAAAGTGGCCCTACTTGAAACCAAAACGACTTATGAAACAAAAACCAATCTTAACCGAGGTTAGAAATGGACATTGTTTGTAATTGGTTTGAATTCAAAACGAAAGCAGGGATTGATTCATGCGCTTGCTGCAATGTCTGTTATGACAGCAGAGTCATAGTAGCGTGGACGATGTTATGTAATAAGTCGACCGGACATAATATAATAATAAAACAATATAATTGTATAATATTTATATATATATTTTTTCGTAATAAATCTATGTCCCTCGAAATATAATTAATTTATTAAGTCTTGGCCTAGAAGACATTAAAAAAGAATCTTTTTTCGCAATGTAGTGAAGACGGATTCTGAGAAATTCAACGATTACACATTTTATGAAAAAAATGAAATGGTCATTATTTATTTGTCTGGTGACTGTTTTCCCGCAGTATTGCTAAATCCATTTTTCTTTAATTGGTATAAAATATTTTAGAGCGAAATATCCTTCACAGCTAATCTTTCATTTCTGCCTTCTAGATTTCTGATTTGTGATAGTCATATCACTGCCAAAATAGTTTTTTTTTAATAATAATAATTTATTCACACAAAATAATTTGTACACAGTTGTCACTGAGTACATTTAATGAGGGTCACAGTCCTTGATTTAACATCATGCGAATGGCAGTACCAAAACAGCAATTTTCTATTTATTGAGCTATTAGGTAGCTATCACATATCGTTGAACATGACTGTTTAATCGCATGTTTTTAGAACAAGGGTTTTTAAAACAATTTTTTTCGTAGTTTATGTTTTAGCATGTGTGTTCTAGGTGTATACAAAGCAGCTGGCGAGTGGCGAAGGATGGGAAGCCGCGGTCTCCTTCTGTGAGAATGTTATGCTCCAGAAGGAGTCTGCAGAGCGAGATCGGGAAAGGGCCGATCCCGCTCGAAGGAGGCGGCGAAGGGGACGCCGCAGAGGTCGCTAGTTCCCCAATCGTCGCCTAATGGTCGCTGCGGTCACACCCTGGGGAGGTGTGACCGCTGCAAACGACCCGAGACAGGTGACACCCCTGGTGCGGCCGGGGGGTGTCGTTTAAGGTGGGTCGATGTTCCGCCTCGTACTGCACAGAGCGGTGAGAGGCGCAACAGCGCCCTGCCCTGGAGGTGAGTCCAGTCACCCCGGGATGTACCCCATTTGTGGGGTATGGCAGGGGGGACACCAGATGCCGCTGTTGCGATCCTGGTGTTCCTCTGAGCTGCCGAGGTAGGCCGCCGCGGGGTTTAGTGGGTAGACCGGTTGCCCGGGAGTCCCACACACACCCTTCCTTGTCCCCCCCGAGAAGGGTATGGTGCGAAAAGCATTCCCCGCGTAAAAAAAAAAAAGAAAAAGGTGTATTCAAAGCAAATTTAATATCTGATGATGGTATATTTATTGGCGTAACGCATAATCATCTTTCTTTAAAAGTATTGACTTCGTTTGAAACAAGATTACTATTTTTTTTTACTTGCTTCCTCTGCAACACCATCGATATAGTCAGTGATGATTTTATTCTACAAGAAAAAAAAATCAATCAAAAATTTACTGACTTCATGTTGCATAGTGTTAACGATCTCGGTTTGATAACATATTTGAAAATCATTAAATTTAATTTTATTTATGCTACTACTTACTAGTGAAAAGTGATCCCTACACATTTTAGCCTTGTATGGCTCCCGCACCACTTCACTGGCATGATTATGGACAACACAATAATAAATCGAAATATGACGTATGATCGCTAGCAAGAACAATATGCGATTAATGACGCGGTGGACACGACTTTTAAGCCCCGCCTACTTGGACACGACTTTTGTTGGGTCATTTTTAGAGCGCAGTTAGACTTCCTGACTTATTATTTATTCGTAGGTCATCAGACATTAATTTTATTTAACCCCATTCATCCCGTGGGTGTTGCAACTAGGGGGCAATTTACGTACCACAAAACTGCAAATCAAAAGATAAACTTGAAATAAAACCTATACCAAGTCTGACCAGCGCGACACAGTAGGCCAAAACTTCCTTTCTAAGGAGAAGGTTATGCCCAGCAAAGGCCTGTTAAAAGCTGTTGATGACGACACATCTTATATAAACCAAGCTTTTATTAAATAATTGTCTCACTTACAGGTGGAATACACCCTCAGCTAGTTCCCTACGACCTCCTAACAGACAAAGAAAAGAAAAAGGATCGCGAACGTTCTCAGGAGTTCCTCAAGTACCTCCAATACCAGGGCTACAAGTTACATCGGCCGAGCAAAGTGAACGACAGCACAGAACAAACCACTACGGGTGTGGCAATAGAGTTGAGATTCGCTTACTCACTGCTTGAGAAACTGATACAATATATAGATAGAGCGACCATTAATATGAAGCTGTTGAAACCGTCTACAACTTTCAGTAGAAGGACTAGCTTTAAAACTAGTACAAGGGATATTAAGTTCTTCTCCAAGGTAAAATTATAAATTGTAATTTGTTCTTGTTTAAATACTTATCTATTGCTCATATACGATCAATTTTTTTCTTTATTCACAATTCTGTTCAACTAATTAAAATATTATTCCATAATTTCAGATTTAATTTATGAAATAATTTTAAAAATAAAATGTGCTTGTTCTTTTTTATTTGGTATCATTCAAATTTTGCTGAAAATATGTTGTATTTTTTTATATAGGGTTTTACGAATCACCAATATAATTTATCACAATTCATTAAAATTATGTCATAGTAGTTACTATTGAAGTCTGTAATGATCTTATTAAAAATTTTGAACTGTTTTTCGTTTTCGCATCGAATTAGTAATTGTAATTAGGTAACATTATTTTTACTATTACTGAATTGATAAGATGGAATATGGAATAGATGTACTGGAAAATTAACAATAACATATTTTGTGCACTGAATTAAAATGACGATTATCAGCAGTAGATAGTATTTTAACATTTAAGTTTTTAATATCGATAATAACTACTCATTAATTTTCCATTAATTTTTCAAGCAACACAAGTCGGAACTAAAATATTTCAAGAAGGTACAATCATTAGATACCATAAAATAAAATGAAAATATAATTGTGTAGTGGAATGCAATGCTACCATCAAATACTACATGCAAAATTAGGTAGAAATAGTATTTTGTGTTCTGGCAACAAAACTTCATGGCGTTTGGTTTCAAAACTTTCAATGGTGTTGCTAGTAATTAAGTATTTATGTGGTAGATTTTATCTCGCTATAATATTTTGTTGTTTAAATTAAAACATAGACGTAAAAAATAATGTTATTGTTTTAACAAAACTTTTGTTAAAAGAATAAAAATATGAGTCGCAATGCTTTAACAGTTTGTACTTTATTTTCGTTGTGAAACAGCTGTGTACCGACTGACCCTCGACGCTGACAGCTCTCTTTAGAACAGCTTGAAAAATAAGTGGTTTAAATGAACGGAGCAAATAATGAACTGATTGCAACTTTAGGTGGTACTGCCTCTGATGGAGAAGTACTTCTCCACCCATCGCAACTACTTCATAGCAGTGGCAACAGCTACGAATAACGTCGGAGCGGCCAGCTTGAAGGAAAAGGAGATGGTTGCTGCACTGTTTTGTAAGCTGGCTAGCTTGTTGAGATCCAGGTATGGAGATAACTATAGAATAATTTCATGAATCTATGTTTATTGTTTTAGGGCAAGTCTAGATTCGACTTTGTAATATGAATTTCTAACATATTTACTTTTCATACATCTCCCAAATAGTAGGTAGTAAACAGGACACTCCCCAACCTGCACTCGGCACTGATATAATTGAAAATCAAATACATATTTTATTTTGGTTTACAATGATTCTGTTGCGGGTTTAACTTCGTTTAATGTAATAGTTCCTTTCCAAACATTTACTTTTCTTCTCCAGACTGGCTGCCTTCGGTCCGGACGTACGTATAACAGTGCGGTGTCTCCAAGTCCTAGTCAAGGGTATCGACGCTAAATCCCTCGTCAAGAACTGTCCAGAGTTCATCAGAACCTCCATGCTGACATTCTTCAACAACGTGGCGGATGATGTGGGGCATACCATCGTGAATTTGCAAGATGTACGTATATCTTTCTACCATGAAGGTATCTTCTGGAAAGGAGGCCTTCTTTACTAAACAAGCTTATTTTATCTTCACTCACCAAGTATAGGAAAATCTCATGAATGTAGGAAACTTGTACACGTGGTATTCCGTCAATTACTTTTTACATTCACTAATATTATAAACTCGAAAGTTTTCTATTTTTGTTCACACGCAAATGACTAGACAAATTTAGAAAATACTTGATATTGAGGTAGCCCACACCCTAGATAAACAAATACCCCATATAATCCATATGATTAAGCAAAAAATGCGGGACGCAGCGTTTATATAGCAAAATTAAAATACCTATTTTTAATAGCAAATGTACAATTCTTTAATCGTTTTATAAAGGTAAAATTAAAGTGTATAAAAATCTATCATGAGATATATCTGTGTTAAAAAATATAAATACGTGTTACCTCTTATTAAAAACAAGTTAACAAGGTTTATTTATTATTTATTTATTTAATATGTAGGGTAAATACGCACATCTTCGCGGCACGCACCTGAAAACGTCTACCTCCCTGGGGTACATCAATGGGGTTCTCCTCCCCATACTGACCGCCATGTTCGATCACCTGGCCAACTGCGAGTATGGGGCCGACCTTTTACGTAAGTATACTATCTGATAATGAACTCATCAAATCCTTACTACTATTATAATATTAATGCGAAAGTAAAAGAATAAAGCCAAATCTACTTAACTTATTTGAATGAAATATGGTACGCCGATAGTCTAGAACCTGAGAAAAGACATAGGCTCCTTTTTACCTCGATAACTGACATAAACGCAGACGGAGGACGGACTAGTGGACGAAAGCTAGTATGTTATATAATTTTAAAGAACATGCCTCGACTTGAAAAATTTTGGGGCTTTCCATACTCAGACCTAAAACTCAAATTTTTTTTTCATCTAACCCATTTGTGTTCTATGGATAGGTCTTTTAAAATGATTTAAAAATGATATTGAGGTTTCGAATATCATTTTTTTCTAAATTGAATAGTTTGTGCGAAAGGCACTTCCAAAGTAGTAAAATGTGCCCCCCCCCCGTCTTCTAAAATAAGAGAATTATAAAACCAAAAACAATATACTATGCACTCTTCCACCGAAGATTGGTTTGAACCAGATCTAGTAAGCAGTTTTTTTTAATACGTCATAAATCGTTAACCACAATTTACGTTTCATTTACTCAATACACTATTAAAACATCGATAAAAGTTACAACGAACTACAAGAACTTTTATGATGTTATTTGCTGCTACGAAACCCTTGATGAGCGAGTCCGACTCGTACTTGGCCACTTTTTTTCTACAATTGTACGATTACCACGTCGATGATAATGACGACACAAATTTAAAATAGCAAATGTTTTTTCGCCACCTTAATATTACATTTCTACAAATCATCATCAACGACCTTTAACAGTCCACTGCTGGCCTCTCCTTAGAAAGGAGGTTTTGGCCTACTATACCACGCTTGCCAGACGGGTTGGTAAAGGGTTTGTTTCAAGTTTTTCTTCTCTTGGCAGTGATGTTAGCTGCGTATTTTGTTCCTTTAGTCGCCTCTTACGACACCCATGGAATGAATTGGGGTATTGAGACTTTGTATTCTTAATTCGTCACCACATGGAGAAATAAATGAAACTAATTCAGTAGGGATAAATTAAAGTCGTTTTGAAGTCACTTTATAAAATAAGACATTCTTAACTGTTTTTAGACCTTCGCGACTTTATACATAGTTTTTGTGTTTATAGCGGGACTTATTTGGGATACAATTATTTTAAAGTTATATACGAGTAGATATACCATGAGCGGTATAAACCGTAACAACAAAAATACGTTTTTAATTTGGTTGTATTTCCTTTTCTTTCATGTTCTTCAGAATAGAAAGACGGTTTTATTCACTTGTCACGGGAACACCCATCTAATTCTGGAGCCAATATGATAGGAAGCAAAGTTTGTCATCTTCTTCCTAGCCTTATTCCCAAGTTTATTTGGGGTCGGCTACTAGTTTAACCGGTTTTACCTGAATTTCAGTTTTTCCACGGAGCGACTGGTATCGGACCTCCGCAACCCTAAGGGAGAACTGAAATTCAAAGATTGAACTAGTTGTCAGTATATTTGAGGGCACTGACTTCCCAATAACGATTGCCATAGATGTTCATGACAACCGGGACCGACGGCTTTACGTGCTCTCCGAGGCACGTCTGTCTTTCGGAAACAAAGTCTGTACCAGTTTTACTTATTTATGAGTTTGCCAATGTGATGGAAAGTCATAGTTTGTGTGTTTGTCTGTCTGATGGAAATCATGACTAGAATCCGAGAGTAGTGTTCACGATACACATTGTGAATGCCGACAATGCTGTTTAATGAGGTAATCCACACTATGACGTACTAGGGAGATGCTTTAGGGTCATCAAATGCGGCTAGTAGAAGCAATAATAACAAATTAATGAAACAACAATATTGTATGTTTTATATAATAATGATTAATTAATAACGTGTAATCATCAACTGTTTAATCATCAGAATCAGAATCATCATCATCATCATCATCATCGTTGTCAGAGCTTTCAGAACTGCTGGAACTCCCCTTCTTCTTACCTTCTAATTTAAAGGCTATTTTACACCTTCGAACGCATTGTTTACCGAAGTTTTCTTTTTGTTTCTTTTTACATTTGTTAGTCTCGCAGGCTTTGGTGTAAGCATATGTGCAAGCATCCTTGCATTTCTCTCGAGATGTTTTGATACAAGCCTTTTCGTATTTAGCTCTGAGAATGTTTAAGTTTCTTTCGTCCGATGTTATGTTGGACGCTGGTTCTGTTGTTACGGTGAGGTTTTGCTGTGGAATAAATTAAATAATGAAATATATTGATTTGATAGGTACAAGAGTTAAACTCGCAATATTCATGATGATGTCCGTTATGAACCTGGAAAGTGTATTTCTAATATACTACGTGGTTTAATCAAACTTTTCAAAAGTTTAACTTCGTTCTGACAGAAGTGGGATAGTAAGCCAAAGCCTCCTAACTGAGGGGAGGCCTATGGCCTACGGTGAACCGTTGTAGACGGTTGACGTGAGGACAGAAGTGGGTTCAATAAAAGTTCAAGATTAATTCACATAAGAATTCCTAATATAAGGAACAACTTCGTAATAAAAAAACCGGTTTCAGCGTTTTTTTTTTGTTAATTTTAAACGAAAGAGGTTACCAGAATCCCCTGTCGAACAGGAGAGGGCACTTTTAGAGTAAAAAATGTAAATATAGTTGATATAAATAAAATCTCTTGTTCAAAGTTATCTTAAATATCAAGAGTTCATTATTGCCAAGAATGGCATGTGCAACATTTCATACTACAATAACAAAATTACAAATTAATGGACTTTTTGAATTGCCACTTGAAAATAACCCGATCAGGCACAATCTTTTGAAAGAATTTAAATAGCCTATTTCATGTTAATAAGAAGCCATTTTCACCTCAATATTACAATCTATTTAGTAGTTTATACTCCACTATGGAACATAATATACATAGAACAAAAAATTTACGTAATCCTTGCTTCGACTTTGCCGCATTCGGAGGATAAGGATATTAACTATGTATTTCAACATATGATATATATTAGTTATTTAAAAGTAGTGTATTGAAATTATTACCGTATTTGACCGTGGCATTTGACAGACTGCGGTCAGGTAGCCGTGTGTATTCTCATTAACTACAACAGAATTATATACATTAAACATATTTACAGTACAATCGTGATACAAAGTAGCTGTTACGTGTACTCAATATATGTATATACTAAAATATTGTAACATTATTATAATTATAACAAGAGTGAGGGAACAGATAGTGCACTTTCACACACTAGTTTATTATAGGTAATATATCCTGCGTGGTTGACTGCTCTCCGTTTAGACTAGCCGCCATGGTCAAAATCTACTAGGAATTGGTAAATCATCAAACGACCACGTTTTGCTTACCAAATTTTTTTGAAAAGAGACTTAAAAATATCAGAAGATGTTTAATGAAGATTTCTTCCCTTTCAAGGTTAAATTTAATAGTCCTTAGTAAAAGGTCTTAAATAATTTCAGGAAATATTACGTTAAAAGCACTTTGTATCATTCATGTTTCTAAAAATAGTTTAGAAAGTAGGATCACCCATCAACAATCTAAATCAATTTATTTAAAATATAAAATCGTAAACCCAAATACTCAAGTCACGGGTAAGAATGTCTTTAATAGCTTTGTCTTAAGTTGAACTTTTCTAGATAATATCATTCTTTTATAAGATGAGTTTTATTAGAGAGATAAACGAACAAAAAGATATATTTATAAAGTAAAATGAATCTCACTATGATCAGCGTTTCGTCGCGCAACATCGGCGAACAAAGTGTCGCAGCTCAGTTTATAGTTCTTGTTAAACGCCGCTCTCATTTCAGCCTTGCAACGAGCATGTCGACATACCGCTTTTAACGCGGATTTGCATGCCTAAAACAGATTTTATTATTTGTGCATAAAATATAAGTTTTTGAACGTAAATCTCTAATCTTCATATTGTTTTATGTTTAGATTTGTTTCATTTCTTGTTATCCCATGAACCGAACGAAAACCAACACGCGAATTGAATGCTTTACTCAGAAATGTGCATTTGCTGCACCTAAGCTGTGTGAGCCGGGGTAAGATTCTCTTCCCACCGCCTCAGAAACCTCTACCACATTCAACTCGAACCTTTACTGCATTCCTTTTAATCATACATGAGATTTCTGGGTGATCCTACTTGCAGATTGAAATAGTCCAGAAACTCTCACTATTAAATCGAAAGAAATGCCCTCGTAGCACCGATTTCTTCTTACTCTTCTTATTTTTCTTCTTCAGCTTCTTCTTGCTTACTTCTTCCTCACTAGTGTCACTAGAAAATTCATCGTGACTCGAAGACCCGTCGTGAGGTACACCAGTACAGTTTGTTTCATCCGTACACATTCTAGTCAATTCTTGGACTGCTTCCTTTGGTACGAAAGACTGAATACAACCAGTTCTAGAGAATTTGTCAAAATCGTCTTCAAATTCATCTTTGCATTTACTACTGCATATATACTTATACACGGCTTTGCAAACCTTCGGAATAAAATTCACATGGGTTTTATTTATTAAAAATAGCTTTTGTAACATACACGTAAAGTACACACACAAGATATATTCATTATCTTCTGTTACATGTGAAACTACAGATACAAAGGCATCGATGTAGTATTTTCTGTAACCTTGGGCAGTATTATTTGGTATGTAACAACCCTTAGGGCCGGAGCGCACGATATGTTGTGCCACCACACAGCAAAGATTTTGCCGTATGGTCCGTTCCAACGCTTTTACCAATTTCTCCCTCCCTGCAGCGTATGCTACAGATAATTTTATCTGTAGCATGTTACGAGATCTGATTGATCATGATGATGATTCGAATTTGTACATAAATTCAAATTTGAATGTCGAGTTATTCGATTGATATTTAATTTTGAATTGTAACCGAGGTTCATTTATTCGTTCAAAACAAAAATGAAATAGAAAATATATATAGCATTCAACTCATATTTCTGCCAATGCCAAGAGATCCCTCTAGCAAAATATCAGATTTATTAATTAATTTATTAACTAACAACTTTTTGCCGCAGTACCATATGCATCTGAGTCGGATAACGCGGTAATAATTTTTGGTTTATCTAATGCTCACAAATAATGACTTTCTATTGATAAAATAATGTTCAAAATCGGTTCAGTAGATCCAGAGATTACCGCTACTTCACAACTTAACCTCTTTATGATATTATTAGGTATTGATTTACCTTGTAACATTTTCTTACAACCAGTTTCAAGCAAGCGTCTCCGTATTCCTTTCCTAGTATGTCGGTCCTAGCAATATCTTTGGCAAGCACTCGCTCATCAGAAGAATCTGTTGATTTGTCTCCTTCGCCTGAGTTCTAGAAATCAAAAACAACGAGGGTGGTTAGAACGTTACAATGTTCTATTTTCAGTTTTTATAATTAAAATTTTAAATAGTCGGGACCATATGGGATGCACTTGCACTGCACTCTTGAAGTCTTGAAAAAAAGAAAAGTCATAGAGGAACACAAGCCCACAGACCGGAGGGGAGTACACATAGTCACACAGTCTTTTACTTACTATGCTACAAAATAGTCTGTCATTCACTAAACACAAACACAAAAACAATCGCCGGTCTATGTGAACTCATACATAACAATTCTAAATTTGACTCACTCATATACACATTCTGTGTCATAACAGTGTAACGCATAAGCCCATTTGGGCATATGAACGTCCGCGAATGGCTACTGCCTACCATGTTGCTCTATGTTTTTCAGTAGACCAAAATGATTGAAGTCCAAAGACATTAAATTTGTCGTTACTATCATTACCCGACCAATCACTTTCATAGGAACCGTAGTTAATACATAATTTGTAATATTGTAAGATTCTTTTACGTCCCTGATGTGGCTATAGCATGGGCATTAAATTTTGTAGACATGATTACAAATAAAATGTAAAAACTTAGGTTAATATATATGTTATGTAATGTACTTACAGACCCCGAGTCCATTGTCAGCATTAGATCTGTATTATTTGATTTCCTATTACGTGCCACCGGACGAGTTTCTTTACTAATATGGTTAAATTTAACGTTTTTTGTTACCTTACTCAAATTGCTATTCATCTGGTCTCTCAAAAAGAACATCCAACCTGGAGCATTCTTTGTTTTCTTTTTCCTTGTAGCTGTTACCATTGCTGTAGTTTTTGCAAGATTGAACCCGAATTTAGCAAATATATTTTTGTACATTTCAGCTAAATATTCCAGCTCATTACGTATAGGCTTAGTACTTAGTGATGTCGTTGGTGTCTTAGTAAATTTATTTGTGTCGTTGACAGTGTAGGTTAACAATTTTGGTTTCTTTGCTTTGCTTCTTTCTGGACCACTTTTCAGAACGTTAAATCTTGTTTTTTTAGTTGTATTTCGTACTTGAGTTTGGTTTTCTTTCATGCTTCGTATTTTTTGTCGAGTATCGATGAATATTACTTGAGCTCTACCCTTTTGTGATGTGATTCTTCCTTTAGTAGTTAAATTCATGATAACAGTTGCCCTTGGTGTAGTTTCAACTTTATCTTCTTTTGTTTCCTCAGAGAGTCCTTCAGAAGTTTTTTCCTCGTCAGAATAATACATTGTTGTTACTACAAACGAATTTCTCTTAGTACTACTTACATTTTTCTCTCGGAACTGGATGTCTTCTGTAACTTCGACAATTTCTTGTGATTTGTATATATTTTGCAAGTGTTCATAGTTTTCGATTAACTCTTGAAGAACGTTATTGACTCGGGTTATATTTTTTATGACGTCAGCAATTTTCTCTGACGAGTTAGTGGCGGCGCTAATACCCTAAAAATTAACATCTTCATTGTACACATATAAACACATAGAAAAAAAGAGCTACAGTATTCTCTTACAGACAACTTTTGTATGGATATTAGGGCTTTGTAGGGCACACAACGATGTTTACATGATATTATCATCATCTGCCTGTCCTTATCCCAATTTTATTTGGGTTCAACGCAGTATGTTTTATCCTTCCACTCTTCTTTTACACTCGTCCTTCCATGTTAACTGTAACCCTGTCTGGTCAAATCCTCTTTCACGCCAACCATCACCTTTCTTTGGTCTTCCTCTTCTCTTGTACCCTTCAACTCCTATACCTAACACTTTCCTCGCTACATTTCCCTCGTCCCTTGGCATAACATGACCATTCCAATGTAACCAAATGTTTCATAATTTCCATTGGTGCTAGTTTCAGTACCATACAGGATGGCAGGTCTGATACTATTATCAGACCTACCATTCTGTATGGTCAGGTAGAAAACAATTTTTATCAAGGGACAAACTATGGTCTCAAATTGTTCCTGTTACCTGCCGCCAATTTTTTGCAATATATTAATTATTATTATATATAGTTTACATGATATTAATATTTACCAATACAGCTAATAGGATCGCAGGACAACACCAAATATAAGCAAACATTTAAAATATCACATGAACCACGTAAATTAAGATAAAAATAAATTGGTTCCAAAGTTACGTTACATTTGATCGATTTTCACATACTACCTAATATAATTTTTATGTATTATTTATTGCTTTACAAGTAAGTATACCTACAATAAACTATTTTCTTGGACGTTGAAACGTAATGTCTATCAAAAATGCATTTAAAGCTGTTTTATTAACCAACTTCAAAAAAAAGGAGGAGGTTCTCAATTCGTAGGAATCTTTATTTATTTATTTATATATGTATGTTCAGCGATAATTTCGTCGTTTATGAACCGATGTCAAATTTTTTTTTTGCATTGGAATGGACGTAGCTTACAGGTGGTCCCATCGTCACCATATCGAGATCCGATGATGGGATCCCAAGGAAATCGAGGGAACTCCTCAAATATCATAGGCACAATTGTCGCGATTTGGGTACTCGGAATAGTTTTTCATTGAAGTCGGTTCCTTTTAAGTAAATAAATACTTGTTTCATGTAAACACATTTCTCATACAGGTTTAAAATTTAGTAGCGGTGAAAGCAAATATCTACAAATTCTTCGATATGGATTTCGATTTAATTTGACATCCAGTGGTCAAATTGAATGTTACAAAAAACAATGTTAATAATTAAAGAAAAACATGACTTTTGGTTTCTAATGCTCTACAGTTTCACCTTGCCCGTCTATCCATCTGACTGCGGCATAGCTTGGTGACTGTTAGTAGGTACTAGAAAATTATATTTTTATAGAACATTTTACTAATCATGCAAATCAAAATTCGAAGAAGAAACAGAATATAATTTTAATTACTTAACACTAAAAGTGAGACTGTCTCGTTTGTACATTTGAGATGTTATAGGAAAATAGTGCAATAAGTTATGCTTGTGGTACATTTGATAAAAAAAAACTAGGATAAAAAAATGTGAGCCGTCACGGGACGCCTGGCAGATGTGAAACATCGCCATTATTTTGTAAAAGTAATATGCAGAAAAGAACATATTGTAATAGGATCTAAATATGTCATAATGATAAAATAAAATATTACTCATTATTAAAATAGTACAGTACACACTACTGCATATAGACTGTATATATATACCATCGTATAGCGTGCCGTGGCGACGCGTCGCCAGGCGTCGCCAGGCCATAAATCTGTTTTACGTGCGGCTATAGATGTTTCACATCAATAAATAGATAGCTCATATACTTGTCATAGCTAAGGAAGAAAGCTAGTATGAAATATAAATATTAAACTATTTGTTGACAGTGGACGAAATCCAAGTGGCTTCATACAAAATGCTGGGCTCCCTATACGCGTTGGGCACGGACGCTACATTGACCCATGACAGAAAATATCTGAAGACTGAAATAGAAAGACATAAGCCTGCTTTGGTAAGTACATAAATGTATATACACAAAAAGAACATGATGAGGTTGGTGACCCTTATTCATGGATTCAGGTCATGCTTTCCATCAAGCAGATTAAAGTCACTTTGATAGGCTTACATAATAAAAATAAATAAATAAATGGGACTGTCAGTTTATTTCAACTTCTTTAAACTTGACTGCACTCTTGGCCTAGAGGTTTAAGCGGTCGCCACGCCGCTTCCTACTACGGTAAGCGGTGTGGGTTCAAATCCTACACGACACTGGAAATTATTCCCAATGCGGAGCTCTTTTTAAAAAAAAAAAATTTGTTTCTCAGGAGAGGCCTATGTCCAGCTGTGGACTGTTAAAAGCTGTCGATGTCTTTATTTGTCCTTCGTACCTTATTTATATTATGATTATTATTTTTTAAATACGTTGGCAAGGGTTAAAAAAGCCATCACCTGCCAAAGTGACTCTACTCTGCCTGATGGAAAGCATGAGGAAAATCCATTCATCACTCTTATTGCGCTTGCAGGCAGTATAGCGACACACAATGGCGCCCTAGTGATATTTATACTACATACTAGATATGTTTATACCTACAATGTGTACAACCAAAATGTAAACTGTGATTTTAGAAACACGGAAATCAAGAACGCACAAATTCCTAATGAAAGTTTCATTAAAATCCCTGTGCTCATCGGTTGCAAAGTTCATCTTTCGAGAATCTTCAAGAATATTGGTGTTCTTTCAATAAGTCTGTTTGATTACTTTCTTGGTTCCATAGGGTTCCTGCCTCGGCGCCTTCAGTTCAACATTCCCTGTGGCGTTTTTGGAACCACATCTGAACAAACACAACCAATTTTCACTACTTAACAGAATCGCCGACCATTCTCTAGAAGCGCAAGGTAAGTTTTAAGCCACCTTATTACGATTCTTTGATTATTAAAGGCAAAAACTTCGTTCTATTTTATATCTTTCCGCTTATCTTGAAAATGTTCTAAATGAAACTATTATGTAAGTTAAGCGATATTTACCCCGCTTGTGAACTGATTACAGAGGTTACACTCAAGGATTTCAATTTTACATTTTATATTATACAAAGTATTTCACCAAAGTTAGCTGTGAAAGAAGTTAAATGTTGTTTGGATGTCGATAATACTTTTTTTAAAGTTGTCATAAACAAGTTTCATTTATTTCATCAAACCTTTACGAAGCTAGAATTAAACTTAGTAATATTTGTAATATTTGATCTACATAAATACTGACCGGTCTCGGCTATAGTATCATTAAATGTCATGTTAGTACAAGTGAGTTTCATTCTAGAATGTATCTTCTATTAAGTGCCTACAATTGTGATTATAACAGAATATATTTTTTCATTACATACTTAATTAAACCTAAATTCTGCTCCATCAGATATAATGCAGAAAATGGAACAATGCATGCCCACATTAGAAACTATCCTGGGCGAAGTGGATCAGTTTGTGGAGTCGGACAAGACGTACAACGAAGCTCCTCACATAATAGACGTGGTGCTGCCTCTGTTATGTTCTTATCTGCCGTTCTGGTGGGCTCAGGGACCTGACAATGTCACACCTACTGGCGGGTAAGTTATCTATGCGAATAAATAAAATTGGAGTGTATGTTTGTAATTTCAAATTAACAGCTAACAATAACTCCGTATGAAAGTATATTATAGTACTTGCATCAAAAGTTCTTCTATTTTTTCACCAATATCATTGAAATTTGATATGAGAAGACATTGATTATTGAGGAAATATAGACTAACACTACTTTTTGACAGCCTTGTTGGTCTAGTGGCTAGCATATGCGGCTGCTGATCGAGAGGTCTCGGGTTCGATTCCCGTGTCGAACCAAATGTTTGTATCATCTGCAAATATTTGTTTCGGAGTTTTCGGAGTTTTACAAATAAATTAGTATGTTTATGTATTTATATCAGTTGTGTAGTACCCATAATACAAGCTTTGCTAAGTTTGGGACTAAATGGCGTTGTGTGTTAGATGTCCGAAATATTTATTTATTATCTGGGAAAACACATCACGAGCAGAGCTACCGGCAAGAGCCTGTAAAAAATACATTAAACAAAATGTAATCCAAAATACATATTTTATATTATTTTCAGGAACCACGTCACTATGGTAACAGCAGAACATATGAACCAACTGCTCAAGAATGTCCTCAAATTGATCAAGAAGAACATCGGCAACGAGAACGCGCCCTGGATGACCCGCATCGCCACTTATACACAACAAATCATCATCAACTCCTCAGAGGAATTACTGAGAGACTCCTTCTTGCCGCTGGCTGAGAGAGTGAGGAAGAGGACTGATAATATGTTCCATAAGGAAGAAAGTTTGAGAGGTTTTATCAAAGTAAGTAAATAATTGTTCGTCGTAATTATCACCAGAACTATTATTCCCGTGGGTGTTGTAAGACCAAGGCACTAAGGGAACAAACTGCTTAAAAGAAGAGAACTCTAAAGAGAAGGAATACTTGTAACAAATATTATGTCAACTAGTCTGACCAGCGTGTCGTAATAGGTCATAAATTTCTTTTATGCCCTGAAGTCGACTGAAGTCTGTTGATGATGATGTAACATAAATAATCAAAGTAATAGTTACAAGTTGGGTCCCTTCTAAGAGCGTTAAAAAAATTGTGATGATAAAGTATCATCTTCTCAATGTTGGAATATTTTATGTTTTTTATTCGTCGTATAACAAAGTTAAATACATATAAAAATATTAAATGTACTGTACAAAAGGTGGTCTTATTGCTAGGATGACTAAGATTCTTTACAAGTACCTGAAGTTTTCTCATGTGATCCGGATAGTGTAAAAGATGGGTATATAGGTAGAATGATTCTCTATTTGTTGCAATGGACGGACATAGCATATTATACGACATTAATGAAAAAAATATCTAAGTATTTAAATATCATTATTAAAATTCGTGCAAAAAACTCTTTCTTTACATGTACTTGATTGTATATGTCAGATTCTTTTCGTCAAGAATCTAATTTAAAAAATTAATTAGATGATTGGTGTTCAATATATAAACAATATACAATAGTTTCCTTTGAGCTCGATAGATGGCGTTGTACCTATTTTCTCTATCGCGATGTTAAGAGACTACGGACTATTGTATAAATACCAGCGTGTTTCATTTCCGACCGTGTTCCTAAAGGCGATTTTTGGGATTACGATCCAGTTGGGGAGAGGAGAATGTTAATGAATTCATCTTTTTTTATCTATAATTGAATTATTGTGTTCATATAATTATCATAACACTCATCTGCTTCAATTCCAGTCTTCAACCGACGACACTTCACAAGTGGAGTCTCAGATCCAAGAAGACTGGCAACTATTGGTTCGTGACATCTACTCCTTCTACCCGCTCCTCATCAAGTACGTGGACCTGCAGAGGAACCACTGGCTCAGGAACAATGTACCAGGTGTGTATATTATGCGTAAAGTTACATCCACCTTTTTTTTCCCCCGCATTCCACCAATTGGTAGCTATGTCGGACTCGAACCGACTAAAACATACGTGCAAACAAATACTAAGAAGGTCCAGACTCACAATTTGTGTACTTCCACTGGCATATAGGCCATTGTTATAAGGTGACTTGGCTACTTTTTCTCTTATACTAAAATATAATTGTTAAAATACAATTATATTGTCCACAGAGGCGGAAGAGTTGTATAACCACGTGTCTGAAATATTCAACATCTGGTCCAAGAGTCAGTACTTCTTGAAGGAAGAACAGAACTTCATCTCGGCGAATGAGATTGACAACATGGTAAGACAGAGGACTTCCTCTTTCCTTCATGAAATGCTTGAAAGCAATTCCAACCAAAATTTTTATAGTTTCTTTCTTCCAATTATTTATAGTTTCTTTGTTACTTTTTTGGAGCAAGTTATATAAAACTAGACTTTTCTTAGTAACTTTCATATAATCCAATCAATCAATCCTTCCAATGTAAAAGTAATGTGAGGTGATTAGCCATGGTCCGAGGCCATGATTATTTCTAGGTACGCGTTTCTAACGTTGGAAAAGATGAACTTTCATACAACCACACACCTCTTACTTTACCGTCTTATAGTCTAAGATCCGGCTGCAAAATCTCTACGTTCATCGCGTAGTTAATCAAATTCACATTTTTACATACATTTATGATTAGGAGAATACATTGATAACAGGGTGCCAGTCAATAAGTGGCCGCAAGTAATTTTAAATAAATTAATATTATTTAATTTTCGAAAAAAAAATTCGTTCACTTGTTTTTTAAATAAAATACCATTCACATCATAGCAATGTTTGTAAAGAATTCAAAAATCGATGGGTGCCGTTGCACACTCGGCCGCAACTACTTCGCAGCCAGGTGTAAACAGGTAATATTTTGGAGTATTTTTACGTTCATAACGTACACGCATGTTTTTTATATTAAATTAAAGCTAATTTTTTTTTAAATATGATGATATATGGCTGCCTGTGAACAAATGGCCGCAAATTAGGGTTGCCAGCTGTTAAACACTCGAGTTATTCGAGTTAAAGTGACTAAGAGTAAGCGCGCAACGACACTTGTTAAAAGAGGATAGCCTGTGTCAGCTGTGCGAGTATTTGAAGCCATTGCGCATGCGTCAATAGCTATCAGTTAGCGACGCAAACATACAGTAGTAAGACGTTTTGGAGCTCGCTCCACACAACGTTGTTGATATTATTTATTTACTCAACTTGAAGGAGTTATTACGTTGATAAAAGTTATATCAACATTTTAGAAAAATGAAAGTGTTTTTTGTGTAGTAAAACTAAAAATGTGCTGGATTTCAATAAAACATCTTTTATAAAGTGTTTTTCTGCGTTAATGTTTCGCCGCAATTTTTTTTATAAATATTGGGATATTTTAACTGTTGAATCTACCGATGATTTTGGATACCATAAAAAATGTGTGAAAAAAGTAACTGTTTTAAAAGCAAAAGATAAACAAGAATTTGAGGATTTTTGTAAAATTCTGACCGTAAGTAAATTTTTTAATTGAAGTCAAAAATATATAAGGTTATCGTTCCTGTATGTAAAAATGTGACAGCTAAGTTTAAAAAAATGTTTATTGATCAAGTAAAAATGAAAAAAGTGTATTTATAAAGAATCGAATTTTGGTTGTCTTACTTTTTTTACAAAGAAGATACTACGCATATCATATTTGAAAAAATATAAGTTTTTATTACAGTTCGTTAATACAGTTATTAATTTGACATTAAATATTAGTTAAAAAAAAAAAACAACATTGTACTTAAAGTAAACAAATGATAGAGAGCATTAAAAAAAATCATCAAATAATTAATACATACACTGATAAGAAATGTAACTTGATTTATGAGAAATAATCTTGAATCAAGAGAACCATTTTGAATAAACTGATATGTTGGAGTGAAGAGAATAAATTCTTGAACCAAGAAAAATTAACTTGCATCCAAAATATCAGTAAATTTAAAATCAGTCTCTTAAATCGAGTTTTATCTTTTATCAGTGTATTACATTTTTTTATGAACTAATCGAAATCCGATTCGTCGTTGCTTTCATCATCGCTGTAGTCACTATCGTCGTCGCAATCAGAACCTTCTTCATCGTCTGAAGATTTGTGAGCTGAGTTACATAACACATTTTCAACTTGTGTTGGAGTTGAGCTTCCCAGAAACCATGTTGGTTTCAGGAAACCATCCAAAAGAAGCCAACCATTATTTTCCGCACTAAACTTTATACAGTCGAACTCAGTATCATTGAGCCACATCGAATTGACGAAAATTATCCGTAGCAATTTTTGTTTTAATGATTTCCAACACGGTAAAATGTGAGTTGAATTAAAGCCTCTGATTTTTTTTATGAATTTTTCATTGTTTGTTTTCGACGCAGACATCTTGTTGAACATGATAAATCGTCCAGTGTTAACGTTTTGGCAATTGTTTATTCCATACATCCGGCATGTTAATTCTTGAACACCTTCTATTTTGTCCTCATCAAATATGTCGTTTGGGTCAATTAACGTTGCGAAGATTTGTTGATTTTTTCTAAGCTTCAAGAATAAATTGAAAGGTCGGACTTTTCCTTTGTTAAAAAAAGCGGCCGATAATCACAGCCTGTAAAAACTTAGCCGTCACATTTTTACATACAGGAACGATAACCTTATATATTTTTGACTTCAATTAAAAAATTTACTTACGGTCAGAGTTTTACAAAAATCCTCAAATTCTTGTTTATCTTTTGCTTTTAAAACAGTTACTTTTTTCACACATTTGTTATGGTATCCAAAATCATCGGTAGATTCAACGGTCAAAATATCCCAAAATTTATAAAAAAAATTGCGGCGAAACACTAACGCAGAAAAACACTTCATAAAAGATGTTTTATTGAAATCCAGCACATTTTTAGTTTTACTACATAAAAAACACTTTTTCATTTTTCTAAAATGTTGATATAACTTTTATCAACGTAATAACTCTTTCAAGTTGAGTAAATAAATAATATCAACAACGTTGTGTGGAACGAGCTCCAAAACGTCTTACTACTGTATGTTTGCGTCGCTAACTGACAGCTATTGACGCATGCGCAATGGCTTCAAATACTCGCACAGCTGACACATGCTATCCTCTTTTAACAAGTGTCGTTGCGCGCTTACTCTTAGTCACTTTAACTCGAATAACTCGAGTGTTTAACAGCTGGCAACCCTAATTTGCGGCCATTTGTTCACAGGCAGCCATATATCATCATATTTAAAAAAAAATTAGCTTTAATTTAATATAAAAAACATGCGTGTACGTTATGAACGTAAAAATACTCCAAACTATTACCTGTTTACACCTGGCTGCGAAGAAGTTGCGGCCGAGTGTGCAACGGCACCCATCGATTTTCGAATTCTTTACAAACATTGCTATGATGTGAATGGTATTTTATTTAAAAAACAAGTGAACGAAATTTTTTTTCGAAAATTAAATAATATTAATTTAATTAAAATTACTTGCGGCCACTTATTGACTGGCACCCTGTTATCAATGTATTCTCCTAATCATAAATGTATGTAAAAATGTGAATTTGATTAACTACGCGATGAACGTAGAGATTTTGCAGCCGGATCTCGTACTATTAGAGGTAAAATTTGTCAAAAATCCCCTAGTTTCTGATGGCAATATAAAAAGCAAAACTGCCAAAATTTTAGGTTGGTAGGCTCTGAGATAAGGGGTGCGTTGATGAATAAGTAAGTCGTAGAAAATATTTTCATAATGTTCAATGAATTGTTGATTCCAGGTCTTGATAATGCCAACGGCTACAAGAAGAGTTACAGCAGTGAGCGATGGAACTCCTCAGGGCAGCGGCAAGGTATTTGATCTTTTCACTCTTATTTTTCGTGTTTTTTATAAAATAAATAATAATAATATTTTTTTTTATTCACAAGTACAAGTTTACAATAATAATGTTATCCCTATGATCACAAATATTGATCTGCTGATACATCAAAAGCAAAAACCTGTGATTTAAGTATCAGGAAGTGTTATTATGGCACTAATTAATCCTGTATCTATCATAGCTGAAGAAAAGTACAAGAAAAGTATGTGTGAATGTGTGTGTGCTTGTGAGTAGTGTAAGTTTTTTTTTATGCTGTACCTTAATGTGGAGCTAATTTATTATTTGAGGTAAATTAGTAAAGTTTCTGTGCTGGGAGTCTTGTTTTAGGAGCCATTCTGTAACTGTTTTACTGTTTGTTGTTTTAATGTGTCCCTATTCAAACTCAGTATCTTGATTTTGTTGTGTATTTGTTTATAAATATGAGAGCCTAATACATAGAAGTGGTGTTTTGCAAAAGCGGTTCTGTGTCGGGCACCCACTGGCAAATTCCTGCGCTTCTCCGGATCAGGACCATTGTGCATTGTGTCAAACCACTACTCTTCTACTCGGATTCTACTCATGCTTTCCATCAGGCGGAGTGACTTTGGTAGGCTCGAATGAACCCTCTTCGAAATCTTACAAGTGTATTTACTATTGCCAAATAGAAAAAGAAGAAACACCGCGACAAGAAGCGCGACAAGGACAAGGAAGTGCAGGCGTCGCTGATGGTGGCCTGCCTCAAGAGACTGCTGCCGGTCGGACTCAACCTCTTCGCCGGCAGGGAACAGGAGCTGGTGCAGCACTGCAAGGATAGGTTCCTTAAGGTGAGTTATACGGACGACGTCGTCCTAGACCTTGGAAAACAATAAATGCTAGTTATTTTCTTTTAACCTTATAAAATAATAAGTATTTAAATACGAATTTTCTACAAAATTATAAATAACTTGAACGTAATGTATTGACCTAAGAATAACTAGATAATATAAGAAAGAAAATTAATTGAGATGCATGGAAGGAACCAGAAGGCTGGACAACCGGCTTGTTGATCTAGTAGCATGTTATCCTCCTGACAGATAACACAAAAGCCCTGGGTTCGATTCCCATACAATATAAATAATAATGTGATGATCACGATCATGTGTTCCGTCTTAAGACATTCATAACTTTCGCTTTCGCCCGTGACTCCGCCCTCCTCTGTCGGTTGTCGCGGTAAAAAGTAGAATATGTTCTTTCCCTATGTTCCATTTATCTCTATACCAAAATTCATCCACTTCAGCGGCGTGAAAACATAACAGACAGACAGAGTTACTTTCGCATTTATAATACAGTACATATATAGTACATAGTACCGCCACTGCTTACTTTGGTATTAGACATTCGTGTGTGAGATTTTGTAAAGTTTTTTTTATTTTACAGAAAATGTCCGAACAAGATGTGGCAGAATTCGCCAAAACCCAGCTCACATTACCAGACAAGATAGACCCAGCTGACGAGATGTCCTGGCAACACTACTTGTACTCCAAGCTTGGCTCCAAGTCCAAGACCAACATCACTATAGAGACTGCTGAGAACAAAGCCAAGATTATTGATGATACGGTCGAGAGGATCGTCGCTATGAGTAAAGTGCTTTTTGGATTGCATATGGTAAGATTTTTAAATACAATTTTTTTTCGAATCTGTCCAATAATGAATTCTTCTAATTGTATCGGCAGCCTTATTCTCGATTTCAATTCCGATCGATCGTACTCTTGAATTAACATAAATGACAGAATTCGTGTTGTGATGTTTCGTTGGTGAGTATGAGACCGGAGGGCCATTGATGCAGAAGCATCCTCTGCCTCCGCCATGCTGCATTGCATCACAATGAGAATGGTGACGTTTAATCCCGGACTTTATTCATGTTTTCTATCAGGCATAGAAGTCACTGCGTAAGGCCTCAATTTAAAGAAAAATCGACACTACGCAACTATTTTCAGCTTAACTCAAAATTGGATTCGTATTGGATTGAAATTGGGATTGAATTCAATAGTAAGGCCGACGGTATCTTTGAAAATCAAGCGTTACAATATGTATATATAAAACTAGTGATTCTATTTCCCAGTTGGACTAAGTCTTTCGCTATAACTCTTTTGGGACTTTTGTTGCGTTTCGTATTTTGTTGCGAAAAAATCCCGATATACAAGAAAGAATATCTTTGGTTACGTTTAACCATAATCTTGCATAAAATTGAAGGATTTATTGTTTGTCCTGGTTTTGGAATAGAACAAATTTTATTGTACACCAGTTAATATAGTTTACTTACCACAACACATCAATTTAATGACTAGGTAAAATTGAATAATATAAACCTTAATAGAACGTTTAGTCGCGACTTTCACATACAGCGCTTCAAGGCCCATCGAAGAGGGACATGATAACTGTTCCTCCACTAAAGTATAGTGTCGGTTTTGTCTGTTCTGTTTCTCTTATTTTATAACTTTGACAAGCCATCACTCCCACTTATATTCGCCACGTCATCATAAGTGTTTATATTTTCCAGATTATGTAAGGATTTATTCATAGATTGTCTAATGTTATGATTTGTATATGTGTATTTATTTATATATAAATGGTATCATATAGATCGACCACCCACAACAAATGAGTAAGAACGTGTATCGCTCTGTGGTCTCCATACAACGCAAGCGCGCCGTCATCGCTTGCTTCAGACAGACTTCTCTACACTCTTTACCGAGGTTCTATTCCAGTGCCATGCTTGACAATATTACGACTGAATAATACAATATAATTAGTTGTGGTTTTTTTTCGTTGTGCATTTTCAACTCCAATAATATTTTAACCACCTTTCCTGTGTGTGATGTGTTTATAATAGCCTTTGACTATCAAAATAATAATAATAAAGCAAGTAGTAAGGATCGTACACCAACAACTTACCCTTAAATAACAAGGTATAAATTTAGAGGAACTACAGAACGGACAGTTTTTTTTATTGATTTGTTTATAAATGTAATAAAGAGCCACGCTGATTTCAGCACTAATGAGCTCGACAGGGGCAAAACTACCCTCACAGACCAACGTAAATTAACAGCATTTGTGCTGTCATCTTTCGTTGGTGAGTATGAGGCCGGAGGCCCAATCATTCTGCATCATTTGCACGATGCAGAAACGTTACAATGAGGATGGTGGCCCCTAATCCTGGATTCTACTTATGCTTTCCATCAGGCAGAGTAGAATCACTTTGGTAGTCGTTAATATAAAAAAAGGTAATAAAATATATTGGCGTTCTTTACAGAAACTAATTGTACACAAAGGTTAGGATTTAGGTTAGGACAAGAAATTTAGGATACGAGTCAGTATTTTCTTTGAATTCATATTGCCGTTAATTTTGGTATCGAAAGGATAAGTAAGTAACTTTGAAAATGAATAATTTATCACAATCGATAACTTGCATATTATTAAAATGTAATAAGATTTAAACTTTAACATATTTTCTTTAGAGTTGAGCCTTGTTTATATAAAATTAACCAATAAACTTTCTTAACGAACCAAACACTATTGGCAGGTTTTTGATTAAAGTATTGATATAATTAACATCAGTGTTTTTAGAATAACCAGTTATTTGCTGTTGTTCTCTACTAATAACGATCGATATTTTTATAACGTTTTTGTAATACCTATATGTGTAATTGTGCATGCCGCTTGGAACGAATTAGGCGACAAAACCTAAGAAACGCACTTTCAACTGGATAAGAATACTATGTGCGGCTAGAAAGCGAGCCGCTATCGCTTGTCTGCGGTCGGTTCATCTGTATAGACTTAGTCGGTGAGTGGACAGATCTAGCCAAATATATAGTTTTTCGCGATTGTTATGTCAGTGTTTCAGATATTGCAAATGTCGAAAACGAAGCAAGTTGACTGAAATATCTGACATCGCAACAACACGGCCTCCGTCGCGCAGTGGTAACGTATCCGATATCCATGCTTAAGGTCTCGGGTTCGATTCCCGGATAGGACTTAATGTTTGTATGATCTGTAAAACAAGAGTTGAGTGACAGAGCGTGTTTAGGTGATTTCTATGTGTAATATTTGTGTATTTACAAGTTAATGTTTATATGTATTTATATCAATTGTCTAGTACCCATAGTACAAGCTCAGCTTAGTTTTGGAATAAATGGCGTTATGTATCAGATGGCCGAATACTTCCATCATTATACCTACTTCCCGGTTTCTTGTAATACACAGTCGCCCTTGATATTGAGTTTTAAGTTGATATATGCTAAGTCTAATTTTGATCGTCAGAGAACTGCAGCTATAACGCTTCTGTGGACAAATTGTAATAAAGATATTTTTCGGTTTAACAGACACAGAGCATGTAATATATTCGCCCGAACGTACTACGAGCTTTGGTTGGAAGAAGAAAATGTTGGGCAAGAAGTGATGATTGAAGATTTAACGGTGAGTCACTTTAAATTCAACTTTACCGTATGGTACACCTATTAGGAAACATTTAGGTTTTTTTTTTATTTTGGCAATAATTTGTTATTTCTTGATATAATATCCTATATTAACAAAAAACAAACATTTTGGGAAAAAAAGGATTCAGGTCTTAATTCGTTAAACAATAATTACAGTTTCGTTGATTCGGTAGTACTTGTTCTAAAGTTTCTTCTAAATACAACAGAGCTATCTAGCGAAGAGACTGTACTACGGAGTAACGACTAATCCTGTATCGCGATATAGAAGTTCTCGCTTCAATGAGCATACAGATTCAACATTCCAACATCAATTGTTCAGGCGCGATCACATCGCCTAGTTGGAAGTCCACCCTTTATGTTAAACACGTCACCCCTCCACAGTATAATCAGTGAGGTTATTGAAAATGGCAACATTAATCGATTCATATAGGACCTCGGACATGATTCACTTGCTTATTTGCCTCCTTTCCCATATAGAAACTCTAAATATTGAACAAATTGATATTCTTGTTCACGTAGCACGAATCCCTACAAAATCAAACAAAATTGTTAAAAATATTAAATCATAAACACTTTTAGCAATCTTTCGAGGACGCTGAGTTAAAGAAGAGTGACGTAGTAGAAGAAGATGGCAAGCCGGACCCTCTCACACAACTGGTCACCACTTTCTGCCGAGGAGCTATGACTGAACGATCAGGAGCGCTGCAGGTACAGTACTGCTACTACTGACACACCAACACATCTGACTCGCGGTGTGCTAAAACCTTTTTTTGAAACGAGGGCTCTGTCTCTAGTATTGGACTGTAAAATGCTGATCATGATGAAGAAGGTTGTGCTAACCTTAACTAAAAATTATTTATTAGATTATCTTTATATATATAATTCTTGTGTGAGTGTGTATGTCACTGAACTTCTCTCAAACGACTGGACCGATTTAGATGAAATTTTTTGTGTGTGTTCAAGGGGATCTGGGAATGGTTTAGATTCGCAATTGGACCCAGTAGGTGGCGCTGCGATCAAGTTCTGGAATTTTAAAGTTGAGCGGTACGAAGTTCGCTGGGTCAACTAGTACTTAGTATATTAAACATGTACGAGTTACTATAGAGTAATATTAATATAACCATAGAATTTCCATATAAATTATTACGACGAACGAGAAAATTTTGTGCAGATTTAAAATCGAGATCTTTGAAATACATCATTTTTAATAACTTATTATCTAAGCGACACTACAAGTTATTAAAATCATAAAATGTATTAATTTGCCTACCTATCAATAAATATGAATTTTTTTGTATACAAATGAAACCCATTATGGTAAATACTGAATGATATAAAATAATGACATATGTCATATAATAGGAGGATCCTCTCTACATGTCTTACGCACACATCATAGCGAAGTCGTGCGGAGAAGAAGAAGAAGAAGGAGGCGGAGAAGAAGAAGAAGGGGGAGGAGAAGCTGAAGGAGAAGAGGAGGGAAGAGCTAGTATTCACGTAAGTTTGATAAAAAACTGAATTGTGTTAGTAATAGAATTCATATTTGTTTGTAAATTTCTCACCTAATCTCTATTGTCATAACACTAAGAAAGAGAACCCTTTTTGTGACGATAACTAGCTATAGTATTATTATTACTTAAATTAAATCCTGACCCTACCTTATTAATAAATTTGCGTGACATGTTGCATGCAGAAAACAACGGATATGTTTATGGTAAGTGTTTTCCATAATATGTAGAGTTGAAGCATAAAACGTACTTATAAACAAACATTGTCACGTAGAATCTTGTATCGACCATTCATCTTTCTATGAAAGGAATTAAATGGTATACTCGAAATAAGGTATTGAGGTGTAACTCTATAAAACATATTCTTCAGTTTCGTAAGCCCTACTATTTCTGCCAAAACTTGGTACTAATTTAAATTTAAAAAATGAATAAATTTTCTAATTTAACCAGTTGTAATGAACATCTTTGTTATAATCCTCGCGGGAAGTCAGCGCCCTCAAATATACTGGCAATTAGTTCGACCTTCGAATGCTAGTCACTCCGTGAAAAAACTGATATTCAGATAAAAACCGATTAAATTAGTACGGGAGCCCTAATAATAAAGGCTAAACCGATATTGATAACTAAGATCAATAATTAAAGGTGATACCAGACTAGCAATAAAACATGTGCCAGAAATGTCCTTAACCTCAACTTATCATACAGGAACAAGAAATGGAGAAACAGAAGCTCCTCTTCCACCAAGCTCGTCTAGCAGACCGAGGAGTGGCAGAGATGGTGCTACTGCACATATCAGCTTCTAAAGGTCTACCCAGTGAAATGGTTATGAAGACTCTACAGCTGGGCATCTCTATACTTCGGGGAGGCAATATTGACATACAAATGGTGAGTGAGGACCAGCCTTGAAGGTCCAATGCTGGACATAGGCTTCTACCTAGAAAGGAGGTTGTGAGTACTAAACCACGCTCGAGAAACGGGCTATTTAAATTTTTCTTCCTTTGCAGTGCTGTTGCATTCTAGGTAGTTTGCTCCTTAAATCCCACAGAAGCTACATATATATATAATATACTATATTTAGCTTTGTTTCAGAATCATAATATATCTAAAATTGTAAATGAATTTAGTAAAAACAGTTGAAATTTTCGTGATTTTACATATTTTTTCAATACCCAGATTTCTTTGTAAAATTTTGGTTGGCTGGTTTTGATACTTTTAAGATTTTTAAAGATTCTTAGCATTACGTCTTACTTTTTACCCTTGGGAAAGATATGTTTTCGTTAAATTTGCTGTAATATAAATGAATTGGTAAATATTATTGTATTATCACTTTTACATGATTACTGTTATAATGATATAAATGCATGCAGGGTATGCTGAATCATTTGAAAGACAAAAAAGACGTGGGATTCTTCACATCGATAGCTGGTCTCATGAACTCTTGTTCTGTACTGGATCTGGATGCTTTCGAGAGGAACACCAAGGCTGAAGGTACAATAATATGTTTTGTTTTGTAAATACTATTTCCTTTTATACAGAAAGAAAGGTATGTGTTAACAAAATGATTGTTAATTTGGATTAATTATAAATTACTTTCTTAATAGACACTGGTTTGGAATGTTGTATGTATCTACGCAACGGTTAAGATTGAAGCAAATGCTTTTACGATAATAACTGTTTGCGGTTTCAGTGGACTGTAAATTTTGGATGCGGGGTTTACAAATGGCGGTCGGGTATTGGCTACCACGATCTATGCGATATATTTGTGACTAAGCTGACTGACGATTCGCGACATAAAGGGACACGAACTGCCCTCAGGAACATGAGAACAGGGACAGGCAGTTCAAAATAGTTAAAGGGACTAACCTCTCAATGGCGCCTTCTCGCGTTGGGCCTGCCGGCTGCTTGGCCCAAGTCACTAGGCTTGTCACTGTCCGTAATGACACACCTTCCACGACGGTTTGAAGCGAAGGACGAAAGCACTTTTGTAGATGCGGTATGCGGGAGCTCGCGAACACGTCAGATCGACCTGAATGCGTTGGCGTCTTGACACGACCTATTCGCACGGAGTTCAGCGGGGTTCTCTCGGTCAAACGTCAACTTACAATTGACATTTGACATAACAATACGACGTTTCGTATTGGTCGGCCATTCTTCTTGCGAGGTACCAGGAAGGACAGTGGCTAGGATTGGCGCGTTCATCAATCAGCTTAGCGTGACAATTAACAAAAGGCCAAAATGGCGCATCCATTCCCCCCGGCTTGAAGGAATTGATTCCTTCAAAGATTAAAGAAAGCGCGACCAATTACTAGGTAAGCGAAAAACTCTATGTTGATGCGATGCGAAAAAAGATGAGCCCAACTATATGAGCGAAACTAAATGCGTACAATAGGAGCCCAACTATATGAGCGTAGAATATATCTTAAACTAAACTAAAATATATATATAACCTAACCTAAGACTCTATTCGCGATAATACTTATTGGCTAGGTAAAGGGCACAGACGTACAACCGGGCGCAAATACGATCCGGTAGCAGTCCTAACTCTTGCGATACGAACCGCTCCATCAGTGGCCGGAAACACTTCTTCAATAACCCCTAAAGGCCAGTGAAGAGGCGGCGCGTTTTCCGTATTTATAATAACGACGGTCCCTACGGTTATCGGGCTATGCGGTGTATTCCATTTATTCCGAGACTGCAAAGTATGCAAGTATTCTGCTCGCCATCTCCTCGTAAGGATTGCACTAATCCATCCAGTAAGTCATGTCGAGACCGAATATTAAGCTTGTCATCTTCGATGTCGCGCGCGGGTAAGTAACGTAAGGGTGTCGTATTTAGAAAGTGTGCGGGCGTTAATGCAAGATCCTCTGAAGGATCGCTAGAGATGGTGCGGCTTAAGAGACGTGTACTCGTGACTGCCTCAATTTGAGCCAGCACGGTGGTCATCTCTTCAAACGATAGATAAGATTTGCTCACCGATAACGCGGAATCTGAGTCTTAAGACACTCAATCTTAGCCTCCCAGCTACCTCCAAAATGCCCAGCGGCGGGCGTGTTTAGTAACCAGGTTATGAGATTCTCAGCTAATGTGTGAGCATACTCACTAGTGAAGTCTTTGGACTTTAGAAGCCCATAAAGTTCCGAAAGTGTGCGTTTAGCGTGTGCGAGTGCGTGTGCGAGTGTGTATGCTAGTGTGTGTGCGAGTGCGAGCGCGAGTGCGCGTGCGCGTGCGAATGCGGATGCGAGTGCGAATGCGAGTGTGTGTGCGAGTGCGAGTGCGAATGCGGGTGCGAATGCGAGTACGAATTTGAGTGCGAGTTTGAATGCGAATGCGAGTATGAGTGCGAATGCGAATGCAAGTGCGAATGCCAATGCGTGTGTGTGCGAGTGTGAGTGCGTGTGCTAGTACGTGTGCGCATGCGAACGCGAGTCGAATGCGAATGCGAGTGTGAATGCGTGTACAAGTGCGTGTACGAGTGCGAGTGCGAGTGCGAATGCGAACACGAGTGCGCGTGTGAGTGCGTGTGCGAACGCGAATGCGAGGCGCGTGCGAATGCGAAAGCGAGTGCGTGTGCGAGTGCGTGTGCGCATGCGAATGCGAGTCGAATGCGAATGCGTGTACAAGTGCGTGTACGAGTGTGAGTGCGAGTGCGAATGCGAACACGAGTGCGCGTGTGAGTGCGTGTGCGAACGCGAATGCGAGGGCGCGTGCGAATGCGAATGCGAGTGCGAGTACGAATGCGAGTGCGCACGAGCTTTAATAGCTCAGAGAGTGTATGTGAAATATGTGTACGCGGTGCGTGAAACGGACTCGACGTGAGACCGAAACATACGCAATTAAATTCACAAACCTCAAGCGGTTTATCAGGCGAAACCCGATATAATATGCGTTGAAATCGGCGATCATATTCGCAAACTTCAATGTTTAGATACATTAGCCGAACGTCGGCTGAAAGTGCGATTGGAAATAAGCGGAAATTAACAATTATATTGAACAAATTGCTTTGTAAGTTCTGCCCGTTATGTCAACTTTGCGGGGGCACAACCTACAATAACATAACCCAACACGGTCTCTAACGCGTGTGGTGCGGTGAGCGTGGAATTACCTTGAACCTTGGAACCTAACATAAGATGTGGAAAAATAGAGGCGCCGATCAAAATGTCAATATCAGCCGGCTTGTGATATGAATCATCAGCTAAAGGCAGATTGTCAAAATTTACAAGCGTCGGCGTATCAACAGTGACAGTCGGTAAGCGTTCAGTGATTTTATCGACTACTAGTGACTCCATATCAAATTTAACATTTTTATTAAAGCGCGAATAAAATTTTAATTGTACGGAACCCAGTGTCGTTTTAGTAGAGCCCCCAATTCCCTTCACTATAGGCGCGGACGGTCTTTGGTTCAAGTTTAATCCTAAGCGGTTACAACAATGGCGCGTTACAAAATTACTCTGAGACGCACTGTCTAACAGCGCGCGGAAACTATGTTCCTTGCCATGCCTATCTTTAATTATAACCCGTGCGGTGGCGAGCAAAACCGTAGTTACGGTGTTAGTAGTTAAGGTGAGTGCGACATAATTTTATTGTTGCCTGATAATGAGCACAATGCAACATCATCGGCGCTGCGGGCCTCAGTGGATGACGGAGCGGGCTCCGTACCCGCCTGCCGTCCCCCTCCCACGTCACTGCAAGCGCGCGGTGGCGAGGGGGTGCGCGACGCGACTACTGCATGAGATGCAGTATGTTTATTTTCAAAATGTAACATCGTGTGATGTTTTTCTTGACAGGTTTTACAACGCGAATTTGACCTACAATTAGATGCATAATGATGTTTACTTAAACAATTTATACAGCATTTCTGCGATTTAATAAATTTAAAGCGGTCATTTGGTGTCAATGTTTGAAATGATTGACATTGATACAAATGACTATGCTGCGATTTGCATAGCGGACAGTCAGTTTGGTACGATTGAGTTTGAGCGGTATTAACGTAAGTATTTGTTGACTTGCGTTGTGGTGCGGGCGGCGACATTGGCGTCGTGTTGGCTACGCGGGTACGCGGTTCGATTCCCGATGTGCGTTGTATGATCTTTGCCTGATCGCGGACGAATGAAACTAAACTATCGAAAGACGGAATTTCAGAACCTCGACTTTCCAACTCAAATGCGCGAGCGGTTTCATGATCTAACTTTTTTAACGCTAAATATAAAAACAATAAATCGGAGAGGTCGTTGACCTTAAGATTTTTAAGCGCCGCGACTGACGATGCGAATTTATCTATAAACATCTCGAGGCCCACTACACTGGGAGCACTCAAAGGTTTAAGCTCGAACAGCTGATCCAAATAGGAGCATGACAGCGCGCGTTTATCTTCATACCTATTTATTAAAGTATCTAAAATAACTTTATAATTTTCGGCACACGGCGTAATGCCTGCGAAAACAGTTTGAACCTTACTGTTTAATTTACCTATTAAGTAATGTAATCTTTCTGAGTCGGTCAACTTCGGGTTCTCATGAACTGTGTTTTTATAAGCCGCGTAAAACAACGGCCAAGTCTTAATATCGCCACTAAAGTGCGGCAGTTCGATTGGCGGCAGTCTAGGTCTGTCACATGTGTTGTGTCCCAGGCGAGGCTCACCTACAGCAATCGATTTTGCCGCGCGTTTAATTTGACCGTAAAGATGTTCGAATGACGTTAACGGTTGATAGTTAATAGTACACTTAGGATTCAACTTTAACTCAATCGTATTAATTTGATCTAAGATTAATTCAAAATCTATGTGTAATTTATCTATAATCTCGATCTCACATAAAAAACTTTCCCTTTCAGATTCATTGGAAAGATTCTTAGATCTATCTGCAATAGATTGTATGCGTGAGAACATACGGTCTCTTTTTGCATGTAGAAGCGCTAACTTACTATCGTCCGGCATGACGATAAGTAACAGCTGTTATCAATATAACAAACGAATAATATGTTAATATTAGTAATAGATACTTATTTTTATTTTATTGTATATGCGACTAACAGATAACTTGCAAACTTATACAGCTATGTAGTTACACTCTATGCGATGCGAGAAATATATAATTAAAATCAAATAAAACCAACAAGTTAGTAGTAAGGTATCCGAATAATACCTACCTACTTTAACGTATTTACTAAGTTGCAAGTCTGTGCAATATTAACGAAGATCGGGTACGACCGATATTTATTTTTATTGTAGTACCTACGAATTTTGATATATTAAGAAAAAGTTCTAGAAATGTAATTTCTATTGAATGCTGCAAGAAACAAACAATGCGTATATGATATGCGATATGTAACTAGCCTGCGATATATATTAGTAGCTATTGCGGTAATCTTAACCATTGGTAGTGTATGATTGATCGAATCAGATGCCTAGCACCTTTTGCATTGCGGTTAAAACGAAAATATAAGTAGGTGCTAGCTAATCTAACAAATGTTTAATCCGGTACGATAGGACCATAATAATGGTTTGGAATGTTGTATGTATCTACGCAACGGTTAAGATTGAAGCAAATGCTTTTACGATAATAACTGTTTGCGGTTTCAGTGGACTGTAAATTTTGGATGCGGGGTTTACAAATGGCGGTCGGGTATTGGCTACCACGATCTATGCGATATATTTGTGACTAAGCTGACTGACGATTCGCGACATAAAGGGACACGAACTGCCCTCAGGAACATGAGAACAGGGACAGGCAGTTCAAAATAGTTAAAGGGACTAACCTCTCAATGGCGCCTTCTCGCGTTGGGCCTGCCGGCTGCTTGGCCCAAGTCACTAGGCTTGTCACTGTCCGTAATGACACACCTTCCACGACGGTTTGAAGCGAAGGACGAAAGCACTTTTGTAGATGCGGTATGCGGGAGCTCGCGAACACGTCAGATCGACCTGAATGCGTTGGCGTCTTGACACGACCTATTCGCACGGAGTTCAGCGGGGTTCTCTCGGTCAAACGTCAACTTACAATTGACATTTGACATAACAATACGACGTTTCGTATTGGTCGGCCATTCTTCTTGCGAGGTACCAGGAAGGACAGTGGCTAGGATTGGCGCGTTCATCAATCAGCTTAGCGTGACAATTAACAAAAGGCCAAAATGGCGCATCCAGACACATTACTAGCAACTACCAAATAATAACTACTAAAACTCATTTTTCACTGTTCTAAAGAAACCAAGTTCTATCCATTTATTGTTAAGTAAGAACGCTTTTCTTCAATATTATAAATTGACTACACCTTGACTGTAGGTCATTCGCGTTAAGAAAAAAGTTACATATCGTCAAATACGCACTTTGAGCAATAAGCTTCCAAGCTTTCGTATGAGACTATAAATAAAAAAACCCAAAAACCGGCTTTATGTCTACTACGATATGGTTGAATTTCAATTTTTAGAGCCACTGTCATAAATCAAGCACTAATTGATTTCAAAATTTTGTTGGCAGACTTTTTACGACTCTAATAACAACCAAAACAATTGCCAAACTTGTTTATATGACACCCAGTACCAACGTCATAATGTGCACTCCGAAATACTCTAGAGGGCTCTGAATATGTCAATATGTTTAAGGTCACCAGTGGTCACTAATTATGGACTGACTTGGCTAGCCTTTTCTCATATATGTAATGATGTTCCAGGTCTCGGCGTTGGTCTCGAGGGTGCAGCTGGAGAGAAGAACATGCACGACGCTGAATTCACTTGCGCGTTATTCAGGTTTATCCAGTTGACTTGTGAAGGTCACAACTTGGGTTAGTATTGTCCATGATTCGTTTTATTAAGACTTTTTCCGCACTAGGAATATTACCCTGTGTCCGTGACTTTGAAACGTCGAGTAGGCCGTAGAAAAAAATCGTGGCTTCGAAACATCCGCGAGTGGACCGGAGTCAAGAGCGCCGCGGAACTCTTTCACCTCGCCAGGGACAAAACGAGGTTTTCAGGGCTGATGTCCAACCTCCAGTAATTGGAGAGGAACAAGAAGAAGAAGAAGTCCTTAACTTTACACATGTATGAAACGGACACAAAGAATACTTAGACGCATAAGAAGAATTTGTGGATCATATGAGTACATCGTGCTGTCCCACCTGGGGATCGAGCAAACATTTCTTAGCGTCTCCACCTATAGTGCAGGGTGGGGGCAGCACTGTAGGGGGCGCCGTTATAATTACACCCCACGTAAAAATAGGTTCTGCGTGAGGTGTACTTTGAATTCTAGGGCTCCGCTATACCATAATTTATGAAGAAAGAAATATTTAAAAGGTATGTAGCAAAGGGCGCTCAAACAAAACAAATAAAGGGCGCTAGAGTACTGATTGCACACGGGCGCTAAAGTACTAACTGCACAGGGGCGCTATATAGGCTAAAGACGCCTCTGGCTGAAAGCGAAAGCGCTTTGTTAGCTCTCAGGAACATTAAATCCCTAAACTAAACCATTATAGATCAGTATGGATTTTATAGTGGTTCAAGAGAACACCACGCTTTTTGAATCAAATAGTGTTTTGTAATTCCGAATTTTCCAATATTTTTAGTTATATTGACGTTATTTTTATTTGTGTTTTTCAGATTGGCAGAACTATCTCCGAACTCAGGCTGGTAACACAACGACTGTGAACGTAGTCATCTGTACTGTGGATTACCTGCTACGGCTGCAGGAGTCCATCATGGACTTCTATTGGCATTACTCGAGCAAGGTAACTAAGTATAACAGATGTTTAAGGTACAGAACGCAAGAGGACATACGGATGACGGGATTCTAGAGAAACAAGTGCGTTAGAGCCCTCTTAGTCCCTCATTCTAATAATAAACCGATTATTTAAAAAGAATCGTATTGAGTTTTTGTTTTGTATAGAAATTAAAATGTTTATGTAAATTCAGTTGTGCATTGATATTGAAGATAAATTATGTTATGATATCTTAAATCATCATCATTTAAAAAAAAATGAAAATGATTACATTGCTACTCATTACGAAAACCTTCCTCAAACATTATTCGATTTAAAAAACGTTTTTAAAAAAAAAAATTAGTTATATAGAAAAATACTATTTGTTTTTATTGAAAATCACAAAACAGATGTACAATCACAAAAACACACAAACGTGTGAGTACATAAATAACATGACATCTATCTAACAAATCACACTATTATATTTTAACAATATTATGTGAAACAGAACCAAGTATCTTATACAATACAATATAAATTTTACAAATACAAATTCTATATTAAACTTTAACTACTATAATAAAATATTGACTTCAGGAACTAATCGACCCCGCCGGTAAAGCGAACTTCTTCAAGGCGATCGGTGTCGCGTCACAAGTGTTCAACACTCTCACTGAAGTCATCCAGGGACCTTGTACGCAGAATCAACAAGCTTTGGCACATTCTAGGTATTCAACTATTCTTTCAACAATCATTACCTACAAAGGAACCTTTGTAGGTAGTAGAGCCACGCTGATTTCAGCACGAATGGGCCAGTACTACCCTCACACAGAAGACCAAAACAACCTAATAATGACAGCATTCTTGCTGTCGTATTTCGTTGGTGAGTGTGAGACCGGGGGCCCAATCATTCTGCATCATTCAACCGGCCTTAGGAGGCCGGGAGAATGATGCAGAATAATCTAACCAGGCTGCCATGGTAAGGGTCACCATACTACATTGCCTACCCTCACAATAAGCATGGTGACCCCTACTCCTGGATTCTACTCATGCTTTCCATCAGGCGGAGTAGAGTCACTTTGGCAGGCTTAAATATTAAAAAAAAAAAACCTAAATTAAACAATATTTGTTGTTTACGATATTTGAGTAACAAGCCAAGTGCGTGCCAGGCAACGCATAGAATATGGTTCCTGAGTTATCCATAATGGCACGTTGATTTGTTATAATACTACCAATACTATGTTACTAACGTTATGTTTACCGATTATTTCGTTATTTTTGTACGTAGTTGTCCAAATTAACGTATTTTACAAGTTAGGTCTCTATGATAATATCATATGTAGAAACAAATATCCAGGCAGTTCCTTTTCGTTTGGACGGTAAGTCGAGAACGGACGGACGGATATGACGAATCTATAAAGGTTCCGAGTCATGAACTACGGAACTCTTATAGAAAAATTAAAACAATATTTAAAGTTTAAGATATGCAATCTTAAACCATATAATTTTTTTAGGTTATGGGACGCGGTCGGTGGTTTCCTGTTCTTGTTCTCGCACATGCAAGACAAGTTGTCCAAACATTCCTCTCAAGTGGACTTACTGAAGGAACTCCTCAACTTGCAGAAAGACATGATTACTATGATGTTGTCTATGCTTGAAGGAAATGTCGTAAACGGTAAGATATAACCTAGAACAAGGTATACCTCTATAAAAATAAGGCCCTATATACCAGTTTAGTGGCGAATAGATCTACAACCTTACTACACTAACTACGCCTTCGACTATTGTCTCTTCAGTAAAGACTAAACTATAAATATTTTGGACGTCTTCCACACAACGCCATTTAGTCCCCATACTAATCAGAGCTCGTATACATACTTTTTCTTTATAAATACACACATATTATTCGCAGAAAACACCCAAATTCCGAAACCAATATTTGTGAATCACACAAACATTTGATCCGACTACATGCATATTATACATAGAAAACACCCAAATTCCGAAACCATTTGGTTCGACCCGCGAATCTAACCCGACACCTCTTGCACAGCAGTCACATATGTTACCACTGCGCCACTGACGCAGTTAAACTTTTTATTAATTACAACCGCTTTATATAGCCTATATATTCTTATATATATTCATCTTAAGGGTGTCAGAGCCGACTAGGAAAGCAAAGTACGCACGTACGCACGCAGTGACTGCCTCGGTGGCGCAGTGGTAGCGTATGCAGTCACATTCGGTTTCCTGTTCTTGAGGTCTCGAGTTCGATTCCCGGTTCGGACTAAATGTTTTTGTGATCCGCAAATTTTTGTTTGTGTTTGATTGGGTGTTATGGAAAATAATGTCTATATGTTTATATCAGTTGTTTAGTACCCATAGTACAAGCTCTGCTTAGTTTGGGACTAGATGGCTTTGTGTAAGATGTTTGAAATATTTAATATTTATTTTATATTTTTCTAGGCAGCATGTAATAGTAGGCCTACTTTCCAAGGAGAACCCAATGTCCAGCAGTGGACTGCAAAATGCGTTTGATAAAAACGAAATTAATATTTCAGGTACAATTGGTAAGCAGATGGTAGACACTCTAGTAGAATCGGCTTCCAACGTGGAATTGATCCTGAAGTACTTCGACATGTTCCTGAAACTGAAGGACCTCACATCTAGCCCCAGCTTCCAGGAGATTGACGGTAACAACGATGGTTGGGTTCTGCCTAAGGACTTCAAGGAGAAGATGGAACAGCAAAAGAGTTACACGCCGTGAGTTTATTTTCTTACTTGTTGCGCCACTTGGTTTTATCCGTACATTTTTAATTCTCAATCGCCCACCGGAATATACTCTATAGTTTAGACCATACAGTCTGTTGGCCTAGTGGTTTAATCGATAGCCAGGCAGCGTTCTACTGCGCTAATTTTTTTGGGTTCAAATCCCACATGAGGTATTTTGTACTAAAATATACCTTGGTACATATATTTGCTCTTTAGACTTCATATTAAAAATACAAAATGATTAGTTCGTAAAAACATTTTCTGACTTCACCATAATCATCATCAACAGCCTTTAACAGTCCACTGCTGGGCATAGGCCTCTCCTTGAAAAGGAGGTTTTGGCCTACTATACCACGCTGGCCAGACGGGTTGGTATAGGGTTGGTTTCAAGTTTTCCTTCTCTTTGCTTTGATGTTGTCTTGCGTACTTTATCCATTAGTCGTCTTTTACGACACCCGCGGGATGAATAGAGGTGGTGACACTCTGTATTCTTAATCAATCACCACACGGACAATTTCTGACTTAATTTTCACAAAAAATTTTTACAGGGAAGAAATAGAGTTCCTTCTAGCCTGCTGCGAGACCAACCACGATGGCAAGCTGGACTACGTCGGGTTCTGCGATCGGTTCCACGAGCCAGCTAAAGAGATTGGTTTTAATTTGGCCGTACTCCTCACCAACTTGTCTGAACACATGCCCAATGAACCCAGGTATGTATGAAACGGACATATAGAATTAACATCTGAAACATATCACATTATTTTTAACTAGCGGCGAATTCGTAGATATAGTTTTTTAACAAACATTTTAAACTTTAAACTTGACAAATTATATACTAAAACCTTCCTCGAGAACTAATATATGCATTGCTGATAACAGCATGAAAATTGTTACTGTAGTTTTTGAGTTTATCGCGAACAGACAGACGCGACGGAGGACTATGTTTTATAATATGTTGTGATGGTACACTTCTTAGAAAGGCCTATGTGCCTAAGTAAATGCCTATGTAAAAGACCTATGTGCCTTTGTTAGAAACATGATTTTTTTCCCAGGCTAGCCCGTTTCCTCGAAACAGCAGGCTCTGTACTGAACTACTTCGAGCCTTTCTTAGGGCGTATCGAGATCATGGGTGGTTCGAAGAGGATCGAGAGAGTATACTTCGAGATCAAGGAGTCTAACATTGAACAGTGGGAGAAACCTCAAATTAAGGTAATTATAATGTCAAGTAACTTCCCCTATATTTAAAATGACTGCTACCGTGCAGTGGTTTAAGCGGCCACCACGCCGGCTATACTAAGCCAAGTGTTGTGACAACACCAATTGTTGTTCTGAGTCTGGTTGTTCTTTGTAACCCATGATGAAAATTCCTTATGCGAGAGTTGTCTTAAAAAAATCCTTTCTGGGTAATCTTATTTACATAAGTTTATAAAAGTAAAAATAGGTCTAAATAATGAATTTCACACTACTCTCCGAATCAAAAATGTCTGAGATGATAGATGTCCATGACAACCGGGACTGACGGCTTAACATGCTTCCCGAGGCACGGACGTGAAACACCACCAACTCTCATATTCCGGGCTGTTATTAAGAATTTCTTGAAAAAAAATCCACCCAGACCACCCACCAGATCCAAGAATCGAACGGAGACCTCTTGATCAGCAGGTGCATACGCTAACCGCTAAAATTAAATTATATTTTGTTCTCCCAGGAATCGAAACGTGCTTTCTTCTACTCCATCGTAACGGAAGGTGGAGATAAGGAGAAGTTGGAAGCGTTTGTAAACTTCTGTGAGGACGCCATCTTTGAAATGACGCACGCGTCCGGCCTCATGGCCGCCAGCGAACCTTCCGCCGGAGGACCCAAGAACAGAGAAGCCAGTTATATGTATATGGGAGATGATGATGATGAAAGGTAAGATGATTATTCTCCTTTCCTTCTTTCTTTCAAAGGGTTTAGAATTTCACAGTCTATAAAAGTGTATTTTTAATTCTCAACACAAACAGTGGTACATATCTGTGTCTGTTTATGTCCTAAATAAATGAACCGATTGTGATGCTGTTTGTTTTGTTTGAAAGCTGATGTAAACTTGTGGATTTGTGAAGATCTCGAATTCTTAGGTAATGAAGGGATCTCACTAACTTACCAACTCCGATGAATTTTGGTGTACAATTTAATTATAATTCCTTTAAACTCCTTAATACTGATAGCAGGAGTGTTCTAAATGTATAATTTTCGATACAAATTCAATAATTAAAAACTCATTTCAGAGCTGGCAAAGATCCGTTCCGTCGTGGTCTTCAATCAGTGAAGGACGGCTTCTCCACAGCATTCTCGTCCTTATCTCCATCCAACATAAAGCAGAAAATAGCAGACCTACACCAAATGCCTCCAGCAGAACTGGCCGTGGGCTTTTTCAAAATGTTCTTCTATCTGTTCTATTACTTCGGATACGGTGTTTTAATAGTTGTTAGGTAAGTGGAAGTTGGAGCTCATGTTAAGGCCTGTTGTTTAAGACTGGGGGGTAATCAGAGACACATTTACAAGGACTAAATATAAGTCTCAAAGTTGGGACAGCCATCAAAGGTGTGATCAGTATGGACAAAAGTCGAAGTATTTGCTAATTTCTAAAAGTACTTAGATTAATTTTATTAGAAAATAAATATAGAGAATTGAATTGGAAATAATTGTAGAGATAAAATAATATTTTACTTGTTAAAATTAATTGAATTAATAAATAATAATATACCTTATATGGCCTATGGCCTTAACCCTCTCTTGAGAGGAGACCTGAGCCCAGCAGTGGGACGTTATGGGTTGTTGATGATGAATATAAATATATATTTCGGACAACTTACACACAACGCCATCTAGTCCCCAAACTAAGCAGAGCTTGTATTATGGTTACTGAACAACTAATATAAGTACGTAAACATACTTTTTTTTTGTAAATATATACATATTATACATAGAAAACACCCAGAAATCAAATATTTTCGGATCACAAACATTTGGTCCAACCCGGGAATTGAACCCGAGACCTTTTGTTCAGCAGTCGCATACGCTAACCACCAGAACAACGAGGCAGTAAATATTAATTAAAAATATAAATATAACTCACAAAGGCAAAAGTAGTAATCGAAGTGTATATATATTCATTTTACTTGTGAACATCTTCTGGAGTTTAGATCGAGGTTATAATACAAGCAAAGCAGAGCTTGTATTATAACTTCGGTCTCGTAAAAATAGGGCTTGACAATAGCACATAAGGTCTAATATCGAATGTCATGATGATTAAATCGTTTGTTCCACGCCCCGTTCGATGCACAGCCATTGGTAAATGCTTCATGTATTTATTGATGTATGTAAGACGTTCTATTAGTTTGTGGCTGTACTAGTTGACACATTTTTATTATTGTTTTATTTTTTGGTAATTTCTTAATTTATTGTAATAGGTTCATATGAACACTAAAAAGGGAAAGGAAATATGGTTTGCTTTAACATTTCGAAGGCAAAAAGTTGCCAGTATTTTTTTGTCTGCAATGAAATATTTTACATGGCAACTTTTGCAATTCTGAGTACTTTACGCTAATACAAAAGAAATTCTTGTAACGCATGTTTTGACTCTGCCTTATCACCTTGTTATACCTAATTATTGCAAAAAAAAAAGAAAATATATTATTAAAGTGAATGAGAATTGATATTTCTTTTGGGTGCACTTAGTGCAACTATTTACTTAACATTACTCTCTTATTATTATTTTTTCACAAATCTCATGATTTTTATTTGTCACATTTGATTAGTTAAACATTTTGTTGTGCATGATAACATAAATCTCAGTAATAAAAATTATAACTTTTTTTCTTACGATTGCAATGTGACAAAAGTCAGAAGATCCGTATGTATCATGTACATAAATCTATAACTATATCATCGGGATTTCAAGAAAATAAAACACATTCTGTATTTTTGTCACATTGTGAACGCTGAGAATACCTACTAAATAATTGTCAGACAGAACTTGTTTAAAAAAAAGTTCTATCGATTGAAGCAAAACTTTTTACTAAACAACTTTGTTTAACGAAATAAATTTTTCCATAACGTCCAATCTATTAAAAGTATTTAGCAGCTTACTAAATTTTATACCTTAATAGCACACCTCCTTCCTATGATCTTTCTAAATACGTATACACTTTTTGAAATATATCTTTCTTGTATTCCAAAGTAATCTATATATATATATAGATAAGTGATGTCTCATAAATATATTCCTAGTACGAGTTTTCTAAACAATCAAAATAATATATAATAGACAGCTTTCTATAGGCTTATACAGTTCAAGTTCTACATAGAAAGAACTAAGGAATTTTTGTCAGTTCAGATATCAAACAACATTGAACAAAGAAACAAACAAGAAATGTTTTTATGAAAGCTAAACAAAGTACAAAAAAAAAAGTAAAATTTTACAATCTTCGCAAGAACACTTACTTCTGAGTTGAGTTAAATAGGGTAAACTGTATAATGATTGGCACCTTAAGGCTATCTAGCCAAGATTTGTTTTTAAAAATTAAACTAGATGTCAGATTCTAATTTAATCTTCATAAAACGTTTTAATAATTTATTAATTTAGAAATAAAAACACATTCATTTAGATAAACACAGTTTAATAAATAAAAATTAATGAAATTTAAAAATGGTCCGAAAAGTACAGTAATTGGCATCAAAAGTACAGTTACTATCACATAGCAATCAGTCATTGGCTTATAATGGATATAATGTGAAAAAATACACTCAAAACGATAATTTAACTCAAAACAAAACATATTAACACTATTCACAACATCAAATTCATGATAAACTCGAAATAAAAGATAATATAATATAATCTTACCATAAGCTTTCTTGGATCTTATTAGAAAGCGGCGGTGACAATCACCGGTGCGAGTAGCCCGCGTTATGATTTCTTTTTACTTGTTGCCAGGATACATTTTAAAAAGATTCAGTTGAACTCCCATAATGTCGACATGGTAGAATTTGAAAAACAGATTTCCATGAATTTTTTGTTAGAGCAATTCTTAATATTTGTATTTAAAATGCAAAGTGCCAATGACTGATGAGATGCCAACAATAGTATAGTTTACCCTATAGAAAATATTTCAGAGATATTTGAAAACTTGTGCTAGGTGTTTGGATTTCCATTTGTGAAAAGTTATTAGTCTTAATTGTCACTAAACTCCATCCGGCAGGTACATATTTGGTGTCTTGTTGGGGCTGATGCGGGGTCCTCAGGTGGAGGAGGTTCCTCCCGAGCCTACGGAGGAGGAGAAAATCGGTCAGTTGAGGCACAGGTTGCTTGCCAATCAGCCAAGTAAGAACATACAGGTATAGAGAGTGCTGGCTTCGCAGTACATCGGCGTTTGGTCACTGGCGTAAAACTCAACGTAATAATTTAGTCTAGTCAAATTATATGCTTTTTTTTCTTTTGAAGTTTCCAATTATAAGCATTTATAACTTGTAGAATTATTTTATTTAGAGTAAATAAGGACAAAGTTGACCATGTTATCCAGTTTTAGTCGTATTGAACTAAAAAGTTTAGTCCTTCGTTATTTGGCGTGACTAAACTAAATTTGAGTGATTTTTAGTTTAGCTAGAGGTAACGACAAGATCACTCCAAATTTTCAATTAGAATGTATTAGAACTTGTAAAAGAAACTATTTGTGCGAAGAAAATACAATATAATATATTGTATTAAATAATGCCTTTTAAAAGGCTAAGTGACCAAACGCACTAAGGAGAACAAAACACTTAATTGCCAAACGCAGGTTTAACATTGTAAAGCATATTGTATTTTACGTAACAAATAATGTTTATAAGTTTATTTATTTATGTTTATTTTGTGATCTTACTTTAATTATTATATGTTGTGAGAAATCTACTTTTGGGTAACAGTGACGGTAAGTTGTATTATATGCATTCAAACATAAAACATTTATACTTTAGACGAATATCGTCAGTCAGTTTCAAAACTTAACAGCGGTAAGCGCTTACCATCTGAAGCAGGCGGTATGTAAAGCACTCTGCAAAAAATACATTAAAACATCTAGTTTACTTAATACTAAAGAATATTTTCTGTTTATACTTTAAAAAGCTATAAATATATTTGTGCCTGGGTATAATAATAAAAAAAGTATTTTTGCCAATACGTAAAGTATAAATTTTGATTTTGCGTTTGTTAAATCATCGTCACGGACATGATTTTATTTGATAATGGTTGATTAAACTATCGAAAAAAATGTAGATTGTATTCTTTCTTACTTTTTTGGCACACTTATCATCGTAGAAAGGGACGAAAATGTGTAACAAATAAGCAATAAATACACGCGCTACTACATTTATGTATATTTACAAACTAAACTCCAATCTGCCAATAATATCTCGATGTTGTTGCTTTAAATGTTGTAAATTCAGTGTTGCGTTCTATAAATGTTTACTATAGTCCTTAAGATATAGCTTGATCTGTGTGACAGTTGTCATTTGTGTCATTTTAGAACTTAGGAAGTATATTTTAGATTTTAAAACTGAAACTGCACTTCATTTGTGATAAAACTAGCACGAAAAGAACGAAAATATAGGTGATACAGAATGAAAACGATAGTTCAAAGTAACTTGATTGGTTTCCTAGACATCTGTTATAGAGACCAAACTATATAGCAAGGACTTTAATCACGTTTACACAACAGACTACACAATAGTCCTATTAAGTTGAATTGCGTATTTTTTTTTAAATGAATTCTCTCAATCCTATGTATTAAAGCACAATTCAGGTCACCCGTTATTTTCATCTAGAATTTACCACTCTTTTCTTTTGAGATCGTTCGGGTTCAATTTTTTTACCTTCCCATGTCCTAAAGAAGCGTAAAAGTTATTAATTGGTTATGGTTGGTTGGTTATGATGATTGTGAAAAAATAAAAACAAAATAAAAAAAATGTGAGCCGTCACGGGACGCCTGGCAGATGTGAAACATCGCCATTATTTTGTAAAAGTAATATGCAGAAAAGAACATATTGTAATAGGAACTAAATATGTCATAATGATAAAATAAAATATTACTAATTATTAAAATAGTACAGTACACACTACTGCATATAGACTGTATATATATACCATCGTATAGCGTGCCGTGGCGACGCGTCGCCAGGCGTCGCCAGTCGCCAGGCCAGAAATCTATTTTACGTGCGCCTATAGATGTTTCACATCAAAAGCTGAAATATATTCTGAAATGAAAAAATCTTTATTTACGTAGGCCCTCGCAGGCACTTGTAATAGTTCAGAAAAAAAACTATCGCAATCATCCATGGAGAAGAACTTGCAAGAAACTCCATGGTTGTTCTATTGAAAAAATAGACACACTCCGATAACAAAATCTAGTTAAAAACAATTCATCATACCAAATCAAATTAATAATAATATAAAACCAATGATAGAAAACAGTCTCAATATTAGGCCTTGCATAGAACAGCAACTTAATCCCAAGCATTATTGCTGTTCAATTCCAACATCCTGTGATTTTATTCATATATAATTAGTCTATTTTTGGAAATCTCTGTCTAGTTTTTTTTTTTATTGACGTGCGCTAAAATTATGCTTTTTTTCAACGCAGGTTCTCGACACTTACCTGCATTACCACCGGCGGATGATACCGGACAGTTGCAAGTCTCTGCTTTCGGACTGGACATCACCAAAGAAGACAATGGACAGTATGTATTACATCTGGTCTTTCTATCAAAACTACACCTGAAAGAGGAATAAGTTAATCGAGTTTCTGTATGTATTTATATTTCTTTGCATTCATCTCAAACGACAAAAATTCATCATGAATATAAGTCGTTTGAGACTTTAGATTGATCTTAACTATGAAGGTGCCTCTACAATTGTAAAATAAATTATCAACTTTTATTTAAATAGTTTCTTAGAGTTTTTAAAATAACTTCTGTGACTTCTATACAAATTTTGAAGCTAAGATTGCAATAAATTATTTTATTTTCTAGGATACAGGTAAAACCACACGAATCCCCGAGCACATCAACGCCATCTTCCTGTGAAGAGGCCGAAGTGTCACCGGATGAAGGAGCTGACCATTCTGAGGAGCAGCGCCCACCATCGCTAATTGATCTCTTGGGGTATGTCTACTTATCATCCTAATATGGTAGTGTAGTGCAATAATATGTAATATTATTTATTACTATATGTATTATTAACAATATTGATTATTAAAACGTAATAGAATCTTATTCTTGTTAAATCAAGGTTCGAATCCAACTTGCGGGTCCTTCGAGCCGAGATACTTGACTCAGATACTATCTAATATCTCTCGATTATCTCTAGTAGTGATACGAGGTTATAGAATATGCATAAACAAAAGTAGAATTCCTAAGCAAATAAATGTAATTTTCACTGTAATACTTAGTATTCGTATTAGTATTCAGTATTAGTAGTAGTGGGATAGAAAAATATACTTGTGATGGTAAATGAAATGATAAGTATTTGTAACACCAGTATTTTTTGGCTATGTATAAATAGAAAAGACCTACCCATCGGAAAATCACCATTTTCAATTTGCCAATCATAAATAAAATGATGAACTTGTGAAATGATTTTTAATATGTTTAATAAAACGTGGACCTAATTTTGTTTTAGGAATTACGGGTACGTATCTTTATAATTGACTTTCACTTCTTTGTTGTGTCCTCCAAACATTGCGTTTTGTACATCTTTGTGTACATGTTTGTTATTGTCGTTGTTGTTGTTGAGTATTTAGAATATTTTGTTTAACAACAGTTCATCACATTGGGTTCTGCGTCACTTTGTAATTAATTGAACGTCTTAAAGTACATTTTTAAAGTATTTAGAAGTAGCATTGAATTGTTTTTCGTATTTTGTCTTTAAGTATAGTACATAAAGTTCATTTTTGTTATGTTTTTATTATCATGAACACACAATATTTAGTATTTAGTAACATCAAAATTGTATTCGTTATGTTCCCCGAATATAAATTCGTCATCTATAATTTACATTACAGTAATAAATATTCAGAGAAATCATTTTTAAACGTCATACTGCAAATCGTCATATTTGCATTGCGAGTTCGTTACCATGACCGACGCGGGTAAGAACTGCATCTCGAGTTCTAAGCCTAACTCGAAACGGAATCGCTGGGTGTACAGAAATACATGGCACGACATCGTTGACACGAAAATATCGCTACGATTCTCACACTCGTGATTCGACGTCCCTTGGGTGAAAGAAACGGGTTAAATGTCACCTATTTTTAATAGAGCTTCTCTCAAAAGGATGATGTCCTTGTGCGAATAAACTTTACTCAAATATCAGAAAGATACCGCGTATCGTAAGTATACTAGCGCTGCACAGAGTGGTATGCCTACACTCAACACTGCACAGCAACCTTGCAATTTTCCTAAAAGAAATATCTAATGATAGCCCACACGATGGGACAGCTACGAGAAAAAAAAAATCCCCACATTAGGTGTGGGGGAGGTACCCCAAAAAAAAAATTTTTCATGATTTTATTCTAGCACTTTATTGGCGTGATAGAAACACATGTCGATGCAAAGTTTCATCTTTCTAGCATTAACCGTTTGGACGGTAAGTCGAGGCGAGATATTTCTGGCCAACTTTTAGGACCAAATACCACTCTGTGCGCTGAGTAAACCACTGAAGAATTATCACCGCATTACCAACATACAGTGTGTTTTTATTAGATCTCAGTCTGTCATGCGTAACCACATATAGCTCAGGTGTAAATTCATTCATGAGCATTTCAATAGGAAGAGATAAATCCTACCACTGTAGTTCTGTAGTGTATTATAATCTCATCCAATTCATCGTTGTTCTTAAACGCACTATAAACTCTATACACATTCCTATCATTGCTAAAACTATTTAATTTATAGGGGAGAGCAAGCAAAGAAGCAAGCTCAAGAGAGGATGGAAGCACAGGCCGTTCAACAGGCTGCTATGTCGGCTATTGAAGCTGAGAGCAAAAAGGTAATGTTCACCATGTTGTTACTGTTTTCTTTGATTTGATTCGATGATTTCTTCCAGTATAGGGCCTGATAATTGCCCTGGCGCCGATTCGGGAGGACCTGAAATAAGGTCCGGGTCCTCCCGGAGCAGGGTGCCAGAGGTCGATTCGTCGGGGTGTTTTTTAGTGGAAACACCACATATTTCTGGCTCCTATGTCCCCGAGGAGCCGGAGATCCGAAGGGTTTTTTCCACCCCGTCAACAAAAAAAGAAAAAAAGAATCCAAACCCAGGACTAGATGGCGTTGTGTGTAAGATGTCCGATATATTTATTTATTTATTACTTATATTTATGTTTTGTTTACCTCAACGCAAAAGGTCGTTCATTTTATAAATAGCCTCAGTTGAGCTCAAATATTTTCGGTTTTAAGAGCTTATCTTAATAAATATGTCTAAAATATATAAGATTATAACTATTTACATCATGCTTGAGTCGACTATGTATCACATATCATTAATATAAGCTATCATTTTGCCACTTTACAACGCAGCTTGGACGCAAAAAAAAATATACGATGAAAAAGGTAAAGTTCGTGTACATTACTGCATTTTATCATTCACCCTTGAAGTATATAGATTTTCAATTTCACAAAAAACTTTTTTTTTTCTTCTGCTGTTTTGTATTGGACTTGTGATTTTTTAAACAAAAATAATAAATAAAATCTTTTTTTACTGGAGTGTGAAATACAAGCTTTCACTTTGATATCTACTGCATAGTTGGTAGGTAACTGTTGAGACTGGACGCTGTAGACGAGCTGACTGGGCTCGGCTCGGCTGGGAGAACATCAATAAAATAGTATATAATATAGTATATGTAAATGAAGACAAAGTTTTGGTTTCGGAACACCCACAGATGCTAAGTAACAAAGTTAATTGACAACGATATGTCGAATAACCGGTTCACTCACCGACACATACTTGTAAATAAAAACACACCGGCTCACACTTGTAAACAAAAAAAAAACTCAACAGAATTTAAGCCTGCCCCCCTAGCCAAGTTGCAAATGTTTTTCGTTTTCTATTCTATTCTTTATTCTATTTCCTCTTGTTTCATTGGCTAATATTTTGTTATGATCACGTGATTGAGTGACGTTAGCCAATGAAACAGAGAATAGCCCCTTTGCCCCTGCATACCTTTATCGTTTTCTATTCCATTCTCTATTTTATTAACAACAATAAAATAAATTTAACGTATGTACTCATAGATTTACCCCGGAACCGGTTAATTTTAAATATCTCTTCGCCTAAAAACCTACTTAAGTTATCGACCAGCCACAAGTACCACAACTCAAAAAAATATTCATAAGGTTTTTACCTTCTGTACGTTCCAGCAAGCTGTGCAAGGTCCATCTCCATCCGCGTTGCAGCAAGTAGACCTATCTCAGTACACGCGCCGAGCTGTCTCTTTCTTAGCGCGTAACTTCTACAATCTGAAGTACGTCGCGCTTGTGTTGGCTTTCTGCATCAACTTTGTGCTGTTATTCTATAAGGTAAGACAATATTTATAAATATTTGAAAACAATAGGGTATCTACAATATGTACTAATCGTGTGGTGGTTTAAGCGATCGCCACACCGCTTTTTTACTGCGCCGAGTGTTGTGGGTTAAAAGTCTGTGTATTGTGTTCGTTTCTTGTATATTTATAGTCTCCGCGATATTTTTATTTATTCCTACTACTTTTAAAAAAAAGATATTAGATGATAAATTATATAATATAATATCATGGGTCAAAACTCTCATTCAAGTGGGAGGTCTATAATGCATTAATATATATTTCTATAGGCCGAACGTTTATCTGAGTCCTCGCCTGCGCGGTAACAGGGGTGCGGGGGTATGACGACAAAGTGCTGGCGGACATCTCCTTCGTATCTCACTAAGCGCCCCCGCCGCCGCCGCCTATAGAGTCTATAATGATATAGTTTCAGTATTGAATGTAAAAAATATCATTTGTTATTGTTATCAGGTATCTACATTAGACGCTGAAGGTGGCGAAGGTTCAGGAATTGGTGACATCATTGCTGGGTCTGGATCAGGACAGGGCTCTGGAAGCGGAGACGGTAGGATTATTTTCTATTTTATAATAATTTTAAGATAATACTTATATTTTATTACAGGTAAAGAATAATATCTAAATATAATAGTAAAGTAGTACTAAAATGCAACTCTTTTTTTTTAAAACATATTTGTAACAAACAAACAAAAAAAAACATTAAAACTGTATACCATCTCCCTGTGGAGAGATGAGAATACGGAGTGATTCCGTTTCTATTTATCCCATGGGTGTCGTAAGTGGTGCCCGAGGTGTGGCGAAGCTTGTGGCGACTTTCACATACAGGGAAACATAAATACGCGCCATCTATCGAAGATACACCGAACTACGAACTAGGAACCGAACTACACGGAGTAACTTTTAATCCTGCATCGCGTTATAATAGTTCTCGCTCCTTTGTGTTGAATTGACATAATACCTGTTCCTCCACAAGCTAACTACGCAGGATAACATCACTGCTAAGAGAAGAAAACTTTACAAAACTTTTTACCAACCTGAAAAGAGAGGCCGATGTATATTTTTTTATATCTTGCACCTCCAATGTCAACTGTTGACTGCCTTGTTGGTCTAGTGGTTAGCGTATGCGGCTGCTGATCAAGAGGTCTCGGGTTCGATTCCCGGGTCAGACCAAATATTTGTGTGATCCACAAATATTTGTTTCGGAGTCTGGGTGTTTTTCTATGTATAATATGTATGTGTATTTATATCAGTTGTTTAGTACCCATAACACAAGCTCTGCTTACTTTGGGACTAGATGATGTTGTGTGAAAAAAAAAATATAAAATAAAAAAAAACATTTGGAGCCTATTCTATTCTAAATCCTCTAATACAATTTCTCGCTTGTGCTACTTCTCGTACTTTCATGCTATATCTTTCTTGCATTCAGCCTTTTATACTTTTCAGGTGGAATTCTTGCTACTCTAACAGCAGTGGACTATTAGAGGCTGACGAAGTCCATTGTGTCCATGGAGCAACCGCTAATATTCTTTTTGTTTTCTTCTGTAGGTGGTAGTGGTGAGTCGGGAGAAGACGAGGACGCGTTAGAAGTAGTTCACATAGACGAGGACTTCTTCTACATGGAGCACATCATCAAAGTGGCAGCCATGATGCATTCCATCGTCTCTCTCGCTATACTCATCGGATATTATCATCTCAAGGTAAATTACGATTTCTTTTTTCATAACTGCCCAAGAGTCGGCTTTACTAATTTTTGGAAGATAAGTTCTTGAATACCGTATGCTGCGTACATATAGTATACACATATAGTATATGGGGGACGTCTGAAGATCAACTAGCTTTCGCCCGTGGCTCTGCCAGACATAGAATAATACGGGTGGTTAGTCTAGTAAACTTAGTCATTTGGTTTTTGTAGGGAAATCCTTGAAAACTAAGTCTTTTTGTCCAGCTTCCAACTACTGAACCTATTTAAATGAAATTTTTCACATAGATAGTCTAGACTAGAGTGGCATACTGAACAAATTGTTATACATGCAGACTGCACCACGTGGCGGAAGCCTGTTATACAATACTAGTTGACCCAGCGAACTTCGTACCGCTCAACTTTAAAATTCCAGAACTTGATCGCAGCGCCACCTACCGGGTCCAATTGCGAATCTAAACCATTCCCAGATCCCCTTGAACACACACAAAAAATTTCATCAAAATCGGTCCAGTCGTTTGAGAGAAGTTCAGTGTCATACACACTCACAGAAGAATTATATATATATAAAGATTTTTGGATATAGCAAGGTTACATTTCTGGTAATAACGACAATAATTTTAGACACAACTATTAATGAATATATCTGCATAATATGAACGATGCTTATTTCCCCAAAATAACCTCAGGAAATATAACAACAGGTGCCCCTGGCCATCTTCAAGCGCGAGAAGGAGATAGCACGTAAGCTGGAGTTCGACGGTCTGTACATCGCGGAACAGCCTGAAGACGACGACCTCAAGAGTCACTGGGACAAGCTCGTCATATCGGCCAAGTCAGTACCGCTATTATACTGATATTTTTTTGATTTCTCTTCATGGTTTGCTCCAACATGCTGAGGAACGACTTTTGAAGGTCATAATGTGGCCCACTTTACAGTTGTTAGGTTAGGCAGGTAAATCGCGAATCAACACACACATTTGACTACACGGTTGGTTTAGGGGTTGCCACGCCGCTCTCTACTGCACCAAGTGTCGTGGGTTCGAATCCCACATCGGATAACACTTTGTGTGATTCACAAATTGTTGTTCTGAGTCTGGGTGTTTTTTGTGTCCGTTTCATCTACGTTTGTAAAGTCACCCGCGACACAAGAATTGATATTCCTAATGCGGGAGTTGTCTTTAAAAAAAAACGCACATTATGTTTAGCGCCATCTAGTGAAGACAAGTAGAGTATTCTTAAATAGTATCTAAGGAAAAGCCGTACACCGTTACGTAAAGGTGCGCGTCCATTGGCCCGCGCCGGACGCACGGCACGCACAGCACGCAACGGATTTTATTTTGATTTGTATGATTTCACATAGTGCTGCGTCCACTATCCGCGCCGCCCGCACCGAACGCCGGCATTTATGAGCAAGGCAAATCCGTTCAATCCGTTGCGTGCCGTGCGTCCGGCGCGGGCCTAAGAACACACCCTAAGAACACACTCAAAATACAATTAAATTTATGATAGTACTGCAGTTGAACCCTTTTATAACAGATCGTTTACTTCACTTCTACCCTCTCAGTCTGCTTCGGTGGCACAGTGGTAGCGTATGAGACTTATCTGTGCTTGAGATCGCGAGTTCGATTCCCGGGTCGGTCCAAATGTTATTTACGTAAATATTTGTTTCAAAGTTTGGGAAATGTATGTATTGACCAAAAAAAACTATGTTTGTGTATTTATATCAGTTGTCTAGTACCCATAATACAAGCTCTGCTTATTTGGGGCCGGATGGCGTTGTGTGTCAGATGTAAAAATATAAGATATTAAAAAATGTATCTATGTATATTCCAGATCATTCCCGGTGAACTATTGGGACAAGTTCGTAAAGAAGAAAGTGAGAGCCAAGTTCTCTGAGACTTACGACTTCGACTCAATCTCCAACATGCTTGGAATGGAGAAGACTTCCTTCTCCGCACAAGAAGAAGAGGGTAGCAAGGGATTGATTCACTAGTTAGTATATAATAGTTATATATAAAATTCTCGTGTCACAGTCTTCGTTGCCATACTCCTCCGAAACGGCTTGACCGATTTTGATGAAATTTTTTGTGCTTGTCCGGTATCTATGAGAATCAGCCAACATCTATTTTTCATCCCCCTAAATGTTAGGTTATACCCCTAATTTTTTTTTTTATTTTTTAGACAAAATTTTTAATTTCTATTTTTTTATGATACAACATACAAAAATACATACAATCCTCAAATTTCACCCTTCTACGATCAACCCCTATTTTTTAGGGCGGTACGAAGTTAGCCCTCTATGAGGTATCTAGGGCTCGTACTCGACGGCCGATGGGGCTTCGAATCTCACTTTCGAAGTCTGGTCCCCAAGCTGGTTGGCGCAGCGCGTGCATTGGCACGGTTGCTACCAAACATGAGGGGACCCGATGACTCCTGCAGGAGACTCTACGAGGGGGTTGTGCGGTCCATGGCCCTTTATGGGGCTCCAGTATGGGCGGAGGCTCTGAGGGCCAGCAACGCCGCGCTGCTGCGACGACCGCAGCGGGTGCTGGCTATCAGAATTATAAGAGGGTACCGCACGATCTCCTTTGAGGCAGCAAGTCTCCTGGCCGGAACTCCACCATGGGACCTGGAGGCGAGGGCCCTTGCAGCTCTTTATCAGTGGCGCAAGGAGGCGCGGGAGCTGGATAGGAGTCCTGATCCTCGAGAAATCGAGAATCAGAAATCCCAGCTCCACCAGGTCCTCGTGGAGGAATGGAGGGAACGACTTGGGCAACCAAGCGCTGGGCACGCCGTTATTGCGGCGGTAAGACCCGTTATGGAGGATTGGCTCGAGAGGCATCACGGCAGCCTCTCATACCGGCTGACACAGGTGATCACTGGAAAGGGGTGCTTCGGAGATTACCTGTGTCTAATCGGAAAAGAGCCAACGCCTGAGTGCCACCATTGCGATGGCCAAACCGTGGATACGGCGCTCCACACGTTAGCTGAATGTCCAGCGTGGGCGGAGCCGAGGCGCGACCTCGTGGCAGCCATCGAAGTGGGGATTCTCTCGCTCCGTAACATGATTGCTGCCATGATACGGAGCGAGAGTGCGTGGAACTCCGCTGTCTCCTTCTGTGAGCAAGTCATGCTTGCGAAGGAGATGGCTGAGCGGGACCGGGAGAGGCTTAGAACTCTTCCGGTCCGCCAGGCCCGAGAACGGGCCAGGTACCACAGACGACTCAGGCGCCGGAGATCGTTAAACGATCTCCGTCCTCCATAAGCGCAAGCCTGGGGGTGACAGGTGAGGCCATCTGTTATCCTAGCAGAAGCAGGCCAGGGTGGCGGCGCCAGTGCCACGAAGCACCCGCGCCCCCTTTAAGACAGTTCTGAACTTGGGTTTCACACAGGAGAGGGTCACCTGCAAGGCGTAGATGGCCCGAGGTACGTCGGGGTTCCAGGGACTTCCTTCCGAGGGTACACCTGGCTCCTCGGCTTATAGTACCCGAGGCGGCGTGCGGTTTTGGTCGGTTCGAGTCCGACATAACCATCAACTGGTGGTATCCGGGGGGATTTCCGCACAAAAAAAAAAAAAAAAAAAAAGGGCGGTACGAAGTTCGCCGGGTCAGCTAGTAGTTATTATAGTTTTATCATTAACTGCCTCGTTGGTTCAGTGGTAAGAGTATGCGACTACTGATCAAGAGGTATCGGTTTCGAATCCCGGGTCGGGCCAAAAAGTGTTATTGAGTATTTCTGATTATAGAAATATTTAGCACAGAGTTTGTATGGATGTTAGGAGTTTAAACTAAGTATATGTCTTATAATATATTTAAATTCTGGGAAGAAACTAACGTCTAAGATCTGTATCTTAGATTCGGCCTAGTTTAGACGTTAGTGACCATATTTAAAGACACCCAGTTTATGAACACATCACCTAATAAGTCAAGTAGTTAAGGTCAAATGTACTATTGTCATGGTGTTGGAATCATATCAGTAAAGTATCATTAATATATTATTATACTAAAGCCGTCGGTTCTGCACCTGACTTCTCTCCTTTCTCGTGTCTGATAGCCGTCCTATCGTATGATGAGATTAAGAGAACAGAGAGTGAAACTGTGTAGTGATGTTGTATGACAATCGAGACCGACGGCTTACTATGATTTGGTCACATAACCACAGACTGACCTGACTGACACTTTGCAGTGTCTTGGATGAGAAACGGAACTAGCAAAGTAATTTTAGCTTTATTTAGTTGGTTCAAGAATAATTCCAGCCCCCCTAGCCAAATTGCAAAGTTTTTAGTTTTCTATTATATTTCTCTATTCTCTTGTTTCACTGGCTAATATTTTGTTTTGATCACGTGAATGAGTGAGATTAGCCAATTCAATGACAGAATAGAGAAATAGAAAACGAAAAACGTTTGCATTTTGGCTAAGGGGCCTGGCAGGTAGGGTTTTTAAAACTTACTGTGATTTGAAATGAATTTATGTTTATACAGCATTATCAATATCGACTGGCGTTACCAAGTGTGGAAGGCGGGAGTGACAATCACAGATAATTCCTTCCTCTACTCGCTGTGGTACTTCTCCTTCTCTGTCATGGGCAACTTCAACAACTTCTTCTTTGCCGCCCATCTGCTTGACGTGGCCGTCGGGTTCAAGACTCTGAGAACCATTCTACAGTCCGTCACACATAACGGGAAACAGGTAACTTTGAACAGTAATTGAATACATCATTATATTACAAACATACATGCAACGGTCACAAAGAACACCCAGACTCAGAACAACAATTTTTGGATCACACAAACTGTTGTCTTATGTGTGGTTTGTACCTTAAACATCAGCGCATTAAGAAGCGACGTGGCGACCGCTTAAACCACTATGCCATCGTTCATCATTCCTTCTAAAGCAATTTGTATAAAATAATAACCAGTGACGTCATACTGAACATATTGTTATACTCATCGACAACCTTTTAAACTCCACTACTGGACATAGACATTATTAAGGTTTTCCAAAAAAAAAATACGTTTAAGAAACGATGATTTCATGCAAACGATGCTCATAAAAATAATTTTACAATTGTTCCACAATACTAAATTGTGTACACAATATTTAAAGTCCAGTACCTGGGCGATCGAGTTTAGCTCGGTTATCACTATTTATTGTTTAACAACGCCATCTATTTTCTCAAATAGCTGTAGTGTAACTGTGTTGGAGTACTTACTACCAACCAATCACTACTGAAAGAGTAATATAGATGTCGCTAGCAATGCTAAGAATAATAAAGGAAAATGCGATTTTCCCGAACATAATCTAGATCGATTTTTCACAAATCTTTATCTTTATATATATCTTTATATATATAATTCTTGTGTGAGTGTGTATGTCACTGAACTTCTCTCAAACGACTGGACCGATTTTGATGAATTTTTTTGTGTGTCTTCAAGGGGATCTGGGAATGGTTTAGATTCGCAATTGGACCCGGTAGGTGGCGCTGCGATCAAGTTCTGGAATTTTAAAGTTGGGCGGTACGAACTTCGTACATAAAGATACAATAGGTATAAAGATACAATAGGTGTAGTATTTTATTAAAGTGGTCTGGTTTCCTTTACAGCTGGTACTGACGGTGATGTTGCTTACCATCATAGTGTACATCTACACGGTGATCGCTTTCAACTTCTTCCGCAAGTTCTACGTCCAGGAGGAAGATGATGAGGTCAACAGGAACTGCCACGACATGTTAACGGTGAGATCTTCTTTAGTTTCACTATATCTTAAGTACTAGCTCTGTCCCATGGTATTACTCACATTATTATCATAGAAATACTGCATTTTTTCGGAAAAAAGACGCATAAGTGCTATTCAAAACTGTAATCTATTTTTGTGCCAAATTTCGTTTATCGTTTTGGTCACGTGGACCTTTATACATTCTAAAGATTTATGCTGATAATCGTAGATTTGGTACCTCGACTGAAAAAGTCACACACTACCGCAAACTTCCTCAGTCACGTGCCCACCTGAGGGATTTTCTACATGTTAAAAAAAAGCGGCCAAGTGCGAGTCGGACTCGCCCATTAAGGGTTCCGTAGCAGCAAGTAACGTCATATAAAAGTTCTTGTAGTTCGTTGTAACTTTGATCGATGTTTTAATAATAGTGTTTTGATTGAATGAGAGGGATATTGCGGTTTACGATTTATGAGGTATTTAAAAAAAACTACTTACTGGATCTCGTTCAAACCAATTTTCGTTTGACGTTTTCATGGTAATGTACATCATATATATTTTTTTTAGTTTTATGATTCTCTTATTTTAGAAGTTACAGGGGGGGGGGACATTTTTCCACTTTGGAAGTGTCTCTCTCGCAAACTATTCAGTTTATTAAAAAATGATATTAGAAACCTCAATATCATTTTTGAATCTATAGAAACTCCACACGCATGGTTTTGATAGCAAAAAAATTTTGAGTTTCAGTTCTAAGTACGGGGACCCCCAAAATTTATTGTTTTTTTTTTCTATTTTTGTGTAAAAATATTAATGCGGTTCACAGAATACATCTACTGACCAAGTTTCAACAGTATAGCTCGTATAGTTTCGGAATAAAGTGACTGTGACATACGGACGGACAGACATGACGAATCTATAAGGGTTCCGTTTTTAGCCATTTGGCTACGGAACCCTAAAAAGAGTGATCTAATCCAGGACTTCTGTAAAAGCTGTTTGGAAATCCTTCTCATTTTCTTTTGTAATTAATTGTAACGATTATCATTTTTGGCACAATATTTCAGATTTTAAACAGTTCACTTCTCCTTAGAAACGAGGTTTTGGTTCACTATACCATGCTGGCCACACAGGGTTGGTATTGGATTTGTATCAAGGTTAATTCTCTTCTGCAAGGATTTTATCCTGCGTAGTTTGCTCTTGGAATAAAAAGTGGTAGTGACACTCTTAATCCGTCACCACTCATCATCAACAAACCATAAACTGCCACTGCTTTGCTCGGCTTTCTTCTCAGTAGAGAAGTTCTCCCAACTCTCGTTGGGAACTGACGAAGAAGAATGACTGAGAAAGCAAAATCAATTATAAACCTTAATTGCAAGTGATTAGAGTGTTGTGTTGTGTGCAGTGCTTCGTGTTCAACCTGTACAAGGGCGTGCGCGCGGGCGGCGGCATCGGCGACGAGCTGGAGCCGCCCGACGGAGACGACTCCGAGGTCTACCGCATCATCTTCGACATCTCCTTCTTCTTCTTCATCATCGTCATCCTGCTCGCCATCCTGCAGGGTAACTACTGCCACTAACGTTGTTTATTGTATCGGCCCAAACGCTCTACTGGTAACTGAGGTCGTGCGATCGATTCACACCCAGGTCTGATGTTGAACACGATCCTTTGTACAAAACAAACAAGTTTTTTTAGAAATACTGAAGTACGTGAATCTGGTTACCATAGAACAGGCAGTAGTCAGTCGTTAGGATATTTATATTTGCTTGAACAAACAAACGGACCTGAATTTTGAAGGTTCATAGAATTATCTATATACCAGTTTTTCGGGTTACTTCGTTTAGCGAACAGTCGAACGTACGAACAGTCGTACGTTCGACTGTTCGTTTCAGACATGTCAGTGGACAGGACACATGCATTTCAAGAGTCTTGAATGCGTGTTACCACCTTTTGAACAGCCATCAAAATCTAAAGAGGGCGTTTTGGATTCCAACAACTATAAGTCGGCAAAAAACAACGAAACAATTATTTATATACATGAAATCGGTTTTCTGTGAAGCTGTAGTATTAAAGTATTAGTCAAGACAAATCGAAATACCACCCACATTTTTTTTTTTTCATATTTTCCTTCTATTAACGTCGAAGGAAAGGGATTCTAAAATCATTTTTTAAATCAAATCTTCATATGTACTAAAATAATGTACGTTGTCTCCTCAGGTTTGATCATCGACGCTTTTGGAGAGCTCCGTGACCAGCTAGAGTCGGTGAAGGAAGATATGGAGTCCAACTGCTTCATATGTGGCATTAATAAAGACTATTTTGATAAAGTAAGCATTAGTTCAACGTTTGATCTGTATATATTATAGACTAAAATTAGTCTATACATAACAGATCAAAATTTCAAAAATCGAGGAATTTTGTACTTATACAAATTATTCGAATTACTGTTCATACTTATACAAAGTTTGTTACCACATGCGCGTTACCGATTTTGTACTTTGCATACTTCTACAAAGTTTGTAACAAAATGTGCGTTACAAATTTTGTACGTTGCATACTTATACAAAGTTAGTTACCAAATGCGCGTTCCCAATTTGGCGCGCTAACTGGCATTGAAATTCTCGTCGCTTCCGTCATTTTGGTCACAAGAATGGTATTCTTTATAATAAGCTGTTCAGTGCTGTTTGTTTTAATAGTTTGTTAGACGACCTAACTAATGACAAAATAGTTGCAGCGTAACGCCTCACTTTTATCTAACGCTTTATATTGTTGACTAGTCATAAATTCACAAAGGGTCCAAGATGAATCATAACTTATTTTAAGTTTGGTTCAAATCAAGCCGATTGGTTCTTCAAGAACACTGTTTCTGTTTCCAGGTACCGCACGGGTTCGATACTCACGTCCAAAGAGAACATAATTTAGCTAATTACATGTTCTTCCTCATGCATCTCATCAACAAACCTGATACGGAGTACACTGGTGCGTATCATATGTCATATAATTTATATGAATATTATAAAATATGAGAGTTAATTTGTTGGTGTGCGCTAATCTCAGGCACTTCTGGTTCGAATAAATGGAAATATTTATCGAAGAACTATATAACACAAAGCTGCGATCAATGGGCTTGGTTCCAATTTTTGTTGGGACAAGGGTGGATGGTGAACTTTCAAATAAAGTTTCTTACTTGTAGGTACTTACATATATAAAAAAAAATGAAGCGGCTTGTTTGTGGAAATTAATGGAAGTAAAAAAATATTTATTTCAGAACTGTTAACCAATTTAATCAAAATAGCTGAGGCCTCATTTTAAGGTTGGAGAAATTTGTCAGAAGACCTCGCTCTTATTTGATCACATAAATAAAAGTTAATGAAGTGATTAATGCCTATTGAAAAGTCGTTCATGTTGACATTATATCGGTTCTTGTGGTACATCTAACTGTATAAACACTTCTTTAATATCTATCATCCTTCTCAGGTCAAGAAACCTACGTATGGAACATGTATACACAGAGATGCTGGGACTTCTTCCCCGTGGGAGACTGTTTCAGAAAGCAATATGAAGACCTTATGGGAGAGTAGACAAACATATAGACAGTGTAATTCATTCGGAACAGTAAAATGACACTACAATTTAAACCACAGAAAGTAAAACTACCCTAATTAAAAGGAAAATACCCTCAGCCCTTCAACCCCCATTCGGCCATCGTGTGAACATATGGCCTTAACTCTCTTCTGAGAGGAGACTCGAACCCAGCAGTGGGACATTATTGGGTTGTTGATGATACCCTCAACTTACCAAATTTTAGTACAACATGGTCTTTCGAACCCATTGTTCCATTGACGTCATTTTACTGTTCCAATTTAATATTTATATTCTAGATATATACGCTTCAGTAAATAGCAATTTTAAAGTTTATTGCTCAAAGACAACACCAAATCTAATTATTCAAATTGTAAAGATTTATTTACATACAAAGATTGCATGTTGTGTTTATGATTTTTACATATTTTTGTAAATAATTTTTGAATCGATTAAAATAATCGTTTATTCCTTTTATAATTTATGTATACTTTAATAATAAATATAGAGATTTCTAAGTTTATTCTAACACGTCCCCTAACTTTATATTCACATTATTCTGCTAAATATACCGCCAGCATCATAATCCCTGTCGAAATTAATTTTTTTATTAAATTAAACACGTCATACACATTCGGATTGACCAAATTAAATCTCGCCTTTTCGGAGGTGACAGCCCGTTTCTCCTCACTCACAATAGTTCCAAATCCCTGCGTGTTAGCATATTCTTCAACTATATTTACCCCAAAATGATTTTCTTTTGATAAACTAACATTAAAATTATGGTTGTGCGACATGTAAATGGGTCTTTACTCAATCAAACATTTATCTTTTACAATAATAATTGCTGCATTGTAAAGTTCAAAGTCGTATGACAATTTTTCAAACTTAATAAAGAGATATATTTCTTAAATAAGTTTAACTTAAGGTGGCCTTTCCATGTAAACTTTTCTATTTTAAACTATTTCGATATAGTTTATGTAAGATAAATAAAATTGTTAAATAAAACTATTTAATTTTATGCAGATGTTTTATTTGCTTAAGTTTATTTTTCAGTCTTAACAATACTAAGAGAAGACGCTCGAGGCCAGTTAAATGATGGGTGGTCCAAGTAAATCTGATTTAAACCTCTAAAAGTAGTTCTTCTTGGGTTTAAAGTCAATGTTAATAAATCTGAATGTATTCTCTTTTTTCTTTCCTCCGTCACACACACAGTATAGAAATATAATCACTCTAGATCATGACATCTCATAGAGAACCAGGTCAGGCCTTACGCATAGAGATGTATGGGCCGTCCATAAAATGTAGAAGAGAAAACCCTTCACTATAATTGTTACTTATTCTTTGAAAAAAAAAAGATCGAAAAACTAATCAGACAGTGAATCAATTTCTTTCCTAATTTTGTGTTCATAATAAGTCACAAATTTATAAACATACAATTATTGTATTACATTCTATTTTTAGGGTTCCGTAGTTCCTGAGTACAGTTTCGTCATGTCCGCCTGTCCGTCCGCCCTCGACTTACACCCCCAGAATAATTTAAAAAAAGGTTATTTATATTTTACAAGTTGGCTACAACCACCTATCATTTAGTAGGCCATGTGCGTAGTCTCTAATAAATCTTAAATCTATATGTAACATGTTTATTTAATAAATATAAATACAACAATAGTGAAACATTAGCAACAGATATATTACACGTTATTTTAGTCCATTTGCGTTTAGAAAATATTGATCAAACAGCACACCCTCAAGGTTTTGTACAAAATAGAGATCAAACCGCACACCCTCAAGGTTTTGTACAAAATAGTGATCGAACTGCACACCCTCAAGGTTTTGTACACAATAGAGATCAAACCGCACACCCTCAAGGTTTTGTACAAAATAGTGATCGAATAGCACCCTCAAGATTTTGTACAAAATAGTGATCGAACCGCACACCCTCAAGGTCTTGTACGAAATGAAAACTTGTTGGAATCTGATTGGCTTAAATATGGGGCTTGGTCGAGACAATTTCTTTAATCAAAATGTACTGTTGTTAAATTTTTAGGCGTGTCAAAGATTATCAACAACTATTAATTATTATGAATTGAAATATTAGCCTGGTCCAGTCGCACTAGCTAAGTTGCAAACGTGTTTATTCTATTTCTCTATTCTCTTGTTTCATTGGCTAATGTCACTCAGTCACGTGACCAAAACAAAATATTAGCCAAAGAAACGAGAATTGAAAACGAAAAGTTTGCAATTTGGCTAAGGGGCAGGTTTGTCTAATTTGTTTGAAAATGACATAATAATTGGAATAAAACTTTTGCGGTACATATATGTTAAAATTGCACGGTTAAAGACAAGTACCTTCGCTCTTTAAAAAAATACAAGTCTGCAACTAGTAAAACATGTTCACTAATGCATCCAACCATCTTAGACTTATATACTAGCCGCAGGACTATATAAAAATTAACAAAGCTAACACAACAATAATACAGCCTCAGTGTCTATGGTATTTACAAATTTTTACTTTTTACATGATATTTACATATTAAAAATCTTGAAAACATTTGAATATTTCTGTATCACAAGAGAATACAATTATACTTAACGAACACAGAACAACCAATTTTTCCTATCAGACAGGTTTGTAGCCTTATATGTGTATTTTTTGACATCTCATTCTCTTCGAATCTCTCTATATATACTTTCCCTATGTTGTGAGACACAAGATATTATGTGGATTTTAGAAACTGTGTGTCATATAATTTTTTTTCTTCATAATATTTCAGAATTAAAATATTTTAACGGATTTGCGTTACGTGCACACACGTATACGTCCGTGTACGTACACACACGTATACGTTTGTGTACGTGCCCACACGTATACGTCCGTGTACGTGCACACACGTATACGTCCGTGTACGTACACACACGTATACGTCTGTGTATGTGCACACACGTATACGTACGTGTACGTAATGCAAACCCGCTTGACAGGAAAGACAAAAAAGAACCTTGCTAAGTACAGTTAAATATTAGTTCACAGAAGGCTGTTTATGCGCCAAATATAACGTAAATATACTAGTAAGTGCACTTACTAAGAATATAACATCAAACCATCTGTGGTAGAAGTTGAACTGCAGATCACCGAGGACCTGGGTGATGATGATGCGGTATTCCGGTGGCATGTTCATTCTCATAAGTAGCACGGATGAACAGAAGTACATCCCCATGATCTGGGCGAGGATTAAAACTATGATGTTCGATGATTTCGATGATGAGATTTTGTAGAAAAACTGAAAAAGTAATGTTTAGTATATTTTAAACGAGTTAATAAAACTTACTAATAACAATTAAAATTGTACTGATCAATACTGATTTTTAAGGAGTGGCGTATGTCCAGCAGTGCCCTAATAAAGACTGTTGATAATGAAGCACGTTAGGAAACAATCCCATACGTACATTATGGACCGTCACCCCGCCGGGGTTTTCTTCGGCGGGGCGGTGTGTCGGACTCGAACCGACTAAAGACCACACGGTGTGCCATCTCTGCGCCTCTCTTTTCCGTGGAGGAGAAGTCCAGGGTGAGATCTCCTTCTGGACTCCGACTTAAAACTCACCCTATACTAACCTGTCTGTGTGGATTAGTAGGCCAAAACCTCATTTCTAAAAGAGGCCTTTATCCAGCAGTGGGTGTTAAAGGTTGTCGATAGACCCCCTGATATTCTGATTTTCTCACCTTAGTTAACGTAAGTAGTAACCCTCTAATGCTCGTCAGCACGATACACCCGACTAGTATAAAAGACACGTGTTGGGACCAAAATGTCACGTCAATGTTCCATCCCAGCCAGTGGACCACAATTTCGAGACCACGGGTCACGGGATCCTTCTTGCCGACGCGGTCGAATACAATGTTGATTGTTGACTGAAAGAAAACAATTGCAACAGAGTAAGTAAATATTTATTTCAAAAAAAGAGGATCTCAATACGACTTTAAAAAAACACACTTACATTGGAGCTATTTAGACGCAAAATTTTAAGCGTTATGGTGGAATTCACAAAAATACATGTGAATGTATTTTTGTGAATTAGTAGTGATACTAAAACTATATCATCCTACCTACTGGCTTCGTCACAGTCAGTTAAAAGTCATCTATACCATAATATTTTAAAGCTGCAGAGTTTGTTTGTTTGTTTGAACTCGCTAATCTCTGGAACTACTGGCCCGATTTGAATGATTCTTTCAGTGTTGGGTAGTCCATTTATCGAGGAAGGCTATAGGCTTTTTTTAAATTACGGATCCGTAATAAAATTTGTAACACAAGGTGTAAAATCGAAAACCTATTTTTTTTCACGGAAACGAGAAAAACGCGGGTGAAACCGCGGGGCACGGCTAGTTAAAATATATAACCAATGTAAGTCATTCAAAAATGGTATTATGTCGTTATATCAGCTTGATATGAAAGGAATAAAAACAGCATATTTTTTAAGTATAACTCACAATAAAAATCTTCCAAATGCAATATAACGAGAAAAAATATCCTAGAAAGTTGAAATATTTCCCCTGGAATGTAGTGGACCATTCTATTTTCTCCCTCATGGTCCTAGCATCGTGAGCCTCTAAGAACAACTGTCTGCTTAACTCTTCAAGACCGGATATCTCCTGACGGAGTTGATTTATATCTGAAAAAGTAAAATTAACTTCTGTTAAACATGTGGGTAGGTTGTGAAATCCAGCGTGCAATAAAATAGTATAACAATGAAAAATTACTTTTATAACACCTATGTTATAAAAGTAATTTTTTAACATTATTGATTTAGGTATTTATGTGATTGTATCAAGTGTTTAAAATAAGTGACAGGTTTGTTTGAAATTTTACATTTAGTACATACTACTAACTTTTAAAACACATTGGATATTTATAAGGGTTTGATAAAGTATCTCAAAACTTTTAACCATTTTTCGCAACTTGATCTTCGGCAACACACATTACTAAAAGGTATGGATATCACTTTATTTATATGAAAAGATAAATATGTATAACAAATTAATAATAATGAAGTGACATCAATCACTGAAAATTTGTCGAAAACTATGAGTATTCGGCCCGAGTGTTATGGGCCGAAAAAAAAACACAACTACCATTTGAATCACTAATAGCAAAGTTACCCTAGGTGATGGGAAACAATCACCGAGGGAAAGCAACCGCGACGCGTCAGTACCAAGTTGGGTGACCATTAGTTGCATGACACCATGCATGTCTCTGTGATTTAGAGATCATGTTTGGCAGTAGGTCCCGGTTGTCATCATAGGATAACAATTATAAGGCTTAGTTGCGAGACCTTCGGGCAGCTTAATAACATCCAACGGAAAAATAACATAGCCACGACTTTGTCTTGCTAGTCCCCACACTCAGCCAGCGCGGGGACGTATGGCCTTAACCCTCTCCTGAGAGGATACCCAAGCCCAGCAGTGGGACATTATAGGTTGTTGATGATAACAATTTGAAAAAGCCAAGTAACTCACTTTCAGTCCCATGTCCAAGTGTGTTGGTAATACTCCCAACGCTGGACAGTATATTTGTCCAGAAACCACCTCTATTCTTAACGTTAGACTGATCCATCATATTGTATTGCTGTCTCGCTCCCATATTATTGGCCTCAGCTAAGGCAATCCTTTTCTTCTTTACCAAAATCATGTCCATGGTTTGCAAAAGTTTCTTCTCTATTGATAACACATCTGATTGCGAGACTCGTCTAAAAATATATATATGAAAGGCGCATGATGACTTATTGGCACAGAATACATAATAGTACCAGCACAGAAGACTCACTCCGAAAAGTAAATTAAAGTTAAAGATACCCTCGGTGTCAAAAGATTAAGTTCAATTCAGATCGCACAGCGCCGAATCACTACGATTATATTTACCTACAATTGCGTCTCTTTCTATCGTGTAACTCTGAACTGTTCGGACGATGTCTGTTCGACCGGCGTGTCTGACTCGGCAGGCAGCCGGCCGACTATACCTAAACTGCGGAGTGACACCCCCCTGTTATTGGAATCATAACTCAATGTATTAGTTTTGTTTTAGTTTTAGTCGATTCTATAATCGATATTGAATGTATTTAAATTAGAGCGGATTATTTCCGAATAGGGTAGATTATGTCGCGCCACTAGTAATGGCGGTCGGTCATTCTACTGACGGCCAGTCTGGCGAAACTCCTATACAAAAGAAATAATGTATGAAACGGGAGTCCTTTTTAATGGCGGCTATAATCCGTTAAAATTACGAAGAACACGGAGAACTCTGGGACCATATCGGGCTACGATTCTTCTACACATAGGTGGATTATATGGACCGCCATTTTGACTGTCATTAATGTCACTAGCAAGTAAAAGTACTCTGTGTAGTCTGTGCTAAGCGTTTGATGGTTAGTTTGTTATGATTTTCTAAATCTATATTTTCGCGTATAAATTGCAATAAAGTGTATATATAATCATTTATTTGGACGAAATTTGTTGTCTGTTTGTCGTCAAATGTTTCTAATAAACAAAATGAAAAAAATAACGTGTGAAATTTGTGGTTGAAAAACATGCCGGGTTGATGTGAACAAACGTCTTTTTATGGCTAGATTTCCATTAGATGAAGAATGGTAAGCATAATTAGATAAATTATTTCTTTATAGAAGTCAATTCTTGTACAATTCCTAAAGGCTTAGTGGATTTTCACCGAATCAAATTAACTTTAACAAAACATTGCATAGTGAGAACCCATCAGTCGGATTTATCGATATCGATGTTTAGTTATAGAAATTACTGGACAAAGTTATGTTTAGCAGTGGAAATCTACAGTCTACGCTAATGATGATAATTATTTAAGGAAGTAAAATCAATGTTATTTCAATAAGTTGGTTTTGTCATATACACATTTTATTTGAGTATACAAGTACTTAATAACTTACGTTTTACACCGATTTTCTTCATGTTTCAGCACCATTAGTGTCACCAAGTAAACATCAAGACAGACAAGCTGTCCCAGTGACACCTCGTTAATGAGATGGATAACATAACATCACCTGTCTTGAAAAGTTTGATAGAATCATCTATAGCTAACCAAAGTCGCAAACCTAAAGGCAAATTGTTGGACTAAATTATATAAAACCGTAGCCTTAGCTATTTACAAAAAGTCGCCTAGAGCGTACAGATATTTGTCCCAGCTTTTACCTATTAAAAATATTATTGACGTGTATTTGTAAAACCTATCTCTAAAATTTAAATTATCAATAGTATTGTTAATTGTTGAATTCCTTGTTAATAAATATGTTTTAAATCAAGTTTAAATATTTATTTATTTCCTGAAAGCCCAAAATTTTGCAGTCGATATCGATAAGTTTTCGCTAGTCACCACCACACCACTAATAATGAATTGTGTTGGCAGCATTGTATCACGCCTTAGTTCCGTAAGGTTGGTATTGGACGAGGACTCCCGTTTCATACATCGTTTATTTCTATGGCACTCCCGCCTCTTAAACGTAGTGTTACATACTCTTTGCTGACGGCTACCGCACAGTGGCACAGTGCACATGTGCTAACCTATTGGCTCATAACTCGTTTCAATCTTGTTAATCGTTTATGATTTTGCATTAATATGTAAGATGTTTAAATAATAAGACCTTGAATAACACAAGAATACACTTATTTCGAAATTCCTGCCGTTGCACCGCCCACGGTGGATATGGATAGCCACAACTAAGACTGCTGTGAGGCCTCCCCTGACGCCCCTACAGATATTTTTGTTCTTATCTCATCTGCTAAGAGGATTATCACAGAATTTTGCAGATATAGTTTCGTAATAAAAGGGAGTATGAAGACTTTTTTTCAGAAGTTTATTGACAATTTAATTTATTTGTAACTGAATTAAATAGTCAATAAATTTCTGAATTGTATACAACTCCTACTTGATGGCAGGTATCGACGCTATGTTGTCATACAATAGTATGGATAAATTCAAGAGATAATTTAGCTTTCGTCTTTTGTTGGTTTTTATGTACGTTGGTATTACATAGAAATTGGTTTTTCATAGACTTGTTTGTAGTCTTATATTAATAGATAGAACTGAATCTAGTAACTATTGGTCGTTTTCACACACCATCAGAGCCATCGTTCTGTAAATTTAATAGGCCGCTTAGACAGGATTAACCAATCTTTAGGGAACACCTATAAAGGTACACCTAAAGTGGTTTGACGTCTCTAAAAATTTACGCTCTACCTATGTTATGGGACTCCTAGTGAGGAGATGGTTTAAGTGTAGTTGGTGACATTAGACTAATAAAGTCTTTCAGTAAAAACAGCATTTTTCTTAAGACTTAATCTCATAGAAAGAAAAAAAGATTACCTTATAAATATGGCCATGGATGTGTAAGGATAGTTCACAGCACCAAAGCCTGAGAGCAGAGCCATTACTGTCACACCGATTACTCCTATTCGAGATACACCCTGCTCTATGGAAAATATACCCTGAAAAATTAAAAGACATTTTATTAAATAAAAGACTGACTTTCGGCCGCCTTGTATCAGTTATCGCAGTAAAAAGTAGCCTATGTTCTTTCTTAGGCTCTAGACTATCTGTATATCAAATTTCATCTAAATCGGTTCTGTAGTTTTGGCATGGAAGCTCGTCAGACAGACAGAGTTCCTTTAGCATTTATAATATTAGTAAGGAATAATTATAATAAATAAGGATTATTAAGGAGAGAAGTATCTGCAACGTGTAGCATGGTCCTTGGTCAAATCAAATAGTGTCATACATACTTTGTCCATTCGTTTATTGTCTTTTTGACAGGTCACGCCTATAAATTACCCGTTTTTTTTTTCGTAATAATGTACTACAGTAATGTCGTAGTTTATAGACGGGTAGGGAAGTGGTTTGTGCATATCTAAAAACAACAAACTATAAAAGGGTTCTTGAAATACGATAACTCGATTGAACAATTAAAATAATCTATCATATTATTATGATCAAAATAATTTGACTTCATGTGTTGTTTCTGTAAATTTAATGAAATAAAAAGGAAATTAAAATAGTATGACTTCAAGATTGATTATTTGCAAGGAATTAAGTCGAAATTTTGGAATTTATGTTCAAACTTAGAACTAGACGCAACCGACCTTCAAGTGACTGTGTTAGGAAGTTTTTTTTATTCTGGGCAAATTATTTATCATAATAGTGTACATTTTATTTATTTACAATACTGACTCAAAGAATATTATATCGATTGATTTTGATTTTAAATCGAATCGGTGACGTGTGAGGGCGTCACTAATTTCGAAATTTGTTGAACTGTCAAAAAGATAATAAAGAAATGGACAGAGGATAAACAGACAGATTTGCTGTAAAAAGATAATTTTAATCATGTATGAAACACAAAACATAATTAAAGACTTTGTTAGTCCTACTACCAACTTGACTGCACTTGGCTCTTGCTTGAGTAACTGGTATTCATTGACAGCGAGTCACTTAGCTTCACGTGACCTGTCTGCTCATCTGTCTCGTTCACTGATGGAATCTGTTTCGTTTCAGTTTAAGAATAGGAGATACCTCTAACCAGTAACACACTGTTAAAGATTGGTAATGATTAGGGCTCGGAATAGGTAGTTTAATTTTATGTACTTGCGATTTTGTGACATCAATAGTATGGATATGCCTGTGAAATCCCGGGGAACTTACTATTTTCAGAGATTGTAAAAACTATATACCCTTGCCTCCAGAGCCAGTTATAACTCGGTGGGGTACATGGCTAGAAGCTGCTTTATACTATAAAAAATATTTTAATGAAATATCACATATTCTTTCTTTATTTCATGATGAAGAAGTACAATCTATAAAGAAAGCGAAAGAAGTATTGCAAAATTCTAACCTTCGACGTGATCTAACCTTTATTGAAGAACATTTTGGAATAATCAGTATTGCAAATTTTATGTTATGGTTTATCCATGTTCTGCTTACGTTGACTTTATTTCTGCAAGTACATAAAATTAAACTACCTATTCCGAGCCCTAGTAATGATAAACTAAAATGTGTAGGTAAGAATTTGGACTCACCTGTTTTGGACTCAAAATAGGGAACGGATCTCCAATCTTCCAGAAGAAGTACAAATAAATGAACCACACACACATTGTCAAAGGTCTTATCATGTTCAGTGAGACTGGAACACATGAACAAGTAAATTAGTAATCTCCTAAACTATGGGTGAAGTATTACTGATACTTTTATAAAGATATTTAATTTAATTTTAGATATTTTTTTCGGATAGATTTTTCGTGGTTTGGCTGGTTTGGTTTGTTTGATGACGTCTACGTAAACATAATAAATCACCTTCCTAGCCTATATTATTTCCAAGGTTATCTAGGTTTTAAATGGAGCGACTGTAATGGTGAACTGCATTTGAAGGTTGAACTAGTTATCAGTATACTTCCCAATAACAACTTACAACTATTTACCTCACATACTTTCATAACAAAAGTTTAATTAAAAATTTATATTTTTTTATTAAAAACAGACACTCAAATTTTATACATTTGTATAGATTTACCTCAATCATTGTTATTAGTAGGGCTCGGAATAGGTAGTTTAATTTTATGTACTTGCAGAAATAAAGTCAACGTAAGCATAACATGGATAAACCATAACATAAAATTTGCAATACTGATTATTCCAAAATGTTCTTCAATAAAGGTTAGATCACGTCGAAGGTTAGGATTTTGCAATACTTCTTTCGCTTTCTTTATAGAATGTACTTCTTCTTTTATGAAATAAAGAAAGAATATGTGATAAAAAATCGCAAGTACATAAAATTAAACTACCTATTCCGAGCCCTAGTTATTAGTCTTAATCGATTAACTTACCAAATCTAATGTTGCTAATACAAAAGTATGCAATATAAAATGGTATGAGAGCTATCACCATGAACAGCAGAGAGTAGAGCCCCATGTTCCAATGAAAGTAGCGAGAACTGAAATGAAAACAGTTATATATCAAACAACGGACTGATTTCATGTCAATAATTAATTAAATTCAATGTGTGTATACTAAAACTATGTGTCTAAACTTTACCAAATTGAATCCCAAATTAGGGTTTCTTTAGTGCCTTATTCTACAACAAAAAAAAAATGTGTTGTCCTTTTTTTATTAAATTATAAAAAACTAGAAATTAGTCTTACTATTTTTATTATGTATAGATACTTATGATGATACTAACAATGAAAAACCATTAAAAAAACAAAAAATTTATAGAAATATTTACATACTGACAATTGGATTTTGAAATATTGGACATTGGACTGTAATATTTAGTATTAATAATTTAAAGATTGATAAATTAAAGATCTGTCCCCAACCCGCACTCGGCCAGCGTGGGGACGTATGGCCTTAACCCTCTCTCGAGAGGAGACCTGAGCCCAGCAGTGGGACGTTATGGGTTGTTGATGAATTTAAAGATGCCTGTAATTTATAATATAAAGATGCCTTTGCCTTGTAGAGATAAAACAGCCAGAAACAAATCTTACCTGGAGTCTAAGTACCCTATAATTTCAAATATAATCAGCTCAAACATGGTGCAGCTGAGGGCAAACGTTACTGAGAATATTAGCTGTACCAATGTGTGATGAACTTCATAGTCGCGGAATAACTGCTTTACGAAGAAAATCCAACCGCCAACAAAGAAAACTATCTGAAAAATAAGAAATTAGGTGACTCTCAGCAAAAGAGCTGCTTTGGCAAGAATATACATTTTTTAATACTCTGTAGAATGCCAAATATATATTTTCTGTTAGCAGATTACCTTGAAGATTATTACGACAGATTTTATGAAAGTACTTATTGCAGTTTATTGATACATTACTAGACTGTCTTATAAGCCACTGCCACATCAGACTATAATATCACAATATATCTATTGGAATCGTTGCCTACAATATTACATTTAGAAGCTAGTAGACGTATAACCTATAAAATTGTTTTTGTAAAACTTACTTGAGATATTAAGATTATCAGCGTATCCTCTAGGAAAGTCATTGTAATATTTCAAAAGGATTCCTATATTTCCATTAAAATTTACATTCCTTTGAGGCTGAAATAAAAAATATAAACAATCTTTACAACACTGCTGTTTTCATCCGTTGCTTTAAATTGTCAAAGTGTCAACTCACAACTGTCAAACACTATCGGTGTCAAATTGGCATTTTCATATTTTTCATGAGGGAAAACCAAACGTAACTTACATCGTCGAGTGCTGCAAGTTTTTTACAGGGTTTGAATTTGTTATCATAACTTTATTAGTTTATTAGTATCTTCTTCAGACTTTAGTCATCTATTATTAGCATTCTTCATGGGAAAACCAAGAAGTGCTGTTATGAGACAAGCTCCACCCACTATTTTGAAAATAAAGATAACTGTTTTGATGTAAAAGACAATTTAAATGTAAGAAAAATAATTAAAGACTTTATTGGTCTTACTACAGACTTGACTCTTGCTTGAGTAACTGGTATTCATGGGCAGCGAGTAGCTTGACTTTATGTGACCTGTCTGCTCGTCTGTCTCTATCACTGACCAAATCTATCTCGTTTAAGTTTCTTAAGCCTATTAATATATTCTTACTGCACACTTACTATATTTACTGCGAAAGATGGCTACGAAGAAAAGATGGCTCTTTTTTCATTCAAAACCTTTTTACTAATATTTCATGTAAAAGTTTGGGTCTGAAACTATTTTTAAAAATAAAATGCTGGGTAAAGTTTGAAACGTTACTCCAGCAAATAACTAGCAAACAATATCAATAGAATATAACTAGAAAAATATGCATCAATAGAAAATCAAGCTTCAAGTGTGTTTATTACAATATGAAAATTGTTCCATTTTCCAAATTTCGCTACCTTTTCACGTTATTTTTAAATACTCAAACATGTATATAGCGGCATTGAAAATGCCGCTATTTAAATTTGCAGATCATACAAACATTTGGTCCGACCCGGGAATCGAACTCGAGACCTCTTGATCATCAGCCGCATTCGCTAATCACTAAACTAACAAGGCAGTCAGTTTGTCAGGAGAAAATTAGTAATTTGTGCATGTAAGCGCAGCAAAAAGCGTTTTTGCCAAATAACTTTTAACAATTTTATTTATTACATGCACAAATTTTGCTATTTGTAACAAATTACTCCTTAGAACACACTAATTTTCTGTTATACTCTCACCTCTCTAAAGTCCATTTTTTTTTTGGTTTTTGCTGGGGTAAGGTACACCTTTTGTCCTGGTTTTCAAATTGTAGAGATGTCTGCCATCTCTTCATCACTCGAGTTGGTTATAGAAGAAATATTTCTGACATTTGACACCCAAAGCTATCTGAATTGTAGTTTCAAAATAAGCACTCAAGCAGAGCTTCTCCTATGACTGCTAGATTGACTAACAGAATACTGATATACTTTTATAAATATGCACTGACTTAATTTGTAACTTAATATGTACTATTGTACATAGAAAACACCAAAACTCAAAAAACAAGATTTGTAGATCACAACAAAAGATTGTTTCTCAGGACTAAAGCGAATCATTATCTCAAGCAAAACAGACACATACCAGTCTAAACCAGTTTATTAGTTCTCTTTAGTTATTTTGTAGTGTGACACTCTACCTACATATATCTGCCAAGTGGAGCAATTACCTAAGTTACGAAAACTAATAGGATATTACACTTTTCTGAGAGTATATTTTCAGGTATGTTCCATATTTTACTTATAAATAGAAAAATAATTTTGCTTTACCATGTTCAACATAATTAATCACTAATCCAACATTAACTGTGTTAAGGTTTTAGTTTAATATAAGTTACATGTTTAAATATTCATAGTCATGATCAACATAATTAATCACTAATCCAACATTAACTGTGGTAAGGTTTTAGTTTAATATAAGTTACATGTTTAAATATTCATAGTCATGATCAACATAATTAATCACTAATCCAACATTAACTGTGGTAAGGTTTTAGTTTAATATAAGTTACATGTTTAAATATTCATAGTCATGATCAACATAATTAATCACTAATCCAACATTAAAGTGGTAAGGTTTTAGTTTAATATAAGTTACATGTTTAAATATTCATAGTCATGATCAACATAATTAATCACTAATCCAACATTAACTGTGGTAAGGTTTTAGTTTAATATAAGTTACATGTTTAAATATTCATAGTCATGATCAACATAATTAATCACTAATCAAACATTAAAGTGGTAAGATTTTAGTTTTATATAAGTAACATGTTTAAATATTTTATTGAGATTGTAAAGTTACTGCAACGCAGAAACTAACTTGTACATGGATTAGACAGAAAAATTGAAAACCTAAAGTTAATACAAGACAATTTGTTTCTTTTTTGTAGTGTATCTATGCACAAATATATTCACTAGTTTTTATTAAGGAGTGCTGCTATCTTCACATTGAGATCTGCAACTTTTCAGGCCACCCAGTATTAGCTAAATTCATATTATATTAAAGCCATATTATACTAACAAGAAAGTTATGATTTAAAGTCCATATTATATCTGTACATAATTAACTGAAAAACTAAGTCCCAAGGCTGGCTATTTTCATTAAATCTTCAGGTTCTTCAGATATCTCTAAATACACTTTGTCACTAGAATGTTCAGTGTTATGTTCTTCATACGTTGAATTTACAAAATTAGTCATTTGTTTATCTGTAGATTCCATTACATTCTGAAAACTTGGAATGTCAAGTTCTAGTTTAATTTTCCATATGTTATTAGTTGACGTTCCATGTTTTACATTATTTTTTCTTAATAAACTTGCACTTTGGTCTGTATTACTTGTTTTTGGTATATTACTCTTGGAAGAGCTGTATGTCAAGTTGAACTTATCACTTGATGTTTTATGTGTCTTCTTATGTCTTAATAAATATTGTCTTGATGTAAACTTGCTATTACAAATATCACATTCAAGATTCCCTCCTAAATGTTGCCGTTTCACATGTTCAGATCTACGTGAAGCTGAGAGAAATCTGTATTCACAGTGAGGGCATTTGTATGGTTTTTCTCCTGTATGTGTTCGAGTGTGATATAGTAAAGATTCTTTTGACACAAACTTTCCACCACATATAGTACATGGGAATTTTTTCTCTTTTGTATGTTTCACCGCATGTGCTTTTAGACGACTTTGAGAACAGAACTTCTTTCCACACCATTCGCATATATGAGGCTTATAATTTCCATGTTCATACTGTATGTGAACTCTTAGAGACATCTTTTGCGTGTATTTTTTATTACAATAGTCGCACGTAAACTTTGCTTCAGATGGGCTAGCTCTAGTTTTCCGTCCGCAAACATTGTGTTCTATATGTTTCTTGAATGTGGCTTTATTTTTATAAACTCTTCCACAGTCATGACAGACTAGAGACAAATGATGGCCCAGTTCATGCATTTTTAAAGTATGTCTATTATAAAATGTTTTACCACACTTAGTACACACAACCGTACAATGACTTTCATTTATGTGACTTTCTAAAAATGCTGCTGATCCATAAGTTCTAGGACATTCACGACATTTAAACTTTTTCGGTGCGTGTACACGGAGATAATGACTTTTCAAATTCCAAATGGTGGGGAATTCTCTGTGACATTCCTGGCAAGTCATCATAGTAGTATCTAAACTGTGGTACCGTTTTAGAGCTGATTTTTGTGTACAGGGAGCTCGTTTCATGTCATAATAATGTTTGCTAGTGAAGTCTTCAATATTTAATGAAACAAATAATGATTTGCTGTCACTAAACTCGTTAGTAGTATATTCCATACTGGTGGCGACAGCATCGAGAATTTTGGTAAAGTATTCAGCATTTATAAGGCATGTTTGCTTGAACTTGTAAAAATTTAATGCAAGTTTTAAACACTTTTCACAAATTGTGTTGAACATAGTGATATAGTTGTGCATCTGGAAGGAAACAAAATATTAATATATCACAATTATGTAAAAAAATACGGATCGAGGAGGGGCTAAGTCAGAGAAATTAAATTATAAAAATAAGACTATTTGGGGTCAGCTAAAAGTTCAACCAGTTTTATCTTAATTTCAGTTTTGAAACGGAGTGACTAGCATCACCACAACCCTCTGGGTAAACTAGAATTCGAAGATTAAAATAGTTGTCAGTATATTTGAGGGCACTGTTTTACCAATAACGATTGCCATAGGTGTTCATTATCGTGCTTAACAATAATTGTTACGACAATAATAAAATTAATTACCCCTTCATTAAATATGGTTTTAAGAACTTGCTCCACGGTCCTATCACACTCCTTGTTATTGATATCAATAATTACATCATCGGTTAATCGAAAAGGCTGCTCCTGAATGGCATTCAAACATAAGCAGCAAACATCCCTCTTCCCATTTATTAAGCTGTTTAGCACAGCAGATATTGGCATCATATTGTATTATTCCTCAATCTTTATTATAATTATTATATATATATATTGTTATTCGCGACATAAAGCGTCTAAACAACACAACTGAAATATTAAACAAACTATCAACACCAAACATTAACACAACACTTAGTGAATGAGACGTCACGTCAGTGTTTCTACTTTCTTTTTCCATTTTTCCCTAGTTTCTTTTGAATTTATCCCTAAAATTCCCTAAACTACTTTCATAAAACCTTTATTTAGGGAACATAAATATAATACAGAAAATAAACCTCAGCATATTATTTAATATAGGTATATATAATAACAAAATGCCCACAGAAGATCATACATCTATAGAATTAGAATTTTTGGAAGTTGACGCATTGCTTTTACATTATTTTCGTCGAAGATGACGCATAATTATTATTTCCTTCCATTTAATATCGTAATAACTTGAACTTGAAAAATTTATGCCGCTAGTGCCACTACTACTCCGCAATACAGAAATAACGTCAAACATATCAAATCAAGAACCTACATATTACAATACGACCAAATTCTGGTGACATCACCGAAAATAGGTAAATATTTTTTTTTTGACGAATAGCATTTATTAGAATTCTGGGGAATCCACAAAGCAAAAAGCTGGGGTATAGTCTATCACTTACTTTACTACAGAGCTACCAGTATAGGCTTTGATTTTACCCCGAAATTCCCTAAATCCCTGTATTTTTCAAATTGTCTTTAAATATCCCAAATATCAGCTATTTGTCCCTAAAATAGGGAGAATTCCCTAAAAGTGGAAACACTGCGTCACGTCATCAACGTTATCTTTACGTTTACAACAGAAACAGAAACACTTGAAACAGCTACCCTACCCCAGCCTGCAAATGTATGATATTCGCAATAAAAAAAATACTAATCGATAGATTTTTAATAGCTCAATTCAACTACGTAGCCCTTTGAAATTGCTCACCTTTAATTATTTAATTAAAAATAATATAGTCCTTGAAAAAAAATTAATTTATCTGTATATTCAAACTCCTATATCTTGTGATGTATACAATATTTCAAATTGCTCAAAGTTCTAAAATACTGCCCAAGTTGCATTTGTAATTGCTCAAGTAGAGTTCTCACCAGCTCCACTTTCCTTAATTATTAAATAAATATAAATAGTTTGAATAAATTTTTAACCAAACAATAACCTACCCTACCCCAGAATGCAATGAAAAAAATACTAATCGATAGATTTTCAATAGCTCAATTTAACTACGTAGCCCTTTCAAATTGCTCACCTTTAATTATTTAATAAAAAATAGATAAAGTCCTTGAAAAAAAATTAATTTATCTGTATATTCAAACTCCTATATCTTGTGATGTATATAATATTTCAAAATGCTCAAAGTTCTAAAATACTGATCAAGTTGCATTTGGTAATTGCTCAAGTAGAGTTCTCACCAGAGATAGCAAACATAATGAGCATGTATACTACTACTTATTTTGTTTTGGAACAAAGAAGAATATATAGAAAATACTTTGAAAACAGAAATAAAGTTACAAAATAAGCAATTTGAAAGGGCTACGTAGTTAAATTGAGCTATTGAAAATGTATCGATTAGTATTTTTTTCATTGAATTCTCGGGTATGGTGTAGGTTATTGTTTGATTAAATAATTATAAGAATCTCCAAGAAGAAGTAAACAAGTATCTTGTATACTTCTTCTTGGAGATAGCAAACATAATGAGAATGTATACTACTACTTATTTTGTTTTGGAGCAAAGAAGAATACATAAAAAATACTTTGTAAACAGACATAAAGTTACAAAATAAAGTTACCTTTTAGTCATGATTTGATTTTTGTATAAATTGAACATAATGAATAAGTCAACAAATAATAAAAATACCTCATAATAGATGATGTTGTGCTTGGAGTATTACAGTTTTTATTTCAATGTGATAAGGTTATGAAACACTTGTTTTTTTTTGCTTTGCGACTCGCGTTACTGTTTGCACGCATGCGCAGCATTCACTTATCTATACGATAAATTTATTCAAACTATTTATATTTATTTAATAACTAAGGAAAGTGGAGCTGGTGAGAACTCTACTTGAGAAATTACAAATGCAACTTGATCAGTATTTTAGAACTTTGAGCATTTTGAAATATTGTATACATCACAAGATACAGGAGTTTGAATATACAGATAAATTAATTTTTTTTCAAGGACTTTATTTATTTTTAATTAAATAATTAAAGGTGAGCATTTTGAAAGCGGTACGTAGTTAAATTGAGCTATTGAAAATCTATCGATTAGTATTTTTTCATTGCATTCTGGGGTAGGGTAGGTTATTGTTTGGTTAAAAATTTATTCAAACTATTTATACATATTTATTTAATAATTAAGAAAAGTGGAGCTGGTGAGAACTCTACTTGAGCAATTACAAATGTAACTTGAGCAGTATTTTAGAACCTTGAGCAATTTGAAATATTGTATACATCACAAGATATAGGAGTTTGAATACACAGGTAAATTAATATTTTTTCAAGGACTTTATTTATTTTTAATTAAATAATTAAAGGTGAGCAATTTGAAAGGGGTACGTAGTTAAATTGAGCTATTGAAAATCTATCGATTAGTATTTTTTTCATTGCATTCTGGGGTAGGGTAGGTTATTGTTTGGTTAAAAATTTATTCAAACTATTTATATTTATTTAATAATTAAGGAAAGTGGAGCTGGTGAGAACTCTACTTGAGCAATTACAAATGCAACTTGGGCAGTATTTAAGAACTTTGAGCAATTTGAAATATTGTATACATCACAAGATATAAGAGTTTGAATATACAGATAATTTTTTTTTTTTTCAAGGACTTTATTTATTTTTAGTTAAATAATTAAAGGTGAGCAATTTCAAAGGGCTACGTAGTTGAATTGAGCTATTAAAAATCTATCGATTAGTATTTTTTTTATTGCGAATATCATAAATTTGCAGGCTGGGGTAGGGTAGCTACTTGAAACAGTTTTATATTTTTTGACACATCAAACGCCAAAATACTATTTATTCTTTAATCATTGACTATAAATACTACTATAGTGGTGTGAAATGATGTATTCGTAGGCTACGAAAAAATCTTAGACTCGATAGAAATCTGCCTCCTATCCAAGTTGCAACACGTTTCTATTCTATATACCATTCTATTTCTCTATTCTCTTGTTTCTTTGGCTAATGTCACTCAGCCACGTGATCAAAATAAAGTATTAGCTAATCAAACAAGAGATAGAAATGGAATGGAATATAGAATAGAAAACGATAAAAGTTTGCAACTTGGCTAGGGGGGCTGGTCCTTAGTGTCCTTACAACGTTGCCAAGTAAGCTGGCTGTAACTGCCTTTATGAAGTGTCGCCATTATGTCTGTCCAAGTATAAAATCGACGAATTATTTTTCCAAAATTGTTCATCAATGCATCAGATCTGGGTGATTTTTCTAGTTCTGTGAGTATCAGCCTACGGATAAACTTGGATTGCATAAAACCCAGGTATACAATGTACAATGGTCAATGAGCCAGTGCGTCCTATCCATTTCATGACGTCTTCACTTGTCTTCACTCACGGTATCGGTATGACTGATTCACGTCACGACACGAGCTCACAGTCGCTCAACATGCTGTGGAACACTCAGCGTTTCTCAAGGGCAACGCCCGAAGGTCATTTATTTATTGGTTCGCCAATAACTGTTAAACTTTTTTTCTCACAACTAATACTGGTCTTTGCAATTTTAAGTGCACATTATCAAGCGGCAAACATAGCTTTCTTGTGTAAATACGGACTTATAGTACTAAATTACAAGATTTTATATTTCAACAACAAAAAAACGAAACGAACAACAAAAACAATGAAAGAACAATAGGTAATCAAAAATGAAACTTATGAATACATAATAAAAAGAGAAGGAAAGTTCAAAGTATTATTTGAGTGACTTGGCTCTTAAAATGTCATCGACGTAGCAGACGGGATTTAACGGGATTAACAAACTGAACTGGCAGTGAGGTTGATTAGTTGATAGGCCATTGGGGTAAAAACTCTATACGGCCTGGCCACAGTTCTGGCGGTGCGTTGGGAGGTACAGCGGGTGGCGTGACTTGCGTTGGTATGCCACAGCTAGACTATTGCCGCTATTGCGACCAGTGTATTATCTATGTAGTGTATTATCTATGATTGCGACCGCGACAGCGTCAGCGGTGCACGTATTTAGAGAACGGAGAACCATAAAAATGCCCCTATCAAAAGTGGCACGAAATTGCCTTGAAACAAGTCCGTACTACAAGGAAATTGTTGTTTTATTTCGTCCCACATTTTTTCACAACATGCCTATATTTATGATGTGGATGTTTTGACATCCATATTGCTGGTCTACTTAGTATTTCACAAGAATTGTTCCATTATCCATTATTTATTGGCTCAACGCGCGCAATAAAACAAAATAAACAAAGCTATTGTAACAATTGGTTCAAAGTTACTATTATCAATTATATAATAGTTACTTTATGTATCAACTAGCCTTTGCTCGCGATTTTGCCCACGTGTTATTCTGATGTTTAACTTTGATTTCCCTTTTCACCCCCTTAGGGATGGAATTTGCCAAAATTATCGACTCCTCTACACAACGCCAAAAATCAGCTTCCTGCTCCCAGTAATTTCGGCTGTGCATTGTCGAGCTCCACGACTGCTATCTTATGATTACAACCGTGAACGAGAGCTTAATGTCACCTTTGAATCACGGAAACGCTCATAACTTATCATGCCACAAACGGTCACCCATCTAGGTTTAGATCTAGTATTAGAAATATAAAATTAATTCCCCTGTCTCACACACTTTTACATGCTGTGGGTGGAGTCATGGGCAAAAGTTAGTGTAGAATTTCCCTAATAAATTCAGAAGAAAGAATTTGCATAATGGAATATCTTTCAATAAAATAAAACTTCTAAAGAATCATATGATTAATTTTGTACTATCAAGATTTTATTGCATCATGTTTTTACTAGGTACCTACCTGTTTAAATTCCAAAGTTTACTTTTGTTGAACATGTGAGGACATGTCTATCTGTAAATGTCACATAATGTCAAGTAAAAAATACTTGTGTCATACTGTGTCACGTATGTCAAACTATCGCGTTAAATCGCGTACCTACAGTTAACTCAGATTAAATTGAGTAAATTCGGAAAAAATAACAAAAAACCATGTTAGTGTGAAAAGTGTAATAAAAAAGTGGTTTATTAATTTCACTCAGTGCACACAAATTCAAGGTAAGTCATATCAATGTTAAATAAATGGAATATATCGTTCTTTCGGCATTTATTTGATCATTTCGAAAATATTCTGAATATACGAAACTAATAACGAAATTAGACTGGATATATGCGTAATGATTAGTTTGTAATAGATAGGAACCAGCACCTTGTTTTGAGGTAGCATTTTAACAGGTTAGTGCATCAGTATTGATTTCGTGTCAAAAAATTAATGTTACCATGCCGCACTTTGGAATCGTCTCCATCAGTAGTAAGAAAAAACGATATTCAAGTTATAATAAACTTTGTAGGAAATAACATAAAGTATATTATTACAATCTAAAAATATTTACATTGTAAAAACAGCTTGGCTTAGAATAAAATATCCTGTGTTTATATTTCGAAATTCAAATAGCATAGTGATAGACCAAATAAGCCCTTATATAAAAGGTATATAGCTTACAAAGTAGAGTGTATAATATGTACATAGTGTTGTGGCTGTGCTTGTAGTTTATTATATTGATTATTATATAATTGCAAATCAAAATCTGAGAGCTGGCAAACAATTCATAATCTCTGTTTAAGTGTGTATTAGTTTTTTTTGCCAGTCTAATAATGTTTATTGACTGGTTGTCTTTATTGTTGCTGTTGCATACTGAATATTCCAAGCTGAATTATTACAAATAAACTAGGTATGTCATGAAAGGTTTCTTCTAAAAAAAAAAACATAAAAAAGCAGTTTTTTTTGAGAGTGCATTATTCAATTGCATTGTTAAAAAAACCTTCTTTTAAATCATATTGTATGTAATGTATCCTATATGTTTCCCAAAAGACCAACGGAATCTTTAACCATTTAAATCATTTTCCCCTGCTTTTGCAACATTTCTCATCAATACTTTACTTCTTTTGGTTGTAGTGTAATGATACATAGCTTATAGTAATCCTTAAAAACTATATAATACTGAAAGAAATCAAAACTTTGTGAGATTTTTACGTTTTTAACAAATAAACTCTTCAGTTGTTGTGTACAGAGCTGAGCTTTATTGTCAAAAGCAGGTTGATCAATAATCCGAGATATGAGCAATATCTCAGATTATTGATCAAACTGCTTTTACCTACCTACCTTTAACCGCAAGTAACACCGAAGGACTTAAATTTAAATTTTCGTCATTCCTTACTTGATATTAGTTCACCTTTATAATTACATATCAATACTCTAACACACATATTTATCAACCGGATTTAACATAGGTACTCAATGATTAGTAAAATACATCAATCACCCAGCTGAATGGATAAGGTATACATACTATATTACACCTTATACCTTTTTATATTACATTCTTTTCTTATCTCTGGTTATTTCACTTGTTGCTAAACATAAAGCTATAAAAGAATACACCATGTACTTTGCCCTTTCATTGATAATACAGGTAAAGATTATGTGAAACACATAATTTAAAATAAAATTAACTTGTTAGTTGCTACTTTTTATTGAAAACATCATATTTTTTTGTATGATTGTTATAGTTTTGTATTTATTGGGTCTGGGAAATCCAGTCCAATTTACTACCATTTTGCATTTTTCTGTAACATTCCTGTATGTGGTGGGTATTTTCGTAACAGGGAAAGAGCGTAAATAGGCACGCGATTTTTTATTTGACTAAAAAGTGCGCTTTTAACTTGATCAGTAAGTGCGAGCTTTTTTATTTGACTTTTTAATTAATCGAAAGTGCATGCCATTTCATTATAACAATGCTTTTTGTCATAATGCTTGCTATTTAATATAAAGTCTGATCATCAGATGTGAGGTCTTAGGTGCTAGACATAGTTCAGTTATTGTAAAGGCCCATTTAGATAGATAGGCCCTCGCATCTTTTGGTTCGAGAATCGTACGCTACTATCACAAACAATAATCGCCGTAACATTATCGCATCAAAATGTTTACATACAGGCAAGAACTAAGGGCTTTCACACACTGGCCACGCGCTCACGCGCGTGGGCGCGTGGCAGCAGATCACGCGCGCGGCGACGGTGGAGCAGATCTGCCCGTTCGAGCAGATTCTACCGCGCCTACGGGCCTGCCGGCTTTGTCGCCAAATTGCTGGGCGTTGTTCAATTTCGAATATAAATGTATCCGTGTCCAGATCCATCGTGAACAAGTCCTTATAGCACGAAAACAGGCGCGATACTTCGTTCAATTTCGTATATAAATGTGTTTACTGCTGCGGCACGCGCCTAAGGGACTTCACACACTGGCCACGCGCCCAGGCGCGTGAGCGCGTGCCGCGGGCAGATTCTGCCACCGCGCGCTTAGGCGTGGCGGGCCGCAGCAGTAAACACATTTATATACGAAATTGAACGAAGTATCGCGCCTGTTTTCGTGCTATAAGGACTTGTTCACGATGGATCTGGACACGGATACATTTATATTCGAAATTGAACAACGCCCAGCAATTTGGCGACAAAGCCGGCAGGCGCGTAGGCGCGGTAGAATCTGCTCGAACGGGCAGATCTGCTCCACCGTCGCCGCGCGCGTGATCTGCTGCCACGCGCTCACGCGCGTGAGCGCGTGGCCAGTGTGTGAAAGCCCTAAATTCTCGCCTACGATTATGTCATACGGGATTTAAATGTAACTTCACTCATGGTAGCGCACACACCTCCGCGCACTACAGTCATGGTAGCACAAAAACTCGAAATACGACTATTGCTTTAAAATTCTGTTTAGACGGACACTATCAATAATACATATATTTTATTGCGAGGCAATTCTCGCCAAAGTAGAAGAACGAGAGGTGTGAATGCTTAGACGAAGAAACTTTTTTTATTCTTTCGATAATCGTATCTTCGAGACGAGAAACTATCCGCGTCTAAATGGGCCTTAAGGCTCAAGGCGCAACACGATCTATGTGCCTTTCACTAGTAGTCGTCATCAGTAAAAGACTGACAAATCACATAGGTAGTGATTTATCAAATCAAATCAAATCAAATCATTTATTCTGCAATTAGGTTACATGAACACTTTTGTAAGTTACAGTTTTTGTTTTGAGCAGATGAGTTCGAATCATTCTATTACTAATGATATTAATTAAGTAGTATTTTTTTTTTTAATACAGATTTACAATGTACAAACTTTTGACAATAATACATCAACTATTAGCTAACGTGTTTGTTTTAAACAGATGATGCAACAAATATTCGTACGTCAAAAGTCTACTTTATAATTCAGAAGTGAATGTGTATTTACTCGTAGTTTTACCTAAGGATTATTATAAGTAAACTTCTCACACCTCACGCGGTCGTCTTAACCATAACTGGTCCTGTATTTTCGTAACCAGATAGCAGAAAAGCATGCCTACATGTATTATAAATTTCAAAAATCATACAATTAAGGATAGACTGCACCAAAAAAAATGATCGTGCACTTCATACAATATTTTCTTGGGCGAGAATCGGACCTCTAAATTATCAGCCAGGATCACTCATCTTTAAAGTATAGCCTAAAAAGCCCATCATCATCATCATCAGCCTATATCAGTCCACTGCTGGACATAGGCCTCTCCCATTGCACACCACTTTGATCGATTTTAAAAAAGCCCGTCTGTCAAAAATTATCAACAATATGAAAATTATATTTCTTTCTGTTACACATTCTATACCTACACCTCTATCTGAAATTGTGAATTTTGAAATACTGTATTCTTCATTCTTTAACGATCCATTCAAATTTAAATGAGACCAAAGAGGAAGTAGGTTTTCCTTCTCAAAATAAAAATTGAATTTTTAGAATAGATTCGAGTACCTATAAATATTTTTTTTCATTCATCAACAACCTATAGTGTCCCACTATGTTGGGATTCTTGAAGAGGTTATCTGCAAGCAGCAGATGATCTGAGGTACATCGGGGTTTCTGGGTTTTGCTTTCTAGGGTATACTTGGTTCCCTGGCCACTAGTACCTTAGACAGCATGCGGTTTCAGTTATAGAAAAGAGAGAAGTTTTAGAATGAGTTCTGATGTAGCCAAAGCTTAAAAAAAATGCAACTGAATTCGTGAACATCTCGTTTTCGGTCTGTAAACAATACATGAAAGTAGAAACCAGTCGAGGTATGCAGTTAACCTTGTCTGATTAATATGAATAAACACGTGTATTAAATGTTGACCTTTAAGGAAAATACCTAAGCTACGTCGTGTTTGCAGTCGGTACATTTACCTCCTAGAGACACACCTCCGTCATTATTAACAAGGTCACATTCAACCGGCCATGTTGCTTTTACGAATGCGATTCTTTTATCTGACTGCACTTGTGTCCACACCTGTCGTGACTTATTTTTTTTAAAACAAAATAATTGGGATATGTAGCGGATTTTTTTTTACAAAAATCCTCATATTGATGAAAATGCATGAAAATAGATCCCTAGTACGGGATCCAAGTGGATAAATATCTCCTAGACTCCTAAAGGATTTAATTACGATTGACGATGAATTCATTATCAACAGCCATATCATATCAGCATATCGCAGTCCATCGCTGGACATAAGCCTCATCAGTTGCAAGTCACTTGGTTCAATCCTCGAATATAGTAGTAATATATAGTAGTAGTATACTTTATTTAATTAATACTCCTTAATTATGTTATTTACTTAACTAATGGGTGAGGTTTTAATACTTTGGTTTATTTGATAAGTCACATATAATAAGGAAAAATCATCTCAATTTACGCATCAACTCATATCATAAAGCACTTAGTCTATCTGTACTGATAGATAAGCAAACGCTATCTGGATAAAACCCGTTTTCAGAAGTTGTCATCATCATCATCATCAACATATGTACCTACAACAGCTTACCGCTGGACACACTAATCTTTAAAGACCAGTTTTTGGCCTACTATACCACGCTGCTCAAACTGATTGTTATAGGGTTTGTTTCAAGGTTTCCTACTCTTTTCTCCCTTAGTCTGCTCTTACGGCACTTACGGAATTAATAGGGCAAGTGACACTCCATAATTCTTAATCCATCACATCACCACATGAACGGACAGATCGGTATCTGGACAGAATCGTATCTGGCCAGAATCTCTTTTTCACAGTTCCCTGTCACCCAAAACTAGTTTTCTGGAGTACGCCAGATAAACCAGAATAATACATACAGTACGAATAACCAAAGTTTCCTCTGCATTAGAATAACCGTGAGTCATAAAGCCTTGACTGCCCGTGACAATTAACGAATCATGTGACTCTACGAGAACAGTACTCTCGCAATTGAAAATTAAAAATAAACTCTAAATACGTAGGCGTGGTGCACGCAAAGGGCGAGTGTCTTAATCATTGTTCTTTACATTTTCTATTTGCAGCCGGACATTTTTCATTTATGTTTAATCACATAGCAAAATAAGCTATCCATCCCGTGAACGCGTAAGAGAAAGCATGTCAGCTGATGTCTCGATATAAATAGTGTAAGGAACTACCCACTCTATCTATACTAGCAGTTGAATGATTACTGAGTAATGATTCTTTTTTCATTTCGATTACTTGTTTGTTGTCACGATTACGGGTAAAGCACTCTTACATTGTAAAACCAAAAGTTTGTATGAGGGTCTGTGTGTGAGTGTAATTCCTGCACGTTAAAACGACCGAGACATTTTTGTATAAAGTTTTGAGGAGGTTGATGCCCTCCCCGGATGAGTGACCCCTCTGACATGGGCTACTTTTCATCCCGAAAGAATATAGTGTTCCCATGCGATAAGTTTGATAATATGCAGCAGGCTGAAATATGTTTTATCATATCTAACTACGGTAAATTCCGTGACGAGTTGAAAGATCTAAGTCATTTCATTTGACCTAGTTATTCTGATATTAACTGTATAACCTTTTATTGACTAGATCTATACATCATAGATTGTATTTACGACTTTCAAGTACCTGTTTTAGAGACAGTTCACTTTAATTTTATTTTCCTTGTTTTGACGCTATAGATGAAACAATTCTAATAGTCTTACAATGAGAATATTTAGAGTGCTAGCTAAAAAACTTTACTCACTACCTTTTATCGTCATCCTTCATAAATGAATATCATTAGGGTTAATCACGTTCATTATGTATGTATGGCACATTTTGTTTTGCACCTTTCGTAGCCAATTATTATCATTTGCACAACATGAGCCAACTTCCGAATAGGAATCATCCATTCCTAATATGCTTACAATTTTTCAGCTAGCATTAGTTTTGATAAATAGCCGCCAAGAATTCTAACTTAGTTTGTACTCAATTGAAATGATGTGTGATCTGATGCCAGTTAAGATATGCTACAAGGGCGTACAGGTGGCCTCCAGACAACCGCTGAGGTCTTATCTTACATAGAATATAGTAGGTCTCAAGTTTCAGAATACGTCAATTTTAATTGCCAGTAATGAATCTTAGTGATTTAAATTATGTACTAAAAATGATTTCTTATTGTTGTTTTATTCACATCACTTATGCCAATAATGTCGTTGGTGATTGCAAAATATTAATTTTTGCTTGCAGAACTGCGCATGTTTTTCTCAAAAGGAATAAATTTGCCCTGTTTATGTCATATTTTTCATAGATACTGGGCTTGTTTTTGTCGTAAATTATTCAATATTATTATTTTTTCAATTTGAACCAGTATGCAGTAATTCCTAAGATTACCAAGTAAACAAAAACTCATTTTCAAAAGACGCACGTCTCGTTAAGTTAATTAAAACACTTTTTTCCTCTTTTGCCTTGCGGTGACACGAATGACGTAGAATCATTCGATCGATTTTATTATTGACTAATGTTTAGCATTTATTAACTCATACATTTGTTAACTGATAACATGAATAGTTTTGATAAGTATTTTATCCATTATAGTCGTCACAAAATAAGAAGCCCGTTTTGACATTTGTCATTTGACATGCCGCATGTAAGAAATTGAAAAATCAAATTCATAATCCTATTTAATTACTATGTTACCCACACACTATCACAACGCGTATCATAAATAAGCATCAACTTTAACTTGATATTGAATAATTGCACTCAAAAACACGAATTAATCGTATTAGTTACGCCAAGATGACAAATGTCAAACCGGGCTTCTTATTTTGTGACGACTATAAAATATACATACTAGGCATGCCTTAGACAAAGAATTACTATAGACTTGACACGCCAACAGCGTTACCACGAGCGAGTGAGATAACAATACCATTTTCCAGTGTGTTAGAGAAAAATAGAGATACATATTTTTTGTCCTTATCGCCGTATAGCTTGGCACAAAACATATGTGCCAAACAATGTTCAAAGCGGGAATTATATATAAAAATAAGGAGTTTTGGCGGAATTACTGTGTAATTTCAAGTGTATCTAATTGTTTTTAACCCAGATACTTTAAAAACTATGGTACAGTGTTGTGTGGTCAGCTGCAAAAGCCGCAGTGAACGTAAATATGAAAATATAACCTTTCATACGTAAGTATAAAAAATAGCGTTTCAACGGCATAATATTGTTTTTAATATAAACTACGTTTAATTACATCAATTATTGTGCAGAATATTTGGAAATATGTGATAAAAACTAGGTTCATAAGTGTGAAAATTCTGTAATTAACCGACCAAATTGCGTAGGTTGTCACAGCTATAGTTTGAACGACCATTAATGTGTTATGGTAATTTTGCAAGGTTACCAGCATTTAAGGGATAACGTATCAGCCTTTTGAAATTACCCTATAGGGTGAGGAAATTTAATTTTAATGGTGTTTTATTGTCCTCCAGATTTCCTAAGGATGAAAATATGCGTAAAATGTGGTCGAAGGCTACTGGATGACAAGATTCGGCAATAGCAAAGCTATATGTAAAAATATTTGAACGTAAGGATACATTACAGTACAAAAAATATGCTGATAACTAAAGAGAAAAAAAAATAAACTAATTTCTTTTACAAATTTATTCTGTTTATGGACCAATAAATACTATAAAATTATAAAAATTGTTTTTTTTTTACAAATAAGTCAATCCCGATCCCGGTTACATCCTCAGCTTTCGTTTTGAAAGCCTACTATTCTAATCTAACCATATCTAACCATATTTGATAGATTTGTTAAGCGTTTGGAACAGTAAACGGAATAACAATTCTACCTTATTAGAGGGAAATTGTTTTAATCTGGCAACATTAATATTTGATGTACTTTGTTTCTATCCCTTACGGGTGCACGCTTTAAGTCAGGTCTATGGTAATTCTTTGTCTAAGAGCATGCCTTTTAAGTTCTTTCGTTTCCATATTTCCCGGCAATTTTGAAACTTTCTATATTCGATTTTGTAACTGTTCTATATTCGAATGTGTTTCAATTTTGAATCTCAAAACAGTTGAAAGTATTGATTGATTAAAGATTAATGCTATTATTTAGTCACAGCGTCTATTGGATCTGTCAGGTTACGTACTAAAATGAATCTTTCTAAGGAAAATGTTCGTGCAATAATTTTCTACAACTTTATAGTGTTTTGAAGAGTTCGAAATTAAATTAATTGTGGCTTCGAAACATCTGCGAGTGGACCGGAGTCAAGAGCGCCGCGGAACTCTTTCACCCCGCCAGGGACAAAGCGAGGTTTTCAGGGCTGATGTCCAACCTCCAGTAATTGGAGAGGAACAACAAGAAGAAGAAGAAGAGTTAACATCTGTGTTCAGTGATGAAGCCCGGACTGTTAAACGCTGGTATATTAGAATTCCAGCGTGGACATACTATACTCTATTCCAATTACGAAGTCCCTATTGACACTTTTTAGAACGTAACGTGAAGAGTTCTTCACGTATCGCATAATTTGAAATAATAATTATTATTCATGTTCATGTTGTTTATGGTCATAAATCATCATTTAAAAAATACACAATCAATCTAAATCATTAATTCACACACACAATCAACATATTGTTTTTAAAGATCGTGCTCAAATAATTAAAACTTTATAAGATAATAATATTTTACTGCAGTAAATGGAAACGTTATGCGTTACGTGTTTACGTTCTATAGTTTTATTTTTACTTTTTTACATAGTGACGTGAATAAAATAATCGTATAAAATCGATTAAAGACTGATTCTTTTCGCGAGTGAAAATCTGTTAACACTGCGTCCACCTCTTGATCGCGACCCGCCATTTTGTTTGTCTCTTCAGAGTTCAGTACGAGTTCAGAAGCCTTGTATTTGATACGTGTGTTCAGTTTAGTTGATTTTGTGTTGTGTTTTTATTTCGTTCTTGTTATTGTAGTTATAACTGTTTGATAATTCTTTCGTTGTTATTAAGTTTTTACTGTTATTTGATTTGGTTTGTTTGTATTTATAAACGATACTGAGACCATTAAAGAAGTGTTGCGCAGTCAAGTGCTAGAGTTTGTAGTAGAGTAGAAGAAGAATACTTTGAAAGAGAGTATCAGAATGGTGGTCGATTGTTGCCACTTTCACAAGTGACTAACCGAGTAAGTGCAGCTCTTGGTATTAGTCGAAAAACTGTTTCCCGAATAAGTAAGGAAAAACATGGTAAAGATTTAACGGAAGATAACAAATTAAAATTGCCACTTAAGAAAAAAGACAGAAGATCGAAAGTTACACATATCGACAATTTAGATAACGACGCCATTAGAAACCATATCTATAGCTACTATAGTAGGAACGAATTGCCGACTCTCGATAAATTGTCAAATACTTTACGAAAATCTGGTCTGATTCACGGCAGTAGAACTTCTTTGTATGGGGTTTTTAAAAAAAGTTGGCTTTTCTTATAAAAATGTGTTATAAGGCGGATTTTGATGGAACGTAGAGATATACATAGGTTTAGCCAGATGTAATTTTCTAAGATCAACAAAGTCTATTGCCGATTGGAATAATGCTATATTTCTAGATGAGACGTGGCTAAACGCTAATCATACAGTTGGCAAGACATGGACAGACGACACTCCTCACTCCTCCACAAAAGTATCTAGTGGCAAAGGCGAACGCTTAATTATTTGTCATGCGGGTTCCATGAAGGAATTTGATTCGAACTACCTCTTGGCATTTATCTAAGAAAACTCTGGAATACCACGAAGAGATGAATTTTGATAAATTTAAGTAATGGTTTTGTACCTTATCGATCATTATGGATAATACACAATACTTACAATACGATTTTAATTTATTTGTTCGTGATCGTAATCGAAAATCGATATCGTCGAGTACCCACAATAGCGGTACTTTACTAGTACTTGATTATTGACATCTGTCAAGAGGGACTCCGTAATTGGAATAGAGTACAGTGTTAGTGACAAATCTCGCGAAGGACGCCCAAAATCCGCCTTCACTGAAGATAACATCATTGCTGTGAGACTACTAACTAATTCTCGAAGATCGTCATCTGACGTATCGAGAGATAGAGGCTCAATTAGGCATCTCAGGGACAACCATTCAGAAGATCTTGCATGAAGCGGTTGGTGTGAGAAAGCTAGTTTGCCGTTAGATACCGCATCTGCTCTCCGACGATCACAAGGCGGCCCGCGTCAGATGGTGTAAGAAAACTGCAAAGGTTCAACCGAGGAGAGTCAAATGATGTCTACGACATCATCAGTGATGTCAAATCTTGGATCTATGTCTACGATCCTGATTCCAAACAACAGTCTACAATCTGGGTCTTTCAAGACGAGCCAAAGCCGACTAAAGTTGTTCGTTCTCGAAGCACTTCAAAGAAGATGGTGGCCACTTTCGTTGGAAAAACCGGCCATGTTGCGACTATTGCACTTGAAGATCGTAGAACGGTTAACGCAGAGTGGTATACCACAGTTTGTTTCCGACAAGTCATCGCCGAACTTCGAAAATCTAACTCAAAGCGAAGCATCATCCTGCACTACGACTACTCAAACTCACAAGTTCACTCAGCGCCTCGTCAAACGATTGAGTAATTGAAACAGGTAAAAGTTGACCATCCTCCAAACAGACTTTTTTTTTAACGCGTTAAAATACTCGTGGTACGTCACCTGCCTGGGGTTAACGGCGGGGTGGTGTGTCGGACTCAAACCGACTAAAACCACACGGTGCGACCTCACTGCGCCTATCTCGCGCCTCATATTTAGGGAGGGGGCCAGGGTGTTATCTCCTTCTGGACCCCTCCCGGCGCCTGCCCGCACTGTTGCGGGCACCATCTTCATTAATTATACTCTCCATCCTCCATACAGTCCTGACCTAAGCCCTAACGATTTCTTTACTTTAAAATTAAGAAAAGTCTTCGTGGTCAAAGGTTCCAGTCCGGTGAAGAAGCAGTCGACGCTTTCAAGTCAGCCATTTTGAACACCCCCACTTTAATGGATGGAAATGGAATAAATGTTATAATAACTGGTTTGAGCGAATCGAAAAGTGTATTAAGCTACGTGGTGAATACTTTGAAAAACAACAAAAAGTACTTTATGATTCTAGTTATGTGTGTTTCTTCAAACGACAAAACTTTAAAGGCATGCTTCGTATATTTACTTATTAGATGACTGTTAAATCGAAACTTTTTGGCAAAACTTTTCGTAGTTCCAATTCAGTCTACTGCCGTCCACTGCTGAACGAAGACCTTCCGAAATATGCCGATCTCGGACAGTCCGTCAGCGTTAATTAGTCGAAATTAAATGTTCATTAAAATTAATATTTTAAAACAAAGACATGCACAGCAGTGCATTGACATCTTGACCTTTTATCATTTTGCAAACCAGTTATTATTTTTATCATTTTATTCAAGGTAATTTAAGTTACTGATTTCATTTTTAACGTTTTGTCCATAAGCAGCACTTATTAAACTTTTATTGTCAGACACAGTCCATAGTGTACAGTCGAAACTAATACAAATATCATCTTTTTTTAAAGATTTTTAAATAGGTATGTATTTTGTTTTTTTTTTTTACTCTACTTGTATCCCGGCAACCTTAACCTTATACTTATTTCCCTGCTAGTATTATAAATGCGAAAGTACTTTATGCTTGCATGATATACAACTAAACAATTTTAATGAAAATGAGAGATTCTTGATTAAGGTCATAGGCCACTTTTAGCCACGATAACAAACATACTTGAGAATTGAGTCAGGGGAAAGTTAGTTACAAATGATGTTTTTTATCTAAAATTAAATCGAAACTATTTAAAAGTGTTCTCTTTGTAATAAAGCAGCCAAATGTTTTACGCATTTGGTGTTGACGTACTTACATTTTTTTATAAACGAATTAGGCAATGTTTTTTTACGGCGGGAATGCGTCACGTAAATTGCAGTACACATTATTTTTGGCTACTAACTGATCTACGTCACTACGTCTTTCACGATGCGTGCTGAATGTTACGATGCTTACTGGCTAGCCGACAAGATATTATTTACATCGTTTGAATACGACTTAGAGACAATCATGAGACTTGGACACTATCAATTTGGAAGTATGCCATGATCGCAGACTCTTACCATACATATCATTTGTGTACATTTGTGATTTATCATTACGAGAAAATATTGAAATAATGTCATTTCTATGAGAAGTTTGCGGCTAATTAATGTGAACATTAAAGTTGACATGTGTTGGCAGTCATAATCTATTTATATGAATGAAACTACCTAATCTGAGTTGCTATTGCCTAAGTTAAATCACCTTCTCGTAATTTAAGCACCGTCCGTGTCTCACGATGTATTCAAATATGAGACCATCTTGATATATACCTAAGGAAATAAGGAAATGTACCTTATGATGCTGTAATTCTTCAATTATGTGTATACGAAGTTATGCTTGCGTGTAAGTCGGCTATCGCTGTAAATAGTAGCCTATGTTTTTCCATAATAATCAACGTAGGTAATCTCCATGACAAATTTAATTAAAATCGGTGATGCGTTTTGAGTGATGGCCGTAAAAGAGTAACAGACAGAATTACTTTTGAACTTATTAGTATGGATATGCAATGGAATAAATTGTGAATCCAGTTTTCGAGTGGATGGCCTTGATTTTCTGAATTGTTTTTCATATCTTTTTTTGCTAATAGTTGCTGTAAGGAACTTATTGTATTGGTATATTTATGTATTAAAACGTATGTATGTATGAGGCAAAAAATAACCTTCAACATTTATAGGTGAACTCTCAAAGCGCATTCCTTTTTGCAGAACGGTGTGAGACAAAATTTGCGAAAGTGTTGATTGCATGGCGTGCGACAAATACTTTGCATATAATCCTCAAAATACTGGTACGTGTACGTATGAACTGGTTTTCCGTCGGTATAATTAATGAGTTACATCTATATGTGTATATGATACGTCACTTACGAACGACTGATAAGAATTGCGACGCGTCGGCGTCGCGTGGGTGTGTAGCGTGTATACACCGCGCCTCCTCAGTCAAACAGTGAACGTGCTCGCGAATGTACGTGCTTTGCCTTCAATAATAATTTTCCCGCTATTTTGTGTATGGAATAAAGTGTTTTTTTCTTCATTCTTTTTTTAAACATAATGGATGACGGTATGTAATTTTGGCTTATTATTTGATGTTTCTTTTTGTAATATACTTTTACAGAAATATTTTAAGTATTTTTAAATAAATTGTGTTAGTGATATAGTTTCGTAAAGGTAGGTTGTCTGTCTTAACTGAAGGTAATCTACTTTTTATTATGTTATGTACTCGACTATTAGAATGTACACATTACCGAAAAGTACTTGCTTAAGTAACAGTGCCTTAAAGTGTTTAATCTTTAATAGTTTATCGACTATTGTATGTTCTGTAGCAAATTCGCGAACGGAAACTTTCAACGTCCAACCTATTTAATTATTTTCAACAGTTATTTGCGACACTAGACGTGCTATTGCTATTTTTTTTCAACATAAATTCGAAATGATATTTTTAATGTTTTTTGCACGTGCATGAAAATGACATACCATATTTTTTCAACGTAGTAACAATGACACTTTAGACATATAGGTACTAACTACTCAATATGTGTATGTAATTTTATTGTGTGCCAAATTTTATATTTTTGACAGATGTTGCGAATGTGAGCGTGAAAGACAATACATTCATATGAGAACCGATTAAATTTGCTTAATGTTTTCGAAAGTAAACCGATTAGTTTAGAAAGGCGGTGTATACGGAGCATGACGTGTAAACTATCAGCCACACCTCCATATTCGTCCACTCACGGACTTGCGTTTTATTTTTATTTTGAAGCTAACCAGTGACTGCTCTGCCTAGTGGAAAGCATGAGTGGAATCCAGGAGTAGGGGATCACTATTCTAATTGTGAGGGTAGGCAATGCAGCATTGTGACCCCTACCAAGGCGGCCTGGTCAGATAACTCTGAATCATTCTCCCGACCTCTGGAGGCCGCTAGAATGATGCAGAATGATTGGGCCTCCGGTCTCAGACTCACCAAGGAAATACGACAGCAAGAATGTTGTCATTATTAGGATGGTCTTCTGTGTGAGGGTAGTACTGGCCCGGTCGAGCCGGCCTATTCCTGCTGAAATCCTGTTTTTAAATACTATTGGTTTTCTGATCAGGTGAAGATCCATATATTTTTTTATTGTAATGTTGCACACGTTTCTTATACTAATAATTATAAAAAAGCAAATAAGCAGTCGTGACGATTGCAAAAGGTCTAACTATAGTCGTCACAAAATAAGAAGCCCGTTTTGACATTTGTCATTTGACATGCCGCATGTAAGAAATTGAAAAATCAAATTCATAATCCTATTTAATTACTATGTTACCCATACACTAACACAACGCGTATCATAAATAAGCATCAAGTTTAACTTGATATTGAGAAATTGCATTCAAAAACACGAATTAATCGTATTAGTTACGCCACGATGACAAATGTCAAAACGGGCTTCTTATTTTGTGACGACTATAGTACATACCTACCTAGTTGGATCTTTTTCCAATTATGAAGAACGCGCTAATTTTTTAGTTTCCTTGCGCAATATCATCTAAGTAATTGACATTCAATTGGTATAACTTTACTATTTTTGTATTTCGACGTATAATTCTGTTCTGCATACTTCCATACTGAAATTATAGGTTCGAAAGAAACTGTTTGTCTGTCCGTCTGTCTGTCTGTTACGCTTTCACGGCTATTCTGCAAAACCGAATTAGATGAACTTCGATATAGAGAAAAATTGGACCTTGGAGAAGGAAATAGGCTCCTTTTGTTGTGATAAACGACATTCACGCAGGCGGAGCCGCGGGTAGCAGCTATTATAATAAATATAAATAAAAGATATAAACGTACCTTTTATAATAAGCGAATTTAAATTCTTACTAATATTTAAATGAAAATGTAACTTGCTTATTAAACTTCCCATGACACGCATACGTAGTGCCGTCTGGTGGCAGAAAACCAAAAGTAGTATCGAAAACTCTATATATTCTCATTTTTCAGAATCGATTAAAATCGTTTAATTATAATTGAAATAGATTTTCCACCTTTAAAGTTAAATTTTGTGGTCCAATGGGGCACATTTTTTTTGTAGAATTTTTTTGTAGTAGGTAATTATAATTATGTAATATGTAGTTATATTTAACTAACTAAAGTGAAAATAATAGTGAAAGCAATATTCAAATTAATCATAATTAAGGCGCATTAAATAAATAATAACTATAAAAAAAAAGTTAATATTACTTGATATTTACGTAGTATCCTATTCTAATGTGGACGCTTCTACTTATAATAACTAATAAAAAGTGAAATTACTTGACATTCGTAATAAAGTAAAAATCTTTATATCTGTTTTAATAATTCTGTTTATCTTTTTTTTTTGTATTTTCTATCTAATTCATAAATTTTACAATTCACTAAGTTTATATGTAAATTAATGCGTGAGATTTTTCTGTATTTTTTACGCCCTAATTTAAAAGTGATAATGGATTTATATTAGACCCGGGCCGTATCCGGCGCCGTATGTATGGAACGTTTCTAATCCGCGCTCCGTCTATGACACGTATACGGCACGCTCCGGCCACGGTCCGGTCTATTATAACTTGCTTGAACCTGTACTGCAAGTGTAAACCCAGTAAAAAAAAAGTTTTCTAGTCTATACACAAATACAGAGATAAGCAGGTCCAAGAAGTTTTGCTATCATTTATATGTGAGCATAGGTAATATAATAATAACATAACTGTTGACATACTCGTTAAGATTACGTTATCTTACTAATCTTTATTAACGTGTGTAACTTTATAAATTAAAACTAACTTGTATAGTTTCGGCGTATTATAACATATTCATAAACTATCTCGCTTTACATGCGCTGTGTGGGGCTTTTCCACAGAGGAAGGCAAATCACACACAGGCACACATCTAGGAAGGCAAATGAAATAGACGGGTAACTTGAAAGTTCCTCCTCCCCCCAGAATCATAGAGTTTCGGGATTGTACTTCGGTAACCTCACTCACACCGAATTTTTAACACTGGTATTCTTCAAGGTAGTACAAGTAGAAACTCTCCTCCCGTCAGCAACATCACCTTTAATTTATTTAGAGAAATTCCATTTTATAATTTTCCTCTTCCCTTTTAAAAAGAATTCTATAAGTACAGACTATCATATTAAAATCTAGTCATGTATGGTAGGTGTGGCGTGAGAACATGATCAGAATTGCTTATATTACCAATTCAATGAACCACGGTATTAACAATATGTAGATTAAAATTCGGACGTGTTTAGGCAATGCATTTTTGATAACACCAGCCAATGGCGTAATAAATGCAGTTTTTCTGCTACGTTTTTAACAGCCTTTTAGAGACCACTGCTTAGGCAGGCAGGCCTCTCCTTAAAAAGGAAAGTTTTGGCCTACTACACCACGCTGGCCAAGATGAGTTGGTATATTAAATTTATTCCAAGTTTCCTATTCCCTCGGAAATTCAAGAACCCGCCTCATGGACGACCCCCACAAGGCTACCAGCAGGGTCGTTAACATCCTACACGGTTCATAGTGAACTAGTTCTTAAGCTCCAACATGAAAAAAATATCAACATTCACGACACCCCCGTCATGAAAATGGCTAAATACCACACGGAAAGTATACGTGTTGCTACGTTAAATATATTAAAAAGTTCTAACAAATGTACAGGAAAAAGTTGCGTCAACCTGTTATATATGTATTGGCTTCAGGAATTTCCAACTTGTTGTTTATATATCTACGGGCAAGTCGCGTGACTGCCTACAACTAACGTAGCTACGTGAATTGAATAAAAGCGTGTAAAACTCGTAGACATAGGAGTACATACGCCGTTACCACAATTAAATCGATATTAAAAAAAAAAAATAAGCATGACACATGTATTATAATTAAAGTGCTAAGGTCGTTTTTTTCCTTTAAGACAACTATTAGTTCTAAGAATAAAGTCTGTGACTTCACAGACATTCGTTAAAGGAACGCAAATAACAATCAGACTCAGAAAACAATTTGTGAATCATCATGGAGTCGTCCTTGGTGGAAAACTCTCAAAACTCAACTCAGTAAAAAGCGGGGTGACCGCCTTAGTTCTAAATCAAAGTCAGAATAAAAGATAGAATTCGAATTCAATATCGATGAATAAATACGTTGTCTTCTACACAGGCCATTAGATAACTAGAACTACAATTGGAATTTGCCATTTTGCGTCATTGGTTATGATTTGACATTAGAGATGCCACAGCTGTTGTGCCCTACCTTGAGGGCGGGTAGTCGGATATTTGCCGGAATCTGGCATTCTTAAAGAATTACTGAAAATATCTGTCAACGATTTCAGCGCCTTTTTACCCAAGTACTACGAAACCATAAAGAAAGAAAGAAAGGATAGGGTTTTATTTTTGGCAGTCTGTGTATGATTCACCGTATCGCTTAAATTATATTATCTAACCAATTCGTCACGTCGACTGGTCAATGTTGAGGATTTTTTTTTTCTAGAAAATAAATAATCGTAATATTTTACTCGGTTTCTTGGTAGATTGATTTATTAAGGAACTAAGTTTTTTTTGACTGTCAAATAATGAATTAATTTTTCTTCAATCAATCCCCCTAATGATTGAAGTTTCAATACATTCGTAAAAATTACCCCGGTGACATAGGCAATATTTTTTTTATTTAAGTTTTTATGTAGGTTGGTTAAAGTTCTCAAAACTTTATTTAATCTATGTGTAGTATACGTATGATCGAAATTAACGTCTATATGATTCATCTATTCGTCCACGAGTAATTAATGCTAACAGATAAGTTATTTATATTTAAACAAGAGTATTTTCTTATCATTCCATCCGCCGGCGTACTTTAACCCTTGACATCCAGGCCTTTAGGATCGGCAACCATGCACCTAGGTCATTCTCTTCATGATAACTCTATTATGCGTATTGCGTTACAGAAATTAAGATAATTGTTGAAATTTTCTGTTATATTAATAACCGGTGGTTTAATTAAACTACACACACGAATGAGAGATGTGGTTGGTGATGGAATTGGTTATATCATTAGTTGTTTGCACTCGGAAACCATGGATAGAACTATCTAGCCTTCAACTATCGACTGCCTTATTGGTCTAGTGGTTAACGTATGCGGCTGCTGATCAAGAGGTTTTGAGTTAGATTCCCGGGTCAGACCAAATGTTTGTGTGATCCGCAAATATTTGTTTCGGAGTTTGGGTGTTTTTGTGTACAATATGTATATGTATTTACAAAAAAAGTATGTTTAGCTCTGCTTAGTTTGGGACTAGATGGCGTTGTGTGTAAGATGTCCGAAATATTTTTTTATTTAACTTATGCTTCACGACTGTTTAAGGTAACCTCCGAACCACGGACACGCGTATGAATCATGCAACTAACGGTCACCCGTCCAGGTACTGACCGCGCCATCGTTGCTTACTGATTGTTTCTAACTAAAGCAACTTTGCTAGGACCGCCGACATTTATCTAAGCTCTGTTCTTTTTCTATTAATGAATCAAAGATATTTCTTTGTAGTTAATCATCTTTGTAATTAATAGTTCATTTCAATTAGTTACGCAAAACATTCCAATGACGCAGTTTTTAATCATTGTTTTTTTTTCCACATTCCGTACTCGAATATGGAAGTTTTCCCAAAAACAACAGTTTCAGTATGTAATATCAGACTAACAGTTTTTACTAACTGCAAAGTACGATGTACGGTACGGATATGACGAAATGCAATTTTAAAATTTTTGTCTGTCTGTTTCTTTCGGGCAATCTCTTTAAATTTTCAAAAAGGCTTGACTGATTTTGACGGGACTTTCACTGTGAAATGACTGATGAATTGGGAGTATTTTTGTAGACTAGCTTTGCTCCGCTGCGTCTTTCGCGATTTTTAAACGACCTCAAAAGAGGAAGAGGTTCTCAATTCGTCGGAATCTTTTTTTTATGTACGTTCAGCGATAATTTCGTCGTTTAAGAACCGATTTCGAAAATTCTTTTTGCATTGAAATGGTTGTAGCGTACATGTGGTCCCATCGTCACCATATCGGGATCTAATGATGGGATCCCAAGGAAATCGAGGGAACTCTTCAAATTTCATAGGCACAATTGTCGCGATTGGGTACTCGGAATAGATTTTTATTGAAGTCGGTTCCTTTTTGTTAAAATTATCAAGAATAACCTCTGCGGGATTCACCTGACAATCAGTTTTTGACGTCACGATGTGACTTAATAATTTGAAATATATGTATGCACCTATTATATTTTGTTATCAGTAAAAGTCAGTAAGTAAATAATAAAATATATCATTAGTTTATCAATCAATAACCTATTTCTATCTATCAATTTAACTTACAAAATATACTTTACTGATTAAAATTATTTTCCTATTCCGGTCAATTAACATGCATATTTTCTTATTAATACTCTATTACTACGACTTTTTTTAAGTTTTGTAAATAGAGGGAAAGTAAAATATGTTATTTTATTGGAAATCAAGGTTGTCCTAAAGACTACCGTATTTTTTAGTAAATCCCCATCCGCTTGAAAAACCAAGGCCTTAAAATATTATAAAATTACTCGTTGATTTTTTATGCTTATAAAAATAAAACTATAAACTTTTTATTTCATTCCAACTAATATTTTTTCTTTCTGGTTTTCCTCTTATTTCCGTTTCCTTTTTTTAAATTAAATTCCATTTTTGAAATAAAATTCAGTAGATAAGTTAAAAGATTCGACATAAGGCTTTTTAAAAATAAATCACTGGACTACTGAAACGTTTAGAACGGAAGTAACTTTATTTGAAAAACATTATGGAGGCAGTATTTATATCTAATCTCTAATGCGTGTAATGCGTTGCATGGTGCAGATCGTTGGGTTACGCCAACGCAACTCAGTTCTAAATATCTAAACGACAGAGATTGCTTTTCGCAATAAGGCCGCCCTTTGTACATTAAATGCAAGTTCTGTTCTGTATTGTGAATCTACAACACGGTGCACTAATAAAGAGTCTTCTGTCTGTTTATTTATCCGGTTTATTTAGAGTAGTTACATGTGGTTAGTACCATATGGTTTCTTTTTTAATCCATGCCTAGTTCCATGGACTGGTATTCGTACTAATATTATAAACGCGAAAGTTTGTATGTATGTATGTTTGTTGCAAAAACTATTGAACGGATTTTAATGAAACTTTACAGTAATATAGCTTATATATCAGAATAACACATAGGCTACTTTTTACTCCAATAATCGAGATACAAGCGGACGGAGCCGCGGGTGAATGCTAATAAGATCTATATACATAAAATCTTAGATAGATGGCACAGGTAACAACTTTGTCTTTTAGTTACAAATCGTGACTATTGGTGTTTTGATGACTTGCCTCATATTACACGTGTCAACAAACTACACCAAATAAGTGTTGATTTGCCTTTTTTGTTAGCCTCGAGGTCATAGATGTCAGTGGCTCTCAAACTTTTTAGGTAACCCTAAAGTTCTTGGGTCTATTCCACTAGTAGTCTCATAATATGACACCAGTAGTTAAGTCCCTGAAATCCCATCTATATATTTCTGTATATCTATCTTTGTTCTATGCATTTCTGTATTTTCATGTTGTGTTTGACATTATAATAAATTAAAAAGTAATAACGACGACACGGTTTAAGGTAAACGCTCGCTTTCCCACTGGATTAAAATACTGGTTACACTTGTCCCATCATAGGATAATTCAATGGGACTAGTGGAATAGCCCCTATTTTTTTTGTATATGAGCATAGTTAGTATTATTTTCTTTTCTTTAAATTGCGCTATGCATTGCATGCACGAATTTTCCACTGTTGTATCTCAGTGCACTGCAAGATTAAATTGTTGACTGACTGTTTGATCGTATTCTCTTCACATCAATTATTATATCCGTTTTGCCCCTTGCACCCCTGGTCGTGAGAAGAATTTCAGTGTGTCTGATCGCATACAGAGGATGTAATAGCAAACTTTTACATATTACAATACTTATCATTACAATGTTATAGTAAATTCAAAGTACTTTGTCTAGGGTAGGGTTGCCAACCACACAGCATTCGTATTCTTTAGCTTCAGGGTAATCATTTCTACAGATTGCCGGCAAACGTGACAAAATTTTACACGTGGTATAGTAATAACTATTGTCTGTGATTAAACTGGAACCACAACTAGAATTTGTTAAGTCAAAGAAGTACATATTTGTAGAGTCGTATTCATCATCATCATCATCAGCCGATCGCAGTCCACTGACTACTACTGATCGATTTTGGGCTTCTCGCATCCACAGACTATCGTATTACACATATTTATTTTTAAATAATCTTTACTACAAAAAGGGGGACAGCCCTAAGAGTCTGAATCATTCATATGTGTGTAATCATTACGATTAAATTCTAGTTTTGTTTCGACAAGGAAAATTTTACCTCAATGAACTTTGGACGGCCCTGCCATCGTGTTATTAAGTTCTTTAAAGCCATTTTATTATTTCTCCGTATTGCATCATCAAATTCATACAAAACTTCTAAGAAATAACTATTAATTATTTTCCAAAAAGATTGGCTATGCATAGACAATAGAAAAGTGCTAGCCATCCTCCTTGGTGATTGGCGGTGCATTAACGTCTGTTTCTGGTAATCGCACAGAGGGCTTGTCTGAGTTTATTTCACGATAACTCGCTGCTTTATACGATGAGCGCGTTCGGTGTCGCTATTGGTTAAAATTTCAGTGCGAGCCAATCGTTGTGCCGAACGCAATCGTCGTCGAGAGCTAGTGAAGTGAAATAAACTCACACTGGACTCTCAGTAGCATTTTAAACGCCCACTTTTCACCAGTTTTTTGATCCATACGTGACTAGCCTATTGCCGTTTGCCGAGATTTTTAATTTGTCAGAGTATTATTTTGCAAGAGTACTAAAGTGATTGATTGGTATGATTAAGCTGTTTTTATGAACCTTACCGTCTCATAATCTCATGTCACTCATCATCAAGTCATAATTTGTGCTTGTCGTATGCCAGAAATAAAATAGATCGTTGCAAGGTTACATACCATGGACCAAAGATAATTATTCAAACAATATTGTAAAACTATATTTTGCCCGCGGCTTCGCCTGCGCATATTTCGATTATTTCAGTATATGTTAGTCTATATCCTTCCCTAAGAACCAAAGGATCTCCATGGTAGATGCCATCCATATCGGTTCAGCCATATAAGCGTGAAAGCGTAACAGACAGAGTTACTTTCGAATTTTGAATATTACTAGTTAACTTGGCTCTGAACGCGTGTATGTCAGTTATCGCATCGCAATCGAGTAGCCTATGTTCTTCGACAAGAATATTTCCATGCCATTTGTTTTTAATAGTTTACAACTTAACGTAAACGTAACTTATTCTAAATGTGTACAAAAACTACCAATATGTTCCAGTTACAGACAATGTTACGTTAGAATTATCAAAAAAAAATCGTTACATAATTGTTTACAATTAGGGTTGCCAACGGTATAACAATATTGCGTCATCAAAATATAGTATGATGCAATAATAATATACTACTCGTATAAGTACCGTATGATGACAACCCTAATTATCAACAATTTTGTAATATGATAACTATTCGCCATTAATAGACGTAAATCCCCTGGCCGACTCATATATTTACTCCAACGCAAATAATTGAAAGATTTTCCTTAACAAGTGTCCAAGGTCCTTGCACCGGCGCATTGAAGACAGGAAAAGATAAATCTCCGTTGAACAATTTTCTCACACACACTACTAAGATTACAATTGAAGGGAAACTTTAATTGCATTCCACATCAATCAACACGGTATTGAGTCGCAATATGCAGACGTTACCCTCTGTCAAAGTTTATGCTCATTATATAAAATGTGTTTATGTGTGTGAGTGAAATTTTAATGTTTTGTTTTTATTATGTGTGTGTTCAAAGTGTCAGGTGATTGTTTTTTGTATGTGAGTCTAAAATGAGCATCTGTGAAGATTCCCCTCGCAAAAAATGTTAGTCCGTTTTGTATTGGATTATGACGCTATTATTCTATTATATTCCCTAGGTCCGCTGGCTTGTGTTGCTCTATGATCACATATATTCTTAAATCATTATCTTATTGCCCATCGATAGTATCGTTTTGTGATCGGCTTAGTATCTTCACACAGCTGATCCCAACTAGACAAGAGTCTATACTGTGGTAACAGACTGCTGATAAAATACTAAAATGTTTCTAATGAAATACGAAGAAATTAAAGTATAAATTACACCTAGACATAGGAAATGAATACACTATCAGTGTGTTGGGTTTTGGGGGTTTCATTTTTGACTCTATGAGACTGATTATTTATGGACAGCATAGGTACAGAAAGATAAAATAAAAAAAAATCTGTGTGCTGGGGGACATTACAAACACACAAGAAACGGATACAAGGAACACCCAGACTCAAACAATTTGTAGATCGCAGTGTTATCCCATATGGGACTTGGAAGTTACTCAGCATAAACTATTACGCTATCCCTGAAGTCATCTGATATTAAATATCAGATGAACAGTCTATACAATTCACACATATATGTAACTTAAAAAAGTGACGCATATTCATTTGACCATCCAGTGATTGAAAACTCCACTAAATTACGAAAGAAATTAGTCTAAATGGATCAAAATAGAAGGGATTAAATATTAGCATACAAAGACCCGGCTATAAGCTACCGAACGAAAGTAATGAAGCTCTATTTTAGGTAACCAATTTGTCTTTGAATCCGGACCGCTCCCTAGAAACTAGTCAACACAATCATGATAAGTAAGGCTTCGTTCAAACAATCCGCCATACTTGCATTTGATTATATTTGAACCTGCCAATATTGGTTGATCGCCATACTGCCCTGTTTATTTGCCCTATGTTTTTCTTTTTATAAAAATGTGGAAGAACGGGTTACCATATTCTTCAAACACAAAGAGCCTCCTCTGACCAGATTAGGTGATCATGCGGATCACTGTCCAACAGTTTATGTTGGGAAGTCGCTTTATATGCTAATCGGCGCGAGAATTTTCATATCGCGATATAGGATTAATAAATTAGTTACCAGTGGCCACGTCCGATTGTTCTCTCTCTCTACCTCCTTGTTCAACTTAGTAATATTTTTAGTAGAATCTAAAAGAAGTTATACCAGACAATGCAGTATTATTTACTGAGTTTAATTAGTGATATTTAATTGCTATGTTTTACCTAAATGGAACTCATTTTAGGTAAAATTTAGTTTTTTGCTTTTGCAGTTACCTACTGTATTATTATTTCCTTATTCATAAATCATACAATACGTCAGATCAAGGATATCCTGATGTTTAATAATATTAATTTAGCAGTTTTATGTAAATATCTTAAAAAAACGGGATGCATTAATCGGATTCAGCGGTACATTTTTATGCTTTTGATTCGTAAATTATAAAATAAATATGTAAAATGTAAGGGCAAGTAAATTACAATGCAATGTTAACTTTGTGAATGGTTTATTGTGAGAGAGTCTTAGGAAATGCCGACACCTTCTAGCTGTAAAGTCCCGACGTGTAAAAATATCTGTAGAAGATTTACTTGCAAAATAAAATCATGTATCATTTATTGTGAACTTGACAAGTTTCTTGTTGATAATTATTTCTAACTTACGTATTCGTTGTTTTTTTGTAATATGAACTTACTTTACTAAAACGTTGATGACAGTCATTTTTATTCGGTCATCAAATTGTATTTATAATATAGCTACATAAACATACTAACTTTTGCTCGCGGCCACGCCCGCAGTAAAGAGTAACAAACACGTTGATAGTAGAAATGAAATTAATTATTTTATGGTATAAAATATTAAGCCCAAAATCGATGAAAGTGGTATGCAATGGGAGAGGCCTATGTTCTTCAGTGGACTGCAATGGGCTGATGATGAATGATGGTGATGATAGGTATATACATTACAGACACACAAAAAAACTAGTTTAAGAACCTGTAGGAAGTTAAGGAGTCGATTAATGTCGATTTTGTCAATATAACAATCTACCTCTTTGCAAATTTTCGATCTGTACCGTTCAGTCGTTCTAGCGTATGGAGTGACAGACATCCATACAGATATGCAATCCGGAGTATCACCAACTCTATTTATCCCACGACCCCGTGAGTATCGTAGGCGCCCACTAAGGGAGAACAGCACTGCATGGAGACGGAAATCTTGAAAAGCCCTATCAACCCATCATATATGGGTTATGGCCTATGTTTATCAGAGGAATATAAAAGGCAGTTGATGAAGATGACAATGATACATTCATTCAATAAATCCCAGCCACTCATTTTATACCGCCTGAATTAACGCGATTAGTACCCGACATGATACATAAAATAATTACTAGTTATCTGATGAGGTATCTTTATCAGCAGACATGCAATGTGGGATCATGGACCGACAGTTTTGTGTGATGATAAGTATGCAGTGATACACATGATGATGGTGTTATCATAAAAACGTACCTATAATAATGTGATAAAGATTAAATTTGATGGTTTTTCTGATCCACATATATTAAGTGATAAGTGAGATTGAGTGATAGCAGACGAGACACGGGACAGACGGCTCTACGTACGATCGATAATATTGATATGTTGAAATTTGGTATTTATTCTTTCTAAGGAGAGGCCTATGTCCAACTATTGACTATTAAAAGCTGTTCCCTGCTTAGCTTAATTCATCGCTGAAAGGGAAGACAGGTGTAACTAAACCGATCACTTTTTATCTACGATAACTGTTCTGACACATACCAGTCTTCATTAACCATACTTAAAACTAATTAACTCTCTAAATTATTCCTTATATTAAGCGGACATTGGTGAAAATGGCCATCTATTTATTCCAGTTAATCTCTGGAACGACAGATTTTGACTTTTAGCCAATTTCGCTAACACTGCGGTAACTAGTGTAACAATATAATTAAGTAATAAAATAAGTTATATAATAAAATAAGTAATTATTTAATTTGGGGGCACGCCATTGTCCCCACATCAATGTGGATGAGAGGAATTTAGAACCGACTTTGAAACTAGCTAATAGTTGTTCAAGTATATGTTATGTAGATTCAACTGCTTCTGAAATATGCCGAAGTTTTTCAAATGAATGTATTTTGTTTGCAGGCTGCAACATGCCAGTAAGAAACGGTGCAAAACGGCCCCTGGTCGGAGTAATAGATGATGGAACAAAGACTGTCAGATTTGTGGTAAGTTTACTATTCTTATACGCCGTTGAAGTGAGGCTACCGGACTCCCTCCTTTAGAGTTTAAGACTTCCTAGTTCTTTACACTAACTGCCTCGGTAGCACCGTTGTGTATGCGACTAGTGTGCTTGACGTGTCCGGTTCGATCCTCGGGTTTGTTTGAACTGCAAGTATGTAGGTTGTATGTTTTCTTTGTATATGGATGAATTTATAAGAATTAGTTAGCATACAAGTATTCTATCAGACAATTTGTCTGTCATAGTACAAACTCTGCTTAGTAGCGTTGTGTGTTAGATGTCTGGAATATTTAATATAAAGAAATTAACCCACATTAACATTCTTATTGTACATATCACGTTTTGAAACTTTAGATTTTGCCCACAATTTCGCCTTCATGTTTGACTTTTATCGCGACAAAAAGCAACCTATGTCCTTCTCCTAGGGCCAATCTATCTCAATAACGTAATTAATCTAAATCGATTTAGCGGCTTAGCTGTGAATTCCTAACAGACAGACTTTCTAATTCATAATATTATTCCATAATTTTGTTTACAGCAGTATTTGAACTGGTTTGTGAAACTGACACACGTTACACATAAAATGAGTTGTTTTGCATTTAAACAAATGCGTTGGCATAATAACTGTATTAATTCGTTCCAAGTATTTACAAACCGGTTCTAATATCAATACTATAACAGTAATAATTCTCGAAGGCGTGGCACTTACGTCATTCGAATACGAAATAACACGTAAAACTAGCTGATTCACGCAACTTCATCTGCGTCACCAACATTGTTTTTCTGTGATGCTCAACTCTTATTGGTCGCAGCGTGACCTACCTACCTTCCTCGATAAATGAGCTTTTTAACACTGAGAGTTACTCAATCGGAACCTGTACCAAACAAACTCCTTTTTACCACATACATACAACGACATCTAGACAGAAACTAAGCAGAGGTTGTACAATGGGAGCTAGAAAACTGATATAAATACATACATATATACTTCTTACCAACCTGGGAATTGAACCTGTGACGTCGAGGCACAGCAGTGGCATTATTCGCTACCAATGTGCTACTTTCCAATATACATATTAGCGATACATGTATTACATCATAATATCGAGTTAAAAGTTTTTAATCAATGTTTATATGGAAAAAGTAATAATTGTATACATTATTATTAACCTTTAACCTTCGATTTGGGTCAATACACATATCATTTTTAATTATTATATATAATTGGACACGCAGCGTGGTTATCGGGCTATTTTTACATTATTTATACACGTGTTATTTAAGTAAAGCTTTTACGAGAGGTAACACGTCGTAGAGAAACGTCTTTGGTATATTCTTACGGTTAAACTCATTAATACTGCACTTAACACTCCTATATCTCAAGACTTGCTTTTGCGCGTAAATCGGTTATCGCTGTAAATAGTAGCAAAGGGTAAGCCCTTGCTCAAGGATCAAACAAATTACTTTCGAACTCATAATATCAGTATGTCAAGAAAAAATTCTGTCTCTGCTGGACGCGATAAATCCGATACAACTTACAGCTATTAAATTTTCACCAATGTGGTTCAATATTGTCGAATCGTTACTGTTTAAGTTATTCTATGAATTTACTAAAATATGACGTAAAAAGTAATATCTACTGGAAGCTTCTTCGGTAAGGAGCGTTATCCATTTTTGCATTGCGTGTTATATATATGGAATAAATGATTTATTATTATATTATATTATATATCGTATCGAATGTTTTTTTATAAATATTTCAAGCTTCATAAATGATTCTACTTTGCCTAATGGAAAGCATGAGCGCAATTGACTGCTCGGTTGGCCTAGTGTCTGAAGCGGTCGCCACGCCGCTTCCTACTGCGCCAAGAGTCGTGGGTTCAAATCCCACGTAGGACAAACCTTTGTGTGATTCACAATTTGTTGTTCTGAGTCTGGGTGTTCTTTGTGTCTGTTTCATGTATGTTTATAAAGGCCCCCGCGACACAGGAATTTATATTCCCAATGCGGGAGTCGTCTTTTTAAAGAAAGAACGAAAGAATCCAATAGGCCACTGTTGGATTCTTTCTTTCTTTCTTTGTTGACCTCCAGGTCACCCTCGTCATTGAGAATGTGATATTGACCCACACTATGGCAACCTAGTGAGCTGCTTTTTAAGGCCCCGCCGCTAAACATTTATTTTAAATTATTATTTCAATGTAATAATATTTACAGGTATATGAAGCAGAGAGTACAGACGAGCTAGTGTCGTACCAACTGGATAAGACAGAAGTTCAGCCCCAGGAAGGCTGGTCGGAACAGGACCCGTATGAAATTATGCATCACATCAGAATATGTGCCGAAAATGCTATTGATCAGTTGACTGAACATGGTGAGTGCGGTTCGTTTCTTTATTTTGCCAAAGTGACTCCACTATGCCTGATGGAAAGCATGAGTAGAATCTAATAGCAGGGGTCACCATACTTATTAAGAATGCATTATGGTGACCCAAGCTATGGCGTCCTTGTGCTTCCAGTCTATCACTAAATAACGAAATACGACAGCTCGAATACTATCATTTTATATCAACCTAATTTAGTCTCTTTATGAATTCATTTCTATCAAAGGGTTTCGGCTGGGTTACTTACATGAATTACAGCGCTAATTTTAGGATGTGATCATTTTAGTCCTATCTATTCACGTTGAGTTATTGTCACATCTATCAAAGCTCGCCCACTGACCAGCCAAGCTCAAGGAAATTATTTTTTCTTACGAAATATTGGTTTAATATGTGCGTCACTTTTTTCTTATCGCGAATAAGCTAGAAAATGAAAACATCTAGTTTCTAACAATGAAATTGAAAGGCCAGGAAATGCTTTATTGTTTTTAAGAGGTTTTGCCCATAGTTTGAATATTATCAAAGTTAATAATGTTATATTGTATAACAGTCATAATACAATCAAACTCAATGACCAATATATCAATTCATTGTGATAACACAAAGTTTTATAGTAGAATATAATGTAATGGAACTTTATTACTGATAAGAAAATTAAAAAGTATATGTTTTATAATTGATACTATATCAGAATTGTAATACTCTCTGACCCGTAGATTGTAATGTAGAAACATTCCTTAATTATCTTATATTTGTATTAATATAAAGTATTTATAACTTTAAAGTTATTGTCTCGCACTAATTGGGTTACATTCTTGTGACTCATATTTCATACATTAATTAATAAAAAGTATACTATCAAATACGGAGCCGAGACGTGGACAATTACGATACGGTTGGTTCATAACCTTTTGAGCTGTTGTTCAGCGTGCTATGAAAATACTCGGCGTTTCTCTGAGGGATCGTATCAGGAGTGAGGTGATCCGTCAGAGAACTAAGGTAACACAGAACTGAGGACTTTTGGGCTCGAAGTTTCTGAGTAGAGTTAGAGTTCTGGAGTGGAGACTCTGCAAACGTAGTGTAGGACACCCAAAGGCCAGGTGGAGTGACGACTTTTGCAGTATGGCTGGCAGGGGTTAGAGGTTAGATGCGAGAAACCCAAATTCGATCAAAGTGGTGTGCATAGATAGTTTGGGCGGCAAAGTAAATAAATACAAAATATATGTTTTTTAAATAATTAGGCATGAGCTACGAATAGACGATTATTAAAAATTTAAATAAAAAGTTTAGAAAGCTATAATTCGACTACGTTAAAAATTATGATACAATTTATATAGCCAATGTCACCAGGGTCATTCTTACGAGTCTATTGACACCACATACATTAAAATCGGTTTAGGCGCTACGGTGGAACCTACAAAATACCTACAAACACTGCCAAAATATTACCATTCGCTTCACTGTAGTTGGGTAAAAATACTCAAATATCAAAGACTTCATCTTTATACTGTGTGAAATGCCCTTAAAGACTGCAACAATAGGGCAAATATGATGCAACCCAATCCTCTTAAAACTACTCGGTGATTCCTTGAAAGTAAATCCAATGCATAGGACATATGCATACCGGAAGAAAAAAGCTCAAAGAACCCATCCTCCTCAGAAAAAATCGACAAGAATAATGCATTCTCTTGGTCTTTCGAATTTTTTTTAATTCAAAATAATTGGTTTTCTACGCGTCAATATCCGTTCGATTTCCACTCATTAACTCAGTTCTAATGAATATTTGAATAATAATAGAGTTCAATTAACTGTTGTACGTCGGAGATAATTTATTTGTTCATTAACCTCTCGTTTGTTTTTAGGTTATTCAAAAGAGGACATTGTGACATTGGGTATTACAAACCAAAGGGAGTCCACAATCGCTTGGGACAAATTCACTGGAGAACCACTACATCCTGCTATAGGTAAATAAGTTTACTCTGATTGTGTTTTGTTTTAAAATCTACACTTTAAACTTAGAACGATTTAAGGCATGGAACTATGAAGTAACTACTAATCCTACATCGCGCAATTGAAGTTTTCACGCTGAATAGTTTTTTTTATGCTATATGGGACAAACGAGCAGATAGGTCACCTGATTGATGGTAAATGACTACCGACGCCAAGAAACACTCACAAATACGTTGTCGACTTTGAGTGTCCTCTCCCATCAGAGACTTAGCGAGTGGGTTGTTTGAACTTCGGCACCTCACTCGGGGAAAGTCGTTGAAATCGGGCAGCACAGTGCTGACTGTTAATGAAGCCTTTGTGGTAGACGTGTTCTGCAGTGAATGTCTTTTGCTGGAGATGATGATGTACCTCCCTCAATGGATGAACAATAAGGAAAGAACTGCTTTCCCAGAAGGTCGTGGTATCAGTTGTGTTCATGCGAACCGAACTGATACTACAAATGTACTAAATCATGGATCTTTCCGCGTTATTAAATTTTCCAACATTTTTCAACCAATGCCGGCTAAGTCTAATCAGCAATCAATGTCGTTAGATCTCTGTGATAAAATACTTCCTCAGATTGAGAGAACTGTCGTACGACAGTTCTCTCAATCTCCTCTAAGAGGCCTCTCAGATTTATTTATGCTCAGATTTTGTAAGTATGACGCCAATGGATTAAATGGTTATCTTGCTATCGAGTAGGGTATTGAGTGATACAGCTATCTTCATATAAAACGTGATACCGACTGTTTCTAAATCCGGTTGTATTTCTTATCTATTACTGTACTTTTGTGAAGTGTAGCGGGAATCACTCCTGAATAAGTTGAATGTTTTTGGAATACAACATATTCTCTATGCGTCGAAAAAACATGAACTAAATCTTTTTCTCTTCGTCTTAAAGTCTATTTTACCTTGAGGGCTATATTTTTACCGCCTGATCAATCGGAACCATCCTGTCCTAATGAGTTGTTGAAATAGTGAAACTAATAGCCGACTCTAAATAATGTAGGCACTGCTCACATGGAAAAGTGAAGGTAACTTAGACTACTCCTTTAGACTAGCTTCTCCCTGCGGCGTTATTCACGGTTCACTACAATAAGCGCGGGTAACAACGGGGGAATCAGCTAGTATAATAATCAACGTTATCCTATTTTTTGGAATATAAAAATAGCCCAATTACTCCTTTATAACTAACTGCCTCAGTGGCGCTGGTTCGATCGTATTCGACTGCTGTGCTTGAGGTCTCGGGTTCGATTCCCGGGTCGGACCAAATGTTTGTGTTATCCGTAAATATTTGTTTCGGAGTTTGAGTGTTTCCTATGTATAATATGTATGTATTTATATTTATATATTTATATCAGTTGTCTAGTACCCATAATACAAGCTCTGCTTAGTTTGGGACTAGATGGCGTTGTGTGTAAGATGTCCAAAATATTTATGCCTGGGAAAATTTCGTTTACCTTATTTGTACTATTATCAAAATATCTCTTTTTATGTGCTAATTGTTTATTTGTAGCATGGAACGATATTCGGACAGACAGCACAGTAGACGCCATACTGGCCAAGATACCCGACCGAAACAAGAATTATCTGAAGAACATCTGTGGTCTTCCCATATCTCCTTACTTCAGTGCTCTCAAAATGAGATGGTTAAAAGATAATATTAAATCTGTAAGGAGGGCCAGTCGGGATAAGAGGCTGTTATTTGGTACTGTGGACTCTTGGATTGTTTGGGTAAGTTCAATTTCATTGAAAATTTCTTCTCATTAAGCAGTTGGTCGCGTTTCTTATCATTACGGCAAGATTACTTAGTCATAACGTTGTCTTGTTCCCGACACGCACTCGGCCAGTGTGAGGACGTATGACCTTAAACCTCTCTGAGAGGAGATCCGATCGTTTGTTTATATATTTAAATTACTGTCTAGAATAGAATAAATCAAGTAGAATAAAGGAGTCAAGGATACAAGGTGATCGGTTGAGTAGTTAAGGCACTAAAGCATGATAAACAGCCAAAGGGAACCGCTTGCAAAACTGTAATGTATGTGTAAAATTATATACCTATGTGTATGTTTGTTGATTCAGAATCTAACTGGAGGTGTTCACGGTGGCTTGCATATCACTGACGTCACAAACGCTTCTAGAACTCTGCTCATGAATTTGGAAACATTGAATTGGGACCCTATGCTGTGCAGGTAAGATTCGAAATCGTTTTCACCGCGGGACTCAGATAGAGAGTTTTTGCCTTAGTTACACCTTATGTCATCAGCTATCTGCCAGTGAAATTCCTGATAAAATCGGTCTAGTAGTTTCAGAGATTGGCCGAAACAAACGGACAGACAAAAATTTTAAAAATTCCTTTTTAATATATATTTGAATATGTATTTATTAAAAAGCGTTCATTTGTTGTAACAAACAGACACTTCAATATATTTGTTTGTATGGATCTGCCTCCTAAATTATGTATATAGGCGCTCCTTAGAAATGAGATGTTGCCTACTATGTACCACGCAGACAAGGGTTGGTGTACTTTGTTTCGTTTTTTCCTTCTCTATGCAGTGCTGTTGTCCTGTGTAGTTCGTTCCCATAGTCAGCTTTTACGACATCCACGGGATGAATAGGGGTGGTGACAATACATAATCTTAATACTTCTTAAAAAAAATAATTGAAGTTTCTGTTTGTATTTATGTAAAATTCATGTAAAATTTAACAACTTTTCACAAAGTGTATATGATATATACGGTAGTTATTTAAAAAAAATATGTTCCGACTAATCTCTGTAACGGCTGGGCCATTCTTGAAGGAACTCACTGGCAGAACAAATGAATAAAATTAGATAGCTGATGATATAAGAAGTGACTTAAGCTACATTTATTTTACCACCAGCTCAGCAGTCATTAAAAACAAAAGATAATTTTCCAGATTATTTGGTGTTCATCGAGACTCATTGCCACAGATCAGGAGCAGTGCAGAAATATACGGAGTAGTGAGAAATGACTCAATACTTAATGGCATCAGAATATCTGGGGTGAGTAACAAAGCTATTCGTTAGTTTATGGCGCCATCTAGGTGAAATAGGTTGAACTACTTCTTAACTACGAATCCTGTAACGCGATGTTCATGTTTGCACATTGATCGGTATATACTAGAGTCTAATATCGGTAATGTAATATCGTCATATATTAGATTCTTGTCTAACATATGCCGACGTTAGATTGAAGATAATTTAATTGAACAAAACATTTCAGATAACAAATTGAACAAAAAATAAGCCATAAGGTGACTTTAGGTTACTCAAAAGAGGGGTTAGGGATTTTTTATGATCCAACTCATGAAGGTCTTAGCTGGAATAATTTGTTTTCGTGACATTACATCATTTCCTCAACAGCCCGAATAGTTCATTGCTAGCATAGACCTCGCCTTCGAAAGCCGCTTTTGGCCTACTATACCCCACTGGCCTAACGGGTTGGTCCAGTCAAGTTTGCAGTGCTATTGAGTTGTGCAACGTAGTTTAACCATCTGTAGGTTTGACTTGAGTCAAAACAGCGCAGCGCACGCGCCGGCATCGTGATATCGGAGGGGAGCGGGAAGAGAGTGCGAGCGGTGTACGAATGGTACTTTTAGTTAGTAGAGCCACATTAATTTCAGTACGAATGGGTCGGTCCGATCGAGGCAATACTACACCAACCTAAAATGATAGCATTGGTGCTGTCGTGTTTCGATCAGAGGCCCAATGATGCAGAAGGCGATGAGGGCCATAATGAGTATGGTGACCATTACTCTTTTGGCAAGCTCATATACCTATCTAAAAAAAAATTGCATGATTGAGCACTTTATCCTGACGATATTAAATTTCATAACTATCCACATAGATATAAGATTAAAATCGAAAGTTCCTCATCGGTATTACGCATGTCACAAAGCGATTATAAAATAACATTACGCTATTTGGTTATCATAATTATTGTATTATCATGTTCTGTAAGTCCGCCTTTATCTAGAAAGTTTCACATTCCTTAGGACCTATGACGTTAGTTCGCCTCAGTAGCAATCTGATTCTTATTCGATTGTACCGATAGGAGGATTATGCTTTTGACCTCTATGGTATTATCATGTTCCCTGTAAGTCCGCCCTTATCGTGAAAGTTTCACATTCCTTAGGCCCTATGACGTTAGTTCGCCTCAGTAGCAATCTGATTCTTATTCGATTGTACCGAAAGGAGGATTATGCTTTTGACCTCTATGGTATTATCATGTTCCCTGTAAGTCCGCCCTTATCGTGAAAGTTTCACATTCCTTAGGCCCTATGACGTTAGTTCGCCTCAGTAGCAATCTGATTCTTATTCGATTGTACCGAAAGGAGGATTATGCTTTTGACCTCTATGGTATTATCATGTTCCCTGTAAGTCCGCCCTTATCGTGAAAGTTTCACATTCCTTAGGCCCTATGACGTTAGTTCGCCTCAGTAGCAATCTGATTCTTATTCGATTGTACCGAAAGGAGGATTATGTTTTTGACCTCTATGGTATTATCATGTTCTGTAAGTCCGCCCTTATCGAGAAAGTTTCACATTCCTTAGGCCTTATGACGTTAGTTCGTCTCAGTAGCAATCTGATTTTTATTCGATTGTACCGAAAGGAAGATTATGTTTTTGACCTCTATGGTATTATCATGTTCTGTAAGTCCGCCCTTATCTAGAAACCAATTGTAGAAAGAGATTCTGGCTCGATGGGAGTTATTAAACGGCCTCATATAATATTCCACCCTAAGGTTTACTTGAATATAATGCCTTGGCGTTATGCCGATGTACAAAGTGCAAAAGAAAAAGTAAAAAAACTGGAGTTAAACAGTTCCTTTCACCGAGTGAGTGAAACCCTCTCTGATTTTGGAGGGATAAACTGCTCCATAAAAAATTATAGGTTGATTATGTTCTTTTTATTTGCTTCTAGATACTGGGTAACCAGCAATCAGCTCTAGTAGGTCAGAACTGTTTACAAGCAGGCCAAGCTAAGAATACCTACCGTAGCGGCTGTTTCTTGCTGTACAACACGGGAACTAAGCGAGTTCAGTCCACGCATGGGCTTATCACTACGATTGCCTATAAGTTGGGGCCGGACGCACCTCCAGTGTATGCTTTGGAAGGTAATTGTATTTTAGTTCCCCATTTCTCCTTCCCGGTTCTCATGAAAATTTATGAAAATCGTTATCGGGAAATCAATGCCCTCGTTATATACCAACGACTTATTTTTTTTTTTTTTTTTTTTTTTTACGTGTGGAAATCCCCGCGGACCGTCACCCCGTCGGGGGTTACGGCGGGGTGGTGTGTCGGACTCGAACCGACTAAAACCACACGGTGTGACCCTCTCTGCGCCTTTGTATTGGAAGGAGTCCAGGGAGGGGATTTCCTTCTGGACTCCAACCGGCGCCTGCCCGCACTGTTGCGGGCACCACCTCCATCGTGTACTCTCTAATTGGGCAACGTCCGGTCACACGCGGACGCCGCCCCCTCGCGGTTGGCCTCTACTGCGGACGGACGGGAAACCCGTCCCGCCCATCCGCGGCCACTCTCAGGGCGGCATGAGACGCAGGTATGCGCGCCTCCGCCGCCCAGGGCGCCGGCGGCGGATCGGGTCCGAGTGGATATCATCCTCCCGGGCCTTCTCCGCCACCTCCTTCTGCAAGATTACGTCCTCGCAGAAGGTTGCGACCGCGGTAAAACAACTGTCGCTGCCGGCCATCGATCTTATGACGGCCGGCAGCGAGAGATCCCCTCCGATGACTGCAGTGAGGACCCGGCGCTGCGCCGCCCAAGCGGGGCAGACCGCCAGCGTGTGCTGGGCCGTGTCCTCACTGCAGTCGCAGTGGTGGCAGGCGGGACTCGGTTCCCTCCTAGCGACCGAGTGCAGGTACTTTCCGAAGCAACCGTGCCCGGAAAGTACCTGCGTCAGCCGGAAGGAAAGGGTCCCGTGCTGCCGCCCTGCCCACTCCGCGATGACCGGCTGAAGAGCCTCCACGGCGGCAAAGCCAGCGCGTGGGGTCTCCAGCCGGAACGACCATCTCTGCATGGTGGCTCGGCGAGCGGCTTCGCGCCACTCGCGCACGTCCTCGGGCGGAGGGCGAAAGCCATTCTCCGCCCGGAAGTCAGCCACTCGCCGATAAACTTCGGCGAGCATTTCCGCCTCCAAATCCCACGGGGGTGTTCCGGCCAAGGCACACGCCGCCTCTGTGGACACCGTGCGGTATCCACGTATGGCTCTGACCGCCAGTGTCCGCTGGGGGCGCCAGAGGCGCGCCCTGTTTTGGGCGGACAGAGCCGCCGCCCACACCGGTGCACCGTAAAGTGCCATCGACCGGACAACCCCCGTGTACAGCTGCCTAGTGGGGACACTGGCCCCGCCCAAATTGGGCAGAAGTCGCCCTAGGGCGGAGGCAGTGCCCACCAATTTAGGTCCAAGCTGTCGGAAGTGCTCGTCGAAGAGCCACCTACCGTCGAGGACCAGACCCAGGTACCTCATCTGGGCCCGGACCGGTACGAGGACCGAGTTGACCTCGATCGAGGCGCCGGCGGGCGGACCGCGACGGGGCCCATGAAATAATAGGGCCTCCGTCTTGTCCAGGGCCACCCGCAGACCCAGCGCCTCGATGCGCCCGACCACCCGGGAGACTCCCGTGGTGGCCAGGCGCGCCGCCTCCTCAAAGTTTGCCCCCCGGGCCGTGACTAGGGTGTCGTCTGCGTAACAGATTACACCCAGCCCGGGGGGGAGACGCCCTCGTAGGGCCCAGTCGTATCCCATGTTCCACAGGAGTGGTCCTAGGACAGACCCCTGTGGAACACCGCACGACATGGCCCTGCGTCTCAAGGCGCCATCTCGGTCCTCGTACTCGACGGTACGCTCCTCTAAATAGTCTGCCACCAGCCGCCTCAGGTACCCTGGCACTCCGTGGTACTGGAGTGCGGCCCTGATGCAGCCGAATGGCAGACTATTGAAGGCGTTGGCGATATCCAAGGACACCGCCAACACCACTCCGCCGCCTCTCACCGCCTCTTCGGTCACGGCCCTCAGGCGCAGGATCGCGTCGACCGTCGAACGCCCTTCCCGGAAGCCGAATTGGGCGTCCGACAGGTCGGGCCCCACCTCGCTGAGGTGCCGGACGATGCGGACAGAGAGAACCCTCTCAAACAACTTGCCCGCCTCGTCCAGCAACACGATGGGCCTGTAGGCCGCGACCGAATCGGCAGGCCGGCCATGTTTCTCGATGAGCACCAGCTTCCCGCACTTCCAACGCTCAGGGAAGCGTCCGGACGCCAGGCTAGCGTCCAACACTCCCCTGAGGTGGTCCGACATGTAGTCGAGGGCACGGGCCATCACTCGGGCTGGAACCCCGTCCGGCCCGGGGGCGGTGTTCTTGGATCGAATCCGCAGAACAGCCGCCCCTACCTCAGATTCCCTGACAGGCGGAACATCACCCACGCTGCCCCGACGACGACCACGACGGGCCATCGACGGGGGTGTGTGTTCCGCCCGCTGCGGGAATAGGCCCTCGACCACTTCCTGCAGGAAGCTGGGCTGGAGAGTCTCCGTAAGGGGGGGGCCCGACGTGCGGAGCTTGTTACGCACCGCACGATAAGGGCGACCCCAGGGGTCACGCTCCAGACTCTCCAGCATCTCTTTTCTGCTCGCGTCTTTGGCGCGGCAAATGGCCAGCCTCAGAGTTTCCCGAGCTGCTCGGTACTCCTCGTGAAGCCGGTCCACCTCCTCACCGCCTCCGCGGTGACGTCGCCGACTCCGGGTGTGGGACCTCCGGGCACGTACGCAGGCCGCACGGAGGTCCGCCAACTCCTGGGACCACCAGTAGACCTCCTTCCGAGGAGGCCGACGGCCACGAACGCGGGGCATGGCCGCATCGCAGATGAGCGTTAACGCATCGGCGAAGCGACCAGCCCCCACGTCGACCTCCTCGGTCGGGGCCTGCGGAGACAGCCAAGAGCAAACAATGGCCGCCTCCTCTAGTAGGTCCCTGTCCAGCTTGGCGACAGCCCACCGCGGAAAACGGGAGGGACGCCGCGCCGCGTGACCCCTACTGGCGTCCTGGGACCGGGAGAGCTCGAATCGGATATAAAGGTGATCCGAGAGCGTCTCAACCTCATCCAGGACACTCCAGTTCCTTACTCGTGCGGCGACTGCAGGGGTAGCGAACGAAAGGTCCACTATCGACCCCCCCTGCTGTCGCACGCACGTGTTGGTGGCGCCTCTGTTCAGCAAACAGAGGCCCACCGACGCCGCCCATTCCTCGACGGCTTCGCCCCTGGCGTCCGTCGCCGGGGAACCCCACGCAATGGACTTTGCATTGAAGTCCCCCAGCACGAGGACGTGCCCAGACCCCAATCGCCGTATCGAGGTCTCCAGGTTGTTTAGGAAGACCTCGAAGTCGCTCAGACTCCGGTTGGGGGAGAAATATACACCATAAATGGTGGTTCCCCCCCATTCGACGGCAACATATCCAGTACCCTTGTCTCTTAGCGACAAGGGCGGGGAATGAGCCGCCGTGGAGCTGACGACTGCCACGGAGCCGTCCCAGTCACCCATCCAATTTGGACGGGGAGGGACAAAATAGGGCTCCGCGACTACGGCAACACCTATCGACCACTGTGCCATCGTTTGCAGGAGGAGATCCTGCGCCGCGGCACAGTGGTTGAGGTTCGTCTGGACCAGGAGGTTGGAGACTTGATCCATTACTGGATCGTCTCTACAACCCCCTCCATGGGCGACGACGTCGTCGCCTGATTGACGTCGGAGGCAGCCTGGGTCGCCGGGCTAGCCTCCGAAGTCTGCCGAGAGGCGCGGGGAGGCTTGCAGCCCCCCTGCCCCATCTGGTGGTTGGCGGGCTTATTGCCCGCCGCACACATCGGGCAGTGAGGGGCGGCAGAGCACTCCGCCGCCTTGTGCCCGGGTCGACCGCAGCGGAAACATAGTTCGCTGCAGTCGAAACAGCTCTCGCACTTGGTGCGAGTGTGTCCCGCGACTAGGCACTTGAAGCACCTCATCGGCCTCGCAGCCAGAACCGTGATTCTGGCATTGACGAAGCCGACGAGCATGCTCCCGGCGTCGGCCAACACTTTGGCCGACGCCACGGGACAGCTCACCCACACCGAGCCGAGGCCTCCCGGGCCCGGCCGGACGATGCCGACTCGGATGGTGCCCGCGGTGCAGCCAGTCTTCTCCATGACTGCATCGCGGACATCCTCCGACGTGATGGAGTCGTCCAGACCCGATATGCGCAGTTCCGCGCATTTGGTGGGCCTGGCGACCTTGACACCGTCCTGGGCGGCAAACACCTCCCGCAGCCTCTCGGCGAAGGTGTCGGCCGTCTTGGCGCCCTCAGCCCCCGGGAACTCGAATACTCGAGCTCCCGTCTGGGCGCGGCGCAGCCTCATCCCCGCGGCCCCGAACTCAGCGGCGAGCCCGGGACGGGCCCCCTTAAAGAGGGCCGCGTATGTGAGCCCGCCACTGGCCGCCTCCGGCGACACGGTGACGACTACCGCCGCGGTTTTGGGCGGCTGTAGCTTCCGCGGCCTCTTCTTAGAGGCCGCTGCCGCCACCGGCGGAGACTGCGGGGCTTGGGCTACGCCTTGGGCGGCCTTCCTCGCCCGCGCTCGCTGCCGCTGCTGGCACCTCTTGGAGGACCCCACAACCTGCCAATCCTCGTTAGAGGGGGCTGGTCCCGAGGAACCCGTCGGAGGCGCCGGAGCGGGAAGCGGGGGGAAGTCCGCTCCACTTGAGGGCGCCGCCTTCTTGGCCGGCGCTTTGGCCGGAGCCTTGGCCGGCGCCTTGGCCGGTGCCTTGGCCGGCGCCTGGGCCGGTTTCGCGGCCCCCTTCTTCGGTCCCTTTTGGTTTTGGGGGGGGGGCGGGGCCGACGTCGCCGCCGCGTAGGTGACGCGGCTTCCCACCAGGGTGGCAACCGGGGGCCTCTGCGACGCGAGCGGGGGGCGGACAACCGGCGCGGGGGGAAGCCTCGCCTCCAGGCCGGCCAGTCGCCCGTCCAGCATTCGCGTCATAGCGTCGAGCGCCTGACGCAGCATGGCGTCAGGGAACTCTCCGCCAGCAGGGGCCTCTGGCCGGGACGGCGCAGGCGGGGCCGGGACCTCTGCCCGAGACGGGCTGGGCGGGGTCGGAACCTCTACCCGAGACGGTCCGGGCAGGGCCGGTACCTCTGCCCTAGACGGCCCGGGGGGGGCCGGGGCCTCCGGCGGAGACGACCCAGGCGAGGCCGGGGCCATCGGCTGAGCACGCTGAGCCCGGAATTGGGCGAATTGCGCACTCAGCTCAGCCATCTGGGCTATCAGGCGGGTGTTGGCCTCGTCGAGGCGCGCCATATCCCCGCACAGCTTCCCCACCACCTCCGACAAGGCGGAGGAGGAGTCCTTCAGGGCTTTCACAAACACGCCCTTCAGGTTGACGGACTTGATGGCCACCTTGTTTATTATGGCCACCGCCGCACTCGCCCTCTCCTGCACGGACACGGGAGCTTTGGGGGGTTCCCCCTCCACCGGCTCCCGAATCTTTATTAGGAGATCGGCGATCTCCTCCTCCGCTTCGGCTTCATTATCCGCCCTTGTCCTCCTGTAGGACTCCGCATTCGAGAACACGGAGTCCGTCGGCAGCGAGACAGGGGCTCGCGACTCGTCTGTGCGGACGCCCTTCGCGACTGGCGTCTCGATGGACGAGTCGCTGTCCGGATCTTTCGCCTCCCGCTTTCGGCTGTCGCTCCTGCGCGCGACCGCCGACTTGGAGCGTATACGCTCAAAACGACCGTCTCTTCCTCGACTTTGGCTCCCAGTAGTCCGTCTGACTGCTGGGAGCCCCACCGAGGTGGGCGGCCCGAGTGGCACCACAGCCTCCTTGGGCGCCGAGACGCCTGCTCCAGAAGAGCTCCCCTTCAGGATGCTCTTCTTCGCCCTTCCTCTCTTCGTTTCAGTTACCATTGTGCTCGCATTGTTGTCGTTAGATGTTTCCGTGCCTTTTATTGTTATTTGATTTAGTTTATCAGTACTCATATTATTCCCACGATTGGGGGAGAAATAAAAGTCGACCCGGGCAGAGATCCCCCAATACCCGGGCAAGCGAAAATTTTTAACCCAGCCGAGGGGTCCGCAGGTACCTCGGCTTGGGGTGCGCTTACGACTGAACTTCCCATCAGCCATGCATCCCCTGGCCACGCACCAGAACTTGGGATTCGGGGTAATTTTTAGAGAGGTTTTCTTCCTCGCGGTCCGGGCGGTTAAGCCAAGACCCACGTCCCCGATCAAAGCCGCGAGACTTGACCACAGCACTTCTCTCGGGATTACGCTATGCCGGCGGTGGCAAGAGGACTACGTCCCCCTGCCTGCTCGGTGGTAGTGTAAGTACACGCCGAGCCCGCCATCCTTTCTCCACCGCTATCAGCGGGAGAAACTCCGACCCATGAAGGGTCCCACCTTCGGTTTTTTAACGAGGTTAACCTCCTCCATGCTCCGAAGAGCGAAGAGCCAGCAGGGGAACCGGCGGAAACGCCCGCCCCGCTGGACCAGGCCTTGCCCAGGAGCCGATGACATGGCTTCCTCTCCGGCTAGAATATTAGCCGCTGGCGATAATCCTCTCCTCCAGATAACGCGGAGGAAATGAGGAGGAACAGTGCTATCGCCAGCGCCCAGGGTGCACCACGTGGAGGTTTTCTAGCCAGCAGCACCCCTATATACCAACGACTAGTTCAACCTCCGAATTCAGTTCGCCCTCAGAGTATGGAGTTCCGACGCCAGTCGCTCCGTGGAAAAACTGATATTCAATTAAAACCGATTGAACTAGTAGCCCACCCCAGATAATCTTAGGATTGAAGAAGATACAATGGGTGAAGTAAAAATAAATTCATTATTTTTCCAACACATGGTTGTAGTTATCTGTATCTCGCGTTGTATAAGTCCTATTGGGTTCCACTGAAGTGCGTTAGAAAGATGAGACTTCGTACTTAAAAAACTATTCTGACAGTTTAGTGATTAGGTGATTTAGTTTCGGCGTAATATATTTATTTTTACTACAGCTATATTTGATCGTTGTCAGGTTCTATTGCGGTGGCGGGCGGCGCGATGAAGTTCTTGCGAGACAACCTGCAGCTGATCAGCGACGTGACGCAGGACACGGAGCAAATCGCGGGGCAGGTCTTCTCCACCGGCGACGTGTACTTCGTGCCCGCCTTCAGCGGACTCTACGCGCCCTACTGGAGGAAGGACGCCAGGGGGTCAGTACACCACACCTCGCTCACTCACTCACTCACTCACTCCCTCCCTCACTCACTCACTTACTCACTATAGTAAGGAGGTATGACTAAGGGATCCTATCAGAAACGAGTTGACCTAAAAGAGAACTGAGATAATCGACGTAGACCCCAAGATTAGCAATCTGAAGTAGAAATGGGCTGGCCATATTAGCCCAGGCAACCGTTGGGGTAAACGAGGTGGAGGCCGCGTCTCGGCAAACAGTGTAGGACGTCCATAGGCCAGGTGGAGTGATGATTTACGTAAGATGGCTTGCAGGAGTTCGATGCGAGAAGCCGAAGATCGAACCAAGTGACGTGCAATTGGAAAGATCTATGTCCGGCAGTGGACTGCTGCTGATGATGATGTGTCTTTTTAGCTTTCGCAACTAAGCTACTGCCCATTTCAAAAAAAGTTATAGGGGGATACATACTTTGATTCTTGAGAAAGTACATAGGCTACTTTATACTGCAATAACTGATATTAACGTGGGTGCAGTAGCTGCAGGCAAAAGAATGACTTTAATTTTAAATGTGTGTCAAAATGAGTATCTTGTAAGAACAGTTTTTATTTGTTACAGAATCATCTGCGGTCTGACAGCGTTCACCACTAAGAACCACATCATACGAGCTGCTCTAGAAGCTGTCTGCTTTCAAACAAGGTACGAGTATATCACTCATTTTATTTTCATTCATATAAAAATCTACCAAAATATGCAGTAACCTTATTAATCTTTCGTGATTACAACGATTTTCGATTGTACTCTTTTTGCCATGGCAACCCATCAGCGCTAACACAAATGAAAAAGTTAAATGAAATTTCACTCATGACTATATACAGTTAATTCAAATCTCTGTTATCCTATATGTTTGTTTGTAACTGACTCATTTGGGTGGAATTTTGACCCACTTTAAACGGCCAGATTTCGTTCAAACCTTGTAGATTTATCTAGGACCGATGACAATACCCTAACTTGAAAAAAAAAACAACAAAACTAAAAAGTAGAAAATAATTTTCATGTAACAAAGCGTGGGGTTCTGAAAATATTTCAATAACGTCCCCCCACGCTTTGTTACATTAAAATTATTTTCTACTTTTTAGTTTAAAAGCGTGTTTGTATAGTTTTTTAAAACTATTATTGCTAATTTCATTCCTAAAGGGGCTATAATTAGGAATGAACTATTGCATGAAGAAAGGGAAATATCTACAATAGCTCGTATTAAATATGTAGTTCTGTTTACAGGGACATATTAGAAGCAATGCACAAAGATTGTGGTATGCCACTTTCGAAGCTACACGTGGATGGCAGGATGTCCTCCAATGACCTTTTGATGCAGTTACAAGCTGATCTAGTCGGTATACCTGTGTGTAAGTATTTAATTTTTTATATATCTTAGCATAAAAAAAATATACATCCAACGGCAAGATTATGTAGCCATAAGGTATCTTGCCAGTTCACTTGCCAAACATCTAAACTACGCAAGACAACATCAATGCAAAGAGGAATAAAGGAATAAAATAAGCAGATAACATCTCTGTAAAGAGAAGGAAAACTTAAAACGAACCCTATACCAACCCAGGCCAGCGTGGTATAGTAGAACAAAACATTTCTAAAGAGAGGCCTATGTCCGGCTGTGGACTTTAAAAGGCTGTTGATATTATCTTCATCCGTCTGTATGGTGACGTATAAATACAAATAAATAAAAATTGAATTGTCTGTATGTAATTTCAAATGAACAGTTTTTATCTAAGTTCGTATGAAAGTATATAAGATAATATATATATTTTTTTTTTTGTATGTTTGTTTGCTTGTTCCGGCTAATCTGAACTTTTTTTAATTGACTGCACGGTTGGCCTAGTGGTTCCAGTGGTCGCCACACTGCTTCCTACTTTGCAAAGTGTCGTGGGTTCAAATCCCATGTGGGACAACACTTTATGTAATCCAGAAATTGTTGTTCTGGGTCTGGGTGTTCTTTGTGTCTGTTTCATGTATGTTAAGTCCCCCGTTGACACAAGATGTATATTCGTAATGCGGGAGTTGTCTTTTAAAAAAATAAAATTATGGCCTTATTCATAAACCTTATCTATCTTTAAATTTTTTATGTTCCTACCAAAATGACTACCCGATGAAAAGCATGAGTATTGGCAAGTAACGGCTTTGTGTTATTGTGAATTTTATGACTGTAAGTTTAAAGTCGAAAATAACACAAAACAATTGCTTAAAGGTGAATAACTTTTATGGATAAGGTCGGTAATAGCAGCATAATAGCAATCTCTCTTTAATTATCCAATTATATGTAATGCCGATAATATTAGTGAAGATAGGCAGGTGATTTATATCGTAAACTATTACGCATCTGTATTTATTACATTGTATTTATTTATCTTTACTATTATGATGGAACTTTCACTAGTAGATAGGTGATATAAGGATAAATTAGACTAGCTTCGTCCCGTGAATTTGACCCTCGCCTGTTTTTGTAATGATACAAAAATAACCGCTGGTAAGACCGCAGGTGTAATTTCCGATATCCTAATAATATTATAGACGCGAAAGTTTGTATGGAGGTGTGTATGTATGTTTGTTGCTCTTTCACGCAAAATCTACTGAATTTGAATGAAATTTTACAGTAGCTTATATATCAGTATAATACAGACTACTTTTTACTGCAATAATGAGATACACGGACGAAAGCTAGGTGATTATAAAAATATATAAATCATAGATGTCAAAATGTATCCCTGTTTATCTCCTGTCAAAACTTCACAGGTTGCTATGTATAACACACTTGCATGGCAACTATAATGATAGTTTTTAAATGGCTAATTTAAAATGGGTGTCGTAAGAGGCGACTAAAGGAACAAAATAAGCAGCTAACATCACTGCCAAGAGAAGGAAAACTTGAAACAAACCCTTTACCAACCTGTCTGGCCAGCGTGGTATAGTAGGCCAAAACCTCCTTTCTAAGGAGAGGCCTATGTCCAGCAGTGGACTGTTAAAGGCTGTTGATGATTGATGATGATGATGAATTTAAAAATGAGTTCTGGATAATCACATATGTAGGCTACTTTTTATCCCGAAAATACGCGGGGCGCAGCTAATAGTCTTCTATATATATAAAAATGAATTGCTGTTTGTTAGTCTCACTTAAATTAGAGAACGGTTGGACCGATTTGGCTAATTTTGAATTATTTGTGGAAGGCTAGAGATGGTTAGATAAAAATGAATTGCATTTTTTTTATGAATGATGGATTCCTTTTGTTTGTTTTATGTTTATTTTATACAAAAGTTAAGATGTTCTTTTTATCGATTGAGGCAGTACGAAGTCTGGCGTGTCAGCTAGCATATATTAATTATGTGTTGTGTGTTCAGTGCGAGCCCAGTCGTGGGACATGTCGGCGCTGGGCGTGGGCGTGGTGGCGGGTGGCGCGGCGGGCGTGTGGCCACTGGACACGTTCCGCACGCGCGCCACACAGGCCGACACCTTCCTGCCCACCACTACCGACGACGGTAAGGCATCTACATACTACTTTACTTTACTTGTCCGTGTGGTGACGGATTAAGAATACAAAGTGTCACCACCCCTATTCATTCCATAGGTGTCGTAAGAGGCGACTAAAGGAACAAAATAAGCAGCTAACATCACTGCCAAGACAAGGAAAACTTGAAACAAACCCTTTACCAACCCGTCTGGCCAGCGTGGTATAGTAGGCCAAAACCACCTTTCAAAGGAGAGGTCTATGTTCAGCAGTGGACTGCTAAAGGCTGTTGTGACGATGATGACTACTTTACTATATCATTATACTATCCTGGGCAGCGACTGCGACTGCAGTGCTTGAGGTCTCGGGTTCAAATCCTGGGTCGGACCAAATGTTTGTGATCCGCGAATATTTGAGTTTGAGTGTTTTCTATGTATAATATGTATCTTATACAAAAAAAAGGATGTTTATATATTTTTATCAGTTGTCTAGTTACCATAATATAAGCTCTACTTCGTTTGAGACTACATGGTGTTGTGTAAGATATCCGGAATATTTAATTAATAAGATTTTTTTAAAAAGAAGAATTTCAAATAATTGAGAGGTGTCAGGCTCAAATCCCGGGTGGGACCTTAAGTGTTGTTGGGTTTTTCTTACAGCAAATTTTTAACAACACTCCCGGGAACTTTGGCGGTGAAAGCCCGTTTAACCGTCGGTCCCGGTTGTCATGAACATCTATGGCAATCGTTATTGGGAAGTCAGTGCCCTCAAATATACTGACAACTAGTTCAATCTTCGAATTTCAGTTCTCCCTTAGGGTTGCGGAGGTCCGAAGCCAGTCGCTCTGATATTCAGGTAAAACTAGTTGAACTAGTAAGCCGACCCAAATAATTTTGACTGCACAGTTGGCCTAGTGGCTTAAACGGTCGGGACGTCGCTTCCTACTGCGCCAAGTGTCGTGGGTTCAAATCCCACGTGAAATAACACTTAGTGTAGTAGATTCACAATTTGTTGTTCAGAGTCAGGATGTTCTTTGTGTCTATATTTTACTTTTTTTTAAATAAAAAAATATATACAACACTGCATGAGCCGCAAATTGTTGTCCTGTAATATCACCCATGACATAGAATATATACTTAACACAGGAGTAGAATTTTGAAAAGAAATAAGCCATTCGACAGCACCAGCGACTGTGCAGGCCAGGTATCGCACCAATCGAGCCCATTCTCTTCATTTCTCATTGTCTGCCTAGCCTATAATATCCCCACGATTATTTGGCTATGGGCTATGTCTACTGAGGTCAGAAACTTTTTAAACCACATAATACTTGATAGCGATCAATATTATAAATAAATAAATCAATATAACTAAATCCAAAGCTGTAATTCCTATTCCTACTACATTTTAATAATTTGTTTTAATTAATTTCAGATCGCGACGCGCGGTACACAAAATGGAAGATGGCCGTCCAGCGTTCACTCGGATGGGCGACAACTAAAAAATCTATCACAATGACAGGTCAGGGTAAAAGAAAAATTAGCATGGTAACACAACAAAGCATAGACACCAACTCCCCACCAGATAGTAGAAAGAACTCGCTCATAGAGAATCACATTCCTGATTTGAAATTAGATAAAACTGCGGACGAGGTCAATCCCTACGTCGAAGAGTTAATCCAGTATTCTGCGCGAAAATTTTCAATGTTTCTTCCTGTCAGACCGCGTAAAACCGAACATACTATCCTCGACGACGCGGAATATTTCATGAGTAAGAAAGAGTGCGACTACGGTATGTGCGAGTGTTGCCAGCCCGAGAAAAAGTTGCCACCTACCTGGCAGTCTATCGAGGAGATTATAGAGAACGACCCGGAGATTATATTCGATTGTGATGACAACCCCATTATGGTTGAACCCGTGAAGGCCACTGAACCATTTCTGAGCTCTATCAGTTTCGGTGCTGCGACATTGAGTAAAAAGATAAACTTTGATAAGTTACCCGGTCTGTTTAAAACTATTTATAATAAAATTTCTAGTACTTCCCCCGCGTGAAAAGATTAGTTAGGAAAATTGTTTGATAGTAGGTTAGCTGTTTTTTATATCGAAGTTATGTTCCTATACTTCCTTTAACAACATAGATTTTCAAGATATTAGGAATGTGGTTTTACTATGACACAAATAACAAGGAAAAGGAGTATTTAAGGTATTAGGTATATTTCTATGAATCTAAAGTATGCAACAGCAATCCCAAGTATTCATTTAAAAGACCTTTAAATGTATTATCAATAAATTCTTAATTTACTTGTTATGTAGATTGAATAGTGTTGTTCCTAAATTGTTATTAAAATGTGATATTTTTATTCGAATTGTCTGAATATGTTTAGACTTTCGTACTTAAGTGAGTATTGAGTGATGTGCTGTGTATTACGGAGTTATTCTCAAAATGCGATTTGAGACGCGAAATTTGTTGTACTTAGTATATAATATTGGTAGTAAAAGACATATATTAGGATTACGTGGAACCCCACAGTGTGGAAAGCGCAAATTAAAGTTGCAATGGGTTGAAATAATTTTCAAAAAATTTCTTACTTCCAAAAAAAATTTTTTTTTGCTTGTGTAATGTTCTGTTAACAATTTTGGAGTATGTTTTTTTCTATATATTATTTGTTGATAAATGACTGAGCTAGTCGATCGATATTTAGAACCCTTCGTCACCAATAATATGCGCTACAACAAGAATATTGAATAGAATCTGTCAAACCCTTCGCTGGTTAGTTACTGTGTCGTCTATAAATAGTAATGTTCAACTAACATTAAAATAAGACTGCTATTAACTTGAATAGTAAATAAAATTGTTTATTTATCCTTTTGGGTCTTTAATTTATATTTGGTTACTCCTTGCATGAAAACTTTTTGCATGAAATCTAGTGAAAGGAGATTTATTTTTAATTGAATCTTTCGACTCGTTCTATTTTTTTTTTTAAGTTGGCATTCCTAAGACATGTGAGAACAAGTATGAAAGGATGGATTATATTTTGCATGTCAACACTTTTTACACAAGTAATCGTCATAATAAAATTATGACCATAAACTTTATAGTGTATAATGTTACCATATATTTTAATTGTTTTATGAACTTTTACAATTAAATTATACACTAAAATGATAATCTTCGTGTATTATAATGAGATTACTTTATAACAGTATTAAATAATTATCTGATTATAATATTATTTTATTCATAAAATATTTAGCGTCATTTGTAGGTAGTAAGGGGCAGATATGCATGTGATTCATTCTTTATTTTACGAGATATTTATACTTTCTCTACTTAGTTTATCTTTATACAAATAGCCGAGAAACATAAAATATTAAAGATACCTAATGTTTTTATCATAAACCAGCTTTTGCCCGCAGTTCCGTCCGTATGTCAGTTATCGCAATAAACAGAAACTCATGTCCTTACAGAGTTATTATTTGTATAATATATTATTATATGTATATAATGTATAATAAGTACTAGCTTTGCCCGCGGCTCCGCCGTATGTCGGTTATCGCGGTAAAAAGTAGCCTATGGCCTTTCCCAAGTTCAGTTCTATCTTCTTACCAAATTTCATTAAAATCGGTTCAGTGGTTTAGGCGTGAAAGCGTAACAGACAAACAGACAGAGTTACTTTCGCATTTATAATATTAGTAGGGATGGATATCAGAATATGTTTTTTTTTTAATTCACGGGTCAGACCCTTGTCGGTGGAGCGATAGCCATTCCTGTCTATTTTCTGAATTTGTTTGACCTCTTGATAGGCCATGACTCCTACTTTCTACATAACATGCTGTATGTACGCCAATCTAGGCCTTATAAATAAATAATAAATATTTCGGACATCTTACACACAAGGTCAGTTAGTCCCAAGCTAAGCAGAGCTTGTATTAAGGGTACTAAATAACCGATATAAATACATAAACATATATTTTTTTGTTAATACATACATATTATACATAGAAAACACCCAGAATCCGAAACAAATATTTGTAGATCACACAAATATTTGGTCCAACCCGAGAATCGAACCCAAGACCTCTTGATCAGCAGCCGCATACTCTAACCACTAGACCAACGAAGCAGTCGCGTTTATTTTTCCTTAACTTTCTATATTTCCTTCCAGTATGGTTTTAAAAAGTTTGAATCATTTGATTATCCAATTAAAAATATAGGATTCATTTATATAATCTCTGGAATGACTGGTCCGACTTTGACGGGACTTTCACTGGTATACAGCTAATGCCCTAAGGAATAATTTAGCTTATTTTTTACGATTAGTTTCACTCGCTCGCGAAAGTCAACAATAACCCCGAGTAACACTGCGGGACTTAGCTTGTATAATATTTAGTGATAAAAGAATGAAACATGAAATATTTTTTTTTATAATACATAAATAGAGTTATAAATATTTCGGACAAATAACTAGTTGTCAGTAAATTTGAGGGCACTGACTTCCCAATAACAATTGCCATAGATGTTCATGATAAGCGGGACCTGCGGCTTAACGTGGTCTTCGAGGCACGAGCGTGAAACTTCCTTTCTCCGGGCTGCTATTCAGATTCTTACCTGTATATTAACCTATGAAGAACACTCTGTGTATCTCTGTTTAAACAAATATTGATCATGGAATTATACCTTTGAAATAGGTACTTAATATTTAAATATAGACCTAAAATATTTTACAAAGTTCAAATTTATTTAGAAAGGTTATAAAAAGCTATAGGATCATCATCAACAGCATTGAACAGTCCACTGCTGGACATAGGCCTCTCCTTTCTAAGGTTTTGGCCTACTATACCACGCTGGCCAGACGGGTTGGTATAGGGTTGGTTTCAAGTTTTCCTTCTATTTGCATTGATGTTGTCTTGCGTAGTTTATCGCTTAGTCGCCTTTTACGACACCCGCGGGATGAATAGGGGTGGTGACACTCTGTATTCTTAATCCGTCACCACACGGACAGGATATCAGGATAGGATATCAACATTTATTTTGAACTAGTTGAGTTCCGCGGTTTTACCCGCGTTTGTTGTAAATCGCGAGTAAAGCTGCGGAATGAAGCAAGTCTATAAAAAATAACTTAAGTTACTCCTTAGGTAACTCTCTGCCAGAGAAAATCCCGTTACAATCGGTCCAGCCGTTAAAGAGATTGGCCGGAACCACAAGACAGATAGACAACAATATTAAATATTTAGATTTTAGTACCGTATATACTTTGATATGCATTTAGTAAAAAAACTGTTCATTTGATATTACATACAGACACTCCAATCTTATTTATTTGTATAGATTTATTATCTTAAAAGTCCATACAATGACATATTAAATTAAACTGGTCAGTGCAATGAAATAATACATTCAAAATGGTTGAACTATCTGACATTCTCTAATAACTATATTTATTATTCATATACAATATTATAAATTCGAAAGTTACTCTGTCTGACTATCTGCTATACTTTCACGGCTAAACCGCTGCATCGTGTTCTATTAAATTTGGCATATAGATACATTAAAGTATCTAGTAAGCTTGAGGAAACATAAACATAAGCTAAGCTACATAAGCTACTCTTGACAGCGATAACTGACATATACGCGGCTGGCGCCGCTGGTAAAAGCTAGTGTGAAATAAATATTAGGCCTAGTGTGAGTTTTTGCAACGAGCGCGATTGGCGTTGTAATTGATGGAGATATGAGTAACTCCCAGGGCTGGATTTAAAGGTGTGGAGGCCTCGGGGCAACAAAGGAGTGGAGGCCCCTTGGTCCCAAATTATATTCCAAATAAAATAATCAATTTTTTGCAATCTAGTTTTCCAATTAATAATTTATTGTGAAACCAAGTATAGACTATTTTATTATTTAACGAACATATAAATATAATCTGAAACAAGAAATATCTAAAATTAAATTTTAGCGTTAACGAACGGAACTTTTTTGTGGGGGCCCCTCTTTTGTGGAGGCCCGGGGCTGTTGCCCTGGTTGCTCTCCCCTAAATCCGGCCCTGGCAACTACAAACGCAGTCACCGTAATGATCGAGTCGATGTAGGATCAGCTCACACTGGGCCCACTGAACCTATCTAGTATAGTATATAAACAAATGAGATAATCAAAGTATCATTTATTCATTATGATACTAGGTAAATATATCTGAATGAGTTAAGTTTACCATAAATAATATATTAAGTATAAACACCAGTGTCTTCTGATACTCCTTACGGTGTACAGAGAGCATAATTACTAACGGACTTAGAAATAGGGTTCTCAGTTTAGTGTCAATTGTATTTTAAATTGTGACTTGGTCAACACTGAGTTGAATATATATATACATATCTTATAAGGCTACTTTTATCATTACCCATTATCTTATCTTTTTATGACATTTTATTTTCAATTATTAATATATTGTCATTAAAATACTGTTTATGATGAACGACTTTTTATGACAATATATGAATATTTTTTAAGGATAGCATTAAGTATTCATACACACAAACATTTTTGACGTCATTACAATATTTTATGACATTTGACATAATAAATATATATTTATTCATTAACTTATGATCATTGGTGGCAGTTACACATTATAAATAAGTGAACATGGGATGGATCAACTCATCATGGGAAGAGTTCTCCGTGGAATTTTGTGAATTCAAACGATAAGTACCATTTTGCATACGATAAATATCTTGTCTCATTCACTGTTTGCAAATAAATTATTTAATTAATGACATTTTACTCATTGAAATTAACAATCTGATACATATATATATAAATTTGAAAATCGTTCGTCGTTTTGTCAGAACTTGGTAATTGTACGAAATTTAAATGAAAGATATAATATGTACCTGTCATAATCCACATATTGAATTAAATATATTACTAGCTGACCCACAGAACTACAGCGTCTCTTTTCAAAAATGCTTGGTTCCTATTTATCTAGACGTGATTCTAACTATCCTATCTTAGGCAGCCTAGCAAAAAAAACTTACATGTGAATAGAGGTTAGATAATTTTGGAAGTCATCGTGAGCATATATAGGCAGTTGATATGATGACTAATTTAACACAAGTCATTAAACTGTATAACTTTAGTCAAAATGTTAATTCATTAATTAATGTCATTAATGTAATCTCATTTACCTTTAACACTTTGTTGAAATTGTCAAAAGTATAATTATAATATAAATTACATTAGTAGATAGATAACTCTTTATTATACAAAAACATAAAGAAACAAAATATAGTTTGTAAAATTAATTATATAAAAAAGTTGTACAAAAAGCGACCGTCTCTGCCAGGCAACGCTTAGGAGATGAAATATAAAATTTAAAATCGTGATGTAATTACATTTATCCACTCTAAAACACAAGAAATGTTTTTTTTTAATAATTAGTACATTAGAACAAATAAATAAACATTAGTATAATTATTAAAATAATAACTGTACCTATATAATATTTCTAATTTTAAATTTAACAGAATATTTAATAACTTATTTGCGAGCACTATCGTTAATGTAAATAATAAATACGATTCATTTTATAATGTGGCTCATTCATTGCATCATTGGCTAATGTTTAGCGAAGACAAAACAAAAAAAAATTGAATGGTTCATATTAGATTTGATTTCACAAACTTCCACAAGTTTTTTTTTTAATTTTTATTACCAACTAATAGTCATGTTTTCTATTACAGAGGACAGATATAGTCTACTAGCGTCGATTCCTGGATCTCTGTACCTCATTGGCAGCTTCGCAATGCTAGTTGTATCCAATTTGCTCAAGAATAAGTTAAGCTAAATTCTACTCTAAGTATTTTATTATAAGAACTTATTTTATTAATCTAATTGTATGTAGTATAATTTGTGGTTTCGTTCAAAAGGGGTGTATAAATGTGTATAAGCCTATAGAATGTTTTAATATTTGAATGTCCAAGTAGAAATTATGTCATTGTTACTGATAGAGATTTTGTCTATTTGCTAAAGAAAATAATCATGTTTCTATTAGTTAGTTAGATAAGTTTATGTTACTATAAAACGTGTATAAAATTGTGCCATTTTCTTGTAAAACTAACAATTTTACTCAAATGTACATAGGGTTCGTTCAATTCAGAGTAGGTCCGACTTATCATCTTGATAGCCTTTATTATTTCTTATATTATTTGGTGTCGGCTACTATTTCAACAGGTTTCAAAATAAAGTCAGTTTATCCACGGAACAACTAGCGTCAGGTCTCCGCAACCCTGAGGGCGAACTGAACTCAACGGTTGAACTAGTTCTCAGCCGCTGGCAAAAGCTAGTGTGAAATAAAGCTAAGAGCCTAGTGTGAGTTTTTTTCATATCAATTCATTCTCGACAGCGGCGTCGATAGTTGTTGTAATTGATAGAAATATGAGTGCAGACTAATTGCAAGGCCGAACGCAGTCTCCGTAACGATCGAGTCGTTATAGAGTCAGCTCACACTGGGCTCTCTGAACCAATCTAGTATCTAAACAAACGAGACAATCAAAGCATAATTTATTCGTTATGATACTAAATATATCTGTACTTGCGAGGTGCATTTTAGGAGTAACCTGTTGGTTCGGACATATAAATTAACCTACTTATGCATTAAGGAACCAATCCATACACAAAATCGAAATAAGGACCATATCTATACAGAGACAAAGTTAATTATGTCGATTTAGCATCCATGTGGATTGGTTCCTTGTTGCATAAGCGGGTCCAAATATGAATAAAATTCTTAAAAGTTTGATCCCTTACAAGATCGCAGTTTGCCCAAAAATTTTGAAGTAACAATGAGCAACTTGCAAAACCATTCACACTTGATTTTTTTGTTTTCGTACTTATATTTTGATATAAAAAAGAATATTCTGTGCGCTTCAATCTGCAGCCTTACTCTTAACTTCAATTCCGACAGATCGGTATTGGAATTGTGATGTTTCGCATTGTTTAATTCGACACCACTACGTAACTATTTTCAACGTAACTTGAAATTGGGATTGGATTCAAGACTAAGGCCGCCGGTGTTCACTTTCGAATTATCAAAATAAATTGTGTATATAGTTTTTATGTATAGGATAAAGTATGGTTTTGGTTAAGAGGTGTCATTCCTGTCAAGTAATTTAATTCCCATTAATTATGTCAATCAAGTAGATCAAATTATATTGTACATTTATGACATTTTACAAAATGTTTATGTAAATTTTAAATCAATCTATGTACAAATTTTTTCAAATTTGAAATTAAACTGTCATTTAATTTCAAACTTGATTAACATTATTTAATTGATTAATTTATCTGTAAGACAATTGTAGTGAAATATTTTATTGTAGCATTTTCTATTTTTTAGTCATTCCTATTAATTAACTTAGCATTTACCTACTAATATACATAAAAACAGAGTGAAAGTAATTTTTTGCAATTAGTTACAAAATTACAGACATAACAACGGGTTCATTAAAATTTAAGGGTTCCGTATTTTTTTCCATTTTAGCATCCATTCCTGTTGCATAATTTAAATAAAAATTATTCCTATTTATTTAGTTTTATAAGCGCTTTTATGTGTAGCTTTATCATGTATCAATTTCTTCAGATCAAAGAGAAAATATCACAAATAATAAATAAATAATTGTTCTTCTTCTCAATTTAAAGGTCAGGCCTTTGTCGGTGAAGCAATCGCTACTCCTTTTCAATTTTCTTAAAACATTATCGTTCTATAAAATAATTGTAAAATAAGACAATTCGGACAACTCAGCTTATTTTGTACTGCATAAGATTTCTTGTAAAATATTACATGTTCAAATATTATTTTTCTTATACAGCGAGACTTATTCGCGATAAAATTATATAAAAGGTTACGATATCAATGTCCCAGCTTAAATAATTTTAAGCTGCGACATTAGTATCGTACAACAAAAACTATATGTGAAGTATATTTAAAAATAGTATAAGCAAACATTAGATTTCAATAAAATAATGAACGGATTAGTAGTTTGTGATAATGTTTCGATATTAGGCACAAAACTTCTTAGTAAGGCTTGAAATAATTATTTTTTTGTACTGTGTGTACTTAATAATATTATTTTTAGTATATCCGAAAGTCAGAAATTAGCATGTTTGCATACAATGAAACTAATTAGTTTTCCCAAAAAAAAAAGAAAAAAAAATGCAGGAGCATCTCATTGGGCCGCCATAGAGTGGGTCACCATGCTGCATGAGTATGGTGATAACTACTCTTGGATTCTACTCATGCTTTCCATCAGACAGAGAAAAATAGCTTTTTGAGGCTCATACATAAAAAACATACAAGGCTAAGTTAAATGACATTATGCTCGCGTATATTTTGTAATCATAATCTATTTGGGATTTCACGACTTTCGGTTATACGATAATAATATTAAATTTCTAATTATTATAATTTAATATGATGACGAATTAACTCTTATATTTTTTAATTAATAAGTGTTGATAGTTATAAATAATATTATTTCATGGTTTTGGAATGAAAATTTGATATTTCGTATGCAATTTTAGTACAATTTAATTGATGTTTAAATCAATGTGTTTTGAATTTTAAAAGTCGTGTGTCAACTATATTAATTGGAATTCGACTGTTCGGTTGTACATATAATCATTTTTCAGTTGATTTTGATGAATAATTTACCAAATATTTATAAATTCAAATAGAAAGGGGGGCGTTTTGTATGGTTTTATATTTTTGTACTTGTTTAATTACAATTTTGATTGCCAAAACGAATTAAAAAGGGTGTGACTACATAACACAGCGCCCCTGTACGTAAACCAAAGAACTTTTAGTTCCTTGCTAACTATAGAAATAGAAGTGAACATAATTATTTAAAAAAGAAGAATGTCAGATAAGGGTAATGGGAGTTGAGTTGTAATTAGTTTTGTTTGCTGACTATATGTAATGCCTGCCTGAGTTGTAGCCCGTGCTAGAGGTCTCGTGTTCGATTCCCGGGTCAGTCCAAATATTTTCTATGATTTGCAAATATTTGTTTCGGAGCTTGTGTGTTTTTATACCATGTATATATATACAAAAAAGTATAAATGTATTTTTATCACTTGTCTAACATACAAGCTCTGCTTAATTGGACAAGATCGCGTTGTGTATCAGACGTCCGAATTTTTTTATTTCATTATACCCATAAACAAAAAATTAAGATTTAAACTTGAAAATATTTGCAAAGTTTATTTACATTATATTATGCTAGATATGAAAAACAAATAACTAACAATTCTCCTCTCGACTTGTCAAAGCTTAAGCACAGCTTACTGACATAGAGCAACAGTCAAAGCATCTTTGTCTCACGTCTCTGTCAGTACGAACCCACACACGGTTAATTAAAACAAAACATTTACAATTTCACACACATATAAACACATTCCGTGTCATAACAGTGTAATGTTGATGCCCATTTGGGCTGTGTTCCCAACCGTGTTGCTCTATGCTTGCCATAGATATAGAATACCAGTTAGTATTCTATATCTATGATACTTACTGACAAGTGATATGAAGTCTGACGCAGATAAAGGTGGAAACACATTATCGGACGCGGCTGACAGCCGCGACTGATAAGTGTGCACAGTCTCATCAGTAGTCTTGTTCCAGATTTCTATCGGACGTCCGAACGCTCTAGGTAATTTAAAGGTCACGACCGCGACTTACGTCCGATAGTTTGCACAGCTCAGTGTGTGTTCATACTCTAGATCACGGCTGTCAGCCGCGTCCGTCAGCGGCATCCGATAATGTGTTTCCACCTTAGGACCTAAATTCAAAATTGAAAGACATTTGAAAAACAATGACTTTTGTAAAACATACAAAAAATAATTTAACGAAGCAAAACCTTATTTTGTAAATGATTAAAAAATTATGACTACGTATTTATACTTTATACAACTGCCATTATGAAAAATATATAGTTTTCGTTCCTTGGGTATTTTTAAATAAAAATTTGTCGTTTCAGGTGTTGTTTTCTTTCCCTCCTACACTTCTATTAGTTTATATTAGCTCCGTCCCGCGGTTTTCCCCGCGCTAGTTATAACACTATATATAATAGGATTTCTCTGAAATAAAAGTAACCTAGATTACTCCTTATAACAAGTTATAAGAAGCTAACTGCTTGTGAAAATCCAATCAATTATGTCACTGTATTTACTTTCATATGCATTAATTGTAAAGCTGTTAATTATAAATTAGAAACAGACATTTGCTTGAAAGATTTATGTAAGTTAGGATTATACTAAACCATGAAAAAAAAAGAATGGAGCCAAATCAGATTTGGATCGGTTTTTAACATTCATAAACCAATTTACCTTTATACATACTTTCTTTAACTCACCTTGCCATCCATCATCATCAATATTACACAATATAAAATTGAAAATATTGAATATAAATATTGCACAAAAGCTCAGTGGTGTGATAAAATGGTTTCAGGGTGGTGGTCCAACTGCGGGTCTAGTAATGACCCTATTGTCCTTGTGAAATTACTGCTTAGAAAACTGCCCCTATCGAAAAACTGGTTGCTGGAAGAATAGGCTGATCATTCCAGTTGGATTATTGATATCCACCGAAATCAATTATATTAAATATTTTTTTAAATTTCATCACTGTATTAATTTTACTAAATTATAGAATTTCCGAACGATAATTAAAGTCACTGACAGCAAGTTAGTCAGCTGATTACCAACGTATCAGACATTTGGTAGACGTCAAAATCACGAGTTATCAGTCAAATGATAAGAGATAAAGTAGTAAACACGGTAAGTTATTATAAAATAAATGAAAATAAACACTAAACCCACTGAAAAACTATATACTTTATGAACAATAAATATCTTTCGAAACATTTTAGGTGATTGAAGTCAATATGCAAACAGCAACGAGCTCATCGCTTATTTGATCATTATTTGTTTAATAATAATCTAAACCCAATAAAATAATGGATATAAACAGCTTACCGTTGGAAACTCTAGCAGAAATACTCATAAAAACTGATGGTTTTACTCTAGGAAAATGTCGAAGAGTGTGCAAAAAATGGATGTCATCCATAGACGAAATGGATTTCGTCTGGTACAGAATATGCCAAAGGGAGTTTCGTAATGCATCTTGGATTGCTAAGAAGAAGTCCGGCAACGAATGCAGGTGGTACCATATTTATAAAAACCTGACAATGTGGTCGAGAGTAATTACGTTTGACAGCAATATGCGTGAGTTTTACAAATTTTCTTTGCACGATAAATCGCATGCCCTCGGTATTGATTACAGCGTTCTTCCGTTAAAAGATACCAGAGGTATAGTACTCTATGATATGTCGACATTGAAGTACATACCAGTAGCTGTCCCGGAGAAAAGTTGCTTAAAAATTGCAAATAATGATTTTGCTACGGTGATACTTCTAAAATCAGGAATTTTACTGCAGAGAACAGTTGAACAATTATCATATATGACTGAAGCATTTTTCAAAGCTGACAATTTTGTGCTAAGTGGGGAAGAGTTATATTTTGTTAACAATAGAGATATCTATAAGTGTGACCTGTCAAAGCCAAATTTGGAGTCGAAACTAATGCTGCATTGTGACTATGATATTAAAGAAATTCAATACAATTCAGGTACAATGATTGTTTTCACAGATTGTGGTAAAATTGTCAGTATTAATAGTGATAGGTCAGTGTCTGTTAAACCTATAAACTGTCCACCGGCATGGGTGAAACAGATTAAGCATATATCTGCAATTAATGACAAAAACTATGTGTGCTATTCTAGAATGTTGTTCCAAATTGAAACAGACCAATATAGACATCTATACTTAGATTTTCCACCAATCACAGCACTGTTCTTTTATGGAGATTTTATTTTGATTGGTACAAGAGCTGGTGAAATCTTATTGTACCGATTGTCAAGCCAGATCTATAAAGCAAAGCCTATATTCGAGACTATAGACGAGTTACCAGAAGGAAAATTTGCTATCCAATTGGATGTGTGCGAAAGAAAAAGTGGGCCAGTGCTAGTTGCGGCAACATTTTTTGAAATTTTTGTTTTGGAGTTTGACTTCTTTCCTCATGTAAGTACATTTGTATACTACAAGATATTTTTTTTTATCAACATTATCAAAGCCTTTAAATGCTCCACTGCTAGAATGTTTTGGCCTACTTTACCATATTGGCAAGAGGTGTTGGTATATCATTTTTTTTAAATAATATTAATTAAATCTCTAAATGTAAAAGAGATGCTCATCTGTTTGTAGTCTGTTCCATTAATCTGTATTTGATAAATTTTAAATATGATTATTTAAGTTGTCTAGTTCTGTACACATGTCATGAAGCTATTATTGGCCTAAGAATATCACTTTTTAAGATATCATGTATCTTAAAAACAAACTGTGAGTTTCTTATCAATAAATAAATAAATTGCATTGTAATTGGATGCCCATTTAGGCACCAGGTATGTCCCGGCCTGCAAAAATGAAAATTTCGATATAGAAAAAAAATATATTGATAGATCTTAATTAGCCCTTTCGAACTATGTTCATTAATTTAAGAGTTTTCGTTCGTTCAAATCGTTTTCCCAGGAAAAAACAAAATATCATTTTTATTTTTTCACCTTTTCAAATACCCGTATCTCTTTCAAATATGGTTATTTTTTATTCTACCAAGCGTAGAAAAATTGCCCTTGAGCTGATTTAAATTGCTCTCCTGTCAATTATTATAAATATTTAATAATAATATTTAATATTTAATATTTAATAATATTTAATATTTAATAATATTTAATATTTAATAATATTTAATATTTAATAATATTTAATAATATTTAATATTTAATAATATTTAATAATATTTAATATTTAATAATATTTAATATTTAATAATAATATTATAAAATGTAAAAAAACCGTGTATTTGCGCATTGCGCATGCGCGTTAGAAAAACGGCAACACTGCTCAAAAATAAAAATGATATTTTGTTTTTTCCTGGGAAAACGAAAGAGGGGCTCTTAAATTAATGAACGTAGTTCGAAAGGGCTAATTAAGATCTATCAATTCATATTTTTTCTATATCGAAAGTTTCATTTTTGCAGGCCGGGATATACCCGGTCATTTAGGCTCCTAGTTTGACAGAGAGGAAAGCCTGCCCCCATACAAGATGTAAGATGATTAAATAATGTAATTTGTCATTCAAATTAACATTCTGACTGACATATTTCTACATGTCAAATTTGAAAATGGATTGTGTTTTTGTCAGAACAGCATTATCATTCGAAATTCAAATGAAAGAGATATACTTACACAACAGTTTGATCATAAACATTGACAACCAGTATTTTGAAATATTGGATTAAGACTATAAAAAAAACAAGATACAGTTTCTTTTGCTATAATTATGGTTTTTATTAACAGGAAAAAGACAACAGGACCAGTTTTCCGACAGAAAAACTATGTATGTACAAGCGGCTTTTAATACTCCGAGACCGATTAAGACTCGGCGTTCCATCAATCAAGTCCATAGCATAAATCAAATTTAACCAATAAGATTATTTATTTCAAAATTTATTTAAATTATTTAGTAAAACATGTAAGAATGAATTTGTTTGTGTATATTTTTTAAAGAATAGAATAAAATGAATGTTATTTAAGCTGTTTTTTTTTTCAGAAGAGGCCTACGTGAGCATTACCGTCTTTACCATACGAGGCTAGTGCCCAGGGCCCCCCATCGAACCGACAATTTGTTTCTCTCACACATGTAGCCTGGAAAAATATTGTTAGGCCCACTACATTTTTTTACAAAAAAGTTACAGTTCAATACGAAATTATCAGAATAATTTTTTTTTAACCATAAATAATAGGGCCCTGGGCCCCCCGCATAGATAAAGACGGCCTTGTTCGTGAGTAGGATATAAGAACCAATGTGGTAATTTGTTTATTGTGCGAGACCAATACCCTACCCCAGTCTTCTTTAATCTTCACAGCCTTTTATTATTTCTTGTCGGCTACTAGTTCAACCAGTTTTACCTGATTATCAGTTTTTAAACGGAGTGACTGGCATCGGACCTCCGCAACCCTGAGAGCGTTCTCGTCTCTACCACAGAACACTAATACTCTACGAGGTCTCTACCCTCCGTACACAGGAATTCAAATTAGGTTTTCAGATTAAAAAGATTAACATCAGGCACTTTCCGGTATGACTACCTACTATAAATAATCCCGCCTAAAACAAAACCGTATAAAATAATTATTTATCTTCTTTAGGTATTTGTGTTTGATGCTAATTAAGTGTCACATATATAATGAGGTTCTTTATAATTAATGACATTAAAAAATAGGCGGGATAGGCCAGCACGGAAATTAACAACTCTAAAATTAATGTTGCCAGATAAAATAATTAATTGCCCACGGAATGTACTCTTTAACCACTGTCTGTGGGGAATAATAGGTGGGTAAATTAAGTTGAGGCATTAACAATGTAAAACAATATAAAATGGGTCAAAATAAATTAGCCAGTACAATACTCCTATGTCAAATGGCATAAAATGTTATTTATTGCTAAAAATATTTTAAAAACCATGACCGAGGCTAGTGATGTAATCAAAACGTTTAGAGTAATTTTTTCATTTTTTTTAATACTTTTTTTATTTTTATACATAAGAGCCTGCAAAAGTCACTCTACTCTGCCTGATGAAAAGCATGAGCAGAAACTAAGAGTAGACTTTTATCATGATTGATTATTATTACTAGCTTTTGCACGAGGCTCCACCTGCGTGTATGTCGGTAATCGAATAAAGAGTCAAGAGTCAGATACATACAACTACTCTCAAATTTATAATATTAAAGACGAGCCCTTTAAAATTTGACTTTTAAAGCTATTATTATTCTTATGTAGCTTGAATTTAATTTAAAACTAAAATGAAGTAACTGCTTAACTTTAAGATATTAGCTTAATAGAAACTTAATCTAAAATATTTTAAACAATGTTCAAGGTACATAAAACAGTAATTTCGTACCTAGTCTCTGAACAGCTCCACTTACAATGCAGCTTGTCACCAAACTTTGAAGTTTTACATCTATGTAGGGTGACCACAAGACTACAAACATCTGCAAAATGTGAGACAAGTTAATATTCATAATATCCTTATTAAATATTATAAATTCGAAAGTACCTGTTTCTGTCTGTTACGTTTTCACGGCTAAACCGCTTCACTGATTTCAATTAATGTTTTTACTGTAAACGGGACTTATTTGCGATAATATTATAAGGTTACGATACCTTCTATTTTCCGACGTTTCGAACGGATTATACCGCTCGTGGTCACGGGTAGACTGATGTGAGCTTAGCGCCCTCTTCGTGATGTGCTGGTTGTGTCTACCCGCACTTGATCGCGTTGATTTCTTGTAATGTTGGTACCCCTACACACCACACTTATAACATCTGCACGCCTTGTTTCATTTTTCCCATGGTGACTGCACCCGCTGATGATGTTGATAGTCGGTATCCGTCTTCCCGGTTGAAATAAACATGAGTATGTGTGAAAGTCGCGAGAGTCTAAAAACAGTGATTTCAATGAAATTTTGCATGGAGATACTTTGATTCTTTCTTACCACGATCATCATCATCATCAGTCTGACTGCACGGTTGGCCGAGTGGCTTAAGCGGTCGCCACGCCGCTTCCTACTACGCCAAGTGTCGTGGGTTCAAATCCCACGTAGGACAACACTTTGTGTGATTCACAATTTGTTGTTCTGAGTCTGGGTGTTCTTTGTGTCCGTTTCATGTATGTTTGTAAAGTCCCCCGCGACACAGGAATTTATATTCCTAATGCGGGAGTTGTCTTTTTATAAAAAAAGAAGAAAGAAAAAAAAATCAAAAAGAAAATCATCAGTCCATCGCAGTCTACTGCTGGACATGGTCTCTCTCATTGCACACCACTTTGATCGATTTCGGGCTTTTTTGCATCCAGCTCCTGCCAGCCATGAGCAAATCGTCACTCTACCTGGCCTGTAGGAGTCCTACACTACGTTTGCCGAGTCGCAATGTATTTAGTTAAAGATAGTTGCTATATAGAATTGCACTTTAATGGGTAATATCTAGTCTAGAGTATTTTACCGTTAAAATAAGTGTCACTCTGGGTGCAAAATAGTTCAAAATCATCTAAAGTTCAAAGAAAATACGAACATTACGAGTAATGTGAACACAGATTTTTTAATAAAAAAAAAATGTACTATCTAGTCCCAAGCTAAGCAGAGCTTGTTTTATGGGTACTAGACAACTGATATAATTACATAAAGATCCTTTTTTTTTGTAAATACATACTTATAAAACATCCAGACTCCGAAACAAATATTTGTGATTCACACAACTAATATTTGGTCCGACTCGGGAATCGAACCCGAGACCTCTTGATCAGCAGCCACATACGCTAACCACTAGACCAACGAGGCAGTAATAGTTTTGAGTACGCAAACTTTTAGTCCAGTTGTTATTGAACATATTTGATACTAGCTCAGACCTACATAATTCTGATATGAATTGTTTGCAGTACGCACCTCAACCCAACTCTATTTTTACATCCAAACTATGAAAGGGTCTTTGTGTACATACCCTTGTCCTTTTTAAGGACCGATTATTTGCTAACAAAAGTGAGCACTGCGGAGACTAAAAAAATACATAGTATGAAAACTAAACAAATATACATTTGCTATGTACGATAAAGTGCGTATAAATATTGCAGTAATATCTGTAATTAGGTCACACTCTAAAAGGGCTTTCAAGGGCATACATTATAAGAAAATATTATTAATTTATTTCGAATTTCAGTTACGTGGATGCGCAAAAATTGCGCGCGAATGTCCCTCGCCTATGACCAAAAATGTGGTCCTAAGACTTAAGGTGTAACTTAACGTAACTTTGAATGTACTAATATAGAAACTAGTCTAGACAGATGGTATAAAATGAGACCTAACTTGTCATACTTAAAGCTGTCTCAGAATATTTATTCATAAATTCTTAATTAAATATTTTAATAAGAATCGCGATCGTGTGGCTTGCCATTGGAGATACTTCCATTTGATGGTAGAACAGCTTTTAAATCCTTGCTGAATACGAATGCCTTCTTTAGGCTTTTTCTTAGTTAAAAAATTTGCCTATAAATGCTTTAATTGTATTTATCGAATGATTTATAGGAAAATTGAAACTTTTAAACTTCAGAGTTTCATAAACGTTACAATAATACTTTGTTTCAAGTTATCTTTAACTTTCGAATTATAATTAACCATTTTATACCAATTAAGAGTAGATTGATAACATAAATATTTCCATCACTGGTAGCTCTGTTCTTAAATCAGCAACTACAAGTACTAGTTATAATCTACATATATACTAATTGAATATTATAAAGCTGAATAGTTCTTTTGTTTGATTGGTTGAACGCGCTCATCTCAAAAATTCTTTCAGTGTTAGATAGTCCATTTATTGAATAATAGGCTATGAATCATCACGCTAAGACTAATAGGAGCGGAGCACCAATGAAGAATGCTTCAAAATCGGCGTTTTTTTCCTCTTGAAGGCTTCATCATGTATGACAGAACTGTTTCCCTTTGAAAGTTCTAAAAAAAGTCAGCAACAGCATATGTTCCTAAACTTTCGTATAGGAAATTAAAGTAGTAGAACCACGCTGATTTCAGCACGAATGGGCCGGCTGGACCAGGGCAGTACTACCCTCACACAGAAGACCATCCTAATAATGACAGCGTTCTTGCTGTCTTATTTCGTTGGTGAGTTTGAGACTGGAGGCCCAATCATTCTGCATCATTCTCCCGGCTTCCAGAGGCCAGAAAAATCCGACCAAGCCGCCATGGTATGTGTCAGCATGCTGCATTGCTTACCCTCACTACGCGGATGGTAACCCCTTGATTATACTCATGCTTTCCATCAGGCTGAGTAGTCACTTATGTAGACTTAAATGTAAAAAATAAAATAAGCTACCGGGAATAAAAGACCCAGACGGGGCTGTGTGGGGAAGTTTTAGGGGACACAGTATTTTTAAATTCAAGGGAATCCGAACCTCCTCTTCTCTGAAGGTTTCAGAGCGGGAATAAGGACAGAAAACCGAGAGAAAATCTTGAGTAAGAAAAATCTTAAAAACAAATATAATCCCTATTAATATTATAAATGCGAAAGTAACTCTGTCTGTCTGTTACGCTTTCACGCCTAAACCACTGAACCGATTTTGATAAAATTTGGTATGAAGATAAAACTGAACCTGGGAAAGGACATAGGCTACTTTTTACCGCGATAACCGACATACACGCGGGCGGAGCTGCGGCCGAAAGCTAGTATATAATAAATAAAATATTGCAACCACTTACGCCATATTAATACCAATTTAAAAGATGTGTATGCAAAAGAAACAGCATAACAGTTACGTTAACGTTAATATGCATGGTTGTACACAGATTAGAGTAAAAGTCGATAAATTTTTCAGAGTGTATCTCGAACGCGCTAACACAAGTTATTTATTAGAATAATTTATTGCGTCCATTCGTAACTTGTACAGCTTACACGAATGACTCGTAAAATCACACGAAACGACTATCTATTTTCAAATAAATAGATCCCTACTTTCTAAGAGAAAATATATACCTACTATACTTTAGCCCAAGTGTCAAGATGAAATATACCGGCAAGTTTTTTTTTTTTAAATTATGTATTTTTTTTTTATTTTAAATTAAGTCTATGCCGTGATGTAACAAAATGAGAGTATTTTTAATGTACCTAAGCTAAGTGCCCATCTTTTAGTAAAGTATTGAGTGGGAAGGCCCTTCCATTTTAGGAGCAGTACGTATGGTACACCGTCTGGTTTTATTCATATTGAGTGAGGGGGGCGAGGGGGCTTCAATACTCAAAAAGGAATAATTAAGGGCCTCAAATAGGGTTGTCTGTCACCTTAGCGAAACTAGACTGAAACCAGAAAGGTTTTAGATCGAGAGCTTTGAACTACCTATCGAGGCCGAAGGCTTCCTGATGCAGAAGCTCAATAATGAATTGTCTGGATTCGCACTAGAGTATGATGTCTGTAATATTATAAATTTGAGAGTAGTTGTATGTATGTTGGTCTGTTACGCTTTAACGACTAAACCGCTACATCGATTTAATTAAATTTGGTCTCTAGATACTTTTTTTTTTTTTTTAAAAGACAACTCCCGCATTATGAATATAAATTCCTGTATCGCGGGGACTTTACAAACATACATGAAACGGACACAAAGAACACCCAGACTCAGAACAACAATTTGTGCATTACATAAAGTGTTATCCCACGTGGGATTCGAACCCGCGACACTTGGCGCAGTAGAGAGCGGTGTGGCGACCGCTTAAACCACTTTTTTTTTTTTTTTTTTTTTTTTTACGTGTGGAAATCCCCGCGGACCGTCACCCCGTCGGGGGTTACGGCGGGGTGGTGTGTCGGACTCGAACCGACTAAAACCACACGGTGTGACCCTCTCTGCGCCTTTGTATTGGAAGGAGTCCAGGGAGGGGATTTCCTTCTGGACTCCAACCGGCGCCTGCCCGCACTGTTGCGGGCACCATCTCAACTCTAAACTCTCTAATTGGGCAGCGTCCGGTCACACACGGACGCCGCCCCCTCGCGGTTGGCCTCTACTGCGGACGGACGGGAAACCCGTCCCGCCCATCCGCGGCCACTCTCAGGGCGGCATGAGACGCAGGTATGCGCGCCTCCGCCGCCCGGGGCGCCGGCGGCGGATCGGGTCCGAGTGGATATCGTCCTCCCGGGCCTTCTCCGCCACCTCCTTCTGCAAGATTACATCCTCGCAGAAGGTTGCGACCGCGGTAAAACAACTGTCGCTGCCGGCCATCGATCTTATGACGGCCGGCAGCGAGAGATCCCCTCCGATGACTGCAGTGAGGACCCGGCGCTGCGCCGCCCAAGCGGGGCAGACCGCCAGCGTGTGCTGGGCCGTGTCCTCACTGCAGTCGCAGTGGTGGCAGGCGGGACTCGGTTCCCTCCTAGCGACCGAGTGCAGGTACTTTCCGAAGCAACCGTGCCCGGAAAGTACCTGCGTCAGCCGGAAGGAAAGGGTCCCATGCTGCCGCCCTGCCCACTCCGCGATGACCGGCTGAAGAGCCTCCACGGCGGCGAAGCCAGCGCGTGGGGTCTCCAGCCGGAACGACCATCTCTGCATGGTGGCTCGGCGAGCGGCTTCGCGCCACTCGCGCACGTCATCGGGCGGAGGGCGAAAGCCGTTCTCCGCCCGGAAGTCAGCCACTCGCCGATAAACTTCGGCGAGCACTTCCGCCTCCAAATCCCACGGGGGTGTTCCGGCCAAGGCGCACGCCGCCTCGGTAGATACGGTGCGGTATCCGCGTATGGCTCTGACCGCCAATACCCTCTGGGGGCGCCAGAGGCGCGCCCTATTCTGGGCGGACAGAGCCGCCGCCCACACCGGTGCACCATACAGTGCCATCGACCGGACAACCCCCGTGTACAGCTGCCTAGTGGGGGACCGCTTAAACCACTAGGCCAACCTTGCATTCGAGTAACTTTGATTATTGCCTCTTTGTTTGATAACTGACATACACGCAGGTGGATCCTCATGCAAAAGCTAGTAATAATAATAATCATCATCATCAACAGCCTTTAACAGTCCACTGCTGGACATAGGCCTCACCTTTGGAAGGAGGTTTTGGCCTACTATACCACGCTAGCCAGACGGGTTGGTATAGGGCAAGTTTCAAATTTTCCTTCTCTTTGCATCGATGTTGTCTTGCGTAGTTTATCCCTTAGTCGCCTTTTACGACATCCGCGGGATGAATAGGGGTGGTGACACTCTGTATTCTTAATCCGTCACCACACGGACCGGACGACGACGGAGTAATAATAATCATTCATGATAAAAGTCTACTCTACATAAATGAAGGAAATTAGTTATGAAACGATCTTTAAGAAAACACAGAACTCAAACGATGCGTTTTCCACATTAAGGCAGAAGTCGACATCATTTTAAATAGCTTTACCTGTTAGAAGAAGAATTAATACTGTTGAAGATATAATACTGGAAACCAGTATTAGGTATAATATCTTTTTTTCTATTATAAAAGTAACTTTCACCAACTTTAGTTTTCACCCGCGGCTCCGCCCGCCTGTATCTCGATTATTGCAGTAAATAGTAGCCTGTGTTATATGTGTATATAATGTATATATAAGCTATATAACTGTTAAGTTTCATTCAAATCCGTTCAGTAGTTTTTGCGTAGGTATAAGAGAAACAAACATAGATACATACATACTCACAAACTTTCACCTTTATCATATTAGCAAGGATTATTATACAGAAACTTTGGCAATTTATGTTAGATAACTAGGACAACACGTGCTGGATTTGCAAGTCCCCGTCTTAGATGGTACAAATACCTACTTACTAGAACTAAACGGTTCGGTTTCCTGCGATCCCGGGTCCTAGAAGCGGGCGTGAAAAAGCATCTCACTAGGCCTTAATATGGGTCGCTATTCTACGCTTTTGGATTCTACTCATGCTTTCCATTAGGCAGAGTAGAGTCACCTTGGCGATAATTTAAAACAAAATGCACTTTTGCATGAAAACTCTCGGTCTTAAAGTTTTAAGTATCGTCTCTGCGATCGGATGTCAAAGGCTCGCTCATTTTCATAACTGCATCGATTTCACAAAACATTGTTAACTTAAACCAGCTGTTGTGCAACAATGTCATCACATTAACGACGCACACTTTTGCAATTATAAAGCAACTCCTCCGTTTTGTGGTAACAAAAGTGTTAACAAAAAGAAAATAGACTACAAACAAAATATGTTAAAATAAAAAAATGCACTAAAAAGTTACAAAATCATTATTATATAAAGTGGAGTGAAGGCTAAAAGTGGTGATGGATCATTCTCATAATAAATTCCTAATAACAACCAAGAGCACAGAAGTTTTGCGGTGTTTCAGCACAGTTTCAGCATGCAATCGTTATTGGGAAGTCAGTGCCCTCAAATATACTGACAACTAGTTCAACCTTACTGGCTAGTCTCTGGAACGGCTATACCGAATTTGACGGAACTTTTACTATTACTCTAACTGATGACATGACGTGTAACTTAGGTTATTTTCTTAATATATTTTTGCCATTTACCTAGTTCAGTTAGTACAGTAATAATGTATAGCCCGAGTCTGACCTGAATGTTTGTTTCGGAGTTTGTGTGTTTTTTTTTCAATGTATATTAAGTATGTATTTACAAAAAAAGTATGTTTATTATTTATATCAGTTATCTAGTACCCATAATACAAGAACTGCTTAGTTTGGGACTAGGTGGAGATGTGTGTAAGATGTTCGAAATATTTATTATTATTTATTAATGGTCGTGATAGAAATGCGTTATAAGCAATCGTTTTTCACCAATAATAATCGTTTTAGACACCAAATCTTGTATATTTTTGCATTCCGATATGACGGGGTGTCATTCACCGTGACAAGGGTTGTATTAGGACTTGAGTTATTGACACCGAGGGTCCACACCGAGATATTGATGGTGGAATAACTTCCGATAATCGATTCGGTGTCCATATTCAAGTGCTTCCATTTTATATTCACTTGTAGGACAATTTTTTACTTTGATGATTTTTGATTCGTCATTTCATAAACAACGTTTTAAGGGTTATAATTTGTTTTTTGTTTATTTTGGAGTCATGGAAATATTGTGCTAGCTGCACGCGCTCACGCGCCTAGGCGCGTGTTCAGTGTGTTGGACCTGGCGTGTTTTCTATACTAATCGATCTCCTTGCATACAATATTAAAATCTGCCGCTCCGCGCTACGCGTCGTAGCGCGGTGCAGTGTGTGAAGCGCCTTAGTACCTGGGCGACCGAGCTCTTCTCGGTTACTACTGTTTATTTTTAACAAAGCCATATATTTTCTCAAGTAGCTGTACTGCTGCTGTGTTCGAGTACCAACCAACCAAGTGTAACTGAAAGAGTAGTATAGATATAGAATATAGATAGGATTTGTCACCCCAGAAAATCTTCAAACATTAAAATCCAGCGATATCTTAGGAGCCGTTTTTTTTAAAAATCTTTATTAATGTTATGAATGCGAAATAACTCTGTCTTTTAATCTTTCAATGTAGACAATTGTCGTGATTTCCTTAAGTCGATTAATAGAAGTTATCATTGCTTATAATATCATTGTATGGAATAATTAAATTTGTAACGTGAACAACCCAGCGCGGTCGAGCCAACTACATCGACGCGCACACTCCGACCTCCCGATCAACGCACGCGCACACCGACGCACACATCGAAGCGGCCGCCCGGTATATAAACCACCGAGCGAGCCTGCACTCGCCAGTGCTGTTGCGTACGGCGAAGCTTCCACAACTAAGTGGAACTAGCCGGACCAGTAGCCACAGTAGGGATCACGCATGCGTACAGAGGCGCTTCGTGTTAACGAACACCTTCTGGACCGTGCACTATCTGTTTACTTTACTTAAGGAAATAAATCTTCAGAAATCTCAGTGTTGTTATTTTACACTGGCGACCAACGAGAGGGCGACTCCGACCTACGTAACGAAGTCAGGAAGAATTACAACGTATCCGGTGAAGAATCAACACGCTGTAAGCGAGGCGAAAGCAGAGATGACGACCTTAAGTGATGAACAATTGGCCCACCTTATCAACTCCATAACTTCAGTATCAGCGCGCAAGAGTTCAATGGCAAGTTGTACACATAGATGCGATGGAACCCGTGGCCAAGAAGACCTGGAAACATTTATTTCAGCAGTAAGCACATTTAAAGCTGTTGAAAAAATCGAAGATAGCGAGGCTTTGATGGGCATTCCACTTATTCTGCATGGGGAAGCGGCTATTTGGTGGCAAGGGGTCAAAGACAGCATCAAGACTTGGGGAGAATTCGTGCAACGACTGCGCAATGCCTTTGCACCTAAGAAACCGGCGTACGTGTTGTATAGGGAGATCATGAGTGGAGAGCAACCACCGGATCTAACTACAGAGCGTTTCGTGGCAAAGAAGAGGATGCTTCTTTCTATGCTGCCGCCACCTAAACACACGGAAGCACAGCAAATAGATATGATTTTTGGGCTTTTACATGTAAACATAAGGTCACGTATCACACGTAGTACCATAGATACTTTCGACCATTTGTTGGAAGTTGCTCGGGGTATAGAAAATACATTACAAGAAAAATGCTCGAACCAAAAGCAAGACATCAGTCAGCCACAACCAAACAAGAAGTTGCGATGTACGTTTTGCAGAATACCCGGTCATACATACAATGAATGTCGAAAAAGGCTGAAGCAAGAAAATCATTCCGCACTGCCTTTACCCGGAAAAACACCTGTTGAGGCTGTAGTGAAGAAGGAGGCTGTTACACAAATGCCATCGCCCACGCAGCCAAAGTTCTCCTGCTACGGCTGTGGTGCTCCGGGAGTCATCAGGGCCAATTGCACAACTTGCTCTGGACGCCGCCGCTCACAAGCTGCACCAAACGAGTTAGGCTTTTGTGCAGTAGACATACAAGCGGATGTGAAACAGAGACCGGTTGTATTTATAGACATATTCGGCATAAAAGGTTGTGCTAACCTGGACACAGGTGCTAAGCTGAGTGTTGCTTCATACGGACTCTTTTGCAAGTTGCGAGATCTGGGATTGAAGTTTGGTGAAGAAACTGCCAATGTTACGCTAGCTGATGGTATCAGAAAAAGTCAGAAGGTGTATATTATTAAAGTACCCGTACAGATTCAGGACAAAGAAGTAATAACCTCTTTCGTCATACTACCTGAATCGAGAGACAATAGAACACTACTTGGAATCGGCTTCATACAGGATGCAGGCATGATTATCAACTTACCTCAGTTTACAATGTCATTCGTTGAGAGTCCAGATGTATCATACGAGCTGTACGAAGAAGGATTTACCACATTTACACCCAAAGAGGAATCTGTCAATTTTATTGAGTTATTCAATAGTGTCAAAATACCCTCTCCGATATCCTCTTTGACAAATACACCACCAAGCTCACCAAACGCCCACAATGAAGTTTCTGTGCATGCACTGTTAGTGTCAGAAGAGCCTACGAGTGGCAAGGAAGCGATTCGGAAGTCCAACTTATATAGGCTGAAAAAAATCGATATGCCAATAACTACACCACCTAAACGACCGAGGCTGTTTGATGGTTATTCACCAGTTATGAACCAACTGTGGCGCGACTCTCAAATTGCTATCCACGAATCAAGCGTTACTCTATCCCCTCATGCTAATAGTCTGTTTGACGGAAACCTGGACTGGACATTGAATATTGACGCATTTGAAATTTGCAGCGACAGTATTACCTCAGAGCAAGAGCGTGACCTCCAGGAACTTCTGTTTGAGTTTGCTGATCTATTCCAGTCAAACGGCAAACCTGTGAATTATGTCCAACACAGTATTGACACTGGTAATCACGAGCCGATTGCTGTGCCACCGTACAGACTTTCACCTGTACGCAAAGAAATACTCAGGCAAGAAATAGAAAAGATGATAGAAGGAGGAGTTATAGAAAGCTGTGTGTCACCATGGGCAGCACCAGTGGTGATGGTACCTAAGAAGAATGGTGAGATAAGAGTGTGCGTGGATTATCGAAGACTAAATGCGATCACCACTCCTGATACATACCCTATACCACGTATAGATGATCTATTGCACGAGGCTAAACCGACACCATTCATGACCTCTTTAGATCTAAAGGCTGGCTACTGGCAAGTGAGCATCAGAGAGGAAGATCAAGAGAAAACCGCATTTATCTGTCCATTTGGTATATATAAGTTTAAGCGCATGCCGTTTGGTTTACGAAATGCACCCGCGACATTCCAGCGGTTAGTCGACCAATTTCGTACTGGAGTTGACGGCGTTAAGATGTTAGCATACCTGGATGACCTCATAATCTTCTCCACTTCTTTTGGGAGCCACCTTACTGATCTGAGAGAAGTTTTTAAACAGATGAGAGTATATAATCTGACCATCAACAAGAAGAAATGTAACTTTGTCGTCCCTAGGATAAAATACTTAGGTCACTATATTACCCCTGAAGGACTGCATGTTGACCCCGAGAAAGTGGCTGCCATCGTACAACGGCCTCACCCAGCAAACTTGCAGCACTTGGTGTCATTTTTGCAGACTTGCTCATGGTACAGGAGATTTATAGAGAACTTTTCCCTGATTGCGGAGCCCCTCACTAGATTGACAAAGAAAAGAGTAGTGTGGAGGTGGGAAAAAGAACAAGCAGAAGCATACGAGACTTTAAAACAAAAGTTAACTTCTGTCCCAGTCCTAAGGCAAGCCGACTTCACCAAACCATATATTATAAAGACCGATGCAAGCGACTATGCAATCGGTGCCGTTTTAGTCCAGGGGGAGGGTCCAGAAGAACACCCAGTAGAATACGCCAGTCGACTACTTACTTCGTCTGAGAAAAATTACTCAACCACTGAACGTGAAGCCCTAGCAGTAGTTTGGGCATTAAACAAATTCCGTGGCTATGTGGAAGGAGTGCCCGTGACCGTGGCTACCGATCACCAAGCGCTGAAATGGTTAATGAGCATCAAGACGCCTACGGGAAGGTTGGCACGATGGGCATTACTATTGCAAGCCTACGATGTCACTATTGCATATTCACCTGGAAAAACGAATGTGGTAGCTGACACCCTTTCACGTCCTCCGTGTACTAAAGAATTCGAAAAGGATTGCGGGATTTGCTCCGTTTCAGTAGACATACCAACACGTAATCCCAGCGAAATCTGAGAAGAACAATTAAAGGACGAATATATCCGAAAGATAGTAACGGTTCTAGAGGATGTAAATAACCATGAAGATGCTGCTTACTGGGGCAACAAGGGATACCTGATGAACAATGGGCTTCTGTACCGCTACAACCCTAATGTGGATACAGATGAAGCTCAGCTAATGGCTCCCGAGCATGAATGGGCCAATATATTGTCTGCATATCACGATAGTCCTACGGCAGGGCACTATGGAGCAGAAAAAACATTTCGGAGAATTTCGCAGCGCTACTGTTGGAAGGGGATGCGAAAGTATATAGAAGGTTACGTGAGGAATTGTATTGCATGTCAGCGATATAAACCTTCTAACATGAAACCCGCTGGATTGCTGCAAACTTCTGCAATGAATAAAAGATTTGAGGTTATATCCTTTGACCTATTTGGACCGTTGCCACTATCACAGGACGGAAAGTCTTGGATACTGATAGTGGAAGACTTAGCAACAAGATGGATAGAACTATTCGCTCTAGAAAAGGCTACAGCAGAAATCTGTGCCCGAACGCTAATAGATGAGGTGTTTTTGCGATACGGCGTGCCTCGTAGAATGATTAGTGACAATGGCCCTCAATTTGTGAGTTCGGTAATGCAACAAGTAGCATTTTGTCTGGATATAACACATGCATTTACACCAGTTTACCATCCTGAAACCAATCCAGTCGAAAGAAGGAATAGAGACTTGAAGACTCAGCTTGCCATTCTGGTAGAAGGAGAACACACCGGCTGGTCAACTAAGATTCCAGCGATACGATTTGCTATGAATACTGCGGTATGCTCATCGACTAGTTACACACCTGCTTATCTGACTTTTGGAAGGGAGTTGAAGACTTCTGACGACGCCCTACATGATTTAAGAGCCATAATATCAAGTGAGAACTTTATCGCAGAGATTACTCCTAAGTTAATGCAGCTTGCTGAAGTCTTGGAAAGAGCCAAGGAAGTACAAGAAATGAAAGAAGAAGAGCGGAAAATTTGGGCAGACAAGACTAGAAGACAAGGTACACAGTACTCACCTGGAGATTTAGTTCTCGCCCAGGTTCATGCAATAAGCAGAGCGGCTCAGGGGGTAAGCGCTAAGTTTGCTCCCCGCAGAGACGGACCATATGTCATTACCAAGCAACATGGTCCAGCGTCATATCAATTGGCACACCCCGAAACTCCTCAAACTACCATCGGAGTCTATCACTCCTCTGCACTTGTGCCTAACCAAGGTACTGTAGCTGATTTACCTAAGCCCACACAACCAATTAGGAAGAGGGGTAGACCTAGGAAAAGCCCACGATCATAGACTTGCTGCACCAGACCGTCTCCTCGTCGAGGCGCCATCGGATCCGGAGGGGGAGACTGTAACGTGAACAACCCAGCGCGGTCGAGCCAACTACATCGACGCGCACACTCCGAGCTCCCGATCAACGCACGCGCACACCGACGCACACATCGAAGCGGCCGCCCGGTATATAAACCACCGAGCGAGCCTGCACTCGCCAGTGCTGTTGCGTACGGCGAAGCTTCCACAACTAAGTGGAACTAGCCGGACCAGTAGCCACAGTAGGGATCACGCATGCGTACAGAGGCGCTTCGTGTTAACGAACACCTTCTGGACCGTGCACTATCTGTTTACTTTACTTAAGGAAATAAATCTTCAGAAATCTCAGTGTTGTTATTTTACAAATTCATTTATTCAAGTTGCTTATATTGTATTTGTGTATGTATGTACTTATGTAAATTGTGTGAAATATTCAATAGACAATAGAAGTAAGCATTATTCACTCAAAAGGAATGTAGATACATTTGTGAATGAGTAGAAGTTAAAGTAATCAATTTATAAAACTGCCAATATCCTAAAATTTGTACGCTGAAAATTTCCTGCCCGATGACTTACAACCAAACTTTTACTTCAAATACGATGTAATACGGCTATTTGTAATTGACTCAGCAAATCTCTAGAGGTCCAATAACAAATGTACTATCAAAATAACTCGAGTAAGGGATTAGCTCTGACCCCGTTTTGATCGTACCGGGACAATATCCTAGCTTAGCCTACTCGTCAATTTGTGACTGCTAGCTTTTTAGACGCACGTTTAGTAATTTTTGAAAGCTTTGTGTGAATTTATAGCCTTTTGTTATTGAAATTATAAAGGTTTTTAGATTATCTTTTGTAAGTAATTTTTTTATATAAAGATAAGTTATGTTAGTAATCTGGTTTTTAAATAAAGTTTATTTGGCATTTTACCATTACTTTGAAAAATATAATGATCTAAAGCTTATGTTTAAAGCAAAGTTTGTTTAGTCCATTAATGAGTTCTATTTTACATGGTTAAAATAATTTTGTAAATTTTTAAAATGACACAATTATTTCCATCCTCTTCTGCAGAGCAGTTCCAATTCAACTCATATGCTGACCGTTGTTGTGATAGTTAGGCATCTCCAAAAATTCTGTCATTTCGAGTCTTTGGATATGGACTCCAAATAATAGACATGACTTTATATATGTACTATATACGTTTTATAGTACATACATACATAAAGTCACGTCTGCTTCCCCGAAACGATAGACGGAGACATCTAAAACGCCCACTTTTCGCCAGTTTCTTGGTCTCCACATAATAGGTGGCGAGCCTATTGCCGTTTACGGGAATGTTTGCTTCGTCCGTCGATCAGCAGGAGCACCACTTACAGGTGAGGTTATCTTGGGCATATGCATATGCCATATACATCCACAATTATCGCGTTGTGTTAAAATTGTTTTTCAGCTGTTGTCGACACTGTATCCAATATCAAGACAACTTCAGTACTTATGTTTTTAAAGCGTGTAAGTTCTGTAATGTTGGCGAACGACTCTGCATGAATAGGTAGCTTGTTGTAAACATAAGTATACGAAAAAATACATTAGCTACACGTCAAGTGCGCTGAATAGTTCATACACACCACTTTCACGGTCTGGCGGGAGTTTGGATAGTGGTTCAAATTGTAAGAGCAAGCGAGGTACATAAAGATAGTGAAAAAAAAGGACATCTTGAACACAATTAGACGATGATTCTTCACTAGGAACCTAGGAGCATGCATGCAGCGATTGATGCAAAGCAAAAAAAGGTGTGTCTGGACCGTGGTAAATGGAGATCAATTGTCTCTGGCTACCAGTCGAGAAAATAGGCGAGACTTCGTGTATGATTCCAGAAGACATAAAAGAACAAAGACATGTAAGACAGAAGAGTGGTGATATCATTTCTTCCTTTTCATTTGAGTCCTTACATTCCAAAAGTGTTGCTATATTTCACCCAGTCTACCCGTGACCACGAGTTGTATAACCCGTTTGAAACGTGGGAAATAAAAGGTATTGCAATGTTCTATATAGTATTATAGCAAGAAAATCCTCATATTAAAATAAACAATGTGTAAAGGGTGCAAAAATCTAAACACTGTTAAATTAACATACATCCTAATGCAATCATGCATTCAATATTTAATCTTGCACTATCTGTTACCGTCCGCGTTGAATTTAACACGAGAAATAGTTTGAAAAAAGTATCAGTTATTTGCCAGTGAAAATCCCATCAAAATCGGTTAAGCTGTTTCAGAAATCAGATTTTTTATTTATTTCAGATAATAAGTTTCTTAATTTTCACCCAGTACTTTATGTACGAGAATGTTATTTAATAAATAGGTGTAGTGACACTCCTGTTCTTAGTCACTCACTACACTAAAATCGGTAACAAACAAGCAAACAAACATATGAGTGAATTTAATGAAAGTATGTTAAATAGAGGCATTTCTTTTCAATTCTACTCGGCTAACTCTAGGAACAACTTCTTTTATTAGAAATCGTAGGTTTATAAAGACTAATCCTGGTCATAGAGAACAATGTCTCCCTAATGCCGTTTCTGGTTCGTTGCCAGCACTTATCTCTTAGCTGTTACAGTCAATCGCCCGATATACTTTAATTAAAAACATGTTTCGCTTAATCCGGGACTTTCCCGAGCTTAAAATAGACATTCGTAATTTTATAAATACATTTTTAAAGCGTCGGGGATTATTCGTTTTGTAGTCCTGTATTGGCATGGAAGCAAAGCAACTCATTGAATATTGTGAGTGGTGTTACGAATAGAAAAAATCAAGTAGGAATTTCGAAAAATATTATGAATTATCTGTGATGGCTAGATGGTATGTCGTACAAGTTCAGTCGATCTAACCTATAATGATTAATCTCAACTAAGTAGACATTGATGAATTATATAATATCATCATCAACAGTTAATAGAAAATAATAACCCGCTGTATATGCGTGTGTCTTATTGTACCACGCTGTAGTATCTCTACGTAGAGACAGCTCCACACATGTAGAGCTACGTTAGGCTACGGCAAACACTCCGACGCGTTTCGAGTGTGGCTTTACATGTTTTTCTACTCTTGGTACGGTGTGACTCTCCATTGTACCAGTTGTCGACACGCATCGCACTTCTATCAATGGATAGAAGTCTATTTATAGGCATGGTTTTCTTATGATTTCGTAAATTAAGCTTATACCACAGAATACATAATAGTACCAGTACAGAAGACTCACTCCGAAAAGTAAATTAAAGTTATAGATACCCTCTGTGTCAAAAGATTAAGTTCAATTCAGATCGCATAGCGCCGAATCACTACGATTATATTTACCTACAATTGCGTCTCTTTCTATCGTGTAACTCTTAACTGTTCTGACGATGTCTGTTCGACGGGCGTGTCTGATCCGGCAGGCAGCCGGCCGACTATACCTAAACTGCGGAGTGACACCCCCCTGCTTATACACAAAAGCTATTATACTCTGTCCATTCGTTTAATATCTTTTTGACAGTTCAAGAAATTTCGAAAATAGTGACGCTATCGCACGTCACCGATTCGATTTGAAATTAAAATCAATTTTATTGAGGAAGAACTTTCAATTGATTTAATTAAATATTTTTAGTTTTAATATTTATTATACGTTAATTAGTTTTTTAAATTATATATGAAATAATTAAAAGTATAAATGATAGATCACTAAATAAGAAATATTTATACATTTAAACAATACAACGGAGGTAGCTTTTAGATCTCTTAGGTGTAAAAGGGAGTATCTAGTCAGTCGTGGAAGTTTATTGGAGACCGTATTATTAAGTTTTTGTAGTAGATGAGGACAATTTATTTTACCATTAACTAATATGTGTAATAATGATAAATCTAAAATTTAACGACGCTTTTTTAGTGATTGTATTTTGAAATGGATAAGTCTGTTTGTGTAGCTGGTTAGTTTTCTTGAAAGGTTAAATTTATATGCTAAGTAGTACACATTTTTTTTCTAAACGCGTTCAATTCTATTGGAATGAACTTCATAGTGAATGGATGGTGGATGGATAGTGGATGCCAAACTACACAACAATAATCCAGGACAGATCTGACGAAACTCTCGTATAATCTAATAACTGACACTTAATTTTTAAATTTTTTGGTGTTTCTCATTATAAAACCGAGGGTTTTAAGTGTAGAGACTATACGATCATAATGTTTCCTAAAATCAAGTTTTTTATCAATAATAACGCCAAGGTCACTAACACTTGCGACTTCTTGAATACGTTGGTCAGATACTGTATAAACTCCAGGCCATTCAGCATTACGGTTTCGAGTGAAGCGAATATAACAGTATTTGTCAACATTCAGTGCCATTTTGTTATCTTTGCACCAACTAACCAATCCATCAAGATCTTCTTGCAATAGCATTTTGTCTTGAACATTCCTGATTGGTCTCATTAACTTGAGATCATCCGCATAAAGATATGGTTTGCTATTTTTGAGGCAAGAGGTGACGTCGTTCATGAAAATATTAAAGAATATAGGTCCTAAATGAGAACCTTGAGGAACCCCAGATATATTAAAAAAGATCCGATTCATATCCACTGACTACTACCTTTGATGTCCGCTCGCGCAAGTATGAGGAGCACCATTTGTGAAAAGTACCAGCGAAACCAAGTAGCGATAACTTCTGTAATAATATACTGTAAGGAACCTTATCGAAAGCTTTCGAGAGGTCATTACAAATAAAATCAACGGGAGTGCGATCGTCTAAACAACGGGATATGTCATCAATAAAATACACAAGATTGGCGGCCGGCCTTGTGGACTGGCATAATAAGGCCTAACATCCAAAGTGAAAGAAAGATTTAGTTTGTTAGAATGTATGTTGGTAAAAAGACAGTGTATATAGTTTTGTAAACTTCAATTTATATAAAAAAATGCATTATAAATAAAAAATAAATAATTATAATTGCATAAGTTGATAAAAAATTATATGCAATAGCTTTACCGAGGCAGTCCCCGAGTGCCACACGACTTTTATTTTATTAAATGAACAGTAACAATACTTACACAAGTTAAATTATTTTATAAAATGATCGATTATTTTAATCATTTAATCGACTTATCGATTTTAAGAACTGTTTTATAGTCTGTGATTGTAAGCTATGCACAGGGCACTTCACTACGCGTCTATAAAGTACGATATTACTGTAATACATTATTTTGAAAAAAGAAAACGGTAATTTATAGGCGTGATGTGTCAAAAAGATATTAAAGGAATGGACAAGGTATAAGTGCCAACACCCCATACGTAATTTCCATGTAAAAAAAATCTGTAGCAAGCTTCCTAAACTCCCCTGAACGGACTTCCTCTGGCAGGATTAAAGAGCGGCGCACAAATAGGCAGCGCCCCTTATGCCATACCATAAAAAATATTTAATCCTTTATTTCAAACATATTAGTCCATAACAACTAAAAATTGGAAATACAAGTTCAAAAAGTTATTTTAAAAGAAAATATGAACTAAAAAGACATTAATATCTTAAATGAATACACAATTAGAAATAATCCTCTCCTTCGCAAGAATTTATTTCAACATACTACGCCGGGTATGAATATAGGTGGCGACACTTTGTATTCTTAATCCGTCACCACAATTAATAATGAAAATGGTTTAAAGATACCAAGGTTTTATTGAATAGAACAGTCAATTCAATAATCCCATCACGTCGTCAGATGAGATTAACAATAACTTCACACCAGTCGATTTGATCACACTTCGGAGCGGTCTAAATACCATTTAAATTACCCCGTATTCTGCATCTAACTTCATTACTGCTAATATCCGTCATAGCCCTATCTTAAGCCAATCATGCATAACCTAATAAAGGACCTTTCAACCCCAAATCTAACCTTTACAAAAGCACATGACCTGTACAAACTTGCTTTTAGGATAATGGACCCTGTCAAATCTAATTTAGACAGCTTAGTGTCGGATGTGAATTTCAATTTAATTTGTTATTTAAATTTATGTTGTCAATAATAATAACATATGTTAGGTCTGAATCACTTTAGTCATGTTATGTCGCAATATTGTTATGTGTGTGTGAGAGAGTGTGTATTATGTTATGGACACCTGACACAATATGTATATGATTTTGAATGTGGGAGTTATTTTTAGAGATAAGGCAATCATGCAATTTATGAATGGTAATTAAACGACCAGTTGGGCGATTGAATTACAGTTTAGTACGATCGTCAACATACAGGACAGTATGTATGTTACATTCTACATCCTGTGTCGCGGAGGACCTCACACACACATGAAACGGACACATACACAACAATTTATAGATTACAGAAAGTGTTGTCCCATCTGGGATTTGAACTCTCAAAACTATTTAATATCTGTTATTCTCACTTGCCTGTGTCGACCCCAGTGGCGCAACACCCCGTCTGCAATTAGGGGTGATGACGACAGCACCTCGTTATATCCGCAAGTGTTCCGAGGTGTCCAAACATTGCTTGAATAGGCGCCAAATTTGACCTCTTACAATGAGGACTGGCTTTATACTAGATGATTTGACTATCAGATTTTTGACTTCTGAATAAATAAATATTTCATTATCTAGTCCCAAACCAAGCAGTGCTTGTACTATGGGTTGGGTACAACTGATATGAATACATATATCCTTTTTTAGGGTTCCGTAGGTCATGACTCGGAACCCTTAAAGATTCGTCATATCCGTCCGTCCTCGACTTATTGCCCAAACGGTTGATGCGAGAAAGATGAATCTTTGCTTAATTATGTGTTGTGATTACTTCTACAAAGTCCTACTATAAAATTAATAAAAATATTTTTATTTGGGGTATCTCCCCTACAAGTAAAGTGGGGTTTTTTTCCCATCGTGTGGGGTATCATTAGATAGGCCTTTTATAAACATTGTGATGTTGCTAAAACCATTTTTTGATTTAGTTATCCGTTTGCGAGTTATTCAACTTTAAAGCGCATTTAAAAAAATGCCTCTTATAGCCAAACAGATGGCTCAAAAATCTGAAAAAAAATTATGATAGTAGTCCATATATTGAACTTTAAAGGAAAACTATATCGGTTTAGATAACTTTTCTATTTCAGGAGTTATAGGGGCCTAACTTGTGAAATGCACTTAGAATCTTCGTACAAAAATAAAGAAATAATAAGTAAACATAACAATAATCTAATGGACACGATTTTCGATCCACCTACCATTATGGGTGACTACGGAACCGTATTCTATGCGGCTTATCACACACTTGGCCAATTTTTTATAAATACATACATACATTCCAAGTAAAAACATTCCAACTCCGAAACAAATATTTGCAGATCATACAAACATTTGGTACAAGCCTGGAATCGAACCCGAGACGGCCTCTTGATCAACAGTCGCATACGCAAACCACTAGACCAACAAGGTAGTTCAGTGTCTGTCTGTTTCATTAAAATTAACAGCTATTCATTAAATGGAAACATGGAATGGTCCTTACATCAATAAATTATAATTAAAAGAAATATCTTGTATCCGTCTGTCAATTTGTTCTGGCTAATCTCTAGAAGGTTTGTATCGATTTTGACGAGACTTTCACCGTCAGATAGTTTAAGTTTGTATCATGCACATAGTATAAGATATCACATGTACTTATTTTTTCGTCAAGCGTATGATTTGTAAATCGAAACAGTGTTCGATTGACTAGCCGTTTCCAGGCTAAATTTTACGATTTTTTGAAGGTACTATAAACTATACGCAATTTTGGTGGGGGGGGGGGCGAATAGCTCACCACGTATCACCAGGGGAAGGGAACGGTTAAAAAAGGGCTAAAAAAACATCACGTGATTAATGGACGGCTCCTAACTTGGGCTATTTCTTGTAAATATGTAACAATAACTGCGGGTGCAGTTAGTTATAAATATACGGAAAAAACATTTCATGTTGCTCCTTCTTACACCAATAACAACACTCTCGTCTAAGCTTACAATCTGTCGCGTATCCTCAAAAGTTTCTTTTGTAAAAAGACCAAGTCTTTCTCAATGAAAGCATCCAGACAGTCATATTGTACACACCACGTATAGATACTAAGTGTGAACTATGTTTCTCAGTTTGAATGAGAGCACGACTAGTCTTTGTGTAAACTACGCGTATGTCTATCAAATCCAAGGATATAAATTAACCAAGACATGTTTTTACTGTTAGAGTCCAGAAGTGAAAAATAATAAAAATAATTATAATTCTAAACAATTTACTTTAATTCTAAACAATTTATTTCATTAATTACAAAATAATCTTAGAAATGCAATTAGACAAACAACCGTTAATTAAGTAACGAATCTAAACAAATTACAGTTAGTTAAACAGCAAGGTCGGTCACATAGGGCTGTACTAGCTGTTAGACAGCTTTCCTCGCACCCACCGCAATTCAGACAGTACTAACTTGTCAAAGACAGCTTTCCACGTCTGTTAACAGAGTAGTACTAATTGTCCAAAGACAATGATCCACACTCCGCGACGCATTCGTTAGAAATGCGTCCCGATACAACAGAGCACTCCTATTTATACCCATCGCAGTGAAGTGATGACGCCACAAAAATGACAACTACCGCCGTTGTGGCTTATATTACTGTAAACGGGACTTTTTCGCGATAAAATTAAAAAGGTTACGATACTTTCTATTTTCCGACTTTTCGAACGAGTTATACCGCTCGTGGTCATGGGTAGACTGATGTGACGGTTGTGTCTACCCGCACTTGATCGCGTTAATTTCTTGTATTGTCGGTACCCTACACACCCCACTTATAACATCTGCACGCCTTGTTTCATCTTTCCGGTGTTGACAGCACCCGCTGATGACTGGATTCCACGATGTTGATAGTCGGTATCCGTCTTCCCGGTTGAATTTTTTATGTTTTTTGATTTCAACCGTTTCACGTACTATTTGGAGAAAGTAGTTACGATCTGTGGAGAGGACCTGAGGTTCGTGTAGCTCAATCCAGTGGTTCGGTCCTGATTCCAGCAGGTACTCTGCGATGGCCCACTTGTTTGTTTGTCGGTTTTTTACAGCTGCGACATGTTCCTTCGTTCGTTCTGCTATTGTGCGCTTCGTCTGACCGATGTAGGAACTACCACAGCTGCAACTCACACACACACACACACACACACTTGTACACTCCGGGTGTCTGCATCGGTATGACATCTTTGGGTGTCCTTAAGCACTTTACTACCTTGGAGTGCGGACTGTACACAGTTTTATGGCGTAATTTTTCAATAGCGTGCCAACTTTGTCCGTCACTCCTTTTATAAACGGTAGAAAGGCTGGTACTCGGTCTACCCTAGGCTGCGCCATCGTCACCTTGGGGTGGCTTGTAGTGAATCTATACCCGTTTCGTCTTACTACCTCCTGAACATGATCGAGCACGGCATCTACATATTTAAGGTCGCAGAGGTTGTGAGCTCGGTTATATAAAGACGTGACTACGGACCGCAGGTGGAGTGGATGATGGTGGGAATTGGCGTGCAGGTACATGTCCGTATGCGTGGGCTTTCGGTTAACCGTGTGTCCCAGCGTTCCATTCTGTTTCGCGATTAATTTTACGTCGAGGAAGGCCAACGATCTGTCTATTTCCAAGTTATAACCAAGACATGTTCCCCTTAGCCAAGTTGAAAACGATTTTCGTTGTCTATTCTATTCTCTCGTTTCATGGGCTAATATTTCGTTTTGATCACGTGACTGAGTGACATTACCCAATGAGGCAAGAGAATATAGAAATAGAATAGAAAATGAAAAACGTTTTCTACTAACAGACCTATGTCCAGCAGGGATGTGGCCGAATTTACTAACGTCCCCTAAATTTAAGAGGCCACTTAGAGAGAGTTGGTAGCCTTTAGTGATATTTTCGTTTTCACTAACGCTTAGAGGACACCTCAGTGCTTAGATGTCTATGTCTTAGCGGGTAACACCGCGGGACTCACTAGTCTATACAAATAAATAAAATTGGAGTGTCTGTTTATAATATTAAAACAACCGCTTTTTACTAAATGCATATGTATGTATACACGGTACATATGCCAAAATATTTTTTTCTTCAATTTTTGTCTGTCTGTCTGCCTGTTTGTTTCGGGTAATCTCTGGAACAATTGGACCGATTCCGACGGGACTTTCACTAGCAGATAGCTGATGATATAAGGAGTAACTTAGGCTACTTTTTTAGACTAGCTTCACTCCGCGGCGTTGCCCGCGGTTACAACCACAAACGCGGGTAACACCGCGGGGCTCTGCTAGTGTTAAATAAAACTATGCGAGTACAGTGTCCTCATTTTTCTCATAAAGTAATATAATAATAATAATAATAATATTTTTATTTTCCTTTGAACAACACACCTCTTTATCTAGAGCTAGCCATGGTCAATTTCAGTTACTTTCTACCAACCACTACCTTTAGAAAGGTAACTATTATTGTTGCATGTAATATCTACCGTCTTCACCCTAAGATCACATCTAGTACTATTACCGGCCGTAGATCTTTGCCAGACGTTTTCCATATCTATGTTTGCGTAGCTAGTCGCTTTGTCAAGCTCTCCTCGCCTTCTAAAAACAAGTTACATTGTTGTTTCAAAGGAACAATGTTTATTTGTGTGTATCAGTGTGTGTGTACATACCACTTTGTTTTCTTTCTAATGCCTCTTAAGCTATGTACTCTTTTGTAATCTGTAGCCTTATTTCATTTTTAGAGGTTATTTTTATATTTTAATGATTTTTAAACTTTTTATTTTATAATTTAATGTTGTCAAATATATGCAAATATTATGCGTATTTTAAATAGGAGTAGCAAATATACTAAGTTTTATGTAACTACTAGCTTTCGCCCGCGGCTCCGCCCGCGTGTATGTCGGTTATCGCGGTAAAAATTAGCCTATGTCCTTTCTCAAGTTCAGTTCTATCTTCGTACCAAATTTCATCAAAATCGGTTCAGTGGTTTAGACGTGAAAGCGTAACAGACAGACAGAGTTACTTTCGCATTTATAATATTAGTAGGGATTTAATATGATTGTTTGTGTTTACTCTGTAAAGATGAGTTAATAAATAAAATAATAATAAATATTTCAGACATTTTACACACAACATCATCTATTCCCAAACTAAGCAGTGCTTGTATTATGGGTACTAGACAGCTGATATAAATAAACATACTTTTTGTAAATAAATACATATTATACATAGAAAACACCCAGACTCCAAAACAAATATTTGTGAATCACACAAATATTTAGTCCGACCCGGGAATCGAACCCGAGACCTCTTGATCAGCAGTCGCATACGCTAACCACTAGATCAACAAGGCAGTCAAATAAATTAATAATGGCTTTTCTGTTTTGATTTTGAGTTATTTTTTAATTTATTATATTAATGTCAATGTATGGGTTGCACTTCATTTATTTTTTATTTGACACGTTAAGAATTTTCATAGGTGATATCACTTTTTCAAAAATTACTTCGTAGGTCTAAGTACCATCTTTACAGAGGTCAATCTATATTTTAAAGACTGTAGTTGTTAGTCGCCGCTCTATCCACGTGTTTGTTGGTTATTACGGTAAGATGTGGCCTTCCTAAATTTTTTTTTATATATTTAAGCCTAATGTTTAGTTTCATATGTCGGCCTAGTGAGATGCCTTTTCACGCCCCCGATGGCCACCTGGTGCAGTTGTACAAATATGAATATTCTAACCAGTTTTATTTGCATCTGAATTTTCTACAATACGTTTAAAACTATTCAGTTCACAACACATTTTAATAACATTTAAAACAATGCATTCCTAACAAAACAAGAGACCATTCTACATTCAGGGGTGTGATGTTGGGAATGCTTCCACCAACGACATTACTAATTCACGAGGGTGAAATTAAAAGGAGGAGAAAGCCATCTACGATACAATCTAAGGCTTCCTTGGATGTGCTGAATTTACATTCACAGGGTTGCGTGTGTACGTATTTGTAGGTTGACTATGTATTGTAAGAATATAAGACTTCATTTTTGAGACCTTCTAAAAATCGTAAGTGGTGGTATTCATATAGGTACATGGGCAGAAGCGCTTATAGCCTAGTTCTCCTAGGTGATTAGAAACAATCACTGAAAGTAAGCAACTATGGCACGGTTAACATCTGGATGGGTGACCGCCAATGGCATGAAACTGAGTGTCTACGTAATTAGGAGGTCAGGTTAAGCCGTTTGTTATCATAGGATAACAGTCATGGAGCTTAGTTAGAGGCAAGATCACGTGGTCACAAGGTCGTCTTGAAAGTCCCCAACTCACACTTGCTCAGAGTGAAGACGTGTAGCGTTATGGACGTTATGAGTTGTTTGTCTCACGTCAACTTATATGTTTTACTCTTGCGTTTTGATTGGTGGAGATACCACGGACCAATCGCAAGGTTTGCGTCGTCGTCAGCCGTGACAATCTATCTATATATATAAAAATGAATCCCTATTTCCCTTGGTCACTCCATCACGCGTGAACGGTTGGACTAATTTCGCTAATTCTTTTTGTATGATATTCCTCGAAGTATGAGGATGGTTCTTAGGAAAAAAATATCTGATGAATGATGAATTTTTATTGGAGGGGTTCCGAGAATACAAAACAATTGAGCGACGTTGAATCGACTGTTAGGCGTTACGAAGTTCGCGGGGTCAGCTAGTATGACCTTTGGTATGTTATTCAATTTAGTTGTATCATTTAAGTATCCTAATTATGAGACATCAGTCGAGAAGTGATGCCTTAGTTCATTTTTTGGCAATTTTAGTTTCTTTACTACAAGCAATACAATATTTTCTTTTGGTTATGTGACATATTTAATTGATGATCGATTATTACGATTTATTACTTACTCGATAGATTGCCTATCTAACAGTAAAATGATTTTTAAATTAAAACCAGTGGTTTCTGAAATTTGTGCATTTAACATGGATGTCCTGAGAAAATTAAACGTTTGGTCCCACTCCTGTTGACTCGTAGTACGACGAGGGCCCTAATGAAGAGTATGTCGTTAAATGTATCTTTATGTATTTAGAGATGTTGCAATCATTGGATTGAGGTACCGCTATTAACTAAGTAGCAAACGTTACATGTTTGCCAATGGATTAATTGTTTGGTGTTTTAGGGTTCCGTAGCCAAATGGCAAAAAACGGAACCCTTATAGATTCGTCATGACTGTCGGTCTGTCTGTCCCGTATGTCACGGCCACTTTTTTCCGAAACCATAAGAACTATACTATTGAAACTTGGTAAGTAGATGTAATCTGTGAACCGCATTAAGATTTTCATATAAAAATAGAAAAAAACAACACTTTTTGGGGAACTTAGAACTGAAACTCAAAAATTTTTTTTTCATCAAACCCATACGTGTGGGCTATCTATGGATAGGTCTTCAAAAATGATATCGAGGTTTCTAACATATTTTTTTTCTAAACTGAATAGTTTGCGCGAGAGATACTTCCAAAGTGATCCTGTAACTTCTAAAATAACAAAGTGATAAAACCAAAAAAAAAATATGCTGTACATTACCATGTAAACTACCACCGAAAATTGGTTTGAACGAGATCTAGTAAGTAGTTTTTTTTTAATACGTCATAAATCGTAAACCGCAATTTACCTTTCATTTAATCGATACACTATTATAAGAATTTATAAATGATGTTACTTGCTGATACGTTCCGTATCAGCAAGTAACATCATTTATTCATGGGCGATTCCGACTCGCACTTGGCCGCTTTATTTTTATCTTGTTTACATGATATGTAGGAAATATGAGAGGGCTACCTAATGATAAATGATTGACTTTTTGAGGCGGAGAAGATTTTGAAATTCCATTTCAGTTTTTTACTAAATTGGTTTTATTATACTTGCTTCCGATCCGGTAATAACAATGGATATTTCTGTACTAATAGTGAATTATAAAGCTGGATATTTTATTTGGTTCGGTTGAAGGCGCCAATCTCAAGAAGTACTGACACGATTTTTAAAACTTCTTTTAGGTTTCCCCAGAGGAGGAAAAGAGGAAAATTTGTAAAAATGTTGCAAACACGGGAAATAACTATTCCTTTTGAGAACTTCAAAATTTCTTTTTTTTATATATATTTAAAGCCTCCCAAAATGACTCTATTTTGCCTGATGGAAAGCATGAGTAGAATCCAGGAGTAAGGGCCACCATCCTCCATCTCATTGTGAGTGCATACAATGCAAGCATGGTGACCCATACCATGGCCGTTTAGTGAGATGTTTCTGAATGAATGTGAATGATGCAGAATGAGTGTACCTTGGAAAGTTTCACCAAATTTTAAAGGCCTTTGATGAAGATGAATCTCATTAAATATAAAGTAACATTTAATTTATTAGCTATTGCCATTGTCCACATGTATTTCGGTAAAAAGGGTCAAAGCTTTCCATGCCAAACTTCATTGATGTCGGTGTGTCGGTTTAGCGTGTAAGCGTAACATACTGAGAGACAAAGTTACAGTACTGTAAATGTAGAATTTGTAATATTTATAATGAAATTGTAACCAACAAACTCTAAAAAATTCCAAATCATTACAAATATACCCACCCACACATCTTTCTAGCCTTTATTCCCAAGTTTATTTGGGGTCGGCTACTAGTTCAACCGGTTTTACCTGAATTTCAGTTTTTTCACGGAGCGACTGGCATCGGACCTCCGCAACTCCTAAGGGAGAACTGAAATTCGAAGATTAAACTAGTTGTCAGTATATTTGAGGGCACTGACTTCCCAATAACGATTGCCATAGATGTTCATAACAACCGGGACCGACGGCTTTACGTACTCTCCAAGGCACGGGCGTGAATCACGGCCAAATTTCCAAACTCCGGGCTGCTATTAGGAATTTCCTTAGAAAAACCCAAAAACACTTTTTGGCCCGACCCGGGATTTGAACCCGAGACCTCTTGATTAGCAGTCGCATACGCTAACCACTAGACCAAAGAAAAACAATCAAAATTACCTTCTACAAAAACATTGATTATTTTTTAACGAGTTTTCCTAATCGAACCTACACAATCTGATACATGAACAGATGTATTTACCAATCCGTTATACTAAGTTCAGTAATAGTAACAATTTTATTAAAATTTCCGCTTTTCAACTATTCCGGTGTATATAATAACGTTGTATAATAATTGTATTGTCTAATGACAAACAACATGCAATACAATCGTTTATTAATATCAAGGCTTAGCTAGGAAGGAAATATTCTCGAATATCGGTTCATTTCTCGATTTTAAAAACAATTTTCTTTTGAGTAACTGATGCATGACAGAGATCTGCCCTTCTAGCCAAGTACTTAACAAGCGTTTTTCGTTTCTCTTTTCTTGTTTCTACTCTTCTATACTCTTTTGATTTTCTCGTTTGATTGGCTACTATTTTGTTTTCAAAAAAGAGAATAGCGGTGTCATCTATTGCAGAATGAAAATCATTATCAGTTTGTTTTATCTTTGTTATCATTAGCGTCATCTGATGGCATACGATATGTTCGACGTACCGCAAACAAAAATTTTGATGTTCGATACCAAATACCCATGCACCACTCAAAAATGGAGGAGGTAATGGTTTGGGGATTCCTTCACGGAGTTGCACCTCTATTTAAGATAAATGGGAATATGGATTGTTTTAAGTATGGTGAGATATTAGGGACGCGCAAGAAAATATACCACTAAAGTCGTCACAAAATAAGAAGTCCGTTTTGACATTAGTCATCGTGTTTTTTAATCAACGATTAATTCGTAATCCTATTTAATTACTATGTTGCGGATTATTTCACTATCACAACGCGTATCATAAATAAGCATCAAGTTTAACTTTATATTGAAAAAATATACTCAAAAACACGAATTAATCGTTGATTAAAAAACACGATGGCAAATGTCAAAACGGGCTTCTTATTTTGTGACGACTATAGTTGGTATTTCCAGCAAACTTATAACCCAAAAAGTCTAAGCATGTTCATTTAAAGCGATTAATGCGTATGCGACTCCTGTGCTTGATGTCCGAGTTCGATTTCCGGATAGGACGAAATATTTATTTTTGAGTCTGTGTGTCTTCTATGCATAATGTGTATTTATATCGGCTGTCTAGTACCTACAGTACAATCTCTGCTTAGTTTGAGACTACAATGTTTCTTAGAAACAAAATCAGAAGTCGATCTAACAGCAAGCGAGTTCGTATTAAACGACATTACAAATACAATGTTGTAATCTTTGTTGGTCCTTTGAGCACTCCCACAAATGTACAACCGTCAGAACAAAAGCTTTGGTCGCGTGAACAAACAGCTTGCTCCAACTGCACTATAAAATTTAATGGTCCTTCGACTTTAGTAATGTCGACACGTTTACATGAGTGCATTGTTGTTGACGGTACTCACAGCTCAAAAAGATGCAAGCAAACTGAATTTATGTAGTCGGTACCAATTAATCTACCTTGTTAATCTACGTTGACTGACACTGACTTTAAAATTATCTATAATTGAAGACTCAAGATTATGTTATTCATTTTTAGGGTCCCGTACCCAAAGGATAAAAACGGAACCCTATTACTAAGAGTTCGCTGTCTGTCCGTCCGTCTGTCTGTTACCAGGCTGTAGCTCAAGAACTGCGATAAAAAGCTAGACAGTTGAAATTTTACAAATTCTGTATTTCTATTGCCGCCATTACAACAAATACATACTAAAAACAAAATAAAAAATATATTTAAGGGGGGCTCCCATACAAAAAACCCCATTTTTAGGGTAGACTCGGAACCCTTATAGATTCATCATGTCGGTCCGTCCGTCCGTCCTCGACTCACCGTCTAAACGGTAAGTGCTAGAAAGATGAAACTTTGCATGAATATGTGTTGTAATTACGTCGACAAAGTGCTACAGTAAAATTATGAAAAATATTTTTATTTGGGGTACCTCCCCCACACGTAAAGTGGGGATGATATTTTTTTCTTGCGGCTACCCCATCATGTGGGCAATCATTAGATAGGTATTTTAAAAACAATAAAGGGTTTCTTAGGCAATTTTTCGATTTGAGTATCCATTTGCGAGTTATTCCACTTTAAAGGGCACTTTTTTGTAAAAACAGGACGTCCCCCCCCTTCTAAAAGCTAAACGACTATCTCAAAAAACCTGTAAAAATTCTTAATGGTGGTGCATCTAATGGACTTTAAAGGAAAACTATAACAGATTAGATGACTTTGTTGGTTCAGGAGTTATAGAGGTTTAACTTGTAAAATGAGCTCACTTGGAAAAAGTCATACAAAATTAACGCATTAATACGTAAACATAACAATTATCTATTGAATACGATTTTAAAACCACGTACCATTATGGGTGACTGAGGCACCCTTTCCTGGGCGTGGTCTGACACGCACTTGGCCGATTTTTGCCTATTTTTGCTCAATATCAATAAATGGTAATAGATAATTGTACTGTTCTAAAGTGTGTTTTGTTTGTTTTGATTGTGCACATTGATGTCACAATTTCTAATTTGATTATAGTGCTACATTAATTTCGACTTTTGATACATTTAACTAGTGTTAACGTTCGCTATAATTGAGCGAAAAAGCAAAATAATAATAATATATCACAGACTTCATGACTTCATGTGTTTTGTTTAACCTTGCTCTCGATAGATGGCGCTGTACCATTTTTTAAATCGCGCTATGGTTTCGTTGCAATCACTACTATTTAAGGAATCAGTTTTCGATTTTCTTTGTCTGCTCGTTTGTTCCGGCTAAGTTTGTCTAAAAATTGACAAACGTAATTTTTGAGACGTCCTAGCACAAACTGTGTCGAGGCGTAAATTAAAACTTATAATAATTAATAAAAGTAGTAATTGCTAGTAAGTGTAAACTGAACTAATCTGTGTCATGTGTAAAGTAGGTAGGAACAGCACAGGATACTACCGTCTTGACGACCTTGACGTAAACAATAACCAAGACTGACGACAAAACAGTTAATAATAAATAATTATATTTCGGATATCTGAAACACAACGCCATCCAGTCCCAAACCAAACTAAGAGCTTGTATTGTATTAGAGGTGTTCAAATCAGCTGTCTAAACTGATTTGAATACATTTAACTATGTTTACTCTTTCTTTTATAAATGTAAACATAATTTAATAGAGTATTAAAAAAAAAACTCGATATAATACATGAAAACACCCTAACTCCGAAACAATAAATGCAAATCATACAAATGTACAATTGATGCGACCCGGAAATCGAACCCGAGACCCGAAGCACAGTAGTCGCTGCTACCACTGCGAAACAACAGTCAAACGATAACGATTTTATAATTACTAAAACACTAACCATTTTAATCTCTACAAATACATATATATAATAGAAGTATCTGTATGTAACATCAAATGAATAGTTTTTTACCCGACTACGCCAAAGCCAAAAGAGTGTTATGATTTTGACAGGCCATGTACTACCATGTATGTTCATTTGTTACCTCATAACTCCTCGACTACTTATTCAAACTGGACATGTGAGGTATCGTTAGAAGCGTCTTGATTGTTATAGGCTACATAACGTGGCACTGAAACGAATGTGGCGCCCTCTAGTGGTTTTAAAGTCAAAAAATAATTTGAGTTAATTATGCCATGTTTGGTATCATTGGAAAGGGCGTTACTTGTACAATTCATATATCTCATCGAAATATATATTTGTTATTAGCATTTACTCGTGACTGTCAGTATTTATTCGATAAATAAATAAAATAAATAAATATTTTGGACATCTGACACACAACATCATCTAGTCCCAAGCTAAGCAGAGCTTGTGTTATGGGTACTAGACAATTGATATAAATACATAAACATACTTTTTTTGTAAATACATACATATTATACATAGAAAACACCCAGACTCCAAAACAAATATTTGCGAATCACACAAAGAATTGAATAGAATTGTTTTGTTGTGGATGTTGTTGCATGTATTTTCATCACACACACCATCATCACACCTTTGGAACTACTAGCTAGAGTTAACTCGGTTTGTTTTGATAATTACTAGGGCTCGGAATAGGTAGTTTAATTTTATGTACTTGCGATTTTGTGACAGTAATAGTATGGATATGCCTGTGAAATCCCGGGGAACTTACTATTTTCAGAGATTGTAAAAACTATATGCCCTTGCCTCCAGAGCCAGTTATAACTCGGTGGGGTACATGGCTAGAAGCTGCTTTTTACTATAAAAAATATTTTAATGAAATATCACATACTCTTTCTTTATTTCATGATGAAGAAGTACAATCTATAAAGAAAGCGAAAGAAGTATTGCAAAATCCTAACCTTCGACGTGATCTAACCTTTATTGAAGAACATTTTTGAATAATCAGTATTGCAAATTTTATGTTATGGTTTATCCATGTTATGCTTACGTTGACTTTATTTCTGCAAGTACATAAAATTAAACTACCTATTCCGACCCCTAATAATTACAATATACTTTGCAAAGAAATTTATATTATGACAGCACCAAAACATTTTAAATGAAAAAAACTAAAAAAATAAACCAAAATTACGACAAAAAAATGTATGAAACAAGATTCTCAGGACACAATTATCAGTGTTTATTCAAGTAGAAGGTTGTTTGTATTTCTGACAATGTTAATTTTGTCTTAGTGATTGAACTTATTATATTTTTCTTTTTTTTTTGACATTGGATAGCCATATTTCTGACATGTATTATTGATATTTTAATTTGTATCTTGTTGTTTGACATTTTTGTACCCACCCTGATTGACTATGTCCTTTCTCACTGCTCAGGCTGTAAGACGACTGTTTACAGTGTTTACCGCGCAAACCGCCATACTACTTGAAATAGACGCGGACGTATTCTGTTCCTAGAAATTACCATCTAAAATAACGTCACAATCACATCACTACGTGTGTGGTGTGGACGTTTCAAAAATAAGATTGTTTCTGAATAACAACCGGGACCAATGTCAAAGGAAATTCGTTTCATATGTACTAGTGATTGTAACGTAACCATACTGCGATCAAAAAAATGACACAGCGCCATCTATCGAGTGAAATGTGAAACAAAATACTGTGTATGTGTCTACCTTACATAAATCCGATATCACGTCGCTCGAAATAAAATGTATATATTGACTCAGACTGTCGTAATTGGTACATGATTTGTACCAATTACTTACTACTTTCTAAATAGGCGGCATGCCAGAGTGCATGAACCCGCCGCGCCGACCATGCCGCCGCGCGCCAGTATTGAGTGTTGAATCCTAACAAACAAATTCATATTTGCAGTATTAGAATGAATTACAATCATTTATTATATTTTGTAGTATTTGTATTTTATTTTAGACGGGGCTATGAAGAGACGGGGAGAATAATATACAGGATGTCCCAGAACTCAACGTCAAGCCGAAACGGGATGACAGGATTGATTGTAACCATCATGAGAAAAAAAAAAACTATCCCATGCAGTTTGAAAATTATGGGCTTTTAAAAAAAGGTTGTTTCGGTGATCACCTGTGTCTGATCAGCAAACAGCCAACGCCTGAGTGTCACAACTACGATGGTCGAACGTGGACACGGCGTTCCACATGCTGGCTGGCTCCAGAGCGTCCTATCTTTTAAAGTTGGCTCACTTTAAATATTTTCTATTTATGGAAAACAAAATTGCTTTTGCGTTGCAACATTACGCTAAGTTATGTCACATTAACGTAAGGATTCATAAAATGTAAATAGTTTTTATTAGTTTTCTTTTCTTATTTTTAGTTTAATATATTTAAATAAAATAGTTTAAATTAAACGAAAAGTTGTGTGGCACGCGGGGACTGCTGCGGCAAAGCCATTGCATAGCATTTTTTATCAACTTATGTGATTTAATTGTTTATTTATTTTTTATTTATATAGTATTTTTTTTTCTCTGATATTAATTCAAGTTTACAAAACAATATACACTGTCAATATTATTTCCAAACAATATAATCAGCCTTTTAACCGCAAGACAATGACAACTGAATAGAGAACATAATAAATAGTAATATGAGCATATCTATGAAATGAAAAACGAAATAAATAAATAAAACTTGAGAGGTGTCAAGGGTCACCTGGATGGAACGAAGTTACACGCACGGCTTGCTAAAATGTGTCGGTATACAGACGTAACCTCATACTCTACTAACATCAATAAAACTTGTCTAAACACGCTACAATTAAACTCTACTCTAGTACTCGTCACTTAATATTTTGCTTTGTTGGAACAACATTCATACCATATAGTATCAAAGTACTCGTCAAGACGAATCAAAAGAGCCCAAACTCGATGGGGTTTCTATGGCCACCTTCCAGCTCCATCATCAGACTCTGGTTACCATACAGTATCAAAGTACTTGTCAAGACAAATCAAATGAACCCAAACTCGATGGGATTCCTATGGCCACCTTCCAGCTCCATCATCAGACCCTGGTTACCATATAGTGTCAAATTACTCGTCAAGACGAAGCAAATGAGCCCAAACTCGATGGGGTTCCTATGGCCACCTTCCAGCTCCATTATCAGACCCTGGTTACCATATAGTGTCAAAGTACTCGGCAAGACGAATCAAACGACCCCAAACTCGATGGGTTTCCTATGAAGAATCTAGAATGACTGTGTTGTCAAAGCAACGGATAAGGGCCAGTGGCGGCAGTACGCATGCGCACGGAGCTGCGACATCCTTGTCGTGTGTTTTTGTCCTTGTCGCACTGCAGTGACAATCATATCTATATCCGTTTTTATGGTGTTAGGTTTTTTCGTTACAAAATTTCTTGATTCGGTCGCCGCGCTCAAAGCCCGCAATAAAAGTTGTGCAATAGCTTAAAAAAACTTTTGATTAATAAGTAGTTGAAAAATAAACTAAAAATGGTTTTCTTAAACTATTTTTAGAACTACTAACACTGTTTGGCTATGGCTCTCCCGTCCTCTCCTCCGTCTCCTCAATGTCATAACCGCTAGGTCATTGAGGGAACGCTCATTGCCAATGAGGCTTTGTATCAATTTCACTACTAAGTAAAAGTGCTTTTAACCGACTTCAAAAAAGGAGAAAGATCAATTTCAGTGTCTATTTTTTTGTGTTCCTAAACTCGTACCTTCTCACTGGGTGTACAGATTTCAATGATTCTTTATATATTCAACTGCTTGTATTTGTTATGTGGTCCCATTTTAATATGGGCAGTGCTCCCTAAAATCATTTGCATAAGGTATTCCTTAAGTTATCAGCTATCTGTAATTGAAATTCACGTCACAATCGATCCATCCGTTCTAGAGATTAGCCGTGCAGGCTTTAATGCATTCCAATCCAAGTAATGTATACAGACGGACAGACCTATACTTTCATATGAAATGAATGAATTTAGAATAAAATAAATCCATTAAATTGATTGATATTAACATTATTAACGCCTCAACAGATCCGTGATGACGTTTCAAAAATTTGTTTGTCGTAGTAGTAGACAAAACAGCCTTTAAATTTAAGCTTTTCATGTACGTATGTAGTAGTCGCTGTAACAAAACCATGGCGCGATTGAAAAATACAGCACAGCGACATCTATCGACTGCAATGTCATACAAGAGAGAATTCCCGCGTTTTTGCTTCGCTATTATTGTCACAAATTAATTTCGTAAAATATTAAGTTATAAATAGAAGGAATAGGAGATCGTTTTTTGCTTTGCTAGAAGACGGTCCCCATTTCATCTCATCCACATTTTTTTATCATTAAATTGATTACGACGACGACTTGAAGACTTTAGAATTGAAGACGTTAAATACTTAACATTCTCAGAAATAGATGATATTATTCAGCTGGTTGCCATCTCATCAAAAAAAAGAAAAAAAACTGTATGTTGTTTAAGGTCAGTGGAAAAGCGATCAAAAATATTTCGAATTCATTCATCATTAGGTTCTAGATAAAAAATATTGACGCCTTAAATTAAATGTTAATAATAAGTTTGAAATTCTTTTCTGATAATACAATATTAAGTTGGTCATCATATAACGTCCCCGTAGTGGGAAAATTAAATAACTCTGATTTTGTGGTTCTGAGATAAACGCGATTCAGTGTTTTGTGAGAATTGTTTTAAGTTGAGGTAAAATTCAACAATTTGTGTTATTTACATTAATAGACATTTAACTTATCATTGACCACAGTTATTGATTTATTTACTGAGTTATTTATATTTTCCTTTAAAAAAAATAGTGTAAGTCTGAAGGTATTTATTATTTCTTGGCTAGGCTTGTTAAATTCTTTTGAAAATAAAACCACAGCTGTAAATCATATTAACAGGTACTTTGCTAATATAGGTAACGAATTAGCCAAAAAAATAAAACCAACGCATAAACCCAAGTCGAGCTTTTTTACGAATCCCTCTCCACTGAAATCTATGGGCCTACCTGAAGTTGATGAAATAGAGATAAACAGAATCATTAATAGCCTCTGTACAGAGACAGCCATGGGATGGGATGGCATTCAGACTAATGTCTTAAAGTCTGCTAAGCTGTATTTGGTGCCAGTGATAACCCATATTTGCAATCTAGCAATAAAATCTGGTACTTTCCCCCGGGCTCTAAAAAAATCTATAGTGATACCAATTTTTAAAAGGGGTGACAAAAGTGAATTGGGTAATTATAGGCCCATATCAATACTTCCAGCTCTATCGAAGGTCTTGGAGAGAGTTCTCAATAATTATCTTGTAGGCTTTCTGGAGACTAATAATATCATATCAAAAAATCAATTTGGATTCAGAAAGGGTTTGTCTACTGAACATGCGGTTGCATCACTCACGAAGTTAGCGGTTCGAAAAATCGACGAGAAACAAAAATGCTTGGGTATATTTCTTGATCTTTCCAAGGCCTTCGATACAGTATCCATCCCAGCGTTAGTGAGTAAGCTCGAATTGATGGGTGTCAGAGGAGATGTCCTAAAAATTTACACCGATTATTTAAAAGACCGCACTCAATGTGTTCGCATTGGATCATATACCAGTGACGAACTTTCGGTACACTGCGGGGTACCACAGGGGAGTATCCTGGGCCCCACTCTTTTTACGATTTACCTAAATGAGCTGTGTAATATTTCATTGCCTAACGCATCTATTTTCTCATACGCTGATGATACTGCCATTTTGGTGTACGGTAAGACCTGGTCTGAAACTAGAACCACCTCTGAACGAGTTATTCGTATTACAACCAGTTGGCTTGCACATAATCTTCTCACTCTAAATGTGGAGAAAACCTGCTACATAACCTTCGCAATCAATTTATCTAGCCAACCTGTGGAAGATTCTTTTACAATAACAGCTCACACGTGTCCTAGCAATAGTCTCACATGCACATGCCCCTGCTTAACTAGATCGACTTCTACAAAATATTTGGGTATAACACTAGATCACTGCTTGAACTGGTACGAACATATTCAAACATTGACTGCGAGGGTTAGAAAATTGATATATGTCTTTAAAAAACTCCGTAACTCTGCAGACCTCCCCATTCTCAAAACTGTTTATAAATCCCTTTGCGAATCTATCATAACATACTGCATTCCAGTTTGGGGAGGATCTCCTAAGACTAGATTCATAGACCTAGAGCGTGCTCAGAGAGCGGTTCTTAAAGTTATGTTGCGGAAACCCTACAGATACCCTACCGATCAACTATATAAGGACGCAGAATGTCTCACTGTTAGACAACTTTATTTATTACGAATTTATCTCCGTAAACATAAAACCGTGCAAGCCCCGAATGTGGTTTCCACGAACATTGGAAGAAGACCCAAAGCCCCGTGTACTGTCATTAAATTTAGAACAGCTTTTGGTAGGAGAAACCTCGAGTATCAAAGTACAAATTTGTATAACAAAATTCATAAGATAATGAACCTCCAATCCCAGACAAAGTATGAAGTCAAAATTAAAATAGAAAAATGGTTACGATCACTAGATTATCATGACACAGAAAAATTTTTATAACTAGCTAAGACATACTTAGACATACACACACACATACATACATACATGCACACACTCACACTCACACACACACACACATATACACAAACCCATCCATATTTTAGTCTCAATCATATCCATGTTTGTTTCATTTAAATTGTTCTATAGTTAATATTTGTAACATTGCACTAAGCGGAACCACTGGTTTTCAAAATACAGGAAATCCTAGTTTGAGAACCAGGGGTCAATATTTAATTGTCTGCCATATATTTCAAAGCTTCACTATTGTAAATGAAATAACTGTGTGAATTATCATTCTATGGTTAAGTTTTTGCAATAAACTATTATTATTATTATTATTATTATTTCACCTGTCCGACAAAAATGGCTATATTTTTGGTACGGAATACGATACGAAAATGCCTGTAAGGCTCAAATATGCGGCATGTTTTAGGTGTTTTGAAAATAAGGAAAAGTCAATTTCGCCAAAGCCGGACTTATTTAATTTTCCCACTACGGGGACGATAATTTGTTCAAGAATGTCTATAGCTTTATTTTTTGATGTTAATTTAGATTTGTAGCAACGATAAGGTGATACAAAGAAACATCAAACAAAACCCGTACTTTTAATGGTACCTATGTAAAAAGGCCAGTTGGCGAGTTTTCTTCATGTTCAAAGGTTTTTAAGCATGTATGATTGTTGACATGCACTTTGGCATTATTGTTATTGCTATACGACTTTCTCTATGTAATACAAATGGATGTTATGTCACGATAAAGCTTGTGTCCAAAAATAATGAAAGCTTTTAGAAAATAGTATTACAAACAATTCGACTGGTGAGATTTGTTTCGCACTCAGATTCAGTACGCTGAAGTGATGAGCCGGTCATGTCTCCAGGCAGACTGAAGGTCGCTTGTGCCAATGATTATAAAGAAGCCTACATAGAAGTGCAGACCTTAAGGATTTTGTGTGCCAGTTTTAAGTGGGGTCTGTCCCCAGTTTAGTAAGCAGTTGGCGGCGCTGGCGTCGTTTTCTATTTGCTTTGCAATGCGTAAGAGAGAGACAGCTGTCGTACTGTGACTGCCACGCCGCCAAGCGGCAATTGTGGTTGCAGAAAGTTTGTCTTCAGAGCGCCCATAGGAACTGTGCTTCTATGTTGGACTGCACTGTTGGCCTAGTGGTTTAAGCGGTCGCCACGCCGCTTCCTACTGCGCCAAGTGTCGTGGGTTCGTGGGATAACACTGTGTGATTCACAAATTGTTATTACAAGTCTGGGTGTTCTTTATTAAGACACGTTAACTTTCCGCAATCAAGTGACGACTTTATTGAGCTAATGGCGGCAGTAAACATAGTTACAATATAAATACAGTAGATGGCGTTAGTGGTATAATTTGTTACTACAATCTAACACCCCCACTTAACAAAATATCTATAAATTCTTAAATTATCTTAGTACATAACAATTTACTGAGGAACAAGGCCTATCATATTTAAGAATTTATGATGCCTATTTGACAATAAACCCTTTGTCAACAAATCTGCAGGCATCTCCTGAGTTGATATATACATGACTCTAACTAAATTATTCTGTATAGCATCTCTGACATAATGATAACGAACATCAATATGTTTCGTTCTATTGAGTGACTGGTGACTAGTTGCCAATTTTAGTGCACTCTGGTTATCACAATAAAGCACCACACAATGCAATTTACCTGTGATCTCACTAAACAAGTTTCCTAAATATGTAGCTTCTCTTGTTGCTTCAGATAGTGCTACATATTCAGCCTCTGTACTGGACAGAGAAACAGACTTCTGTTTTCTGCTCTGCCATGATATTACCGAACCACACATGGTAAAGCAGAAGCCAGTATAAGACTTCCTATCCAGTGTGTCACTGGCCCAATCAGCATCAACAAAACCCTCCAATTCTACATTATTCTTACTAAACTTTAAACAATAATGTTTGGTTTTCTGTAGATACTTCAATATTCTTTTAGCGTGATTGTAATGAGTTTCATCATAACAGTTATTAAACTGACTAAGATAGCTAAGAGAATATGACAAATCAGGTCTAGTCAAAACAGCTAAATACATCAAACTCCCAATTAATTTTTGGTATGGAACATTTGCAGTACAATTTTCTGCCTTTTTTAAATTTAATTTACATTCAATAGGACTATCTATAGTTCTACAATTTGACATATTAAACTTTAATAACAATTGTTCTATATATTCCTGTTGATCTACTGTTATAGTCTGACATTCTTTATTAACATTAATGCACATACCTAAATAACGTTTAACAGGACCTAAATCTTTTAATTTAAACTGAGAACTAAGAACAGTTTTTAGTTTTTGAGTTTCCACATTAGAATTTGAGAAAATCAAAAAATCATCCACATATATAGTAACAATAATCTTAACATTCTTAAAGAGTTTTATAAACAAGCACGGTTCAAACTTACTTATTTTAAAACCATAATTAAGAAGACAGTCTTTCACTTTTTCATACCAAACTAAAGAAGACTGCTTTAGTCCATAAATAGCTCTTTTAAGTTTTAAAACCTTTCCAGTGCCTTTATTTACAAAACCTTCAGGAATTTTCATGTAAATATCTTCTTTTAAACATCCATTTAAAAATGCTGTTGTTACATCTAAATGTGTAATGTCCATGTCCCACTGTACACTAAGTGCAAACAACATTCTCAGTGTAGAATGTTTTACCACTGGAGAAAAAGTGTCCACATAATCAATGCCACGTCTCTGTGTAAAACCTTTGGCCACGAGTCTGGCACGATACCGCACTTTATTATTCACATCTAGTTTTTTATTTAAGACCCACTTACACTGCACAATTGACCCATCACTTGGTACATCAACGATTTCCCACGCTTTATTGTCCTCAAACGATTGAAGTTCCTCTCGCATGGCCTGTCTCCACAGATCAGCTTCAGGGCCATTCAGCGCTTCTGAGAATTCTAACTGTTCAAAGTCTGGAGTAGAACTGCAAAAACAAATGTTAGAATAACCAAAACGTTCTGGGGGTTTTCGTATTCTCTTACCCTGTTCAGCTACTGGTTGTAGCTCGCCTTGTGATATATCAGTGTCTGTATAAGAGGTTATTAAAGTGTCATCATCGTCTACATGAGATGCATCAGTATATGAAGATGTATTTGAATCTGATTCATGAAGAGATTCATTCACTGAAGACTCCCCCACTGAATCTCTGCTATCTTCATTCAATACTGAATTATTTATTCCAACTTCGCTCTCATTCTGTATCCAATCTACTATTTCTTTACAATCATTTTCTTGTTCATCCTTTCTAGATTTTGTATTATCTTCCAGCACTATGACATCCCTTTTCACAGTAACAATATTCTTTTTAAGGTCATATACACGATATCCCTTCACTGTTTCAGAAAAACCTACTAGGATGTGCATCTGTGCCTTTTTATCCCATTTCAATCTTTTATCCTTTGGTATGTGAACCATCACAGAACTACCAAAAACTCGTATGTGGCTTAAGTCCGGTTTCTTATTATGCCACACTTCATAAGGTGTCTTATTTTCCAAACTTGAAGTTACTGAGCGATTCTTCAAATATACTGCTGTATTTGCTGCTTCAGCCCAGAACTTTTTCTCTAGCTTGGCATCAAAGAGTAAGCATCGTGCTTTTTCTATTACTGTTTTGTTAGCCCGTTCACAAACACCATTTTGCTCGGGTGTGTATGCATTTGTTTTCTGGTGAATAATTCCTTCTTTAAGTAAGTAATTCTCCATTTCACCATTACAAAACTCACCACCATTGTCGGTGCGCAATGTTTTAATCTTTTTATTCTGCTGGTTTTCAACCATCGCTTTAAAATTCTTAAATATGTTGAAAATTTCACTTTTATACTTGTGAAAGTATATAAAAGTCATACGACTATAATCGTCAATGAATAACACAAAATACTGAGCGCCGGCAATGGACTTTGTTTCCATGGGACCACAGACATCAGCATGAATTATCTGCAATGTTTCAGTACTCCTTTGTCCGACATGTGGAAATGGTAACCTCATCTGTTTTCCCTCGCAACAGGTTACACAGTTAGCCTTTGTTATATCCTCGGTTTCCGGATAAAACAATCCATTCACTATGCCATTTCTCATTTTGTTTAGATCATTGCTGTTAATATGCGCCAACCGTCTGTGCCAAAGTTCTGCATTTGCTAAAGCAGGTGCTGTCAGCATACAATCTGCTATTTTTATATTAAGCTTGTACACTCCATTTAACAACGTTGCCGTAGCTACTAATGCATTTTTCTTGTTGCGAATATAACACTGATTTGCTTTAAAAACAACATTGTTACCGTTTTTGATTAACTCGCTCACTGATAACAAGTTCGTAGTTAACTTTGGTACACATAACACATTTTTGACAGTTATGTCGTAATTACAATCAGTTGAAATTCGTACGTCTCCGGAACACAAAACTGGCACTTTCATATTGTTAGCTACGGTAATCTCTGATAAACATGGTGTAAAATTTGCATTATTTACCCAACTCCTGTTTGCCGTCATGTGTGCACTTGCGCCACTATCTACGTACCATTCGTTTGTACTATATTCACCATTTAAAAATACCACGTTAAACGCATTCGATTGTTTTGTTTTCAGCAATAATGGACATTTATTTCTGTAATGACCGACTTGCTTGCATTTATAACAAGTCACGGTCTTGTCATCTGTCACTTTTAAGTTTGACGACGATTTACCGCCATTTTTGAATTGCAGTTTACAACTTTTTTTCGCAGCGAATGCAGCGCCACTGGCATCCATTTCATTTCTAGAAATTTCCATATCAATCAATTTTGCTTTTATCGCATCAGTGGTAATTTTGATCCCCGAATGCTCTATAGCCATTATCATCGGCGAAAATCTTTCTGGTAGTCCAGCTAGCAATAATGAACCGACCCATTCTTCGGTAATAGTAAATCCTGTGCCTTTTAATCTATGCGCCGTTTCGACCACGTGCGTGACGTATGAAGTCATCGAATCACAATTTTCAAGTCTCAACGAGATTAAATGTCGTAGTAAAGTTATTTTTCTTGCAAATCCAGAGTCATCAAACATGGATTTTAACTTTAACCACAACTCCAAAGATGTTTTCGTATCTTTGATGTGCACATACAATCCGGGGTCAATAGTTAAAACTATCTTCGCCTTGGCTTTTGCGTCATCTGAAGGCTTCAGCACAAAATCAGCCTCTGGCTCCGATTTAACATAGGTCACTAAGTTGTCTAGCACTAACAAATTTTCAACAGCATAACTCCACTCGTCGAAGTTTTCACGACCTCTAAGCTTCGGAATGCTTTGAATATAATTCACTGACATGATTACAAGTAACGTTCACTTTTTCGACTGTTTTATACAAAGAAAAACTATAAAACCGAAAATAAACTGGATACTGGGCCCATAACCTATTAAGACACGTTAACTTTCCGCAATCAAGTGAAGACTTTATTGAGCTAATGGCGGCAGTAAACATAGTTACAATATAAATACAGTAGATGGCGTTAGTGGTATAATTTGTTACTACAATCTAACATTCTTTGTGTCCGTTTCATGTATATTTGTAAAGTCCGTTGCGACACAGGAATTTATATTCCTAATGCGGGAGTTGTCTTATTTTTTTTTTTAAAAAGTAACTGAATTAATTGCTTGAGCCGACAAGTGTTTGTGTGGAAATCAATTACTTATTATTGCTATTATTTTATTATTATTTATTAGGTGCATTTATTATTATTAATTTTAAGGTGACCACCAGTATTGGATTTTATTCATGCTTTCCGAAAGCGTATTCCGAAACCTGACTTCGAAAGTCACAAAACACAAAAAGGAATACAACCGAAATGAAATCTTCCTAGAAATTGTTTAAAACATTGAAACAAGGTTCTAAAAGAGCAATGTAGCGATAATATCAAATTGTTCATCTTCAATGGGTGCTTTATGTTTCACCGGCCAAGTTGTGACTTCCAAAGTTTGTTGTTCATTAATTAATTCTGCTCTGACGCACATAGACCGTCTTCGTAACAATGTCAAAATAATGGACATTCACAATTCTCTTTCAAATAAGATGACTGTTTATATTATTAGCGTTCAAGTACTTAAAACAATCGTAATAATTACGATTCAGAAATTTAACAAAGTAAGGTAAACTTGAACAAATTTAATATCATGAAAATAAATACATACATTGACGGTCTCGTTGGCCTGGTGGTTAGCGTATGCGGCTGCTGATCAAGAGTTCTCGGGTTCGTATCCACAGGTATGAAATATGAACTTATATTACAAGCCTAGACTATAATCACATTTACTACAAAAATATAATAAAAAAAAAAATATATTTTAGAAATCGGTTCATAAACGAGGAAATTATCGCTTAACACACTTAAAAAAAAAAGAGTACTTCCTCCTTTTTTGAAGCCGGTTAAGAAGTACATATTTCAATGACAACGTACAACAATTGAAATGTATACACATCATTTTCAAACTATATGACGAAAAATCGGGAGTGAGCACCATCGGTTTAATTTTTTATTTAAATAATTTATCATTTAAAAGATAAATGATAAAAAAAAACTTTTTTTTTTAAATTACCTTTTCACATAGCTTGTGTTTCATGGACTTAATTTTTTTTTTAAAAGACAACTCCCGATTTAGGAATATAAATCCAGTGTCGCGGGGGACTTTACAAATATACATGAAACGGACACAAAGAACACCCAGACTCAAAACAGAAATTTGTGAATAACACAAAGTGTTGTCCTACGTGAGATTTGAACCCGCGACATTAGGCAGAATAGAAAGCGGGGCGTGGCGACCTCTTATACCACTAGGCCAACCGTGCAGTCAAAACCAATAGTTAAATATATATTTTTTATTTTATCATGAAACGCACTTTATCGCACACCTCAACATCTAAAGAACTTGCTTACTTTTTGTAATGTAGTGGTTGGCAACACGAATTATTTTGAAGTTCCACAGATTACCCGGAACTAACAAACAGGCAGACGGACATATTTTTTTGATATAAGTACCATAATTATGCTAGTTATTCCTTATTCCTTAGACCGAAATATATATACATATATATTTATATTTATCTTACACACAACATCAATCATCAATCATCAACAGCCTTTAACAGTCCACTGCTGGACATAGGCCTCTCCTTCGTAAGGAGGTTTTGGCCTACTATACCACGCTGGCCAGACGGGTTGGTATAGGGTTGGTTTCAAGTTTTCCTTCTCTTTGCATTGATGTTGTCTTGCGAAGCTTATCTATCACTTAGTCGCCTTTTACGACACCCGCGGGATGAATAGGGGTGGTGACAATCCATATTCTTAATCCGTTACACACAACGCTGGTCCCAAACTAAGCAGTTTGTATTATAATTACTACAAATTTCTGACGGATTTCAAAACCACGCCGTCGGGTTAGGCTACAGGGCCACGCGGCTCACCTTAATATGCGATTTGTTCGATAGCTACAATACTTGGCTTGTGAGAAACGTTTTCGTTGAACTTAACACTCGGCTCACCGATGATCCCCGTGGCTTGAACGGTTCAGCAAGGGAAGGCTCACCGGTGAGTCCCGTGGCCTATACGGAAATACTCAATTTTTCGCGTGGCGTTTAACGTGTTAAGGGCACTAGACAACTGATGTAAACCGACCGAAACAAAGGGTCTACCAATAAGAACGTCCTGGTTTAAAAATTGAATAAAACTTACAATTTTTTTATGAAAAATGCATCGGATTGATTTATTTGATAGATAATTTTATGACATTTATGTTTTAAATAATATATCGGCCAAATGACCGCCGGTGCTCTTTTTGCAGATGGTCGCCCGCTCACGCCAATTTTCGATGACGCTGTGCACCATTTTGGCCGGTATGTCGGCTATGGCTCGTCGAATGTTGGTTTTTAGATCACGAATTGTAGCTGGATTATTACTGTACACTTGACGTAACCCCAAAGAAAATAGTCTAAAGGTGTTAAATCAAACGATCTTGGTGGCCAACTGATCGGTCCATTTCTCAAAATTAACGACTCACCAAACTTTCCAAGCAATAATTCCATGTTCACTCAAGTAATGTGAGAAGGTGCACCGTCTTGTTGAAAATAAAGGTCGTCTGCATCAATATCATCTAATTCCGGAAAGAAATATTCGGTTAACATCAAGTTATAGCGCTCGCCATTCACAGTAACAGGGTTTCCTTCGTCACTTTCAAAGAAGTACGGACCAATGATTCCACCGTACTATAAACCTCACCAAACTATTATTTTTTGCGGATGCAATGGTAATTAATGAACCAAACGTGGATTTGACTCACTCCAATAGCGACAATTTTGTTTATTAACAAATTCATTGAGCCAGAAATCCTTTCTCCTCCGACTACCGTACAGTAAACAACGTATTTACTCCACATATTTTTTTCAAACAAAAGTGCAATAAGTAGTTCTTTTGAGAAATCTTACGGTAAATAGTGTGAAGAAGGTTTTCCATAGTGACTGATACTAAAGTAGTGCAAATATCAAACTAATCCCTACTAATTATCCCTACTTCCCTACTTAATATTATAAATGCGAAAGTAACTCTGTCTGTCTGTTACGCTTTCACGCCTAAACCACAAAACCGATTTTGATGAAATTTGGCATGAAGATAGAACTGAACGGAACTTGGGAAAGGACATAGGCTGCTTTTTACAGCGATAATCGAGATACAAAGGACAAAGCTGGGTGATTTTAAAAATACATAAATCGTAGATGTCAAAATGTATCACTGTTTATTTCCTGTCAAAACTTCACAGGTTGCTAGGCATAACACACTTGCATGGCAACCATTAAGATAGTTTGAAAACAAATAAAATTTTAATAGGATGAAACCTATTGGACAAGGAGGAGAATATTATAAAAATGAAAGGAAAAATAATTTACGGGCGATCTGAAGTCCGGAAGGGGTAGGGGGGAGGTTTTTGGGTCCATTAAGCGGGGCGTGAAAAAGCATCTCACTAAGCCGCATTATTGTCTGCATTCGCAGCAAGTGTGGTAGCCCCAACTCTTGGATTCTGCTCATGCTTTCCATCAGGCAGGGCAGAGTCACTTTGGATGGCTAAATATATAAAACAAAGGGTAAAAAACAGTTTATCTCGATTTCCGGCAAAACTGCAAGTCCTATGGAAAAAAGTTAAATGGCAAAGTTGTAGGTATTAAGGTAATTAAAAGATCTACAACTTTTTAGGGTTCCGAAGTTTATGACTTCGAACCCTTAAAGGTTCGTAATGTCCGTCTGTCCGTCCGTCCGTCCGTCCTCGACTTACCGTCCAAACAGTAAGTGCTAGAAAGATGAAACTTTGCATGAATATGTATTGTAATTACGTCGACCAAGTGCTGCAATAAAATTATGAAAAATATTTTTATTTAGGGTACCTCCCCTACACGTAAAGTGAGGATGTTTTTTTTCTCGCGGCTACCCTATCATGTGGGGTATCATTATATAGGTCTTTTAAAAACATTACAGGGTTGTTAAGACGATTTTTTGATTTAGGTATCCTTTTGCGAGAAATTCCACTTTAAAGGCCACTTTTTTGTAAAAAAACAGGGCGTCCCCCCCCCCTCTAAAAGCTCAACGGCCGGCTCATAAAATCTGGAAAATTCCTGATAGTGGTCCATATAATGAACTTTAAATGAAAACCATAACGAATTAGATGACTTTGTTAGTTCAGGAGTTATAGAGGCTTAACAATGTGCTTACTTGGAAAACGTCATACAAATTTACATTAATACGTAAACATAACAATCATCCATTGGATACAATTTCTAATCCACGTACCATTATGGGTGACTGAGGAACCCTTTCGTTTGCGTGGCCTTTTTTACTTTATTTACACTTTTTTTCACATAACCTCAAATTATATGTGAAAAATTGTAAAAACCAAGTTTTTTGGTTTTTTATTTTTATCTTTTACAAATAAAATTATTTTTAATCGAAGTTGAGTGAAAACTTACCTTTTTATGTCCCGAATACACTGTAATTTATTTGATTCGAAAATTCACCCGTCAAAATATCTACTTTTTTCAAAAAATTGGGGTGTTTTCTGTTTGATGAAATCTCTACTTTCCGATTGTGTAATCTCTACTAATATTATAAATGCTAAAGTTACTCTGTCTGTATGTCTGTCTGTCTGTTACGCTTTCACGCCTAAACCACTGAACCGATTTTGATGAAATTTGGTATGAAGATAGAACTGAACTTGAGAAAGGACATAGGATTTTTAAAGCGAAAATAAAGGTAGAAGGGTTTGAAATAGGGGACGAAAGTTTGTGTCGAAATTTCTTATTATCAAACATAAAATCATGTAAGATTGTTTAATCTACCCTTACTGCGTCGCGCGATATAAACGAATTCCACGCGGGCGAAGCCGCGGGCGGGAAGCTAGTAATCAATAACTTTTTATCATCGTTTTATTATACCGTCAACAAGTGACACTAGCAGTGTTTTATGATTACGCGTAAGCGACGCGCTTTGCACGGCGGTTACGACGTTCTTATCACTGCCTCACCGTTCAGTGCATCGTATCGTTGTGTGGGAGCTTCGTCGCTGCAAGTATAGAAGACAAATTTCTAACTATTATATAATGCCACATAAGCGCACACCACCGAAAACTCCGGATTGTATGAAACCTGACACCCTTGTTCCTTGCGTGTCTGGTGTTGTACAGTCCGGATCAGCCCCTAATCTTCAGTGTCTAGGTACTAAAACCATCAGTACCCGTAAACGTAAACGTAAACAAGAGGATGACATTGCTACATTTATGCAGGAGATGCGTGGAATGGTTGCGGCTTCTACAAGTCAAGTGTTCAAAACTCAATGGCTGAAATAATTGCTCAGAACACTGAGATCAAAAACACCATGTCCTTTCTTTCTAAACAATACGATGATATCAAACTTTAAATGGAACAATTGGAATCAGAACGTAAATCTGACCGTATACACATAGTCCAACTTGAGGATAGGGTTGAAAGTCTAGACACCTGCTTTACACCTGACTAAATTGGAAATAAGAAATATTCCTAAGGCTGAAGGGGAGACTAAGGAACACCTTTACAATATAGTATCGCAAACAGCCCTAGTTCTAGACACTCCGTTACCAAAGCAGAAAATCAAGGACATATTTCGGATCAATAGGAGGGATGGTGCGTCCTCCGTCATGGTGGACTTCGTAAGTGGTGACTACCAAAGAAAATTTACTTATGAAAAGTCGTCAATTCAACCGGAAAAACAGCCAAAACAAGCTAAACACAACTCACATTAAACTTGGAGGTCCACCCAAACCCATTTACCACTCCGAAAGCCTGACAGCAAGGACACAACGATTATTCCATCTAGTCCGTAATTACGCCGGAGATAATCAGTTTCAATACTATTGGACCTCGTATTGAAAAGTGTATCTTCGTAAAACTAAGGGAAAACGCCATTTTCACATAAAAAATGAAGTTGACCTCAAACAAAATTTTGAAATGTGACTAGATGCACGTCATACTTATTTAGCTCCGTTTTTATTGTTTCTATTTTATTTTCTAACTTTTTATTGTTTTTATTTAATCCATAGTTCTATTTTAGCAAATAAGTTTTTCTCACTATTTAATGATGAATACAAAATTACTCTCTTGCACAAATTCTCAATCGCTTTTACTCTAAACATACAAAGTGTGCTCACTCATACATACAATTACACTTACATACTACAAACATTAACCTACATTTCAGTTTATAATGTAACTCAAACAAAAAACAATATTAAGATTTTTGGATTTTTACCTCGCCTCCACTGTGTACAGAGGGATTTATTGTACCGTAACTCTCATCGCGACAAACACTATGTAGCTCTTAAATACCTTATAGTAAAAAGATGGACAGTATAAATAAAATATCAGAAGACTTGGAATCCATGTCGTCATCTTTAACTTGTGTCGTCATCTTTAATTTGTAGTCCACAACAATGTTCCATACACGTAAGGAGCCATAACACGAGCCTAAATATTCTACATATGAACATACGCAGTGTAAATTGCCATTTTAATGAACTGGAAATTCTTCTAAACGTTATAGAAGTCTCTTGTGATGTAATTGTGCTAACGGAATGCTGGCTTAGCAAGACATTTGATGTACCCACTATTAATGGCTATATCTCATTTACCTTACCTATTTCTGTCTCTTGAGATAGATTTAGTGGAGTGTGGTTTAGATTATTACTAACTATTGCTTTATAAATTTCACTATTATTAGCTTTTTCGAAGAAAAATGATTTTAATTTTGATATTTGCGTGGTCCATAAGGTAAATATGTCGATAAGCCCCCTCCCTCCATCCTGTCTTTTGACTGTTACTTTTTCTATGGCCGATTTTGGATGTACACAATTGTGTTTAGTAAGGATAGTTCTAGTGGATATTTGTAAGTTATTTATATCTGTTTTTGTCCAATTTATAATACCAAAAGAGTAAGTTAATATGGGTATAGCGTAAGTGTTTATTGCTTTTATTAAGTTTTTACCAGCTAAATTACTTTTACTTAAAACATGTACCCTATGCTTATACTCATCTTTTAAAGCTATTTTTAATTTACTATGATCTATTCCCTTTGATTGATGATACCCAAAATATTTATGTAGCTCATTCGGTTCCATAGCTGGAATTGTTTCATCACGAGACACTACGTAATCGCCTGGCTGGATCTTTCCTTTAATTATGTGAATAGTTTTGCATTTATGTAACCCAAATTGCATGCTAATATCTGTACTTTTGCTGTAGCGTCTTTGAGTGCTTTCATTTCTTTTGCTGTATTTGAATAAAGTTATATGTCATATTTCAACGCCGAAAATGTCACAGAACGGTTAGAGAACCCTAGACAAACAACTTTATTAGCGTTCTTTCGTCTTTGCCAAACTGATGATTTTGCAAACTCTCTTTTGTATGAGGAAGTTCCATTGTATTATACCTACGATAAGCAACGAGGTGTCTTTAATCGAAGGCGCCGTGGCAGGCCTGTAGATGGCGAGTCAGGTATTTTCAAAGAACATGTTCTTGGTAGAGTGTACACCGTTCATCCTAACAACGCTGAGTGTTTCTATTTGCGATTATTATTACATACCGTGCGAGGACCAACCTCATTAATAGATTTGAGAAAAGTAGACGATGTTGTTTATCCCACTTATAATGCAGCTTGCCAAGCGCGTCATTTGCTTGAAAATTATCAGCATTGGGATGACGCTTTAGCAGAATCCTGTGTTAGTGATAATCCACGACGGTTACGCTATTTATTTGTAACATTACTCACATTTTGTAATTGGTCAGATGCTGTACAATTATGGGAAAAATAATGGATGAAGGCACAACTAATGATAATTTCTGTGATCTTGCCATAAATCAGTGCTTATTAGCTCTTCAGGATGACATAACAGCAGTAGGCGGTAAATCACTCTGTGAATATGGTTTGCCAACACCAACCTCAGTCGGAGAACTCGGAGAGGTAACTAATAGGGAACATTCTGCAGAGATTCGTTACAACTTAATGGAACTGCTGACAACATTAGAAAACTGTGTCCCAATGATGACTGCAGAACAACGTTCAGTTTATGATCGCGTGTGCAAAAGTGTTCAAAATAATTTGGGAACCTAACCTGCCCAAAAGTATGAAGAATAATTGTGCCAAATTTCGTTAAAATCCGTCGAGTAGTTCTTGTTTCTATAACGAACATACAGACAGACAGACAAAAATTTTACTGATTGCATTTTTGGCATCAGTAGCAATCCCTAATCACCCCATAAGACCCCTTATTAGTGATTTTTTAAATATATAACATGTAATGTACAGAATTGGCCTCTCTACAGATTTATTATAAGTATAGAAGATTGCAGTTCTCGACTGTCGACACGGCACAATGTGTGTGCGATGTCGCTTCAAAAATTCGGTTCGTTTCTTCAGGAACGAACCGGGACAAACGAGCAGACGATAAAATATGGGAACTGGTTTGATAAATAGTGGCGAATGTAACAAAACCATACCGCGATCCAAATAAATGGCACAGTGACATCTATCGAGTAAAAGGTTAAAATAAAGGTACATCATCTAAATTATTATTTTACTGTTTTGACGGCGTGCGTTACCCCAGCAAAAAAGCAAAAAAAATTGGGCCTTAGAGAGATGAGAGTATAACAGAAAATTAGTGTGTTCTGAGGTGTAATTTGTTAGAAATAGCAAAATTTGTGCATGTAGTAGTTTAAAAGTTATTCGACAAAAACACTTTTTGCTGGAGTAACGTTTCAAACGTTACCCCAGCAAAAATTTTTTTTTTTAAACGTTTCAGACCCAAACGAAATACATGAATACATAGCTTTTGTTCCGTATTAAATGTTAGCAAACAGCAAAATTTGTGTGAGCTGTGGTTCTTAAGTTATCGACAATTTTTCTGGGGCAATATTTCGGTCTTGTCTAGAACTTGAAAATGGCTGAACGCAGAAGTTCGAAAAAAATACTATCGATAGACCTCTTTTTGCTTAAATTTGTTTAATAATTTGTTTTCAAATTGTTTGAGGAACACCGATGTAATAAAATGGTTTTAAAAATCAGAAAAAACTGTTTTGCTAGGAAACCAGTATACGTACAATCAAATAAAAAGCTGTAACATATAGCCATGGTTTACATTTTTAATGACTGTAAATTTGGAATTAGTAACTTTAAGCAATAAGAAGATATAAGTAAATATTATTAATTTTAAATGGTATATTTAAGTCATCGAATACGCAGTTCCTATAAAAGAAGGAAACGTGGCAAACTCTAACAAATTTAAGTATATCATCAACAAACAAGCTTGTAAATTTCAGCTATCAATCACGAATATTATAAAAGTTATATGTAAAACAAGGATGTAACAACATTCTCCTATAACCCGAGCAAAATTAAAAGGTTACGTAAAAGCGACCGCGCCATACATTTAAATATCTTCGTAAATTAACGGCTTAGTATCTGGTATTTTGTACAGTCAACAGAATATTTTTATCAGATTGTAATTTAAATATTTAAACTAATTTTAAAACCTTAAATTAATTAAAACCTTAATTTTTTTGTTTCATACAATTTAATGCTTCATTGGAATTCAAATTAATGCAAACCAAAATATCATAACTCAGTTGGGAATAGTGTTTTATAAAACAATATAAAAAATTCATATAGTATGCTATATTTTTTCCTTTTTTTGTTCTTGTTATGAGAAAAATAATAAGTTACATTCACCGCGACACCATGGAAGCAACAGGAAGGCAACAAATGTAATTTTAAAAAAAGCGGCCAAGTGCGAGTCGGACTCGCCCATGAAGGGTTCCGTATCAGCAAGTAACATCATATAAAAGTTCTTGTAGTTCGTTGTAACTTTCATCGATGTTTTTATACTAGTGTATTGATTGGATGAAAGGTATATTGCGTGTTACGATTTATGACGTATAAAAAAAAACTACTCACTAGATCTCGTTCAAACGAATTTTCGTTGGTAGTTTACATGGTAATGTACAACATATATTTTTTTTAGTTTTATCACTCTCTTACTTTAGAAGTAAGAGGGGGGGACACACACATTTTTCCACTTTGGAAGTGTCTCTCGCGCAAACTATTCAGTTTAGAAAAAAATGATATTAGAAACCTCAACATCATTTTTGAAGACCTATCCATAGATACCCCACACGTATAGGTTTGATAAAAAAAAAAAAATTTGAGTTTCAGTTCCAAGTATGGGGACCCCCAAAATGTATTGTTTTTTTTCTATTTTAATATAAAAATCTTAATGCGGTTCACAGAATACATCGACTGACCAAATTTCAACAGTATAGCTCTTATAGTTTCGGAAATAATTGGCTGTGACATACGGACGGACAGACAGACAGACAGACAGACAGACAGACAGACTTGACGAATCTATAAGGGTTCCGTTTTTTGCCATTTGGCTACGGAACCCTAAAAAGAATAATGCGTCTAAAATACTGAACACATTTTACAAGGAAAGGACAAGAAAAAATTTACAAGAAAATGTTACTAAACATTGTAAATATTTATTTAATTCATTGTAAAAATAAACAAAAAAATATCTAAGTTAGTATCTAAACATGTTGAAATTACTCAACTATCTGTGATTTTTCTAACATTTATGTACTTATGTGAGCGTATATGACTGATTTTAAATAAAAAAAATAATCATACTCAATTCATTATTCTTGTCACCCGGACCTAACTTTTTTTGTTCGTAACTGTACCAACAAAATATTCTATTAAACCATTCATTTCAGATGTCAGCCGAATGTATGGCGCGGTCGCTTTTACGCAACCTTTTAATTTGGTCGGGTTATAAGAGAATGTTGTTACATTCTTGTTTTACATATAACTTTTATAATATTCGTGATTGATATCTGAAATTTACAGGCTTGTTTGTTGATGATATACTTAAATTTGTTAGAGTTTGCCACGTTTCCTTCTTTTATAGGAACTGTGTATTCGATGACTTAAATATACCATTTAAAATTAATAATATTTACTTATATCTTCTTATTGCTTAAAGTTACTAATTCCAAATTTACAGTCATTAAAAATGTAAACCATGGCTATATGTTACAGCTTTTTATTTGATTGTACGTATACTGGTTTCCTAGCAAAACAGTTTTTTCTGATTTTTAAAACCATTTTATTACATCGGTGTTCCTCAAACAATTTGAAAACAAATTATTAAACAAATTAAGCAAAAAGAGGTCTATCGATAGTATTTTTTTCGAACTTCTGCGTTCAGCCATTTTCAAGTTCTAGACAAGACCGAAATATTGCCCCAGAAAAATTGTCGATAACTTAAGAACCACAGCTCACACAAATTTTGCTGTTTGCTAACATTTAATACGGAACAAAAGCTATGTATTCATGTATTTCGTTTGGGTCTGAAACGTTTAAAAAAAAAATTTTTTGCTGGGGTAACGTTTGAAACGTTACTCCAGCAAAAAGTGTTTTTGTCGAATAACTTTTAAACTACTACATGCACAAATTTTGCTATTTCTAACAAATTACACCTCAGAACACACTAATTTTCTGTTATACTCTCATCTCTCTAAGTCCCAATTTTTTTTGCTTTTTTGCTGGGGTAACGCACGCGTTTTGACGTCTTAGCGTCTCATTAAATTTTGAGGTTCTGTTTTTAACCGACGTAGTCAAGCCAAAGGAGGGTCATAGTTCTGACAGGCCATGTATGTATGTTTATTTGTTCCATTATAGCTCCTCAACTACTTACGAGTATAAGAACTGCACAAATCAGGTATCGTTAGAAGCGTCTTAATCGTTCGCTGGATAAAGCTTATAATAATATATCCTTAATCTAATGTGGCGCCGTCTAGAGGTCATAAAGTACTGTGTTAAAGAAAAGTGTTTGGCATCATTGGAATGGGCGTTACTTGTACATTTCTACAACTTGCAACGAAGGCATCTTGGTAGGGTCTTAGTGACGATTATCTTTTTTTATTAGTAACGTTGTTAAATAAGAATACTGGTTCTGAAATCATTGTTTTGATTTATACTTTTTCTGAGTTGTTTTTTATCGTAGTTGGGTTAAACTTTTTTTATTGGAATTATTCGTAAGGACAGGTTGCATCTGTTTTACGTTAAGCAATCACCAATACTGAACTGACTGCAATGAGCTATCAGAATACTTAAGAAGTTTTAGTAAAGAACACTTTTATAAATGAAAAAAAACCCATTCAGTACTTTTAAATAAACAATTAAACGTCAAATTTTTATTTATTACTAGCTGACCCGGCAGACTTTGTACTGCCTCAATTGATAAATAGAAGACCTAAAGTTTTTTATATAAAATAAACTTAAAAAAAACAAAAGGAATCCATAATTAATAAAAAATGGAATTCATTTTGATATATTAACTTTTAAACCTTCTCTGGACTTCCACAAATAATTCAAGACCAAAGTTAGCCAAATCGGTCCAGCCGTTCTCAAGTTTTAGCGAGACTAACGAACAGCAATTCATTTTTATATACAGGGTGAATTTTTGAGACGGGACAGTAAAGGTAGACACTTTTAGGAAACTATCCATAATTTTTTAAGATATTCTGAACTGCATTTACAGATTTTGGAAAAAATGTACAGCCAGCAAGAAAATGGTCATTTTAAACAAAAACTTTTTTTGATGCCAATCGATTCTGTTTCTTATAAGGATCAAAAGTCTACTGGACCGACTGAGGTTTGAGTACCAGAAAATGTCAGAAATCGCAAAAAACTTTTCCCATACATTTGTACAGTAATAAATCATTTTAATATGTATTTTAGACACAGACAAACATAACTGCTAACATTAAAAAGCTGAAATTTAGGTAAAACCGCTTGAGCTAGTAGACTACCCGAATAATATTGGGAATAAGGCTAGGAAGAAGAAGCTAAATTTCAAAATCAAAAATCAAAATCAAAATCAAAATCAAAGCATTTATTTCAAGTAGGCCAGTTACAGGCACTTTTGAATTGTCGAAACAAAAATGTAGCTACAGTCCCAGTCACAAGACACAAAAACTGTGAAAGTACTGTAGTTGCCCATTCCCTAGCGTAGATCTCTATGGAGAAGAACGGGCAAGAAACTCCATGGACACTCTTTTAAATCAAAATGTTTTTACAAAATCATGGTTACATCATTCATGTTGAGATGGTACATTATGTGAGAACGATGTAGCAAGACGTGCACGTTAAAAGTGTCCATAGTACAACAAAAATACAATTGAAAAATAAAATAATTAATTCAAATAAGCCGTGGCAACTAAGAGATGACCAGTCACAACTGACAGCGCCCGTTCACGAACATGACGCATGGATCCGCACCATTCAACTCAACCATTTTGAAGGGAATCAAATGATCAGACACACGCGCCACCATCAGCGTGACATTTGAGTGAGCATGACATACTCTCAACCGCCAGGGCAGATTCAGGTCAAGAAAAGACGTAGGTTTCCAGTGAATGATAGCTTGAATAGCTTCCTAGTACATAGTACTCACACAATATGGGCTATGCGATTATATAACACTAAAGAGATTGAATCTATACAATGCAAATAAAGTTGTACAATCTTCAGCAGCTCCAACAATACCATTCAATGCTATCAATTTATGCGCCCCTGTCCTTGTGAAGCAGGACCAGCATTGAGCCAAGCATTTTTATCAGCGATATAATCGCTCAACTTGTAATATGCTTGCTTACATAGTGTGCGTTTAATGCATGTTTTAAATTTTGTCTCATTCAGTTCAAGAATACTTTGTGGAATTTTATTATAGCATCTCAAACAGTACCCCATAAAAGAAGAGTCTACTTTAGCGAGTCTAAAGCCTGGCTGAACTAGTTGGTCCCTATTTCTAGTACTGTAATTATGTTTGTCACCTCTTTTGCCAAAAAGATGAAGATTTTTTCTAACGAACATTATGTTTTCGTAGATGTATTGACTATGTACCGTCATGATGCCAATATTCTTAAACAGTTCCCTTAGAGAATCGCGCCTACGAAGATTATATATGGCTCTGATGGCTCTTTTTTGCAGAATAAATATAGACTCAATATCTGCAGCCCGTCCCCATAACAAGATGCCGTAAGACATTATACTATGAAAGTAACTGAAATAGACCAGTCTAGCGGTATCTTCATCAGTAAATTGACGGATTTTTCTAATAGCATATGCTGCTGAACTTAGCCGCCCCGCAAGAGATGTTAAATGAGAACCCCATTGTAGCCCTGCATCAAGCGTAATCCCTAATTAATTAAAGTAAATTTCCTAGCGAAACTTAGAAGTGTGCAGTTATTGCGTTTCACGTCTAATAATGTACATGTTGGTTTTACTTTATGAAAGTTCTGGTGTACTGTGGCGTTGGTGAAATGTGCAATTTTAGTGTAAGTACTTGACACCAACTGCCAACTGCTACAAGGCACACTATGCGGTACAAATTGCACATAATTTAAAAGGTACTTTTACGATTTTACTGTATGTACCAATATCATTCTTATTTTCCTTTATTCAAACTGTTACAATGAATGCAGTTTCGGCCTCTAATGAATGTAGAGAAGGCCTCCAACAACTCTAAACAACTTCACGACTGTTCATTTAAGATAACAACGAAGACCGACTGCCTAATGTGTGACCGAGTGCTTCAAGTGAGTCAATTAGTGTTCTAAGTCTAGGCGTTTTGTGTCCGTTTTAAGTATGTTTATAAATCCACTGCGACAACAGAATGTATATGTAACCTAATGCTAAAAAAAAGGTATTCGTTATAGGTGTACGCCATTTGATTCCTTAAACCAAGTCCAAGTCGTTCGTTCACTCACTCAGTCATTCATTCACCACAAAATGGTCTACAGAAAAAATTCAACAGAAAACAAAAAAAAGATTCGGTAAGTAAATTGCAATAAAAGTCAAACATATGTTTTTAGGGAGTGGCATAATAAAATAGGGTGAAATAAAGGCAATATATCTCACGAATGGATTCAGGTCCTAATCAGAGCGTCTCGGCCGAGTCGGACACCCTTTTCAACCCACACGCGATACGCCAAGATGCTTCTTATCTAATACTGTCTCCGTCGATATACGAATGGAATGGAGGTGCTCCTTCTATTTTTTTTTATTATAAAAGTTTACTAGTAACATTTACAGTCTAGTGTTGCTTCAGCGTCTTGCTCTAAATGTGACCACGATCATACGGGGCTGTGCCTCAGTCATGGCCTCATGGGGTACCGGAATGATGACTTCAGAAGTTGCTAATGTATTCCTAGAGCACCACCCAACTGTTGAGGCAAGCCTGGTTTTAGTAGGTAGAACGACTTTCCAGGAGTCCCACACACGCACTCCACTGACCTGCTGAGAATGTGTATTCTTTACTCCTTAGGTCATCAGATTTCTGCCAGTGAAAGTCCGGTTGAAATCGGTTCAGCCATTTCAGAGATTACCTGGAATAAACAGACAGACAGATGGACAAATATTTTAATTTTTACATTAAAATTTATACTTTCATATCTTTTAGTTAAAAAACTGTTGATTTTGTATAATATACAGACATTACAATTCTATTTATTTATATAATTATAGACTTAACAATAACACTAATTTGAATAAAAACTAATTAACACAAATAAATAATACAAAGTAAATTTGTTTGCGGCCAGTAAAATTTATTTTCCGATTAACAATAGTATGCCAATAAGCATTACAAATGACGAAATAAATTGAACGAATGATTGAACGAAAATTAATCAAGTTAGCATACTGTGTACGGATGAATGGGCCGTAGTCGTATAATTAATATATAGCCGGTTCCAAAAATAACGGGTCAGTCACATAAACCCGAATATCTCCCGAACTACGTATGCCATCCTAATGAAACGAAGACTGTTCAATTGAGAATTTAATTATACAGATAAAAAATAAAATAAAGCTTAGTTACACCCACAATATTAATCTTAAATTAAAAAAAAACTAAAGTAGTCATATTTTTCTTAAGATTACATTTTTTTTATGATTGTTTTTTTGCTGTTTTTCATCACTGGAGGCTTCATCACGTGGAGGCAATACAAAGTATTAAATGAAGAAAGTGATGAAAAACAGCAAAAAAACAATCATAAAAAAAATGTAATCTTAAGAAAAATATGACTACTTTAGTTTTTTTTTAATTTAAGATTAATATTGTGGGTGTAACTAAGTTTTATTTTATTTTTTATCTGTATAATTAAATTCTCAATTGAACAGTCTTCGTTTCATTAGGATGGCATACGTAGTTCGGGAGATATTCGGGTTTATGTGACTGACCCGTTATTACTGACCCGTTATTTTTGGAACCGAGTGTATTTATGATTTCCATTTGTCAAATGAACTGTTGATAATTTGTAGGCAACGCCCTGGGAATACCCGGTTCGTTCAGAGACAGGCACTACTAGTTGCTAAAGACTACCTATAACGAATAATGATGAATCGACGGGTATTCTAAAACATTTTGCACTTTAGAAATATTGGGACACATCAAGCTGCGTACCTAGGTTGAAAGATCCAAGGACAACCTGACGAGGCCAAACGTCATTTGGGTCTTGGAGCACTGAGCCAAAACCGTTTAAGTGTTGCCATCGACATGATGAGAAGAAAAATATTAGGACATTTTTTTTTTTTTTTTTTTTTTTTTTTTTTTTTTTTTTTTTTTTTTTTTTTTTTTTTTTATAAATATTTGGACATCTTACACACAACATCATCTAGTCCCAAAGTAAGCAGAGCTTGTGTTATGGGTACTAAACAACTGATATAAATACATAAACATACTTTTTTTTGTAAATACATACATATTATACATAGGAAAACACCCCGACTCCGAAACAAATATTTGTGGATCACACAAATATTTGGTCTGACCCGTGAATCGAACCCGAGACCTCTTGATCAGTAGCCGCATACGCTAACCACTAGACCAACAAGGCAGTCATGGACCAGTTCCTCGAGCCTTTGCAGTTGCGAAGAGATGTCGCCTCTATGGCAATCCTCTATCGCCTTTACCATGGGAAGTGTTCTGAAGAGCACTTCCAATTGATCCCACGCTCTCCCTTCCTCTACAGAACAACACGTGCTTGCCTGGGAAGTCACCGCTTTAGAGGGGAAGAAATACGCACCAAAACTAAGCGTTCGGATTTTCTTTCTTGTGCCGAGCAGTTAAAAACTGGAACTCACTACCAGCTCATGTGTTTTCTTCCTACTATGATCCCGGGTCCTTTAAGCGGGTTGTAAAAAGCATCTCACTAGGGTCGCCATACTGCTTGCATTTGCAGTAAGTATTGTGCTCATGTTTTCCAATAAGCATAGTGGAGTCACCATGACAGGCGTGGTTTAAAAAAAGTTAACCAGTTCCTGATAAATTATCAATGAGGTATCCGTCATCTAACACTATCTAATAGTTAAAGATTCCTGGTATTATTTATGTTTATTTGAAGCTGTGTGTGTTTTATTTTCTATTTTTGACTGCCTTGTTGGTTTGGTAGCTAGCGTTTGCGGCTGGCGATCAAGAGGTCTCGGTTTCGATTCCCGGGTTGGACCAAATATTTGTGTGATTCACAAATATTTGTTTCGGAGTCTGGGTGTTTTCTATGTTTAATATGTATGTATTTACAAAATAAAAGTATGTTTATGTATTTATATCAGTTATTTAGTACCCATAATACAAGCTCTGCTTAGTTCAGGACTAGATAACGTTGAGTAAGATGTCCGAAAAAATTTTTTTTTAGAATTTATATTTATTTATTGGACTAAACGTAGTATAGGTCGCTTACGGGCTAAGCTGAGTGTTTACTTGCATAAAGTAGCTGACCGAAGCTGGAAGCGAGAAACCCAAAACCGATCGTGTAATTGGAGAGGCCTATGTTCAGCAGTGGCTTGAGATAGGCTGATGATGATGATGATAAAAACCAAGCAATAGGTCATAAGTTGTCGATGACAGTCGTCAGGGCATTCCATACTAGACAATTGGTTACCTAATTACAACTATCCTAATTATATTCTAATTACAAGCTATGATTAAAAAGCAGGTGACACTGTGAAGAAATACTACTATTACTTACAATAAATACAAGTCAAATCATATAGTTTGAAAAACTATTAGATTTCTTTCGTAACTGCATGTCAGACTTATATAAATAGATTTTATGTGACACGTTGTCTTCTCAACAAAAATGGAAGGAGCCTTTTGGAGTGTGCTTTTCTTTATAGGTTCTAATGAATTAATATATACATAAAAAATACCATAACAACCTTAAAAACCTTTAAAGGTATGTGCAGTAATATGATAAACTATCTATCTTGGGTTCTGCCTTGAGTCAATTTCAATCAAAACAAAAGCCGATTTACTTCATATTTACATGTTTACCTCCATTTACCTCCGATGTTTAAAATGCGAGTATTAAAGATTATTTTCATATCTTACTTTCTTTCTAAATTACGGTATAGGGGAGACCTAGAACTCAACTACGCCTTTTACGTGGGGTTAAGTTATAACGTTCAAACGGAATAATGGGCTTAGACCCCTAGACCCCTTTTTTTTGGTCTGTACTGAAATCCCCTCGTATACCACCAGTTGGTGGTTATGTCGGACTCGAACCGGCCAAAACCGCACGCCGTCACAGGTACCAGAAGCCGAGGAACCAGGTGTACCCTAGCAAGGAAATTCCTGGGACGGACTCAGCCCCCCTAGCCAAGTTTTGCAAACGTTTTGCGTTTTCTATTCTATTGTACGCTATTTCTCTATTCTCTTGTTTCATTGTAAAAATGGCCCCTGTTTCTGCTCATACTCTTCATCAAGCAAGATCATATATAAAAAAAAGATTGAAACAACTTGACATAAAGAAACTTTGAAAACAATTTTAGCGTAACACACTGACTAAGTAAAAAGTTTTTCTAAGAGAAAAAAGCTTTAAAGAAAAGCCGAATACAATGTAATTGGTTTTTAATGAAGATTTACTTTCTTTATGAGGCATTTGTAAGTCGATAAAATGAAATATTAAAGCAGATGTCCACCTTCTCTTGTACCATTTTGATGACTGCAATAAAATTTTAAGTAAATTTTAGTAGTGCAGAACGTCCACAGGCCAGGTGGAGTGATGATTTTGCGGCTGGTAGGAGTTGGATGCGAGAAGCTGAGGATCGAACCAAGTGGCGTGCAATTGGAGAGCTTTTGAATTCTTTAGCTTAAATCCCCGTTAGACTATCGTAAGGCTTGGTTTACTTCTCAGTTCATTCAGATTACGATCACACAAGTCTTAAAAGTACGATACAGTGCGATAAAGCGAAACCCTAAAACATAAATTCAATAAAAATAAAAAGTTCAGTGAGAAATTTTAGGAGCGGGCCTTATTAAAATCGGGGTTTATAATTCAATATGGTTCAAAACTTTGTGGCAAACTTCAGCGTATAAAGAATGGTTTGGAGTGGAGGGGAAAAATCTTGAAAATCCAAATTGGGCTTAACGTGGAAAGTTGCGTGAAGTTTAGAAGTCAAGTGTGTTGCTTGTGGAGTTTTATTGAGAGTGCTTATTTATTTCATGACTAACTGCGCCCCGCGGCTTTACCAGAGGTTATTGTTGTAAATCGCGGGTAACGCCGCGGGATTGAACTAGTACTACTTAATATAAAACTGATTTAGAGTTTGGAGACCTTTACACATGCTCATGTTTTTGTTGTTTGTACAGCAGGTTTTTTTTTTATTGCTACTTGCAGCGTGCGGCCCATCCACGAAATCGTTGTACTGTAAAATCTGTTTAAAGCCTCAGAAACAATAAGGTATCGTATACATTTTAACCGACTTCAAAGAAAGGAGGAGGTTCTCAATTCGTCGGTTAGCGATAATTTCGTCGTTTATGAACTGAGTTCAAAAATTATTTTTGCATTGGAATGGGCGTAATATCAGGATATGATGATGGGATCTAAAGGAAATCGTGGGAACTCCTCAAATATCATAGGCACAATTGTCGCGATTTGGATACTCGGTATAGTTTTTCTTTGAAGTCGGTTCCTTTTTGTTAACATTATATTATTAAAGAATTCTACCGCACATAAGTCCCGATGTACAATAAAAAATGAGTACACTATTACGAGAGTCCCACAAGTCCAAACACAAATATTTCTCAAACTCAGTCTATGCACTGAACTTTTAATAGCAACTACTGAGATGCAGACTACTGTAGTAATAAAAATACTTCACGTTGTCAGGGTTGCCACCTTTTGGAAAAAAAAAATCGGGACAATACTTATTATGTCGACAGTCGGTCAAATTTCAGTCTAATTCAGATCATGATAAAAAAGCAGTTTTTTTGGAAAACAATGGCGACAATGTGCTGAAGTAATAAGGTTATGAAAAAATTTTTTTTTGGGGTTCCTCCCTACATGTAAAGTGGGAGTGATTTTTTTATCGTTAGGGTTATCATTAGATCGGTCATTTCTAAACATTATGAAAGTTGCTCCGACAATTTTTTGATTTCGATATCCATTTGAGAGTTATTCAACTTTAAAGGGTATTTTTATTTTATAAAACTCCTGCCAAGGTGACTTTACTATGCCTGATGGAAAGCATAAGTAAAATCCACAAGTGGGGGTCGCCATACTCACTGCAAATGCAAGCAGTATGGCGAACCACATTATGGCGGCTTAAGGAGATGCTTTTTCACGCCTAGCTTAAAGGACCCGGGATCATAGTAGGAATGAAAAACATTAGCTGGCAATGAGTTCCAGTTTTTAACTGCTCGACACAAGAAGGAAGACCCGAGCCGCTTAGTTCTGGAGCGTATGTCTTCCACTCTGAAGGGGTGACTTCCCTGGCCAGATCGTGTTATTGTGTAGAGGAAGGAAGAGGGTGGGATGAGGTGGAGGAGCTCTTCAGAACCCTCTCCATGGTAAAGGCGATAGAGGACTGCCATAGAGGCGACATCTCTTCGCAACTGCAAAGGTTCCAGGAACTCGGTGGCTTCGGGACTGTCTATGATGCGAACTGCTCGCCCCTGCAACCGATCGAGAGCGACAAAATGTCATTGAAATGTAGAAGGAACAGCGTGGGCAACAAGACAGTCCTAGGGTACGCCTGCGTTTACCTGCTGGAAATCAGACACCGCGCCGTCACAAAGGACTCTAATGCGGCGTTGGCGCAGGAAGGCGGCAATCCAGCTGCACAATTTAGTGGGCAGGCCGTATGCCGGAAGCTTAGAGAGAAGCGAGCGGTGCCAAACCCTCTCAAAGGCCTTGGCCATGTCTAGACTGATTGACAGGTTCTCTCCATACCTATCCAAAGCCCCACCCCACAGGTGCGTGAGGTACGTGAGAAGATCACCCGTGGATCGGTTCGGTCTCAAGCCATATTGCCGATCACTTAGCAGAGAGTGATCTTCCAGGTAATGAACCAATTGCTTGTTAATTATTCGTTCAAGCACCTTGCAGAGTATGGAGATGACAGCTATAGGACGGTAGTTGGCGGGATCTGAGCGGTCAGCTTTTTTGGGGATAGGTTGAACATTCACCTCTCTCCAGGCCTCCGGGACAATTCCTTAGGAATATGACAGGCAATACAAGCGTGTCAGTACTAGAGACAACTCTGGTGCACAGTTCTTTAGAACCACCGCTGGGATCCCGTCAGGTCCACTGGCTTTCCGGACGACGAGTGACCGAAGCTCCGCGCGTACTTCAATACGGTGGACACCTGGCAGTGGTCGGAGGAGCCTAGAGGGGTGAGAACCGACACACAGTACTGCGCTGGGTGGCTCGCCAACAACAGGTCTAGCAAGGAGGGCGCTTGACTCGATGTGTCTGGTAACCTGGTGTGCTGGAGTACCAGTTGGGTGAGGTCATGCGTAAGAGCGAATGCGTGGGCAGTTCAGTCATCCGCCCTGACGAAAAGACACACTCCACTGAATACAACAAATAAAGATTTTGGTAAAAAGGTTGTCATTAGTTCCATTTGGCACCCAATAGCTGTTTCTTTTTATGTACACTGCGCGAAAGGGGAAGAAGGTGAATTCAAATTGAGCAATTGTTACATTTGTGAAAAATCGGGACAAAATCAGTAGGCTGTCGGGACGCGGGACGATATCATCGAATTCGGGACTGTCCCGGGAAATTCGGGACGGGTGGCAACTCTGCACGTTGTACAAAACCGCTGTGTAATAAAGGAACTGCAGTTATTTGAAGCCACCACGGAGTATGGCATTGTTAAGTGAGTACGTACGTACGAGATGTACGATGAAGCTATTTAGACGAAAATACGTATGCAAGGAATGGCTTGAATTCCTGTGTCATTGTAGTGCGAGCATTCTTTTAAGATTTCAATTCTCGAGACAGTAGAGCCACGCTGATTTCAGCGTCAAACGGACCGTCTTTACTAGGGCGGTAGAATATAAGATCAACCTAAAATGACAGAATACGTGCTGTCACATGTCACATTTCGTTCGTTCCTTAAAGGTTGATACTGAAATATAATGTGTTTATATACAGCTTGCTTGGTCACTGAAAATTAAAGCCTCTAGGTATACACTCAACGAAGTTATAGAGGGTCAAAAATGGCCAGGATTGCTTCGAGAAAAGGATGGTACGGCCGAGTCGCTTTTTTGCTCGACTTGACGCGTACACTGCCGTTCACCTAGATAATTAAGTGTACTCAAATTGAATTTAACTTTATCTGCCAACATTTAAACAGAGATTATTGGGTCCAAATCGAATTAAATTTCGTTGTTTGTCATATCAGAATTAATAATTTATTAAGTGAAACGGACTGTTATTGTTAGGTACTTTATTATTATTTTTAATATGAAAGCCTTTGTATAATGGTTTACCTTTTTTTTCTTTTCTTTTAAAAAAGACAACTACCGGGTTAGGAATATATTCCTGTAACGTAGGCAAAGTATTCATGACAAACGGGACCCGAGCCATTATCGAAACTAGAACCACTTGATCGGCAGTCGCAAATGAAAATCGCAAAACTAATGACGTAGGCCAAGGCGTAGGCGGATAGCAATAATTAGTAGTTTTCATATTATAAGTATTTAAATTGCTTACAATACGGATTGTTCTCAAAATAAATGTATACCTTAATTATTTACGTCTTAACTAAACTTCAAGTCCAACAATACAAAACACACAAGGTTTTTCCTCATAAACAAAGGGAAAATTTTGTGTTGCTTTACGAAACTCAAACGGGCGACAAAAAAGAGTTTTGGTACATATATAAAAATTGCTACAACTATTGTGCCATACATATTACAAAATTTTGGCATACTTCGTTACTTATAACTGTCTGTGTGTGACATTTTGTGAGCCCAGTTTCCCTTTTAATTTTAATAACAAGTTTATATCACCAGACCTGCCGTTCTGTATGGTTCCGAAAGTAGCTCGGATGGACAAGCTTAAAAATGAGTACATACGAGAAAGTCTGAAAGTAGACTGCGACTAGGAAGATGACTTTATTCAATTTTAGATATTTATTAATTCTAATAGAAAAAGACTCGTCCCTAAATCAGTAGTGCATCACTTGCTTACCACACTGCTTAATTAATTTTTCCAATTCCACATTTATCACGCATATTATGTACATAGAATTAGGTGTCATGAACGGTTCAGCGATCAGCATTATGATAAGGAAGCTCTGGTATTACCCTTATACTGAACTAGATATTAAGTATGTTATTTTTTGTATGTCTGACGTGTATGTCAGTTATCGCGGTAAAAAGTAGCGTATGTTTTTTTTCCAAGATTCCATCTATCTCTATACCAAAATTAATCAAAATCGGTTCAGCAGTTTAGGCTTGAAGACGTAACAGACAGACAGAGTTACTTTCGCATTTATAATATTATACTAGAGGGGATTGTCAGCCAACAATTTCGCCACTAAAAGTCTCTCGTCTGTTACTGTTTAACAACGCGATCGGCTTGTTTGTGTTTCATATAAGTTGGTACTGTTTGGCCAGGCACCTGTATGCCGATGCCGTCATAATGCCAGATTGGATGACGCAATAACATAACACACTTCGTTCCTTTGTTTTCAACGAATTTGGCAGAAAATTCCTATAAGTACCTTCTGGTTTCGACTTTGTTTAAGTTGGAGAAGAACGGGATTTGGAAAAGGTATATGACTAAGGTTTAATATATTAAAGTTTGTAGGTTTTTAGAGTTCAATGAACTGCTTGTTCTATGCTGTGATAGAATTTTTATGATTGTGCCAAAGTGCCTTCTAGAAAGAATGAGTAGAATCCAAGAGTAGTGCTCCCCATACTCATATATTATTAACTTGCGCTGTCTGTGGAAGTCACCACAGGTATAATACTGCACAGCGGAACTGCGCTGCAGTACTCGGTATTATACCACGAGAATTGAAATTGTGTTGAGTATTTGACAGTAATAGCTATTGTATCGATGCAAACAAATAAAATTTAAGTATCTGTTAATGATTTCAAATTATTCTGTCTGTCTGTTACGGATTATCTCTGGAACACCTGGACCGATTTTGATTGGAATTTCACCGGCTGCTGATGTTGTAAGGAGTAACTTAGTAGTTTTAAATGATGTAGTCTACCTCTCTGTTTGTTCTGGCGAACTTCTGGAACGGCTATACCACTCTACTTTTACTTTTACTTGTCACGCAACTCGGCTTTAGTCGCCGGTTGTAAACGATATTAGGGAGAAAGAAGAATGTAAACTTAGACACGAGGGTTTACAAGGAGTTTATTGATTCTACAACAGATTACAATTAGATAGGTCAGTTAAGTTATGCAAGGGCTAGTTCGCGAGCACGTTAGGGCGTGGGTTCTAGAGAGTTCCGTCAGCGCTGCCTCCCAGTGAGAGGAGACACTTATCTTCAGTAGAGCGGAGCCCGTCGCCGGGCGTCAAGCGAGCAAAAAAAGGGTGGTCTTTTTTTTTTCTAGGATGTATGACTGTTGGCCTCATACGGCCTCTACAGTCTTACGCGGACTTAAGGGTGGTCTTCTGGCGCGCTGCTTAAATATCCGCGCGCGGAGTAGCGGGGAGACGCTCGCCTTGTAGCGGGGAACGAGGCAGTGTAGCCACGTTACATACTTTAGAAATATAATAGGGTTACCTAAAAAAAGGAAACATTATTCAAGAGTAAAAATTTCCGGGTAATACCGCAGGGCGTAGCTAGTTGTCAAACTCAGAAAGTAGTCAATATATAAATGAAATAGTTCGACAACAGTTTATTAAATACATAATAAGTATAGTAGGTATTTCATAAAATCTACGAGTATTTGACAAAATAACAAAAACTGCTGACATTTAGCAAATTATAACAGTTGTAATAATAGCAACGTTAGCGGTAAAATATTGTGACGGGATTGGCAATAAAATATGAGAAATAAATTGATATAAAATTGTACGTGTTACGGTAACTAAACTAATGAGTTTTATAAACCTTTCATATAAATACTGTAGTCTTTATTTTTGTTCACTAACGTTTCACCGATTTTGATGAAATTCTGCATACAGACACTTAGGCTCTTGAGAAAGAATATAGAGTAATACCAATACTTTATACTGTTATAACTGACACAATCGAGCAAACGATAGTAGGACCGTGTAAAAATATTTTCGTAAAATTCTGCATTAACATATGTATGTACGGAAAACTTCCTGATAGGTAAAATGTGTCAGTTTGTCGCAAACGATAATCATCCGACCTCCAAACGCAATATAAACGGATTCCGTTATCGCGATCCACATCTCAAAATATAGGTAAAATGTTTCGGAATTCTTACGGATTTGCTCAAATATTTGCAAAATATAAAACGGAGATGGATAAGATAAATATTTATTTGTACTATTTTTGTGTAAAGGATATATTAGTATGCTGAAGATGTAACATATAGCCGTGTTATACCAAACTAGGTTGAGCTTGTTCCATGGTATTTTTAACCGACTTCAAAAAAAAGGAGGAGGTTCTCAATTCGTCGGAATCTTCCTTTTTTTTTATATATGTTCAGCGATAATTTCGTCGTCTATGAACCGATTTCAAAAATTATTTTTGCATTAGAATGGGCGTAGCTTACAGGTGGTCCCATCGTCTCCATATCGATACCTGATGATGTGATCTCAAGGAAATCGAGAGAACTCCTCAAATATCATAGGCACAATGTCGCGATTTGGGTACTCGGAACAGTTTTTCATTGAGGTCGGTTCCTTTTTGTTAAAATTATGTAAAATGTTAAACATGTATGCTTATACGCTGCTGTTCTTTAATCCAAAAACTGTAAAGCCAAAGTTATTTTAAAAGCTGAAAAAAGGTGTTTCTGCAAAATTTTGATATTATAATAAGAAATGATTGTAGGTGAAAATGCAAAAAGTGTGTCTTTCTTGTTTGTCTCTCTGTCTGTTTCTCTGTCACTCTATCTGTTTGTTCCAGCTAGTCTCTGGAACGGCTGGACCGTCAGATTTTGACAGGATTTTCACTGGCTGTCAGGCTGTGCAGACCAAAAAGTAGCATTTGGGCTACTTTTTTAAACAAGCTTCGCCCCGTGGCGGTACCGGTCGTTTACACGACAAGACTCAGCTGGTTCTTAATAACAAGCCGTTATTTGGATATTGGGGTCTAAAACCGTTGCGTTGGAGGACTCGTAAAACCGGAGGACCGGAGGTCTGCGCTTAATCGACGTCTCATTATCTATACTAGAAACAAATAAAATTAGAGTCTGTTTGTAATAACAAATAACCAGTTTTTACTAAACGCATTTCAAAGTATTTACGGTACTGACACCCAAAATTGCATTTTTATTTTTTTGGTCTGTCTGTCTGTCCGTCTGTCTGTTTGTTTGTTCCGGGTAATCTCTGGAACGGCTGGACCGATTTTAACGGGACTTTCACTGGCCGATGGCTGATGACATAAGGAGTAACATAAGCTAATTTTTTTTAGACTAGCTTCACTCCACGGCGTTACTCGAGATTGACAACAATAGCGAAGGAACAGAAAGTGCTCCTGTGTTTGTACACATACATGTGCACTATAATTTTATAGTTATTGTACACTGTATAGTTGACTGATCTTCGTTTAGACTGGCCGTCGTGTTGAAATCAGTAAGGAGTAAGTGAATTATTAGTATTGAAGTATTCATTACTCTTGACAAAAAACGTTATTTAAAAACACCAACATAAGGACCTATATCACACAGTTACGAAAAACGCCATAGATATATTCCCCATTGTCCCTTCTAACAGAAAAAAAATGAGAATTCGCGATCCCTCGTGTATCTGTGCTATCTGTCGCGAAAGTGCTGCCCGTGATTTGGGATGGCGTTTCTAAAAGGTTCAACCCATAGATAGTGATGTGTTCACACTCTATGGAACGACACTCATTTTTTACAAGCTTTATATCTGCTGACCTGCATATATCTATCTAGTTCTATGTATGGCATGACATTTATCAACGTCATTTTCGTGAACTCTGAGAAGTTGTCACATGATAAGTTCACTCTTTTACGTGGGTATTGAATAGTAGTGGGTAGTGAATTTTTGCTAATAAACAAATTTCATGAATAATTCATTATTAGACTTCAATATAATACTATGTGTCTGCGTATATATCTTGTTGACGACTGCCTTGTTGGTCTAGTAGTTAGCGTACGCGGCTGCTGATCAAGAGGTCTCGGGTTCGATTCTCGGGTCAGACCAAATATTTGTGTGATCCACAAATAATTGTTTCGGAGTCTGGGTGTTTTTTGGTTAATATGTATGTATTTACAAAAAAAAGTATGTTTATGTATTTATATCAGTTGTTTAGTACCCATAACACAAGCTCTGCTTACTTTGGGACTAGATGATGTTGTTACACACAACATCATCTAGTCCCAAAGTAAGATGTCCAAAATATTTATTTATTTATATATGTATGTATCGTATCTAACCCTTTTCTTAAAGTATTGCTTAATAACTTCTAGTGAGTCCCGCGCGACAAACGCCGCGGATCGGTGCTAGTCTAAAAAAATGCTGTTATTTCTTGAATCATCAACTTTCTACCAGTAAAAGTCCCATCAATATCGGTCCAGTCGTTTCAGAGATTAGCTAAAACAAACAGAAAGACAAAAATGTTTGAAATTGCTCTTTTGACGTTAGTACCTATATGCTTTGACATACATTTAGCATAAAACTGTTCCTTTGATATTATATACAGTCACTCCAGTTTTATTTATTTGTATAGATTAGGTACTCGAGCACGAATGGGATGGGTCCGACCGGGGAAGTACTACCCTCACACAGATGACCAATCTAAAAATGATCGATTTTGTTGGTGAGTGTGAGACCGGAGGCTCTATGATCCAGAAACATATTACTAAGCCGCCATAGTGTGGTCTCCATACTATATTATCTGTACTCACAATAAGGATGGTGGCCCCTACTCCTAGATTCTGCTCATGCTTTCCATCAGGCAGAGTAGAGTCACTTTGGTAGGCTTAAATATATACAAAAAAAAAACTTACCATCACCAGAGGCGTGTCACTCCGCAGTTTATGTATAGTCGGCCGCTTGCCTGCCCGGACGAACATGCCGGTCGATTAGACATCGTCAGAACAGGTAAGAGTTACACGACAGAAAGAGACGCAATGGTAGGTAAATACATATAATTGTAGTTAATTCGGCGCTGTGCGATCTGAATTGAACTTAATCTTTTGACGCCTAGGGTCCCGATTTCTTTAATATACTTTTCGGAGTGAGTCTTCTGTATGAGTTTTATTATGTATTCTTTGCCATCACACAGTTTACATGAGATACCTTAACAAACCTTTTTTTTTTTTTTTTACGCGGGGAATGCTTTTCGCACCATACCCTTCTTGGGGGGGACAAGGAAGGGTGTGTGTGGGACTCCCGGGCAACCGGTCTACCCACTAAACCCCGCGGCGGCCTACCTCGGCAGCTCAGAGGAACACCAGGATCGCAACAGCGGCATCTGGTGTCCCCCCTGCCATACCCCACAAATGGGGTACATCCCGGGATGACTGGACTCACCTCCAGGGCAGGGCGCTGTTGCGCCTCTCACCGCTCTGTGCAGTACGAGGCGGAACATCGACCCACCTTAAACGACACCCCCCGGCCGCACCGGGATACCTTAACAAACCTGTTCCCCTACGTTAATTATAATGTTTCGAGGAGTGGCTGGAACTACGTGTGTTCGCATAATAAGGTGTTTTAATGAACCAATGTGTTATGCTATATTCGCGAGCAAGGGTTTTGAGTAGGATGTTACAAGTAAATTTATAATCCTTACCTAGACGTTGTGATTTCGGAAGAGCGTGTTTTTGTTAACAGACCTCGTAAAACTCCGTTTTACTTACATATTTCGTCCGTCATTAACAGATTTTAAAAAGTTCATCCATTTTTGACTATTACTGTGTTAAAGACTGTTGATGTGATGTGATGTATTAGTTTAAGTGTCTAAATTGGTTGGCTGACAATTAAACTTCTGAAAGCTTACGTAACTGCAGATATTTAGGTGGGAAGAAACGCCTCGGGCTTATCATTTGGGCTTGCTCTCTAAAGTTGAGCTACGGGAAGGCTCCCAGCACTCAGTTGCAATAAATGTTAACTAGACCGTGAGCTGTATGAAATAGACTTCTGAATTGATTTGCATCGTCAGTATATATACTGCATTTAACATGATAAATAAATAATAAATAAATATTTGGACAACTTACACACAACATTATCTAGTCCCAAAGTAATCAGAGCTTGTGTTATGGGTACTAAACAACTGATATAAATACATAAACTTACTTTTTTTTTGTAAATACATACATATTATACATAGAAAAACACCCAGACTCCGAAACAAATATTTGTGGATCACACAAATATTTGGTCTGACCTGGGAATCGAACCCGAGACCTCTTGATCAGCAGCCGCATACGTTAACCACTAGACCAACAAGGCAGTCATGGTATTCTTTTAGCCGATTTCGGCTACGGCGGCCAACAACTACATTGGAGGTATAGTGCACAGGTGTGTGTTTAAACACAGACGTACTCTCTGTTACTACATTCTCATAACTATCATCGGCTATCCGACACGACCAGAGGGCGATCAGACGCATGACCGAAGCTTAACGTGCTCTCCGAGGCACTAGGGATAAGATCTCAAACATTCACGGACTGTTATTGAGTATTTTCATAATTAGAAAAACTCAATAATACTTTTTGACCCGACCCGGGATTCGAATTTGAGACCGCATCTGAGTCGAATACGCTGTTGAATATGGGACTCTCCTTATTAAAGTTTTAGTCTACTATACCAGGTTGAACGAATGGGGTTTTATTACTGCACGGACTTCTAATTGCTATATCATCATTGTCTATTGCAGTCCACTGCTCTGCATAGGCCTCTCCTATTGCACGCTCCTCTGATCCATTTTGGGCACCTGGCATATAGCTGCTGCTAGTTATCTGTAAGTTGTCACTCTATCTGGCCTGTGGGCGTCCTACACTACGTTTGCTGAGACGCGAAATTAATAGCTTAATATTTTATTAAAATACTAGCTGATCCGTCGAACTTCGTACCTCCTTAAAATATTAATTCATTATAAAGTATTGTGTTTATTTATAATAGTCGTCACAAAATAAGAAGCCCGTTTTGATATTTGTCATTTGACATGCCGCATGTAAGAAATTGAAAAATCAAATTCATAATCCTATTTAATTACTATGTTACCCATACACTATCACAATGCATATCTTAAATAAGCATCAAGTTTAACTTTATATTGAAAAATTGCACTCAAAAACACGAATTAATCGTATTAGTTACGCCACGATGACAAATGCCAAACCGGGCTTCTTATTTTATGAGGACTATAACTGATAGTGACAAATCGGAGGCAGCGTCAACTAACGGGCCCCGGCCGGTACCGCCACAATCGCTTTGTTCCTGCATTTTAAATCTGTAATATCTTCCAAAGCATCAATTTAAACAACATACTGAAAAAGGTAAATACATATAAACATAAATACACAATGTATTTAAAGTACTTAATTGGATAAGGATTCAATCTGTATTGCTTAAAATCGCTTCGTAAGTAAGCCATTATTTCTATATAGACATATACATATAGACCATCGCGGACTTTTTTGTAGACCTTTTTAAGATGTACAATACTGTAGTACTTATTTTGATCTATCTCGTAGGGTACAGCCAGCGTTTGCAATGTAAGCGTAAAAAATGGGTTTATTTACGACATCACATTAGAAACCTCTAAAATTATTATCTACTACTAGCTGATGCCTGCGGCTCCGCTCGCGTCCTAGAAGTATGGAAAATAGATGTTGGCCGATTTTCAGATATAACCGATATGCACACAAAATTTCATAAGAATCGGTCAAGCCGTTTCGGAGCAGTATGGGAACGAACATTGTGACACGAGAATTGTATTTATAAGATATTATGCATGTATTATACATAAAAACCTTCCTCTTGAATCACTCTATCTATTAAAGAAAATTTCATAAAAATCCGTTGCGTAGTTTTAAAGATTTAAGTATACTTACGGACAGAGAAAGTGACTTTGTTTAATACTATGTAGTGATATTGAGTATACTATCAAAACACAGATTACCTCCTTGGCGGTTATCTGTGTATCAAAATATGAGGTTTCGTTACCAAATATCATTGAATTGCTATAATTGGTGGGTGTAAATTGTACTTGACATGCTAAATGTATCTAATATTAGTGTTGTATATTCCTGAATAATATATTCTCTTGTGAACACTTAATACAGCCGAAGTGTGAGAACAGCTGCGGGCAAAATAAGGCGCCAGAAACCAATTGAACATTTGTCAAATAGATTAACGTTATTATATCGCACTCTATTATTAACCACCTCTATTTAGCCGTATATATACGTACTTATTAAATCAAAGGTAGATTTATTTGTTATTGGTGGTGATTATACTGTTAAGAAATAATCGTACACTTCAAAGCTTGAAGAAATATGTAGTATTCATTAATTATGTACACTGAGAGAGTGGCCTTAAGCGATTATTCGTTGCGAATTTCGCTATTGTAAGTAAGGTAGCTAAATGATGATCCTATTTCATAAGGATGGTTGCTAGGATAGAGATAATTTAATTCATAATCATCTTTATGTTAATACGATAAGCAAAGACTTTGAAATCCTTTTTCATAAAAATTGCGCTTAAGAAGCAGTATGAAAATTGGCTTGTTGCTATCGTCGCTGACGTCTTCTTACCTCGGGATCGGCCCTCTCCCTATCCCATTCAGCTGTCTCTTTCTGGAGCATTACATCTTCACAGAAAGAGAACACCGTGCTCCACTCAAGCCCTGCTCTCCCGCCAGCTACAGCAATGATTGCAGCACTCCTCCGATTTGGTCAACTTCGCGTTCTGACGCCCACGCGGGGCAATCCTCTCGCGCATACTGGTCGGAGTCATAGTCAGCTGCGCAGTGGTGGCATTGAGGCGTCTCCTCACGTCCTCTTCTATTAAAATACTCACCGAAGCAGCCATGCCAGGTGAATCTGCGCGACAATTTAAGGACAGAAAGTGAAACTTGCCAAATCAATAAATACGAAAGGTTTCCAAAGCTTATTGTATAAAGATGTCTCAGAAAATCATCAAAGTAATTTCACTAAAAGTATTCTAAAATTCTGCTAAATACTAACTTAAATACCCTCGTAAAATATAATATCTCGAAAACACTAACAACAAAACAATTGGAACGTGCCACGGAAACAGTAAAAAAATGTAAAAAGTGGCACAGTGAGTGTAGACCCTAATTAAACCTCAAAAGAACTGTTATTGTTGGCTAGAGACATGAATTTGCAATTTTGAGGTCTAGCCGTCTTGGAAAAAAAGTATATTTTGTGTGGTGCACGTGACAGTCTCCTAGCGATTTATTGTCCAAAGTAGTCCAAAAGTATTAGCCTAAACTACTCCCCATGACAGCAACCATCTGCCGTTGTAAGTCCGTTCAAAATTGGTCCAGCATCCCAAAGACTAAACAGACCAGAATGGGCCGGAACAAAAACACAGTTTTTTTTTAATTGCTTGATTGATGGTGCCGTATATAATTTCATATGCATTTGTAAATAAGTAAATGTAGCCTACGTTATCTACTTGCTAGTGAGAGTCCTGTCCAAATAGGCCTAGCCTTAAATAGATTAGACGGCACAAACAAACAGACGACAACAAAAAAAAACTTTTTAGTTACGAGTACTGTATATAATCGATAATATGCATTTAGTAAAAAAAACTATGAATTTGAAATTACATATGTATAGACACTTTAATTTTATTTATTCAAATTTGCTTCCTGCATTTTAAATCTGTAATATCTTCAAAAATATTAATTTAAATAACATACTGTAAAGGGCTGTATTAATCTGTATTAAATTCACAATGTATTTAAGGTACTAAATTCATCATCATCATCATCATCATCAGCCTATCGCAGTCCACTGCTGGACATAGGCCTCTCCAATTGCACGCCACTCAGTTCGATCCTCTAAATTGGATAAGGATTAATACTGTATTGCTTGAAACCACTTCGTAAATAAACCATTATTTCTAGTAAAAAGAAACAAATTAAAAAAATATTATTGTGGGTTATCCCTAAGAGATAGACATATACCATAGCAGACTTTTTAAGGTCCGCGTAGGTATATGTACGTACCTTGCAATGCTGTAGTACATTATTTTGATCTATCTCATAGGGCAGCCAGCGTTTGCAATGTAAGCTTAAAAAAAAAGCAATGGCTATTTTCCAGCTAAAACAATGTTTCGACACTCCCCAAGGGAATCTAAACCATACAGCAGTTCTCGTTGATCAAGCAATGAAATTTACTAAGTAACATCGTAATAGACAACAAACACAGGAAAATCTCTTTAAACCTCGTAATTAAAACTTAAACATTTTGGCCAAGTGCGTCTCAGGCCACGCATAGAATAGGGTTCCGTAGTCACCCATAGTATTAGGTAGATTTAAAATCGTATCCAATAGTCAATTGTTATGATAACTTTATTATTTCATTATTTTTGTACGAAGTTTTCCGAGTGCATTTTACAAGTTAGGCCCTTGTAACTCCTAAAGTAAAACAGTTATCAAAACTGCTATAGTTTTCCTCGAAGGTTCAATATATGGGCTACTATCATGATTTTTTTCTGATTTTTAGCCCAGTTTTTTAGAAAAAAAATGCGCTTTCAAGTTGAATAACTCACAGACGGATACCTAAATCGAAACATGGTTTTAGAAACCTCACAACGTTTTTAATAGACCTATCTTATGATACCCCACATGATAGTTTAGACGCGAGAAAAAAAAAAATCCCCACTTTGCATGTAGTGGAGTTCAACATTTCAAATTGAAGCTCTAGTAGCTTTCAAATGTGTTAGCATATCAAAGGGCTTGGTATTAAAAATATAAATAATATATTTTATTTATTTTTAACGAGGCATTAATTATAATACAAAATATAAAAAAATACTGTTTCTCTCCATGTCTTCAAAGACATAAAAACTAAAAAAAGCGGCCAAGTGCGAGTCGGACTCGCCCATGAAGGGTTCCGTATCAGCAAGTAACATCATATAAAAGTTCTTATAGTTTGTTGTAACTTTCATCGATGTTTTTATACTAGTGTATTGATTGGATGCAAGGTAAATTGCGTGTTACGATTTATGACGTATTAAAAAAAACTACTCACTAGATCTCGTTCAAACCAATTTTCGTTGGTAGTTTGCATGGTAATGTACAACATATATTTATTTTAGTTTTATCACTCTCTTATTTTAGAAGTTAGAGGGGGGGACACACATTTTTCCACTTTGGAAGTGTGTCTCGCGCAAACTATTTGGTTTAGAAAAAAATGATAATAGAAACCTCAACATCATTTTTGAACACCTATCCATAGATACGTATAGGTTTGATGAAAAAAATTTTTTTGAGTTTCAGTTCCAAGTATGGGGACCCCCAAAATGTATTGTTTTATTTCTATTTTTATGTAAAAATCTTAATGCGGTTCACAGAATACATCGACTGACCAAATTTCAACAGTATAGCTCTTATAGTTTCGGAAATATTTGGCTGTGACATACGGACGGACGGACGGACACACAGACAGACAGACAGACAGACTTGACGAATCTATAAGGGTTCCGTTTTTTGCCATTTGGCAACGGAACCCTAAAAATGGGTTTATTTACGACATCACATTAGAAACCTCTAAAGTTATCAATGTTTCTCTACTATATTATGCCAGTATTATACATAAAAACCTTCCTCTTGAATCACTCTATCTATTAAAGAAAACGGTCTCAAAATCTGTTGCGTAGTTTTAAAGATCTAAGCATTCATTGGAACAGACAGAGAGCGGAAGCGACTTTATTTTATACTATGTAGTGATGTGAAAGTAACTCTGTCTGTCTGTCTATATGTCGCTCTTTCTCGCTGAAACTATTTCTGAAGTTTGGTACACAGAAAGTCTACAGCCTTAGAAAGTATATAAGGTACTTTTTACTGTGAAAAGCGACATACAAGAAAGCATGTACAAGGAGGTATCCTAGCGAAAATTTGATTTTTATTCGAAATGGTATCTTTGATTTCTCCTCAGCCAAGTGGGAAAATAAGAATAGTTTCTGCTAGATGCCACGAAGATTCATTGCATAGGTATTATAAGGTTCTACAGAACATTCTGTAGATCAAAAATGCCGATGGATCTTTACTTATATTATAAACGCGAAAGTTTGTGAGTCTGTATGTATGTTTGTTGCTCTTTTACTCAAAAACTACTGAACGGATTTGGATGAAACTTTACAGTAACATAGCTTATATATCTGAATAACACATAGCCTACTGTTTACTGCAATAATCGAGATACACGCCGGCGGAGCCGCGGGTGAAAGTTTGTCAGTTAGTTAGTTTTGGGTTCGATTCCAGTTGAGTTTGTCTGTTTTCTATGTTTATATAAATATATTCTTATATGTAGATACGTATTAACAAAAAATAATAATTTTCCATTTCAATTTTCTACACAACAAATAATACCTAATTACATAGATGTTAGGTCGATTTTTAATTAACAACTGAAAAAGGAAATGCATCTCTTGGTATGCCACGTCGAACTAACGAAGAGTTATGAGAACTAAGATTATTACGTAATAAGATTCCGTGAGGATTTATTAGCAAAACAACACATTCATTTTGGGTAAGAAATTGAAAATATTTACCTACTTTCAAGCGGCATTTAAGGAAAAGTGGAAACCAGGACGATGGTAGTCGTATTTTGTCACTAACCCCCTAGCCAAGTTGCAACGTTTAACGTTTTCTATTCTATTCTCGATTCTATTTCTCTATTCTCTAGTTTCATTTTCTAATGTCATTCAATCACGTGATCAAAAGAAAATAATGGCGGCTGTCTACTCACTTGTTCTTCATACCTCATCATCATCAACAGCCTTTAACAGTCCACTGCTGGACATAGGCCTCTCCTTAGAAAGAGGTTTTGGCCTACTATACCACGCTGGCCAGACGGGTTGCTATAGGGTTGGTTTCAAGTTTTCCTTCTCTTTGCAATGATGTTGTTTTGTGTAGTTAGTCCCTTAGTCGCCTTTTACGACACCCGCGGGATGAATAGGGGTGGTGGCACTCTGTATTCTTAATCCGTCATCACAGGGACACACAGTAAATGTTAAAATACCAACGTATCGTTGAACAATTCTATGATTTTACTGGCCGTTAGACGTTTTTAAACCACCCGAAGACGTCCAACTAAGCTTCACGACTGCTATCTTATGACAACAACCGGGACCGATTGCTTAACGTGACCTCCGAATCACGGAAACGCTCATAATATATCATGACACAAACGGTCACCCATCTATGTCTGACCACGCCGGCGTTGCTTACCCTCGGTGATAGTTTCCAATCACCTAAGGCCACTCGGCTATGAGCTCTTCTAAGGGTCAAAAACTAGTTAAAATCGTCTTCCGTATGAAATGAATGACCCTATTAACTTGATATTCACCCTTTAATGGCTCCTCGTAGAGTGATTAAACGTTTATAAAAAAACGTAGCTAATGCCTCAATCTCATGAGGCCTACAAAACATTCCCAATTGAAACATTTTAATTTTAAAACTGACAAACTGACAAAGGTATGGAAGGCAAAAGGAGACAATTTTGGCGAGAGTTGGCGTTTAGCGGTGTTTGGCATAAGTTATAAAATGTAGCGTGTATCTTAATTTTTTCTTAAGGGGCTGTATTTTACTGTTTTAAGGGGCTATTTTTTGCTGTTTTTTATAGGCTATCAAAGTGACTGTACCCTGCCTGATATAGCATGGGCAGAGTCGAGAAGTAGGTGTCACCATCCTCACTGAGTGGTGCAGCATTATGCTGAGCAACATCTATTTTTAATGTACACTGCGACGCAACCGCACAGCAAATGTTTGTATTGTGTTTTTATTATGTATGTATTGTAAACATAGAAAATGATCTCTTGAACTTGTGTTAATATGTACCTGGTTACATGATGTTTAATAACGCAATGCCATGTAATACCAAATATTATTTGACTGTTTGAAGTGACATTAAAATAAACGTATTTTCTTTCTTTCTTTCTTTTTTCACTGTGAGTCCAGACGATGCATGCATGGTGACCCACACTGTGGCGGTTTAGAGAGATGCTTCTGCATTATTGGGCCTCCGGTCTCACATTCACCAACAAAATACGATAATACGAGTGCTGTCATTTTTAGGTTTCTGTGAGAGGGTGCCCCGAGTGCCCCGAGCGAGTCAGCTCATTCGCCCTGAAATCAGCGTGGCTCCTTATCTCCTTAACCTAAGGGTAAAACTGTTCCGTAAGCAAAGGGAGGAATGCTGTCTATTTAAGTTGGTCTCCTGTATGTGGGAATTACTGCAGACGAGCCAGCTCATTCATACTAAAGTCAGCGTGGTTCTACTGCCTCTAACACCGCTGTCGATCCTAGTGTGCAGGAGTTCCAGTTGTGGACGTGGGTGGAATTGGTCCCAGTAAAATATAAACTCTATCTTTTATGAATTACTTAAATTTACCATCCCAACAGACGAATTAAATGGAAGTATCTGTTCGTAATATCTACAAAGAGTTTTTTTGCTAAATGTATATTATGAAAGTATATATCCCTACCCACATCGAAAACGCAATTTTAGTTATTTTGTCTGTCTGTCTGTCTTTAATTTTTATTAGACTAGCTTCGCTCCATGGTGTTGTGATTACCAACAATAATCGAGGGTGACATCGCGGGACTCAGCTAGTGGTATATATTCCAAATCGCTTATGCATTGGAGACTAACCATCAAAAGAAGAATTTGCTAATTAAAACTTTTAAACGGTCGTTTGAATAAATACGGTGGAGATAACGATTTTCCTGTATCAAAGTTCTTAGAGATTGGTCATCTGTAAAGAGGGAAAGATCTTGACTTTGCTGTGGAGATGGGCAATGAGCCAAATGTATAGATTTATTGCAAGAACAGTAATCACATTTATCATAGACACAAGATTAAAATGCTTATGCACATAGACATAAAGCACTTTATTGAATGGGTTTAAACATTAGATTAATAACTTTTGTGAGTTCTTTATGTTGAAGGGTTGCTGACACGAAAGAAGTTGTCCTGTACAATTTGTTATAATATTTGGGGAAAATATAAACTTATAATATCAGCTTTCTGTCAATGAAAGTCCTGTTAAAATCGGTTCAGGTTTTTCAGAGATTAGTCGAAACAAACAGACAAAAAATATAAAAAAATATTTGTTGATGTAAGTAGGTTTCACGATGATTTCAGCACGAATGGGCCGGCTAGACCGGGGCAGTACTACCCTGGCACAGAAAACCGTCCTAATAATGACAGCCTTCTTGCCGTCGTATTTCGTTGGTGAGTGTGAGACCGGAGGCCCAATCATTCTGCACCATTCGTAATGATGCAGAAACATCTGACCAGGCCGCCATGGTATGTGTCACCATGCTGCATTGCCTACCTTTACAATGAGGATTGTGACCCCTACTCCTGGATTCTTCTCATACTTTCCATTAGGAAAAGTAGAGTCACTTTGGTAGGCTTAATTATAAAAAAAGTACCATATGTTTCGTATGCATTTAGTAGAAAACTATTATTTGATTTATAAAACATTCACTTCAATTTTATTTATTTGTATAAATAACAAACATAATACGAGAAACTAATAAAAATGCAACATCAAAGTCTTTGTGGGAATTTGTGTTAAATAGACAGCGTGTTTACTAAACATTAGCTTGGAACCACGAATTGCCTCTATTTTCGTCTACTTTAAAATGAGCTGGGGTCTGACAACCAGCGATTTTAACGTTTGCAGATGTTTCATTTGTGTTCTATGCAAGAAATATGAAGAGGCTAGTGAATACGAGCGAGAGAAAAATAACTTAACACAATTATACGGTAACTACTTTTTGTCTAAAGAGACGCCGTTGTCTAAAGAGTTACGTCTTGCAGTCGGCTTATAGGCTGCTGATGATGACGATGAGATGACTTGGGTTTTAAAAAGCTAACAAAATATAAATGGAACTGTAACCTCTGAACTTGTCAGGAAGGTCACTCACCGGCCACTCAGCGGTAGAATCAAATCAAATCAAACCATTTTATTTCAAATAAACCATACAACGGCACTTTTGAAACGTCAAGTAGTCAGTCAGTAGTCAGTCGTGAAGCTAATCGTATCGTAAGTCGAATAATGAGCCCAGGGCGCCTTTCAATAGATTTAAAGAAAATAATTTTAGTAAAACAAAAAAAATGTGTATGTGCATATGTTTATGGGGTATCCAGGGAACACTTCAAAGAAAACAATTGTTTCAACAGTATCACATATATATTATAAATAAATGCATTGTATTATTAGTTTACAACACAACAAAAATGTGGGTTGACAAAAAAAGTATTAGAGAGATGTAAAGTTAAGTTTATACAACAAAAAATAAATATATCCGTCTGCAGGTCGGTCAGATTAAGTGCAGATTGTCACGGGTGCATCTTACAGACTCAAGATAGTCTGTTGGAGACTTCCACGAGCACAAGGAGGCTCATGTTCTCATGAGACGTCCCCGGAATCACCTAGCAGACTCAAGGTAGTCTGCCAAGGTTTCTCACAAGCTCAAGGTAGCATGTGTTCCAAGGGTACGTCCTCAGGATCGCCTTGCAGATGGTCTGCAGGGAGATGCCAGTAGAGTAATGATAAAAAAAAGAAAGGAAGTGAAGTTACGTGACCCTCCAAGACATCTGCGAGCCTCAGTGTCAGGCATCACCGCTGCGCTGAAACGTGGCCTGACCTCCTCTGCAGACAGGGACAATACAACAGAAGAATTGGGCTGAAAGGTATTCCCTCAGCCATAGCATTGAGCCCTATGAACAAAACAATTTTCCTACATTCGTTCACAATGTTAAACAAAACTATCAAAGGTTTTAAGTACTTACCACAGTTGTGGGCTCTAACAAACATGTATTCACCCCATGTTGAAGATTAACAAATACTTATACTTCAAGTTCAAAAGCTTCAGTATTTCAACTCGTATAGTAAAGAATGAAGATTTTAGATCAGGACACCGCCTTTTAAACAAAAATCTGTCAAATCTTCTCTTCTTCTTCTTCTTAATAAATGGCAAACTGTGCCGGTGTCGACAATTCTGCCAGTGTCAAGTACGATGGAAATACGTGGGTTTTGCCATAGAAAAATAAAAATTAAACAAATAACATTCGAAGTGGACTGAGTGAGAACCTGTATTTTTCTTTTTTTTTTCCCTTTTGTTGTGGTTAGTAGATACAGTACACTGAAACTAACAGACAAGGACAATTAAATAAAATATGAATTCTTAAATAAATAAATAGACCAACACAAAAACGGATTCCGACATTGGTAGAAAGGAAGGTCAAAGTTTGATGTTATTCGAGCGAATGAACAACATCAACGCTTGGAGAAAGTGGGGGGATGAAAATGTTAGGAGAGATGAGAAGTTAATAGGGATGGGAATTTTTAATTTCGGGAGGATTGAGTAAAGGTCTAGGGATGGGATATTCTTAGAGCAGTTAAAGAATATGTGCTCAAGATTGCCTTCGTCTAAGCCACATTCGCAAATAGACGAATCCCGTACCCGAATCTTGTTTAAAAAAACTGGTGAGCTACAGTGGCCTATGCGGAGTCTACATATAGTGGAGATGACGGATTTTGATACTTTCTTAAATTTGAAGAACCAGGGTTTTGGGGAGATACAAGGTTGAATTGCGTAGTAGTGACGCCCTTTAAGATGTGAGGAGTTGTTCCACTCTACCTGCCAAGATGTAAGCAATTCTCTCTGAGGCAGACTTATGAGATCGTAAAGCTGGTGTACCAGGTATTTCTGGTCCGCCATTGCAGAAGTAGCAGCACCTTTGGCCAGTGAGTCAGCACACTCATTGCCCACAATGCCACTATGGCTGGGAACCCATACCAGTTGAACCATTTTAGAGTTCATGGAACAATTCAAGAGGCTTTTGAAGTTTGTTACGAAAGGGATTTTGCAGCAGGGCTTTAAGGCAGCTAAGAGAGTCAGTAAATATGACTGCCTTATGGATGTTGTGTGATTCAGTATACAGGCATGCTTCTAGGATAGCAACACACTCGCCAGTAAATACAGAAGCTTCTATTGGACACTTGTACTGCAAAATAATTCTAGAGTTTTGATAGTACACAGCGGCTCCAGTGTAGCTGTCACTATTAAGTTTAGAGGCATCAGTAAAGAACCTCTCAAACCCAACCCAGTGTTCAGCTAAATGAGTATTAAAGGCAGAAGTAGAAGCTACAGATTTCTTAGGGATTCCAACATCAAGTATAACATTAGGCTTAAAACAAAGGACATTATAGTTAAAGGAAAAGAGGGGGAGCTTGTCAAATGCCACAGCAGAGTTTATGATAGGAGAGTAATTGCGAAAGGATTGTAGAATCAACGGAATTTCTTTATGAGTCCAGTAGTTTGAGGTATTACAAATGGAGTTTAACTCTAAAATTTTTGGAAGAAGAGGATGAGAAAGTTTAGTTACAGATTTCATAGTAAAGCGTGAAGCTAGAAATTGTCTTCTTAATGTTAAAGGTGGCTCTGAACACTCCACCTGTAAGGCATTTATAGGAGAGGACTTCATGCAACCAGTAACAATGCGAAGGCACCTAGATTGGACTCTGTCCAGCATTGCCAATGCGCTTTTATTGCATGGGATCAATAAAAATAGCCCATAGTCCAACAAACTGCGAACCAAGGCATTATATACCAGCTTCATAGTGTATGGGTGGGATCCCCACCATACCCCAGCTAGAGCCTTCAAAATAGGGACAACACGTTCACATTTTGCGACTAAATGATTGATGTGGTGAACGCCAGTTAATTTGGAGTCTAGGTATACTCCCAGGAATTTAAATTTGTTTAATAGAGGAATTTCCTGCAGCTGTACATGGACATCAATCTGTGGCAGAGTTTTCTTTCTTGTAAAAATAACAACCGCGCTTTTCTGTGCTGAAAGACTAAGGCCATGGTCTGATAGCCACTGCCACAGAGAATTAAGGGAAATAGTGAGTGATGTAGCTGCATCTTGGATGGAATTGTTTGAAATATATAGTGCCAGGTCGTCAGCATATTGAAGGATACGGCAATCATTGTTTAAGCAGGAGCCCATCTCTGCAGTGTACAGATTGAACAATAAAGGACTCAGTACAGAGCCCTGTGGTAAGCCCCTCCAAGTCTTTCTCTGGCTCTGAAACTCTTCACCTAAGATCCTTAGGGCTAGAGTTCTAGACACAAGCATTGCACATATGCAGTGGATCATCCTAACCGGAATTCTCAGCTGATGCAGTTTCTGCCTGAGAATGGGCAGTAGGACATTGTCATATGCAGCAGATATGTCGAGAAAAGATGTTACAACGGATTCATTTTGTGACAGAGAAAGACGGATATCAGTTACCAAAACTGCAACACTGTCCATGGTACTGAGCCCTTTGCGAAAGCCAAACTGGTAGTTTGGTAGCAAATTCCTTGATTCTACAATCCATTCGAGGCGGTTTTTGATGAGGTGCTCCAGTAATTTAATAAGGACTGAAGAGAGGGCAATTGGCCTAAAGCTGTTCGGATCATCTGCCTGTTTACCTGGTTTTAAGATGGGAATGATGATTTGAACTTTCCATTTATCTGGGATCCAACCATTAGAATAGCAGAAATTTAGAATATTTAGAAAATAAGATTTTGTACTAGGGGTGGCCTGAACTATAAAAGAATATGGAATGCCATCTATACCAGGAGCCGAGTCTCGAACACTGTTGAGGACCATGTTCAATTCTTCTAGAGAGAATGGGTCATCATGGGCATCTACTGACTGAAATGGTAAGCCAGGTGAAGTTGCTTCATCTAGTTGAGGGACATAAGGAGGAGCGATTTTGTCCAGGAAAAGCTCAGCTGTATTGGGGGAGATAGGGGAGGAGACTGAGGGCGCACAACCAGATCGAAACCGATTTATGTTCTTCCACACAATTGAAGATGGAGTGGATGGAGATAAGGAGGAACAAAATTTAATCCAACCGGCACGCTTCTTGCGACGAAGGAGTCTTTTGGTAGAGGCGAAAACGTTTTGATAGTTTAATAAATTTTGGAAGGTCATCTCAGCATTGTATCTCCTTTCAGACTCCTTTCTACGCTTGACAACCCTAGTACACTCGCTATCCCACCAAGGAGGTGACGGAATTTTGCCCTTACTTGTGTTTTTGGCTTTAAAGCAGCTGTCTGCACTTGAACTGATCGCCTCCACGAGCGCGTCACAACAGTCCATCACCAGGTAGCGATCATCATAGGATAAGGGTCTAAGGTCCAGTCTGGGGAGAGAATTAACATGGTTTTCAAGGGTTTGGGAAAAAGTTTCCCAGTCAGCTTCGGACAGGATATATTTTAGAAGGGGAGGGGGTGATCTAACCAAGTGGGTTGAAGCAGGGTAGGATATTAAAATTGGATAATGATCACTACCATGCGATAAATGGGTGCACTGCCAGCTAGCAGCTGCGGCGATATCCAGTGAGCAAATAGTCAAATCCACACAGCTTTTATTTTGTCCAGGAAGAACTCTACGAGTGGAGCAGCCACTGTTAAGTACACAGAGGCTCAGATCATCGAGGATCTCCACTAAACCTGAACCGATCGAGTCACAGTGTTCGGATCCCCATCTATAGTGATGGCAGTTAAAGTCTCCCATAACCAATATTGGGCCCTGTAGATCCTGTAAAATGGCTCTCAATGTAGGCAGGAAACTTTGATGGGGGTGAGCGATATAGATGGATAGCACAGATATGTTATAGATTTTAGCTGCAACAACGCTGATATCATCAGGGACTGAGGGCAAGGATAGAGGGACTAAGGGGATTTTAGTATTAATAAGTAGGGCAGCACCTCCATAGCCATCAGGCCTATCAGATCTAAGTATATTGAAGTGGGGGACATGGAAGTTGAGACTTGGCAAAAGCCAGGTTTCAGCGAGAGAGATAGCCAGAGGCTTAAATTTGTTCAACAGGAATATGAGGTCGTGTTTTTTATGAAACACACTCCTCACATTCCATTGTAGAAATACTTGGTGGGACGCCATTTTTGAAATTTGTTAAAATGTTAATTAGTGAGACAGCAACGTTGGACGGTATAACAGACTGAGATAGAGATGAATTGGGGGATAGTAGGGTAGTTAGGAGTTGTATCAGAAGATCGATAGTTGAGGATTCAATAGATGGGTTATTCAGAGCACAACCATTAGGTTGTGAAGGTTGGGGAGATTGAGTAATGGATTGGTGAGCGACTTTATCATAGGAGTGTAAGAGTGGGGATCGAGGTTTGGGTTGGCGAGCCACAGTTTTTTTGTAGGACTGGGTGTGCTGAAGGGACTGGATGGGCTGAGTGGATTGAGAAGGTTGTGGGGATCGGGTGAGTTGTGGAGCTTTCAGGATGTCAGCATATCGACGTGTTAGAGAAGGAACAACCTTACTAGCTTCCATGTAGGAAATGTTCTTTTCCGCCATCATGGTCTTAATAGCCCTCTGCCTACCATACTCCGGGCAAGCCTTGCTATAAGCAAAGTGGGCACCGGAGCACAGCACACAAAAGGCCTCGCTCTCTGACACAACACAACCATTACCAGGATGGTCGTGGCCACACTTGCTGCATCTTGGTTTGGACCTGCAGATGGACTCCACATGACCAAACCTGCAGCATTTTCTACATTGTACGGTTGGGTAAATATACTGTTGAACAAGAAGTGAGGTGTAACAGCAGTACACTCTTTTGGGCAGAACCTGGCCATCAAAAGTGAGGACACAGGTTTCCGTAGGTTTCCATTCCAATAGACCTTCAGTAAAGGATTTCCTATTAAGGCGCCTGACTTTAATTATCGGCCCACAACCCTGCGGCACCGTCACAAATTTGATGACATCCTCATCGCACATATCGGTGGGGATGCCTGATACTACACCCATTCTAGTGATGTTGAAGGTGGGGATCATGGCGGAATATTTAAAGGTGTTAAGTAAAGGATTTATTAAAAATGAGTTGGCATCCTGAAGGGACGCAAACTGAACTGATACCCTATTACGACCTACTTTTTTGACACCATCTCTAACAACATTGCAGATATTGTTTTTAAAAAGGAAAAGGCCAAAAGAAATGGGGTGGAGAGTAGTACTAGAACCTAATTGGGACTCTATGCGGGAAACGTGCACGATGTAGGGACCGCTATCACTTATCGTGTATCTGTCTCTGCCAACCACGCTTCTTGTTTCAGTAGGGGTACGTTTAAGAGGTGTGGTACTTACCACATCAACTCCTTGTCGTTTTCGAGAGCCAGAGGCGTGAGGGCTGTTGCTTTGCACCGTGATGTTGCAGCTTACATTAGCCAACTGCTCTAAGGGGTTAGGAGGGGTTGAGGGTTGATCGGATAGGTAAGGAGTAGGGGAGAAAGGTGGGGTAACTGAACCTGATATATCAGGAGGATCGGGCGGTTTACTGCCGTTCATGTTATTCACTTACCAGTAATATTACTACGCTACAAACAACACACCGTAACCAATAGGAGAACACAAAAAAAACAAAAAAAAAAAAGAAAAAAAAAGGACTCAATAGCCACAGATTCACTAAAGACACGTTGATAATTTAAACGCACGTGCTAACCAAACGAACGACGCGGCAAGAATTTCGTTATTGAAATACAATTAATATTTATGTTCATAAATATTTTTTATATGTTTTCGAAGAGAAAATTTTTGACAGCCGTCAAATCTTCTCAAAAAATTACTCCCCACTTAACCTAAATGTCAACGTACGACGACAATATGTTACAGATAGCATATATCAATGACATTTCTAAACGGGCTTTAAAATAAATTAGATCATTTAGAAGTGAACGCCATCTGGCGCATAATGGTGAACTAGCTTGCAATGCACTCGCTCAGATAACCAAATAGAGAATTATATGTTAAAAATATATGTTACAGAATAAAATTACTTAAATAATTTAATTAAATTACTCTATTGTTTCTACAATTCATATTTTTATTGGATGTGTCTTAGATATTTAAATCGGTGGGATTGTCAGTCAAGAATCGAATTGACTAAAACCACAAAGGGTGCAAAATAGATCTGGACCTTCTCTATTGTAAACTTAGTACCTGAGCGACCGAGCTTTGCTTTGTTATCATATTTATTGTTTAACGTCATCTATTCTCTGTTGGAGTAATAACCACCAACCCACTAAGTGTTACAAAACGCACGAAAATTCGAAACTTCGCGTTTTCCCTAACATAAGGCAAATTACATCGATTGTTTACCCCTGACAACCCCCAAATACAAAATTACAGCGAATTCGTTAATCGTTTCCGAGTTTCAAATATATATGTATATTAAATAAACAAATATATATACGAGAATTGATCGTTAAAAGATTTAAGATGAAAGACTGTAGGAAAAAATATTCATAACCTCACCCAGACCCGCTTTCCGCTTTCACTGTGACCACACCCACCTTAAAGTTTAAACTAACAATACCTATAAAATTGCCACAAATTGCACGAACACAGAGCAGCTAGTACTTCGTTATCGTATTCTCTGTTCTTGTGACTATATTCAATTGTTTATATATAAAGTTTCTAATTTGAATGCTAATCTAAGAATTATTCGCTTCGTTGGTTGTTGTTGTGGCTTTTAGAAGTGTTGGCAATGCAGCCTTTATGAATAATTTTGGTATTACCCAGCTCTAAAGCAGTCCATTTGGAAGTAATTTAAAACACGTGTAGACATCGTTCTCTGTGCTAATAAATTTATTAGATTCATGAAATGTGAAATTGGGTTGGTTGCCTACGTTGGTCCTATTTTCACACGAGGATTGTGATGATATTAAGTACGTGTGTAAATGTGGCAATTTTTATTTTTAGGAGAGAGTTAAGGCCAAACATCGCCACGCTGGAGTGCGGGTTGGGGACTGGCAAGACTCGTTGTGGCTACGTAATCTTATCGTTGAAAGTTTTTAAGCCGCCCGAATGCCTCTAACTAACCTTCACGACTGTTATGATAACAACCTGAACAGACTAATTTATGTGAGCTCCGAATCACGGCTACGCTCATAATATATCATAATACAAATGGTCACCCATCTAGGTACTGACTACGCCGTTGTTGCTTAACCCCGTTTTCAATCACCTAGGCCTCTTGACTATGAGCGCTTTAAAGCTGATGCAAAAGTAAAAGTGGAAAACAGAAAGTTTCAATCACAAAAATCTCGTTTCAATAAACATCTTCATCTTCCTAGCCTTTATTCTCAAGTTTATTTGGGGTCGGCTACTAGTTCAACCGGTTTTACCTGAATTTCAGTTTTTCCACGGAGCGACTGGCATCGGACCTCCGCAACCCTAAGGGAGAACTGAAATTCGAAGATTGAACTAGTTGTCAGTATATTTGAGGGCACTGACTTCCCAATAACGATTGCCATAGATGTTCATGACAACCGGGACCGACGGCTTTACGTGCTCTCCGAGGCACGGGCGTGAATCACCGCCAAACTTCCAAACTCCGGGCTGCTATTAGGTATTTCCTAAGAAAAACCCAAAAACACTTTTTGGCCCGACCCGGGATTTGAACCCGAGACCTCTTGATTAGCAGTCGCATACGCTAACCACTAGACCAACGAGGAGTTTCAATAAACAAAGCACTTATTTAATCAAAGAAACAACACGATGAGTAAGTATAGTTGTATGTTTGTCTAATTATGCTACAGAACTATTGTGTTTGCTTATTTATATTTCGGACATTTTTCGGACATCTTACACACTACATGGTCTAGTCCCAAACTAAGCAGAGCTTGTATTATGAATACTAAACAACTGATATAAATACATAAACATACTTTTTTCGTAAATACATACATATTATACATAGTAAACACACAAAGTCCGAATCAAATATTTTCGGATCACACAAACATGAACCCGAGACCTCTTTGATCTCCTCTGATACCTCTGATTGCGTTAAGTTTCGACCAGGTTGCACTGGCCGTTGGCATGACCACCAGACCAACGAGGCAGTTACCAATTATTCTATATATAACTTGCAGATTCAAAAGTAAAAAAATGTTCAAATTTGATCAAATCCAAAAGCAATTAGTGATATGCCTTTGCATGCTCAACGTGTCACTGTATGATGCGCTATGTGGTCTGGAGGAGTCTGGAGGAGTCTGGAGGCGTGATTGGGCCGTTTTTTTTCGAAAATGGGATTGGAAATGCGGGAACGATCAATGGATCACGAGAAAAGAATTGAGATCTGTCAGCGAGCTCTTCGTGAACATTTGTCAGATATTATTTTACATTCATAATTGCCAAACTTTTCTCTTCGTAATACAATAAAAATAAGAATTATCTTCAAATAAATTCTTTGTTTTATTTTGTTTTAGAAAACAAACATCTTGTTGAAAAATCCAATACATAATTCTCGTTCACTTTTTTTTATATGAGCCTGTCAAAGTGACTCTTCTCTGTCTGATGGAAAGCATGAGCAGTATCCAAGTGTGTTTGTCACCATAGTGATTGTGAGCACACTATGCAGCATGGTGACCCACACTATTGCGGGCTTGTGAGATGCTTCTTCGGGCACGATGGACCGATGATTTGAGGAAGGTGGCTGGCGGCGGATGGATGCGGACTGCCCAAGACCGGGATGGTTGGCGTTCTTTGGGGAAGACCTTCGTCCAGCAGTGGACGGTGATAGGTTGATACTATATGAGATGCTTCTGCATTATTGGGCCTCCGGTTTCGCACTCACTAACGAAAGACAACAGCACGAATGCTCTCATTTTTAGGTTGGGCTTCTATGCGAGGGTAGTGGCGCCTCTGTCGAGTCCCCATTCGGGCTGAAATCAGCGTGGCTTTACAACCCTGTAAACATTAATTCACATTTCGACAACTACATAGTTTTTTCATTATACATCGGTTTTTTTTTATGTAACTCGACTTATTCGCGATAAATTAGAAGAGATTCGCCATTTGACTCCTGTTTACTTCTTCTTTGTGATGTAATGATTTGGCCCGAAGACTTTGTTAGATCTATAAAAATAAATAAAATTGAAGTATCTGTTTGTAACTTCACATTAAAAGCTTTGTACTAAATGCAGATGAATATAAAAAAATACGTTACTTTAAGAAAACACTTTTTAAAAATATTACCTGTCAGTCTACTTATTTGTTTCGGTTATATTCTATAATTGCTGGACTAATTTTAATGGGACTTTCACTGGCAGATTGTTAATGATACAGGGAATAACTTAGGCTACTTTTTTGACTAGTTTCGCCCTGCGACGTTACTCGCTAGTACAAAACAACGCGGGGTTTAGCTAGTAATATAATAAATAAAAGAAATGCTTTTCATACTAAAGTATTTGTTTATTTGCGATACTATCGATTTAATCATCGATATCAATATTTGACTCTTATCAGATTGGGTGTCGAGTTGATTACTGGAATAAATTACATGAATTTATTTCAATATGCAATAAAATCATTCAAAATCTATAAAACGATCATGTTTTAGACACTTATCTATAATAAAATATATGTTATTCGTATCATTATCGTCTTATCGCAAGGGGTTGTCATCTTAATAACGATCTTATAACTTAAAAACAAAGTCGTGTTTTATTTAAATTCGTATAATCGGAAATCGAGCCTAAGGCCTAATACATATTTATAAGTGTTTAATGCGCAAACATTTGACAGTTACATAAAATACGAAGTACCCACAGCACAAATACAGGGTGTTGAATAATCTTACAGTACTAAATCAAAGTAAATTATATAGTGGGTGTTTCATAGTTCGAGAATAAATTACTATTGACACTGAAGTTTCAATTGTCAATAAAATTTATAGCTTAATTAATATAACTTAGAGTAGTTTTTTCGATACAAGACGAAGAATTCTTGTTGTATCTTGTTCGGTAGTTCAAAATTTGGCTTGATACTATCGTTTTGTACCATTGGATGCGGGAAGCATAAGAACCAGGGAGGCCTCTGTTACTGGACGTCTTTTTTGCAGAGATGATGATGATTGTGATGACAATGAAAAGAGAGATGTCAATAAACTTACGAAACTTAGTTGAAATTTGTAACGTTATTACTAAATTCCTTCCTTCCAGTTCAAAATTGGAACTCATTGCCATCTCACGTGTTTCCTTCCTACTATGATTTCAGGACCTTCCAGCGGGGCGTGAAAAAGCATCTCACTAGGCCGCCATAGTGTGAGTTGCTTGTGATCGCAGTGAGTGTGGTGGCCCCCCCTTTTAAATTCTACTCGGCCTTTATATGGGTGCCGTAGATCATGACTCGGAACCCTTACATTTTCGACAAGTCCGTCCGTCCGTCCTCGAATTACCGTCCAAACGGTTAGTGCTAGATTTTTTTTTCTCACGTCTACCCATTGTGTTGGATATCGTTAGATAGGTCTTTGAAAATCATTGATTTTTTAACGGCTTAGATGGCTTTGTTAATTCAGGAGTTTAGAGGCTTAACTACGTACAAAAATAACGAAATATTATATTAACAGTTATCCATTGGACACGATTTTAATTCCACTTGCCATTGTATATAACTACGGAACCCTATTCTATGCGTGGCCTAACATACACTTGTCAGATTTTTTTATAAGTAAACTCCCGCATTATGAATATAAATCCTATATATCGCGGGGGAGTTTACAAACATACATGAAACGGACATTAAGAACACCCAAACTCAGAATAACAATTTGTGAATCATACAAAATGTTGTCCCGCGTGTTATTTGAACCCACGACATTTGGCACAGTAGAAAGCGGCCTGGTGACTACTTAAACCTCTAGGCCAACCGTGCAGTTTCTATCAGGCAGTCATCTTGGCAGACGATAAAAGCGTCAGATGTCTCAAATTCAATTCCCGTTTAATACAAACATTTGCTAGTATGTTTTACAAAAAAGTATTTGCTTGTTTTTTGTTAAATTTATTTCTTTAGAATCTTTACACAGAACTTTATAAAGAGTTCTTAAAAAAATCATAAAAGAATGTCTAAGTAAACAACTAACTATGTTACTAATGAACACAAAGATGCGTTCTACCAAAATATTTAACTGAACAAGAATGAGAGCCACGTGGAAAAATAACACTTGACAATTTATACATAAAGTTTATTTTCTAAGATTTAAGATTCGCAATTAGAGTAAACAATTTTTGTATTAAAATTAAAGAACAAGATTACTCAGAGATCAAGGTTCTAATCATCATCATTCAACAGCCTTCGAAGCTTATTAATATTGCTAGCTGAAAATTCATTCAATCCCGCTTATCGCTTTTTTAATCATTCTGCATCATGATACATAGTCTGTCAAAATCATAACCCTCCTTTGGCATTGCCGTTGTGTGTTGAAAAATACTTAGCAGTCCTAGCAGACCTAGCAGTCATGGTTATTAACGACTAGACCAGAATGCCCGTTAGAAATGAAGACCTAAATTGAGACTGCAGTTAAATTGTCTCTAGAGACTACGAGAAATGGTTCGTTGGCACTTTCGCCATTCATGTCTGTCTTCATTATAATAATTATATGAGCAGAACACTTAATATTCAGTTGGGTGTAGACTAAATCGGCTTAAGGAACGTACTCACAAGAGATTTAACTTTTGTGACATTAGCAATTTGATTGTAACGCTCAGATACGAATGTGAAATTCGGATATGGTAATTGGCTTCTGAAGCTTTTTCTTCAACCACTTTGTGGCTTGTCTTGACACTAATTGTGTAAATAAATCTTTTTATTTATATAAACTTTTCGTGTTTGTTTTTTTTTTTTCTTTAGAAAAGATAACTCCCGCATTAGGAATACAATTTTCCTGTGTCGCGGGGGACTTTACAAACATACATGAAATGGACACGAAGAATACCGCCTAAACCACTAGGCCAACCGTGCAGTTTCCAATTGAACTCCTTCAACACGGCTGGACCGACTTTGATGAATTTTTTTGTGTGTTCAAGATTCGAGAATGGTTTAGATTCGCAATTGGATCCGTTAGGTGGAGCTGCGATCTAGTTCCGGGGTTTCAAAATTAGGCGGTACCAAGATCCCCGGGTCAGCTAGTCATAAATAAAATCGCGTATAATTATGATAAGTCAGAAGAAAAAGGTAATAAGGGCATAACTGATACCATTACACCAAGATTCTGTAGTCCATGTTCTAACGGATTAAGAATACGGAGCATCTCCACCCCTATTCAGTGAGGGGCGACTAAGGGAACAAACTACGCAGAATAGTTTCACTGCAAAGAGATAGATAAGTCGGAATCAACCCTATAAGACCCTCAGGCCATCGTGGTATAGTAGACCAAGACCTCCTTGCCAAGAAGAGGCCCAAATCCAACAGTAGACTAATAAAGGCTGGTGATGATGCTGATGAACTTGATGATTACTCGTAAATGTCTCATCAACAACCCATACTTCCCACTGCTTGGCTATGAGCGTGTTAGATTCATGTAAATGTACTTAATTATATATACTTAATTATAACTAAATACTTTGTATAAATATTGATATGTTTGTCAATAGTTTACTTTAAATATTTTCTGAACATATTGTTTGATGACGGTAGTTGATAAAATACATACTCGTATGTTTTGCTCAGTTGTCGTTGCCTATAAACACTGTTTAGTAATGTTAACGTGGTTGTTATTACTTTTAACTATATATTTTATATAAATATTGATATATGTTTGTATTAATAGTTTACTTTGAACACATTCTGAAAATAATGTACTTTGATGAAGGTACTTGATTAAAATACATGTGTCGTACTTGTTTGTCGTCGCCTATAAAAGCGAGGGTTCCGACTGGACAGAGAGACTTGTTGTCGAGAGGTGGACCAGTACGGAGCTCTCTACTATTCAACCAGTAACTGAGGATATTATATAGATTTAAAAGCTAAGTATATTCATATTCACTTTTATGTATTTCTTTTTACTAAAATGTTCTCTAAGTTTTGTAATAATTTATAATGTTTGATTTATGGATATGTGTATAATGTGAAATATGTATGTAAATATGTTGGAAAAGAGTGTCCATGGAGTTTCTTGTCTGTTCTTCTCCATAGGATCTACACCTTGGAACAGACGAATAGAATCACGACTGACTAACTGACTGACTACTGGACATTGAAATAAAAAGAAAGTTTAATATGATTTGATTTGGTTTGATTTGATATACTCAAATTCCTTTCGTTCTAAATATTCTAAATCTCTAATCTAACAAGCGCATCTGTCTAAATAAATCATAATAATTTAAGTAGCAATCGTTTTCGTTGTTGAACATAATATGACATCGCCCATAATTATGCCATAACATGTTTGGAAAGCTTTTTCAATCATGTATATTCAGTGACATTCCGACACGCAAAGTCGCTTCATCCCTTCTAAAATGCTAGTCTTGTCCCATCCGAAGGTAGTTAAATTAGGGCAAACATTTTAGAAATTAAACTTAAGTAATGTTTGTATGATCTGCAATTATTTGTTTTGGAGTTTGGGTGTTTTCTATGTATAATATGTATGTATTCACAAAAAATGTATTCATATCGGCTATCTAGTACCCTTAGTCTATGCTTAGTTCGGGGCTAGATAGCGCTATTTTTATTTATAATACGAGTACGTGGTTAATGACCCAGTTGGGAGATTGTGCAATATTTTGGTTAAAACCTAGTTTTTTTGAAAGCATGAGTAGAATCTAAAAGTACACAATGCTCATTGAGAACGTAGATAATACTTGTATACTATGGTGGCATCGGGTCTCCGGTCTCGCACACACTAACGAAACACGACATCACGCTTGCTGATACATTTTAGGTCAGTCTTCTGTGCTACTGTAGTACCCGTAGATCGAACCAACCCGTTCGTGATGAAATCAACGTGGCTCTAGTGAAGGTCGTCGTACAGAGACGGTGCCCGCATCAGGAGCGAGAAGGCGCTGGGAGGAGTCCAGAAGGAAATCTCACCCTGGACTTCTCCTCCTCTTAAAAAGAAAAGCGTAGAGAGGGCACACCGTGTGGTTTTAAGTTGGTTCGAGTCAAGGGTCGGGTGACGGGTCCATGATGATTTTCCACACGACAAAAAAAAAAAACAGTGTGACTGTAGTACCCGTAGCTCGAACCAACCCGTTCGTGATGAAATCAACCTGGCTCTACTACATTTAGTAAATCCATGTACAGTTGTTTATGTTGCAAAACACGATGGTAAGCTCTCAGCGTTGACAAGAACGTTACCAAAATCAATTCCCTTTGATAACTTAACCGTAGAATATATTCGCTGACGTGTTTACTCTGCATTATACATATTAATATAGTTCGACGCTTCCTCGAATATTAATGGTCTATTTCAGTTCCTAAGATAGCAGTTTAGAGTTCTGGAAGATCCTGGAACTGTATTGAAGCATCTGTGTGATACATTAGTTGTTTGAAGAGTTTTGGATCGAATCTAGTGCACGATACTAAGTTACTATTAGAGTGATTTATTTCTAAAGACTTAACTATAACTTACTTAGTATAAATTTGATATTCCGCTATATCGATTTTGGAATTGAGAATTATTGTTAGTAAGCTTCATAAGAAAAACCTAATTTTTAGATAGACTAACGGCCTCATAATTTTAAGGGGTCATTTAGTGAAAGTTAGATAACCCTCAGTGATATTTTCGTTTTCATTAATATTTAGGAGACACCTAAGAGTTTATCCCGAAGTTTCACTCAAATTTTAGGGGCTCAGGGGAGCAGTATCTAAAGATTTAAGCATCTAAGGTGAAAGAACATAAAATACCTCTCGCACTAAGAATATTATAAGAAGAAAATATAAAATTTATTAATTCCAAATTTTAGACAAATTTATATGTACACAATAAAGATATGATAAAAATAAATAAAATATACTACAAATACTACGAACTACAAACATACATGAAACGTATACCCAGGCTCAGAAAAATCATTAAATTATTACACAGTGATGTGAAGACCTTGGAATGGACATGTGGTAAGACATGATAGAGATCACGTTGTAAGGAAAGCTCAAGGCATCAGAGATCTATAAAAGAAGAGCAAAGGACGACTACAGGCCACGTGGTGGTCAACGATTACCAAAGATATGGAATGAGCTCAGGTGGGGGAACAGATAACCCAAAACCAACTGTTTTGGCATCTTAAAATGAACAGGGTCGACCACAAATAAAATGGGAAAAGTTGAGAAGGAAAAATAGAGGAACAATTATTGAAAGTCGAAAATGCAAGTTGTACATTTTTTTAATTAGTACCTCATGGGTGACAAAAGTTTCAGTCAATCACTTAAAAATCTCACATCATCAAGGTTTTAGGCTTTACTATCATATGGACACAAGCCCTCGGACCGGGGAGATACCATAGCCTTTCAAAGTTTTCAAAGTTCCGTAGTTCACGTCTCGGAACCTTTGTAGTTTCGTCATGTCCGTTATATATATTATGTATTTACCATATCCTTTTTGAAAACAGCCTTATTTTCAAACATTCACGAACATTTAATGTTAATAGTCGGCGTAAGATTTTGTTGGAACACGATAAGAGCGTGAATGGGCGACTTTAGTGTCGGGGTGATGATAACAATACTTCTTTATTGTGGCGCAGTCGGGTAATGCCATCGGATATTGTTTTCTGTTATCTCTTTATCTTTTGGTTGAAATGGAATATTCCGTTTCTTGTGTTTTATTGTTTCGTTATTCTTTTAATTAAGGAGTAGGAACCCATAAAATGTAGAGGAAAATTCTGAAAGGTTTTCTTGAGGAGATTTTAAATTACAAATGACTTGACCTGTATTTAACTGCCTTGGTGGTCCAGTGGATAGTGTATGCTGCTGCTGATGAATTCGATTCCCGGGTCGGATCAAAAGTTTGTATGTACCCACAAGTACTTACAGCTTCAATAGTTTTAATCATAGTTGAAGCACTGCACGCTGTTACACTGCTAATAAATTTCTGTAAGGCGTTGTGTCCAAGGCAGTAACAAAACTGCAAGGCCTCGCCATCACTTAGAAACAATGAACTGCAACAATTCCTAGTTACTCCCAAGAACCAAGTTTATTTAAATACTTGCTGAGTCCCGCAGTGCTACCAGCGGACATTGATGTAAATCGCGAGTATTTCTGCGAATCGTAGCTAATCTAATAAAATAGCGTGAGTTGATTCTTGTTTCTGTCAATGAAAGTCTCGTCAAAAGTGGTTAAGCCGTTCCAGAGATTAGCTGGAATAAACAATTAAAATAAATTTAATTAAGCATTTCGTAAATTCGCAATCAATCCATACTATATTCGAACTATATACTATATTAAAGTAATAGGTATTTGGTTTTATTTTATTGATAAACTCTATGCACACAAATATTTTCCTGTTTCCCCGAAGCCAGAGCAACGCCCACTTTTTGCCAGTTTTTTTTATCTCACGTAATAGGTGGCGAGCCTATTGCGGTTTACCGGGAATTCTAAGTTTACCAGAACCTGGTCCGTCAATCAGCAAGTACACCACTTGCTTTTTGGTTGCTTCGGTGAGTATCTGAATCGAATAGGACGGGAGCCTACAGCACAATGCCACCATTGCGGGTCTCACCGGGACTCCGCCCAGCACACGCTGGAAAACTGCCCTGCTTGCTTGGCAGTCCGAGCGTCGCATCCTGGTTGGATAGATAGGACAAAACCTGTGACCGCATCAGACCAGCATAGCTGGTGCACTCACCAGCATTGCCGCGATTAATGCTAGCGGTGGCAAGGGATGAGAAGTCGCGGTCTCCATCCATCGGCGGATTGCCAGTTGGGGAGCTAGCAGATTGGGGAATCTGCTCCTAAGGGTCGCTACGGTCACATCCTGGGGAGATGTGACCGCTCCAAACGACCGAGGACAAGTAACACCCCGGTGCGGTCGGGGGTATCGTCTAATGCAGGTTGATGTTCTTGCTGACTCGGGGGTGAATCCAGTCACCCCGGAATATACCTCAATACAGCAAGGGTACATCAGGGGGGACACCAGAAGCCACTGATGCGATCCTGGTGTTCCTCCCGACTGCCGAGGTAGGCCGCCGCGGGGTTTAGTGGGTAAACCGGTTGCTCGGGAGTCCCACCACGGGTTATGGTGACAAAAGCATTCCCCGAGTAAAAAAATATATGGTACACCACTTGCAGGTAAGGTTGGCTTGAGGCCCTAAGTTGTTGGTGGTAACTAATGAACTATATGTACAAATTATTTAATTTAAACAAACTGTCTAGACAAGAAAGTTATTTTCTAAATAACTTTACCTTTAACAAGACAATGTGCATATTTATTAAACGCACATTTTATACATATTTAATTAATTTTAAATACTCTAAGTTTACGTACATCCTCCATGTTGTTAAAATTACATAAATTCTGACAGGATCTGAATGCCAACATATAAAATGTTAATAAGTATTTAATCCTATCATAAATAACAGCCTGCCTTTCCGGTTGCCAGTTTATATTAAATTCCGCATAAATTACGTCAAAGATATGAGCAAGGAGTTCACAAATCGAAGACCGTATCTGTCAATTACTGGGGCCGCTTTTTAAGTTTTAAAAAGGAACGACAAAAAAATGGCGCGCATCCCGCCACAACAAAATGAACGACTGTGGTAGCGTTCGAACGTCAATAAGCGATAGTTTTTTATTTTTCGTGTCGAGTATTCATGTTTTGTGTTGTGTAAGCGATGTTTATTAAATGTATCATGTTATAGAAGAAGCAATTCTCTTTTTATATGAAGAAGTTTACACTGCCATTGTTCCTGTAAGGAAATAATCAGGTGATTGGTAGGTGATTTAGCCAAAGATTGTGGTTTTTTATTGTTTTAAATAATATAGCCTCGGTTTAGTTTTCGTCACTATCGTATCAAAATATTCATTTACCTAAATGCGACTCTGCAAACGTAGTGTAGGACGTCCACAGGCCAGGTGGAGTGATGATTTGCGCAAGACGGCTTGCAGGATCTGGAAGCGAGAAGCCGAGGTTAGAACCAAGTGGCGTGCAATTGGAGAAGCCTATGTCCAGCAGTGGAATGCGATAGGCTGATGATGATGATATGCAAATAATTTAAGAGATATTATATCTTGTTGCTGACAGAACATGACTGGTTAAGATAAAGCCCAAACTATTACTATTCCATACATTCGCTTGTACGGTCGCCTTTGATCGCGCGACGGTCGCGGTCCCATTATACTTTGTACTCGTAATCTCTGGAACGTCTTTACCGATTTTGACGGAACTTTCACTGTTAGGAAGCTGATGATACAAGGAGTAACTTGAACAATTTCTTTTAAGACTAGCTACGCTCCTCAGCGTTACTCGCACCTTACAACAATAACCGTGGGTAACATCGCGGGACTCAGCCAGTTACATATTTAAGACATAGTAGCTACTTAATGTTAATGTATATATCCACATGTATTTCTGATTTTTAAACTTTATTACTTTACTTAGATATTAATAATATTCTGCCGTAATAACCGTATATAGTAGCAAATATTCATTAACAGTATTGCCCGGGGCTTGTAGTAGATTTTGTCGCAGCTAAAGTATAGAAATAGGACATTTTTCAATTTCATATTCTGTTTCTTTTATGAAGTTATCAGAATGACAACCTATACCTATTGGAGTTTACTCCTTAAAAAATCATATTTAGACCGCGGTATGAAAATAGTATGGAGAGTAAAATTGAACGTTATTCTCAAGGGCTTTGACATCCGTTAGTTATGTCATCTAACAAACTATTAGATTAAGCAAAAAAGTAAATATGTATTTATATCAGTTATATATTACCCACAATACAAACTCTGCTTAGTTTGGTATTGGATAATGATGTGAAAAAAAAAACAGCTCTGGAATGCTTTTTATATATTAGAGATAGTTCGAGACCCCTTTACCCCAAATTAAGATTTAATGAGTTTGGGTGGGGCATTAAACGCAAGAATTGTAACAGAAAAAATTCAATAACAGCCCGGAGTTTTAGCGGTTGGGGTAAGTAAATACTGATGTTTCTTTATTTCTATACGAAAAATTAGTGATTTATTTCTCTCCGGAGACCATATAAAGCCGTCGGTCTTGTGCTGATCTCTTCCCGTTCATGACCGACTGTTTTGCCATAAATGATGACATTTATATGAATAAGTGCCGATCTAAGGTTTTTAGATTCACGTAGATGTTGATTACACTTCCAGCATTACTCCTACGAGTAAATTAAGAACGGTAATTTAGCCGTGATAGAAACAAATAACGAATTAAAAATTAATACACAAGTGAATTATTATCATCATCAGCCTATCGCAGTCCACTGCTGGACATAGGCCTCTCCAAGTGCACGCCACTTACTTCGATCTCCGGCTCAATGAACTGAATGAACCGTAATAATTTTACATCATGACGGTTACAAATGATCACAGAATAGGTTTTTTTTCCAAATGTCTGACTTCATTTCCTCACTACAACGTCATATTATGTTCTGATGAGCCTACGAGATATAATAAGATATTTATATCTTTAGTTGCGATCTCAATATTAAAATTGGGCGACGTTGGCTGAATGCAAAATAATATTACAATTATAATTATCTATATTATACCTACTTTAGTTTTGAAGGTTGTGTGGTAAACGTGCGAAATATATATTAATATTAAAGAAAGTAACTTTCTGTCAGTTACCGTTTCACATCTAAGCCGCTGGAGAGATCTCGATTAACGGAGACAGGAACTTTTATTCCGTGTGGTGACGGATTAACAATACAAAGTGTCACCACCCCTATTCATTCCATGGGTGTCGTAAGAGGCGACTAGAGGAACAAAATAAGCAGCTAACTAACATCACTGCCAAGAGAAAGAAAATTTGAAACAAACCCTTTACCAAACCGTCTGGCCAGCGTGGTATAGTAGGCCAAAACCTCCTTTCAAAGGAGAGGCCTATGTCCTGCAGTGGACTGTTAAAGGCTGTTGATGATGTTGATGATAGGTACTTTTATTTTTGAGGAAGGATATAGGCTCTTTACTGCCATAATCGATATACACGCAGGTAGTACCGCGCTCAGAAACTAGTAACAACATTAAACATTTACAGATGTTTTTGAGTTACTAGGAAGACCTTTTGACACTAGTAAGAAGTGTATTAGAGCTACTACTGTTTCTTTAAATTGGACTACAGGTCCTGTCGAGTTTAAAATTTATTTATTTAAGACTATAATATAAGCACAAATGTGATAAAGGCGGACTTATCGCCGTAGGCATTTTAAAAATATACCTTCATAAATACATATTATATAATTTATCGTTTGGGATAGTTTATTAAAGGTTTAATTAATATTTGCGTGAAATGATTCCGCAACTAGTGTTTATAAATTGATTGGACATCACCGAAATACAAATGTAAGTAAACCCTGTGGAGGAACGGGTGTGGTGTTCCTCCAACACAAAGGGAGGATCCTTCGACCAGGCGAGGTGATCACGCCTGGTGGGCTACTGTACAACAGTTGATATTGGGATGTTGTATATATGCTAATCGGTGCGAGAATTTCTCTATCGCGAGTCAGGATTAGTCGTTACTTCGTATAGTTCATTCCGTGATTTCTTTCGTGGTTTAGTATTACATCGGTAGATGGCGCTGTTATATGTATTTCCCTTGCGCGGCATGTGGACGTCGCCACAACCCTTATATCTTAATAATATAATATATATATAATAATACACTCGTTTTTATCCACGGTAGCTTGTCTCGACGGAGAAAAGTTACAACTACCAAGGAGGTATTATAGTGCACGAGTTTGTGCGCAAACACAGGTCCACTCTCTGTTCCCTCAAACCTCACAATCCGATGGTATAGTTATCCGCGTCACGATCGGGGATAGACCAGACGCAAGACCAACCGCTTTATATGCTCCCGAGGCCACGGAGTTAAATCCCAACTTTCTAAACTAAAGGCTGGAATTAAAATTTTCTGTTTTTGGTTTTCTGGTCCAATGCCCGATAATCGAACCTGAGTGCTCCAAATCAGCAATTGTATACCCTAACCGCTAGACCTAATACCTAAATACCTTAAACATAAAACCTTTTTTTTGAAGTTGGTCATTAATATGAGTTTTAATTATTAAATCAAATAGTATATCATATATTATGTACTATAAAACAAAAAGCTTTTAAATCTTTTTACTGTGGGTACGTTACCATTATTTATTTTAAAACGCGAGTTTTAAGCATTCGTTATAAACCAGCATATTGTTCACTAAATAAAGAAACACCAGTATTTACTTAGCGAAACATTCAATTGTTTTAGTTTCAATTTAAAATGCAAATAGAATCAGTGCATTGTTCGGTGAGCTGAAAATACGCGGCATTTTATTCGCGTTATGTTTGGGCAGGTAAAAGGCTTTATTTAGTTCATTTGTCAAGCAAGGGAGCAGAGTGTGAGTCCATAAAATTCAGTCGACAAGAGGTAATTTTCTTATTAGCGATGGGATGTGGATGGGTTTATGTGAGAAGTGTAACATTTTCGAAATAAAAATATTAATCTTAATTGTCTGCTGAAGTATTTATATGACAAATAAAAATAAATAAAATTAAAGTATTTTTGGTATTGTTATTTCATAATAATAGTAAATATATGTCATCCTCCTAGCCATTATTCCCAATTTTATTTGGAGTCGGCTACTAGTTCAACCGGTTTTACCTGAATTTCAGTTTTTCCACGGAGCGACTGGCATCGGACCTCCGCAACCCTAAGGGAGAACTGAAATTCAAAGATTGAACTAGTTGTCAGTATATTTGAGGGCACTGACTTCCCAATAACGATTGCCATAGATGTTCATGACAACCGGGACCAACTGCTTTACGTGCTCTCCGAGGCACAGGCGTGAATCACCGCCAAACCTCCAAACTCCGGGCAGTTATTAGGAATTTCCTAAGAAAATCCCAAAAACACTTTTTGGCCCTACCCGGGATTTGAACCCGAGACCTCTTGATTAGCAGTCGCATACGCTAACCACTAGACCAACGAGGCAGTAAATATATGTCTATGATAGTATATTACGGTTGTGGTATTAAAAATCAATTTTTGAAAGTTTTGTCTGTCTGTCTTTATATTACGGCTAATCTCTAGAATGACTAGACTTTTTCAATGGTTAAACTAACAGACAAGTAATGATATAAAGAGCAACTAAAACTAAAAGAGCAACTAATAAAGACAAACTCGCGGCTCAAAACGAGGGATTCAGTTGAGAATAAGGAGTGTCACCACTAAAAGTGGTTCACCGTTTCATCTCATGGTCGTAAGTGCAGACTAAAAGAGCAAACTACGTTGGATCATCATCATCAATCATCAACAGCCTTTAACAGTCCACTGCTGGACATAGGCCTCTCCTTTGAAAGGAGGTTTTGGCTCACTATACCACGCTGGCCAGATGGGTTGGTAAAGGGTTTGTTTCAAGTTTTCCTTCTCTTGGCAGTAATGTTAGCTGCTTATTTTGTTCCTTTAGTCGCCTCTTACGACATTGGAATGAATAGGGGTGGTGACACTTTGTAATCTTAATCCGTCACCACACGGACATAACGTTATTAACATCATACGTTGGATAACATCACTAAAAAGATTTGAAAACCTTCTAGCATTCCCTCTTCCAATTCATCTAGCCAGCGTAGTAGAGTATGCCAAAAACTCTATTTTAAGCAGAGATCTATGTCCAGTAAAGGCTTTAGATGTGATATAAATATATAATAATAATAAATATTTCGGATTTCTTACACACAATGCCATCGAGTCCCAAACTAAGTAGAGCTTATATTATGGGTAATAGACAACTGATATAGATACATAAACATACTTTTTTTAAGTACATATATATATATACATAGAAAATACCCAAACTCCGAAACAAATATTTACGGATCGAACAAATATTTGGTGCGACCCGGGAATCGAAGCCGAGACCTCAAGCACAGCACTCGCATAGGCTATTATTGCTCCACCGAGGCAGTCAATATTAATTGTAATATTTATAAGTAATTCATCATATATATTTTTTTTTAAAGGTCAGTAACATTAAAATGTTGTCTAATTATTGTTTTATGGTGTAATAGTACCTACTACAAATTACTTTTAAATCGCGCCACTTAAAAGTTCCTGTACATAATTTGTCACGATTCTGTTTTCGAACGGATGTATTTATTTTTTTATTTATCAGATTTCATTTTTTAGGATAGTAATACCGTAATACTTAATGACCTAATTTCGTATTCTTTGAAAATAATAAAATGTGTGGATATGAGTTTGAAGTAGCGGATTTTCTTGAAATTAAACGACTTCTTGAAAACTTTATTTAATTTGTATTGCGTTCTAATAGACTTCGGAAACTCGGAACAGGTTCAAACGATTTCGGTGAAACTTGGTATTTTAAGTTTTCGAGTTTTAGTACGTTTTTCTTTATTCCTCTTGGCATTGCGTGCAAAATCTATACAACTCTTTCAGTAAAAATTTGTTGGTTGGTACTCCAACACAGCAACACTAAAGCTATTTGAGAAAATAGATGGCGTTGTTCAACAATAAATAGTGAAAACCGAGCAAAGCTCTGTCACCCAGGTACTTCTACCATTATCACACAATGCTTTCTAGTAAACAATCCAAAACTAATCATAGTTTGTATTATTAGTACCAGATAACTGAAATAAATACATCTATACATTTTGTAAACACAGATATTTTACATAGAAAATATACAAACTTCGAAAAACAAAAATCAGATCATACAAACATTAGTTTTGACTCGCAAATCGCACCCTAGACCTCAAGAAAAGCAATCACATACTCTACCACTAAGCCACTGAAACAATCAAACCCATTTTTATATTATATTCGAAAGTAACTCTATGTCTGTCTGTTACACTTACACAGCGTAACCGCTGCACCGATTTCCATAAAACTCCCATGGAGATATTGTTATTTCTAGGAAGAACATAGGCTACTCCTAATCACGATTATATTGATTAATAATAAAAAAAATATTGGAGGTACAAAAAAAAACACTGACCAATTTTATACAAGTATGAATATTTTCAAATTGAAAACGTTCCCCGAACGCTATATCCGACTCACACGAATAAAGTATAACTTTATTTTGAACAAATTTGGAAGTTAAATTGAACAAACATTGGTTTCGGCCAGTTTCAGTAAACAGACGTAACGTTGTACTTACTTTGGCCGAGTTGAAAATAGTAATCAAAACTTTTTGACAGTACCAGAGTTGCCATATTTGATTTATCTAAATATTTAATTAATCTCGATATGTCAAAGAGAATGAAAACGCAAAGATAGATGTTTATTTATGTATGAATATGTGAGTATGAATGTAGTTAAATATGAACCAATAACTATAATTAATGGTGTGCAATAAAGTATACCTATATATATATATATATATAAGTAGTATAGTAGAAAGTAGCTCTGTACGTATTTCACGCTTTCACGGCTAAAGCGCTTGACCGATTGGGATAAATTTCGATATAGGGATAGATTGAACTTTGAAAAAGGACATAAGCTTCTTTTGGTTGTTTTAACTCACTTATATAAAGCTAGTTTTACCATAAATTATCACAGATTTCAGCTGAGTAAACTATCTATTGATTTCAACTGAGTCAGCTTATATTAAAACCTCGCAAATTCATTAATTCTGGCCGTAAATTAGCATGTAACCTACAACTAAAGTTTGTATATTATTTTAGAAATAAAATCTAACTCATTTATTTTCTTTTGAATTAACTCCGCTCTAATTAACGAAAACTCTGGAAAATAAGTTTTAAAGCCTTTAATAATAGTATTAATTAGTCGGTATTAATTAAAAGAAGCTCTTTAAACATTTTTAATTATACTTAAATTAATTTGTTGATAGAAATATAAATGAAAATCTGAGAACAGAGTAAGTACGGCGTAATTGGGATCGTAAATGGGTAAAGAGTTTTGTTTTTTTATATATAAATATTTAAACCTACCAAAGTTACTCTACTCTGCCTGATGGAAAGCATAAGTTTCTGCTTATGCATATCATATCCAGGAGTAGGGGCTTAGATGTTTCTGCATCATTCTTTCAGCCTCCGGAGTCTGGGAATATGATACATGAATGATTGGGCATCCGATCTCACATTCACCAACGAAATACGACAGCTAGAATACTGTCATTATTGGGATGGTCTTCTGTGTGAGGAGTTATCAAGCTACTATTTTACCAACTATTTACAAAATTAACACTGAACTGAAACAGTGAAGGGATTGCAAACATCTGTTTCTTTTGGCACCAAACAGAGATATGTATACAATTTATTTATAACGGAAACGTAATGCTTTTATTCCACAAGTCGGCATTATCATCAAGAGCCTTTAACATTCCACTGCTGGATATATGCCTCTCCTTAGAAAGGAGGTTTGGCTTATTCTAAAACGCTGACCAGACTTGTTGGTATAGGTTTGTAACCCTTCTCTTTACAGTGATCTTGTTCTGCATTCTGCATAGTTTGTACCTTTGTCACCTCTTACAATACATTTGGGATGAATAGAGGGATATGATACTCCGGATTTTTAATTCGTCACCGTCACCAGGCGAAAACAAGCGTCAAGCATCAGACTCAAGCAAAAAGTTAAGGAGTATATGAAGTAATCCTTTAATTCTAGACTGAATGACAATCCCATGCGCTGATTCTGAAAGGAAGGGCACTCAAGAGCAATAATGCCCTACGTCACCATGGCGGTGATGGTAGTTAGTTCTCATTTGGGACATATCTGTTTGTTGTATTATCTTATAATATTTTATTTGTCGACGTAGGGGTGTTTGTCAGGGCCGTTGCTTTCGCCGGAAAACATATTGTGTGGGCTGCGTGGTGTTTCTCGAGCAGAAAACGAAAGTAGTTAATTTAAATAATATTTTATTAACACGTAGGTAACTTAAAGTGAGAACAACGAGCCGTAAGGTAGTTTCTAGATGTGATTCGCGTCGTGGTCGATCGGTGAATGCTCTCCGCTCGGCCCGCACGAACACTTATATAGACTCCACCGAAGCGATGACGTTTCACCGCTTGCGACTCGTTGTCAAATCAGCTCCCGTATAATTGAATATTCCAACATATTTATTATGCACCGATTTTAACAACTTTGGCATCGATATACTTTGATTCTTGGTGAAGAACAGAGCCTACTTTTTAACGTGACAACCGAAATTGATACGAACGGAGCTGCGTGCGAAACCAAGTATTTTATAAAGACCCCAACCCGCACTCGGCCAGCATGGGGACGGTTGGTATTAACCCTCTCCTGGGAGGAGACCAGAGATCATCCGTGGGACATTATGGGTTGTTGATTGTTGTTGGGTATTTTGATTGTTGATGAGTAAGAAAATATTAATGTATTAAAATATAAATGTAACGGCTGGCCTAGTAGTCCATGCGTGCCTCACCGGTTCATATTGCGTCAAAGTGTTTTTGGGTCCAGCCGGCACATAGGACACTGTTCTGTTCCCTTTTATATTTTATCCCAGATTAAGAATGACGTGACCGTCAAAGCCTTTTGTTGACTGTTGATACTGTCAGTTATTATATTATAAATACACGGGATACTTTCTAAATCTAATTTTTTTTTTAAATTACTTCTTTATTTCACTAATTAATTCGAATATATACTTTTTTACTAAAATTTATTTTTAATAGCAAATAAATAAACCATAACTGAGTCTATGTTGCATCAACCCATCCACAGATAAATTTTATGTAAATTCATCCACTTATCATGATGTGCACACATAAATTCAACGTTATTAACGTATTGCTTATAGCCGATGTTATCTTCATTTTACTTTTTTTTTATAACTGGCAACTTTATAACTTAATTTTCGGATTATTTATTTACGCAATTTGGTATCCAAATTGCAATTTAGTGTGGGCATTTCAAAAACAGAGTTAATTTTTCAAAATGCCGCAGGTATTTATATATTAGTTTTTTTAAACTGAATTTAAACTAGACTACTATATTTCTATATAGTAGTCTAGTTTAAATTCATAAATTCATTCTTAAATAGAATAGGTATCCAATTATAAATTAATTTATATTTCGTAAATTCGAAAATATGTCAGTTTTTTGACAATATTATACATATGTTAAACACGAGTTAAGTCAGAGCAACAACAGATAGCTCATTCAATCTATCATTACCATCATCATTATTATCACCATCAATCAACCCATTGTAGTCTTATCAATCAACTTATATATATGAAAATAAATAAAAATGAAGTGTCTGTTTGTAATTACAAATTAACAGCTTTTCACTAAATGATAGTGCGGTACTCAAAATAAAAAAAAAAGAATTTATTTCTTTACTTCCCATTACATATCTGTCTATCTATCTTTTATCTTTTTTTCTCATAAAAAGATAACTCCCGCATTAGGAATATAAATCCTGTGTCGCGGGGGACTTTACAAACATACATGAAATGGACACATATAACACCCAGACTCAGAACAACAATTTGTGAATCACACAAAGTGTTTTCCCGCGTAGGATTGGCGAAGTAGATCGTCGTGGCGCCCACTTAAACGAATAGGCAATCCGTGCAGTCTGTCTGTCTGTTGCAGCTAATCTCAGGAACACCTGGACCGATTTGGACGGGACTACGAGAGTACTATGTCCAGCAGTGGAGTGTGCCAGGCTGATGATGATGAAGAAGCTAAACTCTACTTTAACACAAGAGAATCCATCGGTAAAAACTAGTTCATAAATAAAAATGTGCTATTTATGGTTATGAAGCAGATGATAAATTCCTCACATTTATTTATTTGCATAATTGTATATAGTCAATAATTTGCCTTTATGGAATCATAATTTTATTTAAATGTTAAAGTATCCAATGATTTACATATTTATCTTTAGGGTAGTTCTCCATTAATTTGCTTGTCAGATTTAATCTTACTGTCGGCTTTCACTGACTATGTTAAGGAAAAGGATATATAGGCACCAAATAAGTGTACGAAGGATTGTCAGTTAAGGCATTGATATATTCATAATAAAATAACATTATTTCATAACGATAAGTATCTTATATAACTGAGCCTCGCGGTTTTGTTCGGCAGCGGTGCGAGGCGAGGCTAGTCCACAATAAAAGTAGTCCAAGAAACTCCTTATATCGTCGCCTATCAACCAGTAAAAGTTTTGTTAAAATGAGCTTCGTGGTTAGAAAGATTTCCCAGAAAAAAATTAAAAAAATTTTTTTCGGTGAAGTAAGTACCGTATATACTTAGCATGCACTTATGGACCAAGAGCCCAGAGCCGCCAGACCTACGTCATTAGTGCAAAGCTGAATTTTCAGGATTATTAGTACAATGCCTTGTTAAGATGTATGTGTACCCATTAGCTTGAAAGCGGGGCCGTTTCTAAGGTAGCGCGAAGTACAGATGGATAAAAACCTTACTTACCTACGTTAAAGGTGCAAAGCTAGTATTTACATATTTTTTCAAGAATATTGTTTAAAATTGAAATTCATTACTGCCAGACACTTTCCGTGGGCCATTACTTTTGCCAGACGTCTTGAAAGTTGTGAAAAAATGAGGTAAACTACGTTATAGTAGCAAACCTAAATTTTATACATATTATCTAAGGTAGGTACTATTTTAAGACCCTTTGTATGCGGCCAGACCAATCCGAAGGGCTAATCATCCCCCCAGACACCTTTAAATATTTGTAGTCATTAGGAAGCTGAGGTATATCATCTTTGGTATTATTTCAAGAATAGACTTGTAAAATATTAAATGGTTTTTACACGCTTTTTATCAGCTTCACCTGTACATACATCTTAACAAGACATTGTACTAATAATCCTGAAAATTTCAGCTTTGCACTAATGACGTAGGTCTGGCGGCTCTGGGATCTTGCTCTCTTAGTGAAAAACTGATAATTTGAATTAACAAACAGACACTTCAATTTTATTTATTTGTATGTATAGATAAGTATCTTAAATTCGCAAAAAACGTTTTACGAACATTGATGCTGTGTGAGATACGAATGTTGATGAAAGATTGAGGTCACAATGAGTAAGTTGTTTCTCTGTTTATTTTTGCATAGTGTGTTTGTTGGTTTGTGGTTCTGCTAAGCTAAAGGTAGCAGGTTCGATTTCCGAAAGAACAGTTCTATGTCTGAATACAATTTGTCTATGAATATATTTATAAGAACTAGCTTAAGTAATTATGAACATTTGTCACGATAATTTAATGTCACTGATGATTAATTGTCCTGATTTTCTTATCCAACAAAGCTAAATTAAATTTACTTAATTAGTTATCATAATATATTTATTTAATGCATCGTAAAATCGTTCACCAAAATTAATCTATTTCAATAAAAAAGCAATATGGCGTCTAGTCATATTTTACATCAACTTTCCCGCCATAACATGACGTTATTTTCAGTTGTCTGTGGTACAGATCGGAAATGAGGTCGCATTATAATTTTTAATGTTGTATTGTTGTGAGTTATTGTTGGCCTAATTGTTGATTTATTGTATTCCTAATGGATTCGAGATAATTGAAAGCTTTGATTATAATTTATAGGTCAGACGATAGATGATGAAACATTTTAAAAGTTTTATCTGTTTTCTTTACGGCAAACTCTTCTCCAAAAAATAAAACTATTTATAATTTTGTAAGTCATATTACACTAGTTATTGGAAAGAGCATTTGATTTAATGTTTTATGATATAGTCTATAAATGTACAACAATTAATAAGTTATATGTAGATAAAAACGAGATTTCGTGAAAGTATCTAATTAATGAGAGAGGAGATCGGCTGGTGGTCCGAATTTAAAAAGCATTGATAAGATCTTAAAACACTGTTCACATTATATATTAAGAGGCCGGCGTACGACACTCGAAACTGCAAGTTGAAATTTGTTCGTAAATATTGCTGTCTCTGTTTGACAAAATACAACGTAGATACGAGTGCACCGCTGTATGTGTGTATGTGGATTGACATTCATTCCTAGTAATTCGGACTCTCTCGTAGAAGGTTCGGCTATCATTATTTGACTGACACGAATCACACACACATTGAAATATTTTTTGATGCGATAGCACTACTAATTGCTTGAAATTTGTGAAAATATGCATGTGTTTCGTAATATCGAAAATCATGAATGAAAACTCAATATTTTTTCGATTTATTTTGTGCAAGTAGTAACATAATAATATGAGATATGTTATTGATGAAACAATATTAGAAATATTTTTGTTATTAAGACAGAAAAAAACAAAATGAAAACATGACATTTACAATGTAAAATATGTAAAATTTAATTTGATTATATTTTATTCTAGATTAGTTTATTTTTAAAAATAAAGACGTTATAACCTAAATAAATACAGTCTAAGTCCGAATATCAACATATCATCGTGGAAATATGTTTATACTGCAAATGATCTTGGTATACTGTTTGTATGGACAATTCAGCCACCGGGGGCCCCTTAATACGAAGTTAAAGAAATCCGATCATTTCCAAAATTTCCAACAGTTTATGCAAATATATCAGTTACTATTTTTTAAATAAATCAGTGACAACAATCGTCCTTATACATTTGTTAACAGAAAAATGTTGCCAGTGGGAATTTTTAAACAGTTTAAAGTATAAAATATTGGAATCGAATATGATGTGTTTTGTTATTTGGGAATTTTATGTATATTTGTCTGTAATTGGCAAATAAATATTTAGATAAATAACATTTGTATCGAAACAACCTCATTTTAGTTCAATAGCTTAAAATCATTACCCAACAGGCAGTAGATACGTACATGGTACCATTACAGTGGTCAAATTATTCCTCTATTCCGGGTTTCTGTTACACACTTGTAAGAAATAATTCCTTAGTAAAAATGTTAAACATCAATTAGTTATATTGATTTGTTATCTTTAATCTACCTGTAAATGTACATAATTTGCAAGTTGCATTGATTTTAGCACGAAGGGCCGGTTCGACCGGGGTGGAACTACCCTTACACAGACGGCATTCGTGCTTTTGTATTTCGTTGGTGAGTGCGAGACCGGATGTCCAATGATGCAGAATTATCCCTAAAAGCCGCCAGAGTGTAGTTCACCATACTGCATTGTCACCATTCTCGTTGAGAATGCAGAAATGCAGTATTGTGGTCCCCTAACCTAAGAGTAGTGGTCGCTACACACTGTGTGTGACACTGCTCAGCTTGAATAAAATCATAAATAGAAACTCATGATTTCCATCAAGCAGAGTAGCGTCACTTGAGCAGGTTCAGACGTACAGAGACGGTGCCCGCATTAGGAGCGGGCAGGCGCTGGGAGGAGTCCAGATGGAAATCGCATTCTGGACTCCTCCTCCTCGTGAAGAGAAGCGCAGAGAGGGCACACCGTGTGATTTTTAGTCGGTTCGAGTCCGACACACCACCCCACCGAACCGAAAACCCTGGTGGGGTGACGGTCTATGACGATTTTTCACACGAAATAAAAAAAAATTAAAAGGTTCAGACATAAAAAAAATAATATAAATATATCAAACATATCTCCATGAATCTTCGGCCTGATTCGCGTGCCTTTACCATATTAGGAAACATGGCTGATCTTTCTGCACCATTATACCTGTACCTTCCTCACATCCAATTTTTGTGCAAAAAGCCCCTAATTTGCATACGGTTATTGGGAAGCGGAAATAAATGTGTTATTTAGAGGCGCCACGATCTTTGAATACATCAAGACATTTGTTTTTAACAAATACATGAAATTAGGCAGTACACAATGAGCTCTTATTAGTGATCACAATTTAGTTACCAAGACAGATAAATGATTTGATTTAAATACGTGACTTAATTTGATTCAATCTGCCATTGCTTTAATTTATTAAGTTACTTATTTTGATTTCATTATAATTCATTCATGATGTATTAAAATGACTCTTAAATAATATTATATTAAAAAATAAGCAGCTAACATCACTGCCAAGAGAAGAAAAACTTGAAACAAACCTTTTTTTTTTCACCCCGTCGGGGGTTACGGCGGGGTGGTGTGTCGGACTCGAACCGACTAAAACCACACGGTGTGACCCTCTCTGCGCCTTTGTATTGGAAGGAGTCCAGGGAGGGGATTTCCTTCTGGACTCCAACCGGCGCCTGCCCGCACTGTTGCGGGCACCATCTCAAAATTTACTCTCTAATTAGGCAACGTCCGGTCACACGCGGACGTCGCCCCCTCGCGGTTGGCCACTACTGCGGACGGACGGGAAACCCGTCCCGCCCATCCGCGGCCACTCTCAGGGAACTTGAAACAAACCCTTTTTTTTTTTTTTTTTTTTTTTAATGTGTGAAAAATCATCATGGACCGTCACCCCACCGGGGGTTACGGCGGGGTGGTGTGTCGGACTTGAACCGACTAAAAAACACACAGTGTGCCCTCTCCGCGCTTCTCCATTTAGGAGTAGGAGAAGTCCAGGGTGGGATCTCCTTCTGAACTTCTCCAGCGCCTGCCCGCTCCTGATGCGGGCACCGTCTCTGTTTGACGACCCTCTCTTAGGCGGCGTCCCGCACACACCGACGCCGCCCCCTCGCGGCTGGCCACATAATGCGGATGGAGGGATAACCCGTCCCGTCCACCCGCGGCCACACTCAAGGCGGCATGAGGCGCAGATGTTCGCGCCTCCGCCGCCCGAGTCGCCGGCGGCGAATCTGGTCCGATTGGATGTCGTCCTCCCGGGCCTTCTCCGCCGCCTCCTTCTGCGTGATTACGTCCTCGCAGAAGGTTGCGACCGCGGTAAATGAGCTCTCGCTGCCGACCATGGAACGAACGACGGCCGGCAGCGAGAGATCCCCTCCGATGACTGCAGTGAGGACCCGGCGCTGCGTCTCCAATGCGGGGCAGACCGCCAGCGTGTGATGAGCCGAATCCTCACTGCAGTCGCAGTGGTGGCAGGCGGGACTCAATTCCCTCCTGGCGACCGAGTGCAGGTACTTTCCGAAGCAACCATGCCCGGAAAGAACCTGCGTCAGTCGGAAGGTAAGGGTCCCGTGCTGCCGCACTGCCCATTCGCCGATGACCGGCTGAAGCGCCTCTACGGTGGCGAAGCCAGCACGTGGAGTCTCCAGCCGGACCGACCAGCGATCCATCGTGGCTCGGTGAGCGGCTTCGCGCCACTCGCGCACGTCCTCGGGCGGAGGTCCAACTCCACCACTCTCCGCCCGGTAGTTAGCCACTCGCCGATAAACGTCGGCGAGCACTTCCGCCTCCAAATCCCACGGGGGTGTTCCGGCCAGGGCGCACGCCGCCTCCGTCGATACGGTGCGGTAGCCCCGTATGGCTCTGACCGCCAGAGTTCTCTGAGGCCGCCTGAGGCGCGCCCTATTCTAGTCGGTCAGAGCCGCCGCCCACACCGGTGCACCATAGAGTGCCATAGACCGGACAACCCCCGTGTACAGCTGCCTCGTGGCGACACTGGCTCCTCCCAGATTGGGCAAAAGACGCCCAAGGAAGGAGGCAGTGCCGATCAGCTTCGGAGCAAGCTGTTGGAAGTGCTCGTCGAAGAGCCACCTACCGTCTAGGACCAGACCCAGATACTTTAAGTGGGCCCGGACCGGTACGAGGACCGAGTTGACCTCGATGGAGGCGCCGGCGGGTGGACCACGACGGGGCCCATGGAAAAGTAGGGCTTCCGTCTTTTCTAGGGCCACCCGCAAACCCAGCGCCTCAATGCGCCCGACCACCAGGGAGACTCCTGTGGTGGCCAGGCGTGCCGCCTCTTCGAAGGTCGACCCCCGGGCTGTCACTAAAGTGTCGTCGGCGTAGCAAATTACACCGACCCCGGGGGGGAGACGCCCTCGCAGGACCCAGTCATATCCCATGTTCCACAGGAGTGGTCCGAGGACAGACCCCTGTGGAACACCGCACGACATGGCCCGACGTCTCAAGACTCCTTCTCGGTCCTCGTACATGACAGTACGCTCCGTCAGATAGTCTGCCACTAGCCGCCCCAGGTATTGCGGCACTCCGTGGTACTGGAGTGCGGCCCTGATGCAGCTGAATGGCAGACTATTGAATGCGTTGGCGATGTCCAACGACACCGCCAACAGCACGTCGCCGCAGCCCACCGCCACTTGAAACAAACCCTTTACCAACCAGTCTGGCCAACGTGGTATAGTAGGCCAAAACCGCCTTCCTAAGGAGAGGCCTATGTCCAGCAGTGGACTGTTAAAGGCTGATGATGATATTAAAAAACTAAATAAGTAAACTTTTAATTTTTATGATCATGTAATTTATAGTAATATAAGTGTAAGATTGTTGTATTTTTTTGCTGTATGTTTTTGCTGAAATAAATAATTGCTATCAATATTATGCAAAACGTAGTAGTACCCTCCATATGAACAATAATTTTCTAACATTTTCCTGTGAATAAATAAATATTCATCATCATCAGCTTATTGCAGTCCACTGTTGGATATAGGCCTCTCCAATTGCACACCACTTAGTTCGATCCTCGTTAACTGTTATTATTACTCCATCTGGTATGGTTCAGAAAACCAAACACATGCGACTGCCTTAAGACTTAATCAACCCTCCCTTAGAAGTCCTGAATGCCCTTTTAGATTTAAAAGTAGTGTCACTATGTGCTATGTGTTATGTGTTATGTGCCCCTAGTATTTATTTAGCCCCTAATAAATTTTTAATATTGAACAATATACCAGAAACAAAAAGTAATAAATACCAAATTCATTTGAACATTAATGAAGTTTATGAACGTGTTACCGGAAATGTATAAAGCTAAAGACTACAATGCTGATAAATAGAGCATTATCCGTACATTACATACTTTGTCATGGTCACCCTAAAATGCTTTTTGGATACGACCCAAAAGCTTGGCGCCTGGACAGAAAATTATGAATTAATAGACAAACAGAAAAAAAAACTATTTTTGCCAATGTTTTGTTATTTCTTTTTATACGTTTTGTCAGTACATTATTCTATATAAGAACGTATGTTTCTTAATTGGTATCCGCTTATTATGTAATACATTAAGTATGGATTATTAGGGTGAGTAGTAGACTTGCCAAATTGTCAAAAATATTTCTTAAATATATAGGTATGGAAGTCAGCTGGGTGTATGCATGTAGATTGCAGTATGTTCCAAAGGTATAAGAAAATACCTGAGCATAAAGCACGCTGATATTCCTTTGTAAAAGGTCCACAAAAAAAACTAAAACCCTTTTTCAAAGATGTACCTAGTTTATATGTAAAGTTATATTTCATCACCAACATCATAGGAAAGAGATTAAGACTCTTTGTTTACTTACTTTAATATATAATTTATTTGACAGAACCAGTTTCCGTCTGTTTCACAGAGGAGACACCAGGCAAGCAGGATACATAGCTTTACCAAGTTTTCTATAGTACTTAAAATATAGTTTGATATTTATGACACGACATAGTTCGCTTGTATCATTTTAGAACTTGCGAGGTACATTTTAGATGACAATCTTTAAGCCAATGACGTACTAGGTGTAGCCTGCGGCTTCGCTTGCCACGTGTTTCCTTATCTTCGATAACCTTTTTCACCCCTTTGGAGGTGGAATTTTCAAAAATTCTCTCTTACTGCTCGATATCTCTTTTCAAGAAATACACATATTTCTGCACATTCAGATTCCAGCGCTCTGTAGTTTCGGCTGTGCGTTATCTATCAGTCAGTAACGAAACAATTTTATATACTTACTAGCTGATGCTCGCGGCTCCGCTCGCGTCCTAGGGCTTTGAAAAATAGATGTTGACCGATTCTCAGACCTACCCGATATGCACACAAGAATTCATACAAATCGGTCCAGCCGTTTCGGAGGAGTATGGGAACGAACATTGTGACACGAGAATTTTATATTTAAGACTAGCTGATGCCCGCGGCTCCGCTCGCGTCTGAGGGGTTTCAAAAATAGATGTTGGCCGATTCTCAGACCTACTGAATATGCATATAAAGTTTCATAAAGATCGGTCAAGCCGTTTCGAAGGAGTATGGCAACGAAAACTGTGACACGAGAATTTTATATATTAGATTGCACATTAGTGACAAAACTCGCACGAAATTGCTTAATCAAAGTTGCTTCGTCAGTTTGTGTGAAAATTGAGAGATCAAGATATATAAGTGGGACTGTAAACATATCAACGATCAAAGCAAACCAATGAAGGATAGACGAATAAACGAACTTTTTAAATACCGTCTGAGAACTCAAATAAAATTATATTCCAAGCCCATAGACAAAACGGGGCGTTTTTTAAAAATAATCTCGTAATTTATGCTCCAGCCTATAAGGGCGTCGTAAAACCCCCAATTAATTTAACGGCTTTATTATTACCGTGACTCAACTCGTAAAATACTCGTAAATGGCAACTAAATATTATTTTAGTTGAAAGTCGGGATATTAATGTTGGAGAGGACCTTAACGCAGCAGGTAGAATGATCTGGTCTATACAATGATAGTTCAATTTAAGCTGATCATTGAAATAAAACAAAATATTGAAATCGGTCAAGTCAACGGTGATACATATGCGGTACACAATCAAATCAAATCAAATCAAATCAAATCATTTATTCTGCAATTAGGTTACATGAACACTTTTGCAAGTTGAACTTTTTTTTGAGCAGCTGAGTTCGGCCTTATCTAACTGGACTAGCCCTGAGAAGAAAGGACGAAACAAACTCAGGAATCACAGTCTCTTTTAAAGTCCAGACAATATTCTTAAATGCAAAAGACATATATAAAAGCGATAATTACAATTTGAGTCACAACTATAATAATTAAAGATAATAATTAAAAAAATGTTAACAATAGTAACAATTTAAAATAAATTTGTTAAATATATAATGCAAATTCAACTATACCTTTTCGTCACATCAATATAAATTTAAACATTCAAAATAAACAGCATAATATGCAGAATGGGTAATCATTTTAGTCTCATGTATAACGTCTTTTTCCAGAAAATTCCAAGGTAGTAGGCCGGCAGGACTGGTTCGGTACTACACCAACCGGAAGCCAAATAATGTAGAAACATCTCACTAGGCTCCCTAGTACCATGGGTCACCATGCTGCATTGTCTTCCTTCATAATAAAGATGGTGACCACCACTTTTGGATCTTACTCATGCTTTAAATCAGGCAGAGTAAAGTTATTTAGGCAGGTTTATAAATGAAAATAACACTATTCTAGGAATGACTTTCTAAGGTTTCATAGCGTCCTTGTCATGCCACTCCAATTCACTACTGGACATAGGCATAACTCCTCAAAAAAGAAATTTGACTTAATTATTACTATAGCCAGACGGGAATAAAAAGTAATTTATTCAAATTAGTTTAGTAGTTTGTTTTTTAAAGTACTACCAGCGGCCCGCCCCGACTTGAGACAGATATAGGTATTTAAAAAACATTTTAAAATTGACAAATTACATACTAAAACCTTCCACGGGAATCATGCTGTTCATTGCTGAAAATAGTATGAAAATTGGTGATCTAGTTTTAAAGTTTATCGCGAACATACAGACAGACGCAGCATAGAATTTTGTTTTGTAATATAATCATTTAAATTCATGTAGTATTTTAAATTCAAAATGATAATAGGTTGTTGTATAGGTATATTAGCGGCCCGCCCCGGCCTTGCATGGGTGGATTTTAGTACGAGAAGCATTTAATAAACATATTAAACTTGACATCCCTACTTAATATTATAAATGCGAAAGTAACTCTGTCTGTCTGTCTGTTACGCTTTCACGCCCAAACCACTACACCGATTTTGATAAAATTTGGTATGAAGATAGAACTGAACTTGGGAAAGGACATAGGCTACTTTTTACTGCGATAACCGAGATACACGCGGGCGGAGCCGCGGGCGAAAGCTTCTTCGCGAACCCATCTGTCCATTGTTGAATAATCCAGGATGAGAATTGGTGCAGTAGGTTTTTTAGTTTATAGCAAACAGATTGACATACAGAAGCGGTAGAGAACTATGTTTTGGTCATTAGTGTTATTTCTTACGATATTCTTAGTATAAAATAATTTGTACATGCAAATGTACATTCAAATTGTTTTGAAATACAAATTTATTTTGTGGAAACAAAGTGAAATTTTAAAAACAACTGGCAAAATATGGGCGATGTCGTACAAAGTTTTGCATTTTATTTTTACAGTTATATCTGTTTGAGGCAGTTAAGGATACTTTGGTACAATATTCTTAGAATAGGTTGTTTTGTTTGTATGTTTGTTACACAAGAATATTGAATATCAATTATTTTAGGTATTAGTGTTGTAACACTCTCGAAAATGAAAATTATAATCAGAATTTTGCATATTACCCAAGCTGTAACCGAACATAGTTAACCCGATATAAGTTGAACGAATGTGATCAATATAATTTAAAAAACAACTGGTCTTCATTATCCTTTTACAAATTAGTATTATTTAGTCTAGAAAAAAATAGTTTTATAATTCAATAACGTAGCCCCACGCTTTGTTACATTAAAATTATTTTCTACTTTTTAGTTTAAAATCGTGTTTGTTTAGTTTTTTATTTTTTTTTTGGTCGGATATATTTCTTATCATTTAGTTCACATAAAGTCCTAAATACTTCAATTTAGGAACCTCAGATTATACTCTAAAGCACAGTTGTCATGTTTTACAAAAATGTACAAGGTAGTACTACCTTAACGAATAAGGTAGTAATATATACCAATTTTATTTTGTTCATATAATTTAATTCAATAATTGATTTCTTATCTAAAACACGTAGATTTATTACCCTGTAAAATATAAATTTTAAGACATTTGACACACATTTTTTTTGTCTGTCTGTCTGTGGTTCCGGCTAATATCTGGAACTGCTTTACCGATTTTGACGAGACTTTCACTAGTGTTAGCTTTCGCTAAAATCACTTTGTTCCTGCATTTTAAATCTGTAATATCTTCAAAAATATTAATATAAATTACATACTGTAACTTTATTATGCCAGAGCCATATTAATCTATATTAAATGCACAATATAATCAGGGTACTTAATTGGATAAGGATTAATGCTGTCTAGGTTAAATCGATTCGTAAGTAAGTCATTATTTCTCGTAAAAAGAAAGAAATAAAAAATGATTATTATGAGTAATCCGTAAGAGATAGACATATGCCATCGCGGACTGTTTTGTAGACCTTTTTAAGGTGTACAGTACTGTAGTACATTATTTTGATCTATCTCGTAGGGTACAAAAACAGTAAAAAAACGGGTTTATTCACGACATCACATTCACTATATTTTACATGTATATAATATATGAACATACCTTCCTCTTCAATCACTTTATCTATTAAAGAAAACATTAGCAAAATACGTTCCGTAGTTTTAAAGATCTAAACATTTATAGGGACAACCAGAGAGCGGGAGCGACTTTGTTTTATACTATGTAGTGATAAACCTTCCTCTTGAATCACTCCATCTATTAAAGAAAACGGCATCAAAATACGTTGCGTAGTTTAAAAGATCTAAGCATTCATAGGGACAGACAGAGAGCGGAAGCGACTGTTTTATACTATGTAGTGATAACCGTAAGTATTAACTAACACATAACTTCATCCGGACCATAGATAAAACAAGAAACAGGTGTGAAAACCGTTAAACCAATAACATCATTAAAACCATTCCACATCACTAATTATATCGATAACGATGTTTGTTCACGACATATCCTTGTTTCCGTTTGACTGTTTATATTTGGAATTAGATTGGATACCTAGCTGTGTCTCGCGACGTTACCTGCGGATATTGTTGTAAATCGCGAGTAAAGCCAAAAGTTAGTCTAAAAAATTAGACTAACTTACTTCTCATATCTGCAGCTTCCTGCCAGTGAATGTCCCGTCAAAATTGGTTCAACATTTCCAGAGAATACCTGGACCAAACAGTCCGTCAAACAGATAAAATTTAAAAAACATACTAGTTAGGTTATTATTTTCAAAAGCATTTACTATAAAACAGTTCATTTGACATAGATGGTACGAAACCCTTTCTGTGTGAGTTAAAGTCGACTCGATTTTAATTTTTTTTCCATGTACTTATAATAATTTAATATATGTTTGATTTTTAATATTTATTGCATCAGGAAAACCAAGCAATTGGTTTCATTTATGTCAGTTGTATCGCTTCCCCTAATAATGTTGATGTGATTAAATGTTATGGTGGACGTAGGGGGAATATATTTGATTTCCCATATGAGATTACGTCTAGGAAGTGAAATAAAGATATATTATGGGATATGAGTGCGAGCGTGATGGAAGATAAGGCTCTCTAGGGTTGTAAACGTCAAAATATATTTATTGGAGTTGAAAACAATCTATATATACATATATACAAATAAATAAAATCGTCTGGCAATATTCTTAGAATAGGCTATGGGGTTGTGTTGTTTGTATGTTCGTACGGAGCACAGGAGACCTGAACATCCATTTCCACGATTATTCTATTTGGTATTAGTGATGTAAACTCTCGAAAATGCAAATTATAAACAGAATTTTGCATATTGGCCAAGCTATAACCGAACATAGTTGGAACGATATAAGTTGAACGAAGCTATTTTGTAAATTTTTGTCTGTATGTCTGGCTGTTTGTTTATAATTCTTAATATTATAATCTTTGAAACTGCGTTACTAATTTTGAGGGGATTTTCACTGGCATAAAGCTGTTGACTTGAGGAGTAACCAGGTGATTTTTTTTAGACTAGCTTCGTTGGCGGCGTTCCTCGCGATTTTGACAAAAATTCGCGGGTAACATCGCGGGACACGACTAGTCATAACATATAGTCTTAATGATTTCGCATTACAGTTTCGGAAAACAGCTATAAGCGAAATGTAAACGGTAGTAGTGTTGCAACTGATATTATCTAGTATCGAATTTATATAATAGGTTTAGTAAAAATAAATCCATTATTTTTCCATGAAATTTGAAGCCTAAAGCTGAGTCAACTAATCAGAAAACTGTCAAAAAAGTTTTTTAGTACGAAATTTCATGTATGTTTGTAGAGTCGGGAAAATGCGGGAGTTGTCTTTAAAACAAAATTGCTGATGCCCGTAGTTTCGCTAGCGTCCATTTCATCCTTTATTACCTAAGGATAAGAAAAATAGTTTAAGTCCTATTCTCAAACCTACTTAATAAATCTCAAAATTTCAAAAGAATCGATCAAGCCGTTTCGGAGAAGTATGGCAACTTTTTTTTTATACTTAAGCCTACCAAAGTAACTCTACTCTGCCTGATGGAAAGCATGAGTAGAATCCAGGAGTAGGGGCCACCATCCCCATTGTGAGGATAGGCAATGCAGCATGGTGACCCATACCATGGCGGCCTGGTCAGATAATTCTGCATCACTAACATTGCGATACGAAAATTATATTTAACACAATCTTATTTAAACATCCAACAGCAAGATTACGTAGCCACAACGTGTCTGGCCTGTCCCCAACCCGCACTCGACCAGGATGGGAACGTATGGCCTCCCTCTCCTTAGAGACCCGATCCCAACAGGGACATTATGGTTGTTAAAGAATCTTATATTATGAAGTCGCTATTCTGGTTTGTACATATAAACAAATCATTAATCGCAAACACAAGATCTTACACTTATTAACTGTTTAACGAAACTTTCATTAAAACAAAAGAAAATAAAAGTCCGAAAACTCTTCATCCGAAATCCCTTTGAAAAAGCAAAGAGAAGCAAGATAGAGCCTCACTAATTCAACTGGTCACTGTTCTACAATGAGATCGTAAAATCATCTCATACATTATTATATCCTTGCCACTGTACAGATAGATCAGAAATATAACTTTACAAGGTCCCCTTAAAAAAAAGAATGTTTGTGTTGGCGTTGATATACAATTTTGCTCGTTCTATATCTGTGATAAGTCTGACAAACGACAGAAGCGTAAATTTCAGAAATTATACACTGGACATTGTTTTTTGCAAAAAAATTAACATAAATTTGATATTATAATTTCAGAGGCTTCGCAAAGTTATGTAAAGTCCATTTTACGTGTCCTTACCTGTTTTTATTTCTTTAAATTTTACATTAGGAGTGCATTCATTAAATTAAAAAAAAAAAACAAAAGAGAATGGGCAAATTGGTCTATGAGCGGCCACCAACGAAATAGGTATTAAATGAAAGTACTATTACTAAGGACTAACTTTTACTAGGAACGTAACATTGCAGCTCACTTAGAAAAAAAATTACATATAGGTTATTGAACTATACCGGGAGCGTCAAATAAGACAGCTCAGAGATTTTATTGAAGAAGAAAACTTTTGGTTCTTACGTGTACGTATTTATTTATTTATTTATTTATTTTATACTTATTGCACATGTTGTACAAAGGCGGACTTAATGCCATAAGGCATTCTCTGCCAGTCAACCTTCAGGTGTTGCAAAAATGTGATGCGGTAGGTGCAGAGAGAAAAAAAAATACCATTAATAGGAATAGGTATGTAAATAAGATTACCCTACTTAAATTTTTTTTTTTTAAAATACATACATATATACATATACGAGATATACCTAAATACACATACATATACACTACTACTCTATATATATAAAACTACATATACATACGTACATACAATATAATAAATATATACACGGGTACTATCGTTGTAGCTGTACTGCCAATTCGCTTTGAAGCAATTCGCGCACTTTCCTTTTAAAACTAATGCGATTTGTGGACATTCTGATTTCGGTAGGGAGCGTGTTCCATAGTAGGACCGACTGCACAAAAAAGGATGAGTTGATAAAGTTGGAGGTGTGAGAGGGGCACAGAAGAAGTAAGTTGTTGGATGACCGGAGGCTTCGGTCGTGATTGGAGCATAAGAAACGGAAATGAGGTTCAAGGTATTCAGGTAAAGATGGGGAGTTGAGGAGAGAAAAGAGTGTAGTCAGAGCCCGCAAATTGCGGCGCTGACGAATAGGGAGCCATTGCAGCTGGGAACGTAAAGTAGACACATGATCATACTTGCGAAGATTGAAAACGAATCGAATGCAGTTATTGAGAAGGCGGTCTAGTTTATTGAGGAGGTCTGCATTCAGGTCGAAATAACACACATCACCATAATCGATCAAAGGAATTATCAATGATTGCACGAGCGTGGCCTTGGTTTTAATGGGAAGAAAGTTCTTAAGGCGATATAGAGCTCGGAGACATGATGTAACCTTTTGACTGACGTGGGTAACTTGTGCCCGCCAATCAAGTGTTGAGTCTATATGTAGTCCCAGGTTCTTCACAACTGTGCTCAGGGGTATATTGACGCTGTTATACACGACTGGTGGAATGACAGCCATTTCCAACCTACTCACCATTTGCTTACTCCCCACGACAATCACTTGGCATTTGGTTGGGTTTACTGACAACCCAAAGCTTGTTGACCAGCTCTTAATTACGTCTAAATCTTTGTTGATTTTGTTAACTGCGTTGGCGATGTCTTCTACCCTTGACTGCGTGTACAATTGTAAATCGTCGGCGTACAGGTGATACGAACACTGAAGGTATTGGGTTACGAGATTAATAAATATTGAGAATAATAAGGGAGATAATATACCGCCTTGAGGGACGCCACTGCGAAGATCACTCCAACCAGATGACCGGTCGTCAATGTGAATACACTGTTGACGTCCCTGAAGATAGGAGGAGAACCATTCCAGAGCTTCTGAGGAGACCATGAGATAGGAGAGGATAGCTAGTAGGACGTCGTGACAAACGGTATTAAAAGCATTCGAGAAGTCAATCAAAGCCAGGACTGTGACTTTGGTGTCCTCCATACCCTGCCTCATATCGCCAGTCGCCTTGAGGAGTGCGGTGGTTGTGCTGTGACCGGGTCTGAACCCAGATTGTAAAGGACTGAGGAGATTCTGCTGATAAACATACTGTGAGAGCTGCCTGTGAACACAAACCTCCAGTACTTTTGAAAGAAAGGGAAGTATAGAGATAGGGCGAAAGTGTTCAGGAAGTGAAGGGTTGGGTATTTTGGGTAATGGGATGATGAAGGCCTTACGCCAGAGTGAAGGAAAGGTTCCTGAATCGAGTGAATAGTTAATGATGTGGCATAAAGCTGGAAGAATGTGATCGAGGATAGCAACAATCATGCGGCGGCTGATGCCGTCGCATCCCACAGCATTGGAACGAATGGATAGGATAATCTTTTTGATGTCCTCAGAAGACACCGGAGAAAAGTTGAAGGATACAGTATGAGCATGGGTTAGACTAGCTAAGTAACTCAATGTAACTAACGTATCCAATCGAGAGATGTGAGGTCCAAAATATATTATTCTTACATCGTAATTAACCGCGAAGCGCAAAACAGAGAAGCAATTGCTCATTATTATTGCAGTTGTATAAGTGGAAGGCGCACAATCGGTTGCTGTGCACACGTTGTGTGTGTAGTGTGGTATCTGGCATGGGCTAGACATCAAGACGAGGATATTTTATTACCGGCATCAGAACTTAGTGCTATTATTGTACATTAAATGTATTAATGTACAATAATGTATTAATGTGCACTAGAGTTATAATCATAATCATTTATTTCAATTAGGTACAAAAGTACACTTTTGAACGTTCTTTTTTGATCGTTCTTTCGAAGTTCTGATGACGTTAGCGTTATTAGTAAATGTATTTTTAATTAAATCTACAAGTCATTTTATTTTATTTCCTTATTTTTAAGACTAAAACTTAGTCATAATGCGCTAAATCAGAGACTGACTTATCTAAAATAAAAATGTGTTAATTCTATTAATAATTACACCACAGATATAAAACAACTTGAGGGTGATTGTAGGGTGATAATATACAAAAAAAAAACAAAATTGTTCCTGGCCGCTGATAGACCAAGCGCCATACAAATTTGCCCATTCTCCTTTCCTTTTGAGTTGGGTAAAAAGTATTATGCATTATCATGACTGTGCTAATTGGTTGAAACTTTACTAAAAATCATGAATGAGTGAGTCTTGATTCCAAGACAAAAATAATGATATGGAACATCTAATGTCGATAATAGTTGTAAAAGGATATCCCTCATTAGCAATAAATCCTATGTCGCAGGTTAATTCACAAAAAGATATAAAACGGACACAAAACCAAGTATCAGAACAATAATTTGTGGATCGCCCTATGTTATACCGACGCGGAGACCGCTTAAACCACTGCGCCAATCATGCAGCAACTAAACCATGTAAGCATTAGTTTGAAATGAACCGAGATGATTTTTTTCTGCATCAAACAACATTATGAATTCCTAGCTGCCTACAAAGTTCCAAGATAGTTAGTTTTAAGAACAATCAATTTGAAATTACATTGTGGTAGTGTACAAGCCGTTGGTACTCTAATAAAGAAAAAAATAAATTATATCAGTTGACCTTCTTCAACGTAATTGTACATTGTCAGACCACACTATACGAAACAGCCATTCATCTTACTAATTGACGTTATCTCGGCTTGCAGGACGTTTGCGTTTTTCTTTATTTTTTCCTTCGCACACACACACATACACACCTATTCAAACATACCTATTAGTGTGCGAGTGTGACGTTTGCAAACATGAATGCCTGAGTTTTTTGAGGAAGCCTCGACTTGCATTTGGAAGTCAAATATTTATATGCAGGGTGCATTGTTTGCAGGTGGGGACGAGATTGAAACTCACTATCCGAATTTATTTGGGTTGTTTTATAAACTCACTGTTATATCACTTAGGGGGCATATAAACAAAGAGTCCGCCTGAATAAGCTATTTTCGTGGTCTGTCGACTCTGACATATATCTACATTCGGTCTCGATCAGCAATCGATTTCGTCACGTGCCTTTCAGCCAAGATACAATTGTTTCGCCTTCGAATTCCATTCTCTTTCTATAATCGCTAACCCCTTTATTCTCTTGTATTATTGGCTAATATTTTGTTTTAATCACGTGACTTTGCGTTGAGATGATATCGTTCTCCTCTTACAGTTACTAGTTTTCAATCTCAATTTGGAAACTGAACTATTAAGTAACTAGTTATTCTACAGTCCCCAACCCGCACTCGGCCAGCGTAGGGACGTATGGCTTTAACCCGAGACCAGCAGTGGGACGTCATGGGTGGTTAATGATGATGATTATATCATCATCATCATCAGCCTATCGCAGTCCACTGCTGGACATAGGTCTCTCCCATTGCACACCACTCTGATCGATTTTGGGCTTCTTGCATCCAGCTCCTGCCAGCCATCTTACGCACTCCACTCCACCTCGCCTGTGGGCGTCCCACACTACGTTTACCGAGACGCGGTCTCCACTTCAGAACTATTCTGCCACAACGGTCACCAGTCCTGCGGCTAATATGGCCAGCCCACTGCCACTTCAGCTCGCTAATCCGGTGGGCTATGTCGATGACCTTAGTTCTCCGACGGATCACCTCATTCCTGATACGATCCCTCATTAAATGTTAATATTTTGTCTTTTCTATACCCTATCTAAAAGCACCAACTAGATTACTTGTGATGATCACTGAAAAACATACATATAAAGATAGCGTACTTATAAACAAACAACGTCCTACGAGCAAGAGGCAAAACCAAATATTTGTTTAACAAAATTACAACCCCCGATCCGAGTTTGAGGCCTTTATAAGTTGTAACAAGATGTAGTATATGATATATTGTCCGTCACATTACTTACGGTTCGGAGGCTTCTCGGTGTAACTTTCTGTATAATCATACCACACCAATACGACTTTAGTAAGTACTACTTGCTGTAAAGTCGATTAGTTCTCGCATTAAAATCTTTTAAATAATTTCGCATTAAAATCTTGTAGACAAATATTTCGGACATCATAAACATTACATCATCTAGTCCCAAACTAAGCAGAGATTGTATAATGGGTATTAAATAACTGATATAAATACATACATTATTATACGTAGAAAATACCCAGACTTTGAAATAGTTTCAAATTTGGTCCTCTTGATTAGCAACCGCATACGATAACCACTAGACCACCACCACTAGACAAGGCAGTCATATATTGATTGTAGTGATAATTGCAGTGAAAATTTTTAACATAACATCTAGGAGATATCTAAATATGGACAGTTGAAATAAATTGTTGTCGAAGTAAATAATATTACATAAATGGTCGTCAATAATTAAAATTACGCTATTGATAGACTCTTCTTCCTAGCCTCTATTCCCAAGATTATTTGGAATCGGCTACTAGTTCATCCGGGTTTACCTGAATATCAGTTTTTCCACGGCGTGACTGGAACTGGACCTCCGCAACACTGAGTTCAGCTCAGTTGGGCAGCGTTTGGAAAGCTACGTCGAGTCCTTTCGTCGTCGATCCCACAGTCGTATTAGGAATAAGGTGATCCGTCAGAGAACTAAAGTCATCGACTTAGCCCACTGGATTAGCAAGCCGAAGTGACAGTGGGCTGGTCATATTAACCGCAGAACTGATGACCGTTTCGATTGAAGAGTTCTGGAGTGGAGACCGAAACGTAGTGTAGGACTCCCCCAGGCCAGGTGGAGTGACGTTCAAGGTGATCAACTCAAAGTGGCAAAGTTAAGCTTTCATTGACTGGACTACAAATATCTTTATATTGTAAAAGTTACAGTGGTGTGTGATTTATAAAAAAAACTAGCTTTTGCCCGCGGCTCCACCCGCGTTTTAGTTGGATATCACATTATTCATTTTTCGCCTTAGAATATTCACAAATAATAATACTAATTAAATTATTAAATGAATTGCCTGTTGTATACATATTTTGTAAATCATTTGTTTCTTTTTTGTACTGTTTTGTGTATATATATGTACATAATGTCAATTTTTTAAATATTTCGGACATCTTGCACAGAATGCCACCTGGACTAGGTATTGGACTGCTGATCGGGTCGGACCAAATGTTTGTGTGATCCGCAAATATTTGTTTCGGAGTTTGGGTGTTTTCTATGTATAATATGTATGTATTTACAAAAAAAAAAGTATGTTTATGTATTTAAATCAGTCGTCTAGTTACCCATAATACAAGCTCTGCTTAGTTTGGGGACTAGATGGCGTTGTGTGAAAAATGTCCGAAATATTTATTATTATTTACTATTATAGGAAACAAACTTGCTTTCGCGGTATAACATTGCGCTACGGGCAATAGAAAACGCAGGCGGTGCTGTGTGGGTAGTAATAATATAAATAAGTATTTATTCGGGTTCGAGAACTCGTAGTATAAACTGTTATTAGTTTAGGTCTAGATAGCGGTGCGTAACATGTCTTCAATGTTATATTATAATATTATATCATTACTTATTTAACTCGATAGGGATTGTAGAGCTATCGGATCGGATTAGGTAGGAATAGAGCTAAACTTAAGAGAAACTATATTTGTTACAACAATATATTTAATGCTAGATTTTAGCTATTTTTCTTACGTAATTGAATCGCATAAAGCCAAGTTGTGATGGATGATTTCATTCTAATAGTTCTATCTATCTATAGATATATCTTTATATATATAATTCTTGTGTGAGTGTGTATGTCACTGAACTTCTCTCAAACGACTGGACCGATTTTGATGAATTTTTTTTTATGTGTTCAAGGGGATCTGGGAATGGTTTAGATTCGCAATTGGACCCGGTAGGTGGCGCTGCGATCAAGTTCTGGAATTTTAAAGTTGGGCGGTACGAAGTTCGCTGGGTCAACTAGTCTTATATATAACATTCTCGTGACACAATGTTCGTTCCCATATTCCTCCGCAACAGCTTGCCCGATTCTTATGACATTTTTTATGCATGTTCTGTAAATCTGAGAATTATCTAAATTGTTGTTATCTAAATAATACTATCTATTTTTTATACCCCTAAAATGCGAGCGGAGCCGCGGGCATTAGCTAGTATTATATAAAAATGAATTGCTGTTAGTTAGTCTCGCTAAAACTCGAGAACGGCTGAACCGATTTGGCTAATTTTGGTCTTGAATTATATGTGGCAGTCCAGAGAAGGTTTAAAAGGTGAATAAATATGAAAGTTTTAACTATGTAGATTGATAAATTTTAAGTTTTGTCAGAAATGTTACATATAAAATCCTCGTGTCACAATGTTCGTTCCCATACTCCTCCGAAACGACTTGACCGATTCTTATCAAACATTGTGTGCATATCGGGTAGATCTGAGAATTGGCGCACATCTATTTTTCATACCCCTAGTACGCGAGCGGAGCCGCGGGCATCAGCTAGTTATTTTATAAAAGAGTTTAGGTCTTCTATTTATCGATTGAGGTATTATAAATGCGAAAGTAACCATTAGCTAATGTCACTCAATCACGTCATCAAAATAAAATATTAGCCAATAAAATAACACAATAGAGAATAGAATAAAAAAAGAAAAACGCTTGCAAGTTGAGGGGCTGGACAGACTTAGTAAGCAATGGTACCCCTTATCTTAACGCCAACTGATCTATATCTTCCCAGTATAATATTATGTGACAAAATTATTTGGATTCCTCTCACGCACACACTTATCCAGGCTTTGTCCACAAATACGGTGGACGAGCATTGAAACTTTACGATACAATGTGACGTATCTTGCCTCCTTAGTTTTATTTCAGATTGAACGCCGAGTTTTGGAGCTGTGAATAAAATATTTACCTCGTTACATTAAAATGGTACTGTAAAGTTTACATGGCCTTCTTTGGACCAAATTGTATAACTTGCTTCCATTGAGCATGTTTTTTTAACAATATTGATCCTTATTTACCCTTTTACTTATACTTTAGGTAGTTAATCTTTGTAGGTGTTTGTATCCATAAAGATTAATATAAAACTAAGGTTGCCTGGAAGCAATTGTTTTTAGCAATAAGGCCGCCCTTTGTATCCTCGATATTCGATCATTGTGTTCCTTTCTTGTAACACTGTAATTTAGTTTGCAAATAAAGAGTTAGTTATCTATCTATCTATAAAATACTTTTTGAGAATTTGACCGATCACTTATTGTAACTTTCAGTGGTGCAAAGGCACCGTTAATAAAAGACTGGGTAGAGTGTTGTACCTAATTCGGAATTATGCGTCCTCTTGAAATGTTAAAAAGCACAAAAATCTGATTGAACTTTATAAGGGGATTTCGCAGTCTTGGGCAATTGATGGTGTTATGTTTGATGGCGTCTCGTCGTATTTGTCGTGTAGCCACCAAGACGGTGGGAGTGATGGAGAAAATCAATCGAGCTCATCTTCGTCCTTTTCACAATCAGCTCCCATTTCTAGGTGCCCTAGTAGATAGGTAGTTGCATAATATACCGAGATTCGATGACAAGACCCTTTGATATATTTTTTTTGGATTTTATATAAAGGGGGAGGAATGTTATATATGTACCATAATTTTTGTATATATAGGCTGCGTCCACTACTTGTATTGGATGGAGATTAAACGAGTGTGCTAATAAAAACCGCTTGTTTCACTTGCCTTCTATTATTACGTACATAACATATCTGACATATTTATGTATATTTTTATATTAATTACAACTTGATCCACAATCAGAAGAAAACAAAAATATACCGAAAATATATTATGCCAGTCGTTCCTAGTATATTTAAAAATAGTGAAACGGGAAACAAGACAAAATTAATATTGTGATGTTTAGACGGATATGATAAAATAAACAACTGTAAATAAAAAAAAGGATTTTCCTTTAATCAAAATACTAGCTTTTGCCCGCGGCTCCGCCCACATTTATGTCGAATATCGTGGTAAGCGTTATACAGGTTCATCATCAACAGCCTTCAACAGTCCACTGCTGGACATAGGCCTCTCCCCACTGCTGGATATAGATTACTAGCTTACGTCCGCGGCTCTGCTCGCGTGTATGTAAAAAGTAGCACAATCCTTACTTACCCTGACATATATATAGTCTGAAGTCTAAACTACATGTGTACTAAATTTCACTTAAATCGGTTCAGTAGTTAGTCGTAAAAGTCGGAAAGGCAGACCGACAGATTTACTATCGCACTTATAAATATTAGTAAGGGTGAATGTATCTTTCTATTGGTAAAGGAATTTAAAATTTTCGAATAAACTCACAAACTTTACGTCTTTATAATATAAGTACAGTATACATTGAAAATTTTGAAAATGTTTGCTTATTTACAGGCTATCTTTTATAAAATATCTAGCGCTGGTATAAAATATGTATGCCAAATCAGCCCTTCTCATGGCATGTGTTATACATCTTTCTATACCTACCTCTTCGAGTGGCCTCCGAATTGCGGCCTCACATGCGAGTCTCGACATTGAGAGGGTTGGATGACAGTCCACACTAATCTTGTATCGGAATGGTCATTCAGAAGTTTACAAGGGCCTGAAGATACTCGGCTTCGAAGGGCCTACTCGTGTTTCAATGGAAGATTTCTTATTGGAGTTTTTTATTTACGCTCTGGCATTTTGTTTCATAAGAAACCTTCCCGTTTATTTGAGATATACGAGAGTGTATTACAATTAAATATGTGGCTAAAATGGTAGATTTAGTTGGATGAAAAATGGATTTAGGGTTGTATATATATAAAAATGATTCATCCTGAGGGGAATGATATCACAGTTGAACTTCTGTTAATCAATTATTTTTTTCACCGCCGAACTAAAAGAGGCTAAACTGAGGAGGTTGTCACCTTCTATTTCAAAATCATTGCGGCAATGCTAGCGATTAAAAAGGGATGGGGAACTGCGGTCTCCTATTTAAGATCGTTATGCTCCAGAAGGTGTCCGCAGAATGGAAAGGGGACGCGGAAGAAGAAGCTTCTCAATCGTCGCCTAAGGGTCACTGATTTAGTAGAGATGTGACCGCTACAAACGTGCTGAGACAGATGACACCCTGTTGTGGCCGGGGAGTGTCGTCTAAGGCGGGATAGCGTTTCGCCTCTTACTGTGTAGAGCGGCAAGAGGCGCGAGAACGTCTTGGCCCGGGGGTAAATTCAGTCGCCCTGGGTTGTATCTCAGGTAAGGCAGAGGGGACTCCAGAATCCGCTGATGTATTTCTGGTGCTCCTTCCGCCTGCTGAAGTAGGCCGCCGGGAGTCCAATACATGCCCTTCGTTTACCCCACGAAGGGTATGGTGCGAAAAGCATTCTCCACGTAAAAAAAGGAGTGTGATATGTCCATCGGTGGATTGGTAAAGGATTTGATAAACAAGCTGCGATGTTGCTATTTCAAAACTTTAAGATATGATTTAACATTCCTATTAACACCGAACATTACTCAAGCCGTTCACTATTATCTGAATTATTCATTTCGCGATATTTCGCAGTCACAAATGAACAAACAACAGTCTGACGACACGCTAACAGAGTTTGTACTGAGTTCTCGGTTGTGTTCAAGTTTCATTGTACATATATACATACGAACACACCGGCACTTCTGTTTTAACTATGGGGGAATAGATAGAACTCTGTCTATACAATTTAATTTACTATACTATGCCTTTTGTGGACTGCCTCGTTAGTCTAACGGTAGGCATATCAGGAGGTTTCGGGTTCTATTGCGTGTTCATCGGGTTAATGTAGCGGGTATTTCACGCACGTGTTTCGGACTTTCAACGAAAGTGACTCTACCCTGCCTGATGGAAAGAAAAAGGAGAATCCCAGAGTGGGAATCACCACACTTGCTGCGAATGCAGACAATAATGTATAGCAGCCCACACTATGGCGGCTTAGTGAGATATTCTTTCACACCCTGTTTAAAGGACCCGGGATCATATTGGGAAGGAAACACGTGAGCTGGTAGGGAGTGCCAGTTTTTGACTGCTGGGAAAGTAGGAAGAGCCGAACCGTTTCGTTCTAGGGCGTATTTCCTCTACTCTGAAGCGATGACTTCCAAGTCTAGCACGTGTTGTCCTCTAAAGGAAGGAAGAAGGAGGGACCAGTTGGAAGAGCTCTTCTAAGAAAAAAACACACGGTCGACGCCCCTCCCCCCAAATTGTCTTACGTAATAAATGAATGAAATAAAATAATTATAAAGGCATTTAGAAAATAAAGTTATAACTCAAACTCGACACTTTTTATTTACAAAAATAGCAACTACAAACCGTCGTCATTTCCCCTCTCTTAACTCATGTGTAGATGTGTTCCGCTCGCGTGCCGGATGCTCTATGAAAACAACCCTAGCCAACTTCCGGTAGGCTTTTAGTCATAAATGTGACAAAATATATCGCCATGTTTTTTCTTTCAACTAACAAACGTATTAATTTATTAAGCGCACGGAACATAACTCGATTTTATGTTTCTGTTAGTTACATGTTTACTTATTGCAGTATTCGTGTTGGAAATTCTTCATTTAGGTAGAAAACAAACCGTTCATAGTCGTAAGAAATAGCTTTACGAGCATACTGGTTACGTGACCTTCTTTCTAAGGAGCGGCCTATAACAACTTTAATGTTTCTTCGTCATCAACAATCCATAAAGACCCACTTCTCAGGAAAGGGTTAAGGCCATACTTCCCCTCCCTAGCCGAGTGCGTGTTGGGGACTAAGAAGACAACATTGTAGCTACCTAGTCTTGCCAGTATATTTGAGGGCGCTGGCAACTCAATATCGATTGCTATATATTATGATCAATTTAACCGACTACAGCCGTCAACGTCCATACTCCGATCTATTCTAAGAATATTTTCTTGTAAGAAAAAAAAGGTGTGTGTGCGTTTCACACACGATAGAAGTGAAACTTCAGTAAATCGACAAAAGAATGAGATGAAACAGTGTGCAATATACATACATACCAACATTTGCTCTCTCGCTCTGACTCACTAATTTTGTATTTCTGTCTCTTACCTGTCGTTTTTTCCGTTGCATCCGGTTTGAAATCACAACGATTCTAAAGAAGTTTCACTTCAAAAAAACTTAAGCACACTTTTTGACGCGACCCAGAAAACCAACTCGAGACTTCGTGATCGGCAGTCGCATACGTTAACCGCTAGACAGCAAGGCAGAAAGAGAGGGCTCAGTCTATTAGAGATTACTTAATACAGTAGAGTGATGTACTTAATAAAAACAATCTGTATTAATGGTTGGCAATATCAAGTAATGAAAAGAAGACAATCGATTACAAACATTCAAATATAAATAAAACTCAGCATTTGCCAATTTGCCATTTCCCATTAATATTTGAAACAACGATAAGAGTAAATAAAATGTAATAACATTTATAAATCAAGAACAGTTTTAAATGCAAAGGATTGGCTATATTTCTAAGGAATAGCTGTTACAGCAGTAAATATTAAACAAGTACCGTTACATTTTTCACAAAAGCCCAACTTTCATCCTTGCTAAATGTCACAGCATAAATAAACCACATACATTAATATTTTCATACTGTACATTCGACAAATTCAAAACGGCTACTGTTCTAGTCTGTGTCACCTAATAAAACAAGGGTTACCAAAACTCATATCTTTTGTCCATAACAAAGCAATATTATTCTTGTTTTACAACGGTTATAAATTAAACGGTCGATCATGGATACTGTTTTATGTCATCCCAATTTACTACGAACCTTTGCATTTTAACAATACGTTTATAAAAGGTAGAAGATGCGTGGTTCAGTTTATAATGGTTATTGTTAATCGACTACCATATTCCATGGAGCTGTCTTTACGCTTAGAAATGTTCTGTTCTACCTTCAAGGTGGAGGTCCTTCTAAAATGGTTTTGTGTATCTAATGAGTGCTTCTGATCGAGTTTAGAGATGAAATGGCTATGAATTTAATATTGTGGATCACGGGATTACACTTTTATAGTACATTTTAAGCGTATTGTCGAGATATAAGGAAGGAAATTAGAAGTTTTGAAATCTTTCAAAAGGTTTGAGCAATAAAATCTCAATTTGATTGGATCGTTAATGTCAAGCGTGATGAAAGGAGTTATTGAATATAAATCATTCCACGTTAATTTTATCTCTAAAGTTATAATTGGGTCATCGCTTCATAAAAGTATATAACTCATTCATCGACCGTAAAACATTAATCAGTCCACTGCTGAATATAAAAGGTGATTTTGGTGAATATAATGTACCACACTTGACTGCCTTGTTGGTCTAGTGGTTAGCGTATGCGGCTGCTGACCAAGAGGTCTCGGGTTAGATTCCCGGGTCGGACTAAATATTTGTGTGATTCACAAATATTAGTTTCGGAGTTTGGGTATTTTCTATGTATAATATGTATGTATTTACAAAAAAAAGTATGTTTATGTTTTTATATTAGTTGTTTAGTACCCATAATACAAGCTCTGCTTAGTTTGGGACTAGATGATGTTGTGTGTAAGATGTCCGAAATATTTATTTACACTGACCAGACTGGTTAGTAATGTAGGTTTTTTTTTCAAAATTTCGTTCTTTTTGCATTGATACTGTCCTGGATAGCTTGCCTCCTTAGGCTAAGAACTCACGTCGTTCTATTCTGTTCTCTATTCTATTTCTCGAATGTTGGTATGAATTTGATGAATGTTGGTAGGATCTGCAAATATTTTTATTTTATTTCAAAGTTTGGGTGATTCTAACGGCCAGGGTGGGGACTTAGAGCCTTAACCCTCTCCTTAGAGGAAACCCGAGCCCAGAAGTGGGACCTTATGGGTTGTTGATGATGTATATAATATAATACGTATTTACAAAAAAACTACATATGTAGTTAAATCAGTTGTCTAGTACCCATAGTACAAGCTATGCTTAGTTTGGGACTAGATGACGTTGTGTGTCAGAAGTCCTAAATATTTAATTTAATTATGTAATAAAATTAGTAAGGGAGATCGTTTTAAGGGTTCCGTAGCCAAATGGCAAAAAACGGAACCCTTATAGATTCGTCATGTCTGTCTGTCTGTCTGTCCGTCCGAATGTCACAGCAATTTTTTCGGAAACCATAAGAGCTATACTTTTGAAACTTGGTAAATAGATGTAATCTGTAAACCGCATGAAGATTTTGACATAAAAATAGAAAAAAACAATATATTTTAGGGGTCCCCATACTTGGAACTGAAATGAAAAAAAAAAATTTCATCGAACCCATACTATAATAGTTTGCGCGAGAGATACTTCCAAATGGGAAAAATGTGTCCCCCCCCCCTGTACCTTCTAAAATAAGAGAGTGATAAAACTAAAAAAAATATATGTTGTACATTACCATGCAAACTACCAACCAAAATTGGTTTGGACGAGATCTAGTAAGAAGTTTTTTTTTACGTCATAAATCGTAAACTGCAATTTACCTTTCATTCAATCAATACACTATTAAAAAAACATGATCCAAGTTACAACGAATTACAAGAACTTTTATATGATGTTACTTGCTGATACGGAACCCTTCATGGGCGAGTCCGACTCGCACTTGGCCGCTTTTTTTTGTTTTTTCGGAAGACGGCCCCCATTTCATCTCATCCAATTTTTTTTATCTTTAAATTCATTACGACGAAGACTTGAAGACTTTATAATTGAAGACTTTAACTACTTGACATTTGCAGAAATAGCTGATATTCAGCTGGTTGCCATTTCACTAAAAGAAGAAGTAATTAGTAAAAAGTATGATTTTAATCCAGGCATTACAATGTTATTGGTACATATCAGATACAAATTTATTAAATACGCTATTTCACTCAGCAGACTTATGTGAGGGAAGAGGGTGAATCTTGAAATTAAATGTCAAATATCAAGGGAAGATATTCTTTGTGAGGACACACTGAATTATTCAGCGGTAGAGTTTATTCGCGAATACATTCACGTTCAGGGTTTCATCGAGGAGGTTTGTTGTGGAGATTTGCATTCTTTTGACTTTTTATATACGGTTGTCTGTTTGTTTAACTTTTTTTATGTTGGTATAGTGGTAAAACTTTAACGTATTATATTTTTATACTAAGCAAGACCCGTGGTGATACCCACAGTTGGTATTGTATGTAAATTTGCAAAAAAAACCACCGGTAATACCGCAAGACGAAACTGGTCTTAAATAAAAGTAGCTTAAATTATTTCCTATATCATCAAACAGTGAAAGACCCTTCAGAATTGTTCGAGCCGTTCCAGAGATAAACCAGATTAAGCAGACAGACAGACCGACGGACAGATAGACAGTCAAACCAAAAGGAGAAACCCGATTCTGGGCCTAAGCGTTACACGAATGGGATATGTACCAAAAAATTCGTCTATTTTGCTTGATTAACCTATCGAAATCTTAGCTTCATTTGCAATGGCCAAGTGTAGAAAATAAGTAGAATTCTATTGTTTTAAACAATCTTTGTAAACCTCTGCAACACTTATTTCAATATACGTAACTAGCTTCACAAACGTAGCATTCCTAAAATAGGATCGATTTAGTGGAAATCGATACTGTTATAAATAAATAATACTTCTTTGTTTTAGTATAAATGATTTTTTTAATAGGTATTTTAATCAATGTAAATAGAGTCTGGCCAGCGAATCGTGACACAACTACTTACAATGGCGGCAATTCAAAATATCTACAACTATATAGCATGAAAGGGTAGTTTTGTATTTTTCTATTAATGTGACTATGCCATAGAAAAACACAAATGTATCAAATCGTGTTTTTCATGTTATAGAAAACTATAGCGGTTTTGATAACTTTTTTATTTCAGAAGTTGTAAAGGCCTAACTTGTGAAATAAGCTGACTTAGAAAACTTCGTACAAAAATAAAGAAATAATAAGCAAATACAACAATGTATAATATGTATGTATTTCCAAAAATAAGTATGTTTATGTATTTATATCAGTTGTCTAGTTTGGGGACTAGATGGCGTTGTGTGTAAATTGTCCGAAATATTTATTATTTATTATTATTATTAATTATTTATTGGGCACGATTTAATTATGGGTGAGTACATAACCCTATTTTATGCGTGGCCTGACACGCACTTGGCCAATTTTTATGAAAATAACTCAAACAATAAACATAACCTAAAATGTAAACATTGTCTGATTTTACCAATTTGGCCATTGCTGGGAGACCTGAAAATTAGGCTCATGAAATCGTCATAGATATTGTAATTTATGCCCAAATTCTAGCACTGTAACGCCAGGCCCAAGTTTGTATGGATTTCGGGTTTCTCCTTTTAATAATTGATTTTTTTAAATGTGAAATACCGCAATAGTTTCATAAGTACCTATTTAGTGAAAAGCTGTAAGGTTTAAGGTAAGTAGGAAATGGCATCGGGACATTAGCAATTACATTTGGTGAAAGACAACAAAAAATAAATCTTAAAGATTTTTTTTTAAAATTGAATAAAAGTATTAAGTAATCGAGGCGATGAAGTATTAAATCTGTGAAGGGAGCGGGTGTCGTGTCCCTCCATCACAAAGTGAGGATCCTCCGACCAAGCGTGGTTATCATGCCTGGCGGGCCACTGGGATGTTGTATATATGCTAATCGGCACGAGAATTTCTCTATCGTGATTCAGGATTAGTAGTTCATTCCATGTCTTCTTTATAATTAAGTCTTTCTTCGGTAGATGGCGCTGTTGTATGATTTTCTCTTGCGCTGTATGTGGAAGTTAAAACAGTGAATTTTTCGCATCAAATAACAACAATGCTCCATTTGCCTTTTCGCATCGCGATGCTGTTGCTAACAAAACAAACTTCATCTCAGCTCATTCTCTTTAAAATAATGTTTGTGTTTCATATTTAAACTAGTAGTTGCCAAGTCGTCGTATACTATTCGTTATATACTACTTGCTGAAAACTGCATTAAAATCGGTTGAGATGTTTAAAAGATGTTAGCGAAGAGACACCGCAAGGAGTTAATCACTTCCTTTCTAAAATTATAAATGATGCGAAAGTGTCTGTCTGCCTGTCACGCTTAAACTACTTAACCGATTTCAATGAAACTTGGTACACACATAAACTAGAGCCTTAGAAAGGACATAGGTTACTTTTTGCCGCGATAACCTACATACACGCAGGCTGAGTCGTGGGCGAAAGCTAGTATAATATAAAGATAAGACTTGAGGCATAAGTGCTTAACTAATGAAATACAAAAGAAAAAAAAAACTGTAAGTCGCTATAAGTAAATCCAAATGTAAATACAAGTCTCTCGTCTTGATACGTAATGTTATCAGTCTAGTTTTGTCTCCTAAAGCCCCTTTCAGGAGACGCAAGCTTGGCAAATTGCACACTTATACTAACGCACCATCTTCACTTAGCTCGCGCCTGTGATGAAGTTGTATTGCTAAGATGTATTATGTTAAATGGTCCTTCGAGCCGCGGGATTTAATTTCAGAATGAAAGAGGTATTTTAGGAGTTGCTCCTAAAAGATGAGCGTAAATATTTGAGTACTTTCGTGCTTAGTTTGGCGTTTTATATCCATAATGAGACGAAGGTGGAACTGTAACTTTGTAGATGGCATATTTGTTGCATAGGTATCTAAATATTTTTGGTTGATCTAGTGGTTAGCGTATGCGACTGCTAATCAAGATGTCTCGGTTTCAAATCCCGGGTCGGGCCAAAAAGTGTTTTTGGGATTTTCAAAGGAAATTCAAAACACCTGACCGGAGTTTGGACGTTTTGGCGGTGATTTACGGCCGTGCCTCGGAGAGCACGTAAAGCCGTCGGTCCCAGTTGTCATGAACATCTATGGCAATCGTTATTGAGAAGTCAGTGCCCTCAAATATACTGACAACTAGTTCAATCTTCGAATTTCAGTTCTCCCTTAGGGTTGCGGAGGTCCGATGCCAGTCGCTCCGTGGAAAAACTGAAATTCAGGTAAAACCGGTTGAACTAGTAGCCGACCCCAAATAAACTTGGGAATAATGGCTAGGAGGATGAGAGAGGAGGGAGAATGATCTAAATATTTGTCTATGTCTTCTCCCTCTTAATTATCAGAGTGATAACTGCGTGACGTAAAACTAGACATATCACACTAAAATTAGAGGTCGTAATTACATACTGACAAAAAAAACTAAACTAAACTTATAATGTAAGTAGAATTTCTTTAAATGTTGTGCAATCAATCAAGATCACAATTGTGTAAATTATCATGTCTTATGTGGCAATCTAATATGGTGTCCTATAGCAACAATTGGTTTGTTAATAAGGTGCAATTTTGGATGGCTGTTTGTTAAGGGTTTTTAACTTATAAAAAAATGTTTTTTTTTTTTTTTGTCGTAAAACCTTTGGGCCCGTGTTTCCATCCATTTAAGGCAGTATACGATACGCCCAACGATTTTATTTTATTGTCTGATAAAGGCCTTAGATAGATGAGAAAGAGAGCAGTGATGACTGGAGCTTAGGACCTACCTAATAATTTTTTTGACTTTAAGCTTATCTACATATTTTTTTATTTTCCAGTTTTAACTTAAGTTTTTTTAACTTAACTTTTAACTTTACAGTTTATTACAGTGTTATTGTTATTAGTCAAGCCCTTTCTTTTGATACCCATATTGAGGTGGTCGTGAAAAAATTTGTAAACCGCCATTTTGTAGCGACGGCCATCTTGGATTTACAATGCAACAGAATATATTTAATTCACCAGTCACCAAAACTAAAGGTGTTTACCCAATTTCTGATCAATCTGACGACAGGAAGGGGTCAAATTTCAATTACTAGATTTGATCCAAATAAACAGGGTAAGCTTTAATAAAACTGTTTAACATCTAGGTTAGACCAATATGAGCTGAGAATGTATGGAAAGAGAATACAGAAGTAGTGAAAGAGGGATATGTTTTTCGAGAGTAAGTTGTGGATTATAAACACTAATTTCTTATCCTTACAGTCCATTTTACAATAGCGCACAGATGGATTTTTAATTTAGAACCAAATAAAAGTTCATCGGAGAGGTCGGAGACACGCTTTTTAATAACTTTCCTGTCTTAGTACATCATCAAAACATGTATTAAAAAAGAAATATGAAAATTGGTTACATAGATTTTGGGATTTTGTATTATACCTAAGCTCGTAGGAAATATTAATTAACAACTCCACTGCAAGTAGCACTAAATTAGGCACAAACGGGGTTCATTTCATGTTAATTAGCTGTACTGTATCTCTCTCCAGTTCAGAACAAAACCGTAATTATTTTAGGTATCGCACTACTATTGTGTGCAATACACTGAATAGTACTGCGGACAACAGAAGCATTGTTTTGTAAGAGGGTAGAACCTATTGTGTGCTTCTAAGTTCTTTAAAGCAATTTTTTAAATTTTTTGAATGTCAAATGTACTTGTAATATATTGATGTTCTTAAAGTAGAGGAGATTATAACACTAATGGGCCGGCTCTGCCGGGGTAGTACTACCCTCACACAGAAGACCAACCTAAAACGGGGGACTTTACTAACATACATAAAACGAACACAAGAACACCCAGACTCAGAACAATAATTTGTTAATCACACAAAATGTTGTACATATGTGAGTTGAACTCACAACACTTGGCGCGGTAAAAAACTGCGTGACGACCACTTCAACCTCTAGACCAACCGTGCAGTCATAAGATATATGCTCTATTTGTCCTTAATTCGTTTTGCTAATACTATTGGATCTAAGGCAATGTTCATCAATATTACCGGCACACAAGAGCACAGTCGGTACCCAACTAAATAATTCATTAGTGCTCCTGCGGTGTCGCGTTGACAGTGAATAAAATCACTCTGCAAGTATAATGCAATGTCGGAACAAACCGCAGTGAGAGACAACCGTATTCTTTCAAGAGGTACTTTATTATGTTTGGAAGTTTTGTGTGAAAGAGACGACAGTGTTAATAGATTTCGAAATTTAATGGTAAAATGATTAAAAACAAAAATCAATAAGAGAATAACTTTTTGTATATTTGTCTTATTGTCAAAATTATATCTCGTTAGAGAAACTAAACAGAATATATAAAAAGCGGCCAATCGACTGCACGGTTGGCCTAGTGGTTTGAGCGGTCGCCACGCCGGTTCCTACTACGCCAAGTGTCGTGGGTTCAAATCCCACGTGGGATAACACTTTGTGCGATTCACAAATTGTTGTTTTAAGTCTGGGTGTTCTTTGTGTCCGTTTCATGTATGTTTGTAAAGTCCCCTGCGATGCAAGAATTTATATTGCTAATGCGAGAGTTGTCTTTAAAAAAAAAAAGAAAAAAATAAGTTCGAGTCGGATTCGCCGAAGGGTTCCATAGCAGCAAGTTACATCATATAAAAGTATCTATCATTCTCTTATTTTAGAAGTTACAGGAGGAGGGGACACACATTTTACCACTTAATAGTTGTAATTGTAATTAATTGTTGTAATTCATAGTTATTGTATTTATTTATGTTGTGTATATATGTATCTGTATATTTAATTACCGCCGTAGGTCCAAAAAACCGAAACTACCCTTTGTTTATTTATATCCCCTGTCGATCTGTCCATCCAAAGATTGCCTAGAAGAGATTGCTTTTAGCAATAAGGCCGCCTATTGTACTTGTCTACTTGTAATATGTATAGAACAACAACAATGTAACTGGTGTACATTTAAAATAAAGTATATTCTATTAGATACAGTCTTTGACGCTCGGATGACGCACGATGGTGGCCATGTTGGACTCGAACCAACCAAAACCGCACGCCTTCTCGGGCACTAAAAGTCGGGGAACCAGGGAACAACCTCAGAAGGAAAACTCTGGAACCCCGACGTACCTCGGGCCATAGATAGTTTGTAGATTGGCCCCCCACTGTGCGGGAACCCCGATGTTCCCTTTCTGTCAAACAAAAAGGCGTGCGCATTTTGTAACGTTCGCGTTGCCACCCCGGCCTGCTTCTGCTAGGGTGACAGATGACTTCACCTGTCACTCCCAGGCGTGCGTTTATGAAGGAAGGAATAATTTTGCGAACTCCGGGGCCTGAGTCGCTTTCGGTACCTAACCCGGGCCAGGAGGACCGAGAGTGTTCTAAACCTCTCCCGTTCCCGCTCCGCCATCTCCTTTGTAAGCATAACTTGCTCACAGAAAGAGACAGTGGAGTTCAACGCACTCTCACTCCGTATCATGGCCGCAATTATGTTACCGAGCGAGAGAATTTCCTCTCCGATGGCCGACACGAGATCTCGCCTCCGCTCCTCCCACGCCGCACACTCTGCCAGCGTGTGGAGAGCCGTGCCCACGTTCGACCATCGCAGCGGTGGCACTCAGACGTTGGCTCTTTGCTGATCAGACATAGGTGATCACCGAAACAACCTTTTTCCACTGATCACTTGCGTCAGCCGGAATGAGCGGGTTCAGTGACGCCTTTCGAGCTAATCCTCCATAACGGGTCATTTCGCCGCAATAATGGCGTGCCCAGGATGATCGGGACCTCGCGAGATCGAGATTGCATCCCTAAACATAACACTTTAGCAACGCGTGACTACGGCCTTTCCAATTTGAACATACATATATGAGTATCAGTGTGTATCTGTACTGTGATAAATGTGTAGATTATATTGCTTCTTCAGAAACGTTGTGTAATCAAGTGTCCTGAAAATCCTGTTTCATACTTTTTCAGTGTCGTTTTTTTGTAGCTGTGTTTTTGTTTTTACTTTAATTTTATTTTAAATGTTTTGGTGCCGTTCTAACATACCAAACACGACATATTTATTTCATTTTTTTTTACAATACTTATCACTGATAGAGGACGCCACATTTGATTCAGTGACATATATAGTCCATAACCAGCGGACGATCAGGACGATTCTAAAGATACCATAATTGTCTAGTTCTTCTAAGTAGTTGAGGACCTATGAGGGAAGAAATGAACATGCACACATAGCATGTCAAAACCATAAATAACCTTCCTTTGGCTCTGCCGTAGTTGGGTTAAAATGAAACTAGCACTGTTAGTACTTGTTAGCGCACCATCACTTATTGTGTTCATTGACTTGCTTTCATTCTCTACGATTAGTTAGATCTAGGTATGTACTAAATGAAAAGAGGGCAGTGCAAACAAAACTGTATCATGTACATGACGTGATCACTACATATGTTAAAATAAAGTCTTCTATCGCGATAAACTCAAAAACCACTGTATCGATTTAAATGAAATAATGGAGCTGCGAGTGAAAGCTATTTAAATGTAATTTATATTCTCCGCGTCTTATATCGTAGCCCTCGTGTATAAAATAAAATACAAATACTACAAAATCTAATATATAATTTTAGTTCATTCTAATACCGCAAATGTGAATTTGTTTATTAACAACAACACACTTTATGGGACGCGGCGCAGCGGCATGGTCTACGGGCTCAGGCACTCTCGAATGCCGCCGTGTCGCTGTTTCAAGTTTGCTATTCAGAAAGTAGTGATTGGTACATGATAGAGTCTGAGTAAACATACATTTTATTTCGAGCGACGTGATACCGGATTTATGTAAGGTAGACTACTGTATTTAATTTTGTTTTTTCCTTAATTCTTAAATTTCACATTGCACTCGATAGGTGGCGCTGTGCCATTTTTTTGAATCGCGGTATGGTTACGTTACAATCATTAGTACATAACAAACGAATTTCGTGTTTCGCTTGTCCCGGTTGTCATATCATAGACGACCCCTATTTTTGAAACGTTTACTCACTTATTGTGTTGTGGCGTTTATATAAATATATAAAATCTCCATTAATTTAATGTAATACTAATGATTTAAAGATAAAAATCTGGGATCTGATTTCGCACGCGTCCTTGTCCTTGTCTTACTTGTACTACAAGTCTTGTAGTATGTCGATTATCGCGGGGAACAGTAATCCTAGTCCTTCAATTATTCGAAAACCGTAAGATTACATGTTACATTGATAAACAAAAATATTGCAAATCGAAATATACCACTATAATTAACAAATAATTAAGTTAATATTTAATGAGACATCTTCAATATTTTGAGAAAGTTGTAGAATCTTCTTTAAATTATATACGTAGCGTAGATGCACTAAATGCCTATTTAATACTATTTTAAGATTATTCAATACTTGAGTGACCTGCGAAAAATGTTAGGCTATCAAAAAGGTATTTCATAGAGAAGTGAGATGGGCGGCTTAAAATAACTCAGCCTGCACGTGTATTTTTTTAAACGATGTTGTACACTGCTCTGTTTTACAGCTGCTACGAAGGCCCAGACCCGCATAGACCACTTCTCTATGAATTACCTTTAGATGGCCTTAAATTGTTACCCGCGTATCATTATGGTTGCTAGGCAACCTGTGAAGTTTTGACTGGAGATAAACAGTGATACATTTTGACATCTATGATTTAATGTATTTTTATAATCACCTAGCTTTCGCCCGTTTATCTCTATTATTGCAGTAAAAAGTAGCCTATGTGTTATTCTGATATATAAACTATATTACTGTAAAGTTTTGTCCAAATCCGTTCAGTAGTTTTTGCGTGAAAGAGCAACAAACATACACACATACTCACAAACTTTCACGTTTATAATATTAGTAGGATTAGTAGGATCTTTGATTATATACATGTTATAATCAAAGAGTAGGATATTTCGATTTGCAATATTTTTGTTTATCAATGTAACATGTAATCATAAGTTTTGTTTTAATTTGTTCTAGTTTTCGAGTAATCAAAATATAAATTTTAATAAATAGCACAATAACGATAAAAAATGTTGAATTCAAGTTTTTAATTTTTTTTGTATTTTCTGAGAAGATTTACTATATTTATTAATTTACACCATCGAAAAGTAGAGATTTCATCGATCAGAAAGCACATTAATTTTTTGAAAAAAGTTGATATTTTGACGGGTGAATTTTCGATTGAAAATTAGGGTAATTTTTACGACATTAGGTCAAAATAAGATGAAAAAATTAATATTTCAAATCAAATATATTACAGTGTATTCGGGACATAAAAAGGTAAGTTTTCACTAACTTTCGTGAAAAAATAATTTTATTTGTAGATAAAAGATAAAAATAAAAATACAAAACTTATTTTTTTTAATTTTTCACATAAAATTTGAGGTTATGTGAAAAAAAAGTATAGATGATGTAATTATTTTTTTCCATAGGACTTGTAGTTTTGCGGAAATCGAGTTAAACCGTTTTTTACCCTTAAAGCCTGCCCCCTTACCCCTTCCCGACCTCAGATCTCCCGTAAATTCCGCCGATCTCTACTGCTTTAAGTGTTATGGGTTTAAATCCTTCACGGGAAAACACACGCACACTGTTTTTTTTTTTTTTTTTTTTTATTTACTTCTGCGTCATGGCAATCTGTTCGAGAACAATAAGCCACTGTGTAGGCTGACTACAAGTCTGTCATTATGTATATGTAGAGAGCTACCGGAGACGTGAGGAGGTTGCTCTAATTTCTTTCTATGAACCTGTCGCTGAGACTGGGGATGTCACATCTCTTCAACCTGGTATGCTGTTGACCACCCGTTCCACTCAAGGCCAGTGCCAGCTCATTTGTGTGCTGTGCCAGTCTATTCTGGTATCTTAGGCTATGTTTGCTGATTTCTTGCCTAACTGTTGGTATTTTTAAGTCTAGGTACATATATCTATTGCTTATACTTTGTGGTATGCTAAACATGTTTCTTAACGTCTTGCACTGAAATCTTTCCAAGACGTCGATGTTGCTATTGCTGGCTGTTCCCCATAGTTGTATGCCGTATGTCCAAATTGGCTTAATGATGGCCTTGTATACCATCATTTTGCTTTCGTTATTTAGGTGTGAGTGTCGACCTACCAGCCAGTTTATGCTGCGAAGCTTACTGTCGAGTTGTTTACGCTTGGACCAGATATGCGTTTGCCATGTCAATCTCCGATCCAGGTGTAGCCCCAAGTATTTAGCATGTTGTTCTTGGGGTATAGCTTCATTGTATAATTTTACTGGTGGGCATGTTCCTTTTCGGAGTGTAAAGGTTACATGAGTAGATTTGGTTTGGTTCACTTTTATTCTCCATTGGTTGAACCAGTTCTCTATCTCGTTTAGATGGTTTTGAAGCTGTGATGAGGCAGTTTCTGGATCAGAATGTACCGAGAGGATTGCAGTGTCGTCAGCATAAGTTGCAGTTGTTGTCCTTCTGTCAGTTGGAAGGTCTGCAGTAAAAATAAGGTAGAGTACTGGTCCCAGTATACTGCCCTGAGGGACCCCTGAGTGTATCTCGTATAGATCAGAGTATTCACCGTTATGTTTGACTTGAAAACACCTTCTCTGTAAATATGATGATAATATGTGGTAGAAAGAATGCGGGAGTGATCTTTTAAGTTTATAAGACAGACCAATATGCCATACTTTGTCGAAAGCTTGACTGATGTCCAAAAAGGCGGCCGAACAATATAACCGATTTTCAAGACATCCACTGATGACGTCAACCGTGCGATGAACTTGCTCAATTGTACTGTGCTCTTCACGAAATCCAAATTGGTGGCTGGGTATTATATTGTCAAGGTGCTCCTTCATCCTGTTCAGAAGTATCCTCTCCATAAGTTTACCTATTACTGGTAATAGGCTTATAGGTCGGTACGAGGTTCTGTCTTGAGGGGGTTTGCCTGGTTTAGGTACCATCACGACTTGAGCGATTTTCCACTGTCCTGGGAAATGTTGGAGTCTAATACAGGCATTGAAGATCTTAACTAAGCTTATAATTCCCTTATGTGGCAGATGTTTTAGTAGGGTTGCATCGATAAGATCGTAACCTGGTGCTTTACCTATCTTTAGGCACCTTATTTCCCTTTGTACCTCTTTTGGGCCGACACTTCTCAATGGTAAACACATTTGCAGAGGTGAATTTAAATATTGCTTAATATCCATTGCATCTATTTGGTCAGTCTCCGGAAACGTCTGAAAGACCGTTCTTAGATGATTAGCAAAAGTATTGGCTTTTTCCCTATCAGATCTTGCCCACCCTCCAAAATTGTCTCGAATGGGCGTTTTTTGAGCATTAGGTTTACTCAAGGATGTGGTTGCCTTCCATAGTGAATAATTTGTATCAACTGTGGGTGATAGTGTAGATAAGTAGTTTTGGAGACTCTCGTTAGTGTAATTCTCTATGAGACTCTTTAATTCTTCCGTACATTTATTAAATGAAGTCTTGTCACTCGGATACCTAGTGATGTGCCAGGTTTTTCTAAGTTTTCTTTTTTCCTTGATTTTATCTTTGATGATCTTAGGGTATGTGTTATGTTTCAATGGAACTCCTCTGCTTTTAGGTGTTGCTTTGCAGGCGGCTCTGTGAATTATAATGTTCAACTCCTCTACGGCATGTTCTAGGTCTTCGACAGTTACGAGCTTCTTTTGTAAGTTTGTTTCTGTGGTTATGACATTCTCGTATACCTCCCAGTTCGTCTTTTTAGCGTGGTATATTCGTATAGGCGGTTGAGTGAGTGTTATTGCCGTAGTGATGTTGAGGATAACCGGGGTGTGATCTGAGCTTAGATCAACACACGTTTCAGTTTTTGTAAAGTTCCTATCGACATTTTTTGTTATGAAGAAGTCCAGTAAATCAGGAATCTTGTTACTGTCAGTTGGCCAGTAGGTTGGCTCACTAGTGGAGAGCCATTGTAGCTTCATTTTTTCCATTACTCGTAGAAGCTGCCTGCCTCTAGGATTTATAAGGCGAGAGCCCCAGTGGGTATGCTTGGAATTCCAGTCGCCACCGCAGATGAATCTGGAGCCTAATCTGACAAAGAAATTTTCAAGGTCTCCTTCAGATATCGTGTGTCTAGGAGGACAGTAAACTGCAGTTACTACCGTTTCGTGTTTACTATTTATGAGCCTAATTGAAGTTGCCTGTATTTTTTCTGTGCAAAATTCTCCCAGGGCACAGTGTTTGATATTTTTTCTTATTACAATTGCTGTACCTCCATGGCTATTTCCCGATGGATGGTTTGTTGTGTACACGGTATAATCGTTAAATTCAACATGTGATTTGGATGTGAATCGTGTTTCAGATATTAAGGCAATATCTACCCCCTCTGTTTGGAGGAAAGCTTCAAGTTCTTGACGTCTTTGCGTCAAGCCGTTGGCGTTCCAAGTTATTACTCGGAGGTTGCTTACAGTCATTTTTTCGAGAGACTATTGACTAGCTGGACAATGCTGTGTAGCATTTTATCCATCATCTTTTCCATTACCGCCATCATTGTCTGCTGAACCTTATCAAGCATAGTTTCTAGTAACTGAGTAATATTATGATTATCTGGCGAATCTTTAGCGTTTTCAACCGGCTTTGTTTGATTTATTTGTGTCTTTGCTACGTCTGCATATGTTTTATTTTTAATTGTGTCTCTTGTGGTATCATTTGTTATTATATTATTGGAGATATTAGCGCGGTTTGATACGTGTTCATTTTCGTTATACTTAGGTGAGTGTTTTAATATTCTTTCTTTATATTGTTTGTAAGTTGTACATCCTTTATAACTAGCAGGGTGTTTATCCATGCAGTTAGCACATGTGGCTTCTGTATTTGGACTTTTTTTACAAGTCGTGGTAGGATGTTCTTCCCCACATTTAACACATCTAAAGGGCCTAAAGCATTGATTTTTGGTATGACCAAATCTCTGACACCTTTTACATTGCAAGATTTCTTTACTTTTCTTTTTGTATGGAGCTTCAAATGTTACTTTCATGTTGTTTATATATTTAACATTAAATATATCTTTATTATTATATTTAGGCTCTAGGTCCACATAGAACATTGGCAGTGGATTTTTTGATGTTCTGTGTAGTATATTGACTACTTGTCTAACTTCATGTCCCAATTCACTTAGTTCTTTTGCTATTTCTTTAGTGTCTTCAGAAGAGTGGAGGCCGCGTAAGATGACTATATAGGCTCTTTCGCTTTTAAGCTGATACGTATAGTGCGAGATATTTTTAGTAATTAGATTTTCCCTAATACACTTGTATGTTTGTATGTCCATAGGCATTATTTTGATTACGTGACCGGATCTTAAGGTGGTCATGGTATATGTTGATGTATCAACGAAGCTATTTAACGTATCCTTTAGTGATGTCACATTAAGTACTCCTGTTACAAATATAGGTTCTGGCTTCGGTACATACTCCTTTATTTTTGATACTTGCGGAGTTTCATCTTCTAGGATCTCAAATCGATTTTGAGTGGGTATTGCTATCTCAGGTTTACTTTTCTTTGTCATATTGGTGTCACTCTGTGTTGGGCTTGTTTCTTTCCTTTTGGTTCTTCTGAATGGAGTTCTATCTTGCTGCCAGTTGTCTTTATCCTTATTGTCGATTATTTTCCTTGATATATCCTTTATATTTGATGTATTACCTTCATCATTCCTATTTTCTGTAGCATTTTGTTCATCTGTCTCTGTGTAAAGGATTGACGGTGTTGGCATAGTTCTTTGTCTTGAGAACATATTCATGTTTAGGGTTTGCTGGATCATTTTGTTTGGATTAAAGTTTTTTGTTTTTTGTGAATCATCAATCATTTTTAGTCCCACGAGTAGGGTCGATATAACGGTCACTCTAGGGGTGACGCCCATTCCCATAGAGAAGGCTACATAAAACGACGGTTCGCCTGTTCCGTCGAGGTTGGTCGCTAGCGGCTGGCTATCCTGCCAGTCATACATCCCCTTGGCGCGCCCCGCACTGTGGGATTAGGGGATTTTTTAAAGAGGTTACCTTCCTCGCGATCCAAGTGGCGAAACTCAGACCCCCGTTCCTGTAGGACTTAGCTACAGGTCTACGGTGCTGGGGCGACCCTTTCGGGCCACACGCTGGTTTTTGTGTCAGGGTTGTCTCCCTTAGCTAGATGTTCGGTTTTAAGGCGCCGAATATTCGCCTTTGCCCTTCTTACTTTGCTATCAAGATCACGAGGTAGATGTTATGTGCAGAACTCGTATATGATCAAGACATGGCCCGGGGTGTGGGACGATCCACAAAACGTGGATCCACTACTAGTCCGCTGCGGCAGTCTGGCAGTGGCGAGGACGTGTAAGATAGGACTTTATGGTGCGCGCCTGAATAGCCCAGTCATGCACACCTGGGCGTACGCTATTAGCTCTAACTCAGTATTTTTTAGATCTATACCTACTAGCATAAGCATATACCACCGAGGCTAGACACCACTTTCCCCCCCACACACGCACACTGTGATCCACAAATTGTTATTCTGAGTCTGGGTGTTCCTTGTTTGTAAAGTCCCTGCAACACAGGGATATATTTTTAATTCTTGTTAGAAAAAAAGTTCAATCAATCTTTTGGTGGCTGCATATGCTTCTGTTATTTCAACAAACATTTGTTTAACAACCTGTATATAATTAAATGGATTCAGATTGACTCTCAATTCTATCTATCTATGAACTTAAGTGAGGATGAAGCCGATTAAGCTGCATTGCTATAAATTAAATAAATAATGTTCTAATTACCAGTACTCGACCACACATGTAGAATGGATTAAAACAACCGATTATTCAATCGAGTTGATTTAACAAGACGTTTAAATATCGATTCTCGTTAATTAGATTGGATTTAAAGTGTATGTTAGGAATTTTATTACCAAATATATTACTAACTTAATTACAATTAATTAAAGTTTTTTAACATAAACGATTTTCATTGATCTACCAAAGTTTATAATCGGTATGAATAAGATTTTTCTTGGATTACCATATAATTAACAAAATTGGGTTAATATTGTTATTTGCAAATACCTATTTGTTGATACCCTTTTTTATGTACTGCCTTCATAGATCTTGATAGAATCTTTCGAATCCGCGACACAGTTTTTTACTACTGCTATCATCATCGTTTCATTTAAATTGTATTTCGTGTATTTTCTTGTTCTAAATAAACAAATAAAAAAAAAAAAACTTGAACATTTTGGTTATATAAAACTGGAGTGTAGCAAAGCTCTTGGATTATTATATTTATTTTGTTTTTTTTTATATATAAGTCTACCAAAGTGACTCTACTCTGCCTGATGGAAAGCATGAGTAGAATCCAGGAGTAGGGGCCACCATCCTCATTGTATTCCAAATTCTGCATCATTTAACCGGCCTAAGAAGGCCGGGAGAATGATGCAGAATTTTCTCACCAGGCCGCCATGGTATGGGTCACCATGCTGCATTGCCTACACTCGCAAAGAGGATGGTGGCCTCTACTCCTTGATTCTACTCATGCTTTCCATCAGGCAGAGTAGAGTCACAGAGAGAGAGAATGATGCAGAGTTATTGGGCCTCCGGTCTCACACTCACCAACGAAATACGACAGCAAGAATACTGTCATTATTAGTATGGTCTTCTGTGTGCTGGCTCTACTACCTACTAATGCTAATTAAATGCCTATTAAGGCAAAGTGGCGAACAGATCAGAACAGAACAGAACAACAAGCCTCCTTCAACTTCCTTTTGGCAATACTGCCAAAAGAAAGTTGAAGGAGGCTAAGACACTGCTAATTGAGATGTAAGAGTAGAATTAGGAAGATAAGCTGTAAGTGGAAAGGGATTTTCATGAAAAATAATAGTTGGTAGAGGCTACGATCCTGAGACGGTTGACCGGCAACCGTTTTAGTACACCGTGATTTAAAAACAAAACTTTTTTCCAAGGAGCAGTTCTTAATCAGCAGCGAAGTAATAATGACTGTTGATGATGATGATGATGACCGAGTATACCCTTATATATAGTATTCTAACACGTTCATACAGTGATATTTAGCCTTAAACCTAGTATAGCGTGTACTAGCGTAAACTACTGATATAAGTTATAATTAAGAATGAACTTTTTTGTAAATGTGTACATGAATTTTTTATTTATAAAATTGTCCTACGGGCGACTTGAAAAAAACATCAACAAACAGCAATGAGACATTGTATGTTGTTGAATAATCAATTAATTGGTAACTAGGTCCACGTGTATGTCATCTATCTTGGTAAAGAGTAACCTATGTAACCTAACGTAGCCTCCGTGTATAAAATAAAATACTACAAAATCTAATAAATTATTGTAATTCATTTTAATACTGCAAATGTAAATTTGTTTGATAAGGATTCAACACACAATAATGGCGCGCGGCGGCTTAGTCTGCGGGTTTAGGCACTCTGAAAGTAGTAATTACTACATGATAAAGTCTGAGTCAATTTCCATTTTATTTTAAGCGACGTGATACCGGATTTATATAAGGTAGACTGCTAAATGCATTTTTTGTTAAGTTACTTCTTCATGTTTAACATTGAACTCGATAGATGGCGCAGTGCCATTTTTTTTGAATCGCGGTATGGTTACGTTACAATCACTAGTACATAACAAACGAATTTCAAATTTCAGTTGTCCCGGTTGTCATACCATTGACGACCCTATTTTTGCAACGTCTACTCACTTACACAGAAGTAGTGTGGCGTCTATGAATGGTTGTTATAATTTTTTTAGTGCTGGGCTGGTAGCTGCTTAATTAGTTTATTTTCAAAAGTATGTGTATTGATAATTGATACTATCAACACAACCGAGTTAACTCTAGCTAGACGCTAGTCATTCAGAAAGTATGGTGACACATACCATGGCGGCTTGGTCAGATGTTTCTGCATCATTCTCCTGGCCTCCGGAGGTCGGGAGAATGATGCAGAATAATTATATGAAATTGTTAAAATTATATTCACCCTTTTAATTTAATTCAACAATACTTTGCGAGGGTTTTGGCAAAACCTGTTAATGATTTCGCAAAAAAATAGTTTATTTATTTATTTAGGGTTTGCTTACAGTCGAAACATTAATACTTAGTCTAGATTATATGTACTAAAATTAAGGCTAATGTACAACCACTTTCAAGCAAACACAGCATGCACAAAAAATTGGAGTGAAAACTGGAAAACACAAGTAACGCCGTTGGATTTAAATATAGGTACCAAACAGTGATAACTCCCGCCCGTATACTTAAAACGAACAAAAAGAAAGAAAAGTTTTTAGTGTTTAAAATTTAAAGACTTAACTTCTCAGACAGAACCTCTATATGTAGGAAGATTAATTTGTAGAGGCTATGGTGCTTGAACCGGCCGACCGGCAACCGTTTAAGTATAGCATGGTGTAAAAACCGAACCTCTTTTCGAAGAGCGATTTCTGACCAGCAGTGTACAAAAAAATGACTGATGATGACTTCGGCTCCGGAGAATGATGCAGAATTATTTGACCAGGCCGCCGTGGTATGGGGTCACCATGCTGCATTGCTTACCATCAAAATGAGGATGGTGGCCCCTACTCCTATATGCTACTCATGCTTTCCAACAGGCAGAGTTTAGTCACTTTGGCAGGCTTAAATATTTAAAAGAATGGCTGATAATATTGTATTCTACCACGTTCAAACAGTAATATTAAGTCTTAAACCAAGCAGAGCGTGTACTAAGAATGCTTAACTTCTGATTTATGTATAATTATGAACGTTTTTGTAAATATCTACTTGCATTTTTTATTTATAAAAGACCTTCGCAGATCATGAATACATTTTATCCGACCATAAACAAAACGGGTCCGCGAATCGGAGGGGATTTATCATCATCAGCCTATCGCAGTCCACTGCTGGACATAGGCCTCTCCAATTGCACGCCACTTAGTTCGATCCTCGGCTACTCGCATCCAGCTCCTGCCAGCCGGGGATTTATAACCATACCTTTCTAATAGGCACAAATAGCCTGTCATTTTTTGCAGGGGGGAAATCTTCACACATACACATTTTACACACATAACGATTAAAACAAAAAATTGACGCACACATACACACAATGTGTCATAACAGTGTATCGTACATGCCTATTTGGATTTATGCTTTGACAGAGAGGAAAGCTTGCATGCCTCCTTACTCCTCCTTACTTGTCCTCCTTACTTAGTGCTCCCTACCCTGTTGCTTTATGGGACCGACATCAAAGCAGTAGCATATTCTACCACTGCGCTGCCAAGACTGTCTACTATCACAGAATACATAATAGTACCAGCACAGAAGACTCACTTCGAAAAGTAAATTAAAGTTAAAGATACCCTCGGTGTCAAAAGATTAAGTTCAATTTAGATCGCACAGCGCCGAATCACTACGATTATATTTAACTACAATTGCGTCTCTTTCTATCGTGTAACTCTGAACTGTTCGGACGATGTCTGTTCGACCGGCGTGTCTGACTCGGCAGGCAGCCGGCCGACTATACCTAAACTGCGGAGTGACACCCCCCTGCTACTATCCCCAAGGATTTTTGATCAGTCATAAATGTTTATTATCAATAAACGTGATATTGAATCTCAAATCTATTGATTAGAGCAAGCTATACTGATATAATTGAGTTAGTAAATTTAATTATACAGTCTACGTAAAGTTCTTAATAAAATTATCTTCGTATTAAGAGGCTAACTATTTTGTACTGAATCTAAAATATTTTGGACTTTATTGAATTATCTTAAGAAATATTGATAAACTTGAGCAAAATTGAAATTTGAGCCTGATTGTTTTCAGTTTCGTAATTGTTATAAATTTCTTACTCTGAGGCAGTTTCAAGGTTTCTTCAATTTTTTTTTCAATTATATAGATCACTAACTCTTGCCTGCGACTTCAGACGCGTGTATGTCGGTTACCGCAAAAGAGGGTAGCCTATGTTCATCCCCAAGAATTAAAGTATTTTCATGCGAAATTGACCTGAAATCGGTGCAGCGGTGTAGGGCCACAGCACACTAGCTACTTTTAGAATCGACTATCGGTAACTAGTCGCTTTTTAGAAGCTAAATACGGCGACCGAACCCTCCACACCGCACACTTAAAAACGCCGAACGCGTAGATTGAGTCGCTTTTTAGAAGCGCGACACAGCAGCTGAACGCTACTCTCCGCACACATTCGGATGCCATGGGCATCGATTTGGCATCTGAGCAGTCGCTAAAACGCGCGTTTCCGATACCGCGATCGAACACAGGAAGTCGCTAAAACGCGATGCAGCATCGATGCAGTCGCAAAATCACCGATCGCCGATGCTAAAAGTAGCTATTGTGCTGTGGCCCTTAGACGTGACAGTGTAGGTAATTTGTATAAGCGTAGGACAGACAGAGAGTCAAAATTACTTTCGAATTCATAATACTAGTGGATAGCGTATGCGACTGATAAGCAAAACGGGTCTCTGGTTCAAAACCCAGGTCGGGCCAAAAAGTGTTTTTGAGTTTTTCTTAGGAAATTCCTAATAGCAGCCCGGAGTTTGGAAGTTTGGCGGGTGATTCACGCCCGTGCCTCGGAGAGCACGTAAAGCCGTCGGTGCCGGTTGTCATGTACATCTATGGCAATCCTTATTGGGAAGTCAGTGCCCTCAAATATTTTGATAACTAGTTCAATTTCCGAATTCAGTTCGCTCTCTGGGTTGCGGAGGTCCAATGCCAGTCGCTCCGTGGAAAACTGATATTTAGATAAAACAGGTTAAAATAGTAAACAGTTTTTGTGTTTTAAACAATATATTTAATGTTACAAACAGACACTTAATTTCTTTTTGTATAAATTTCCTGATTTTGTAAGACGTAAGGACAATTAGAACTTAGAATACTATAGAGGCTTCTTGTTTGAACTAAGAAACCCAAAAACCATTTCATTTAGAGTTAAATGAAAGAAAATTGCCCACCATTATCCAGTACAATTCAGTACAAGAACAAACTTTCTCATTCGTCAATATCAGCAAGAAAAAAGCCGCCTAGTGCAAGATGGACTCGCCCATGAAGGGTTCCGTATCAGCAAGTAACATCATATAAAAGTTTTTGTAGTTCGTTGAAACTTTCATCGATGTTTAAAGTCATTTCTAGGGCTCCGTTGCCAAATGGCAAAAAACGGAACCCTTATAGATTCGTCATGTCTGACTGTCTGTCTGTCCGTCCGTATATCACAGCCACTTTTTTCCGAAACTATAAGAGCTATCGGCTGTGGCTGACGAAACTATAAGGGTTCCGTTTTTTGCCATTTGGCAACGGAACCCTAAAAATGACTAATATTGTGCACAGTAGTACGTTCCCAATTGTTACTGAACAAAGGCATTTTTGCCGCATTAAGGTTCGAGCACATTATGACGGGCCGCAGCGTGCCGGGGCGGGCCGCAGCGCAACGCAAAATGCTAACTTAGCACATTGTGACGGGCCGGGTCGCAGCGCATTGACGGATTTTGAGTAGAGTGTACTGCATGCGTAACTGTTGTGTATTTAGTGCAACTGTACCTTATGGATAGCTCTGACGAAGAACTTTCTTTTTTTTGCCTGCTGTTAGAAGAAGAAGAAGAAGTTAGCAGAAAAAGTATCAAAAAACGCAAATTTCGTAAAATAAACACGTACGTGCATGCACACCAATCCGCTTGCTATAGCACACTGTGACGGGGCGCAGCGGGGCGGGGCGGGTCGCATCGCACGGACGCAAATCCGCGTCGCAATAATGCGAGCCGCTGCGGCCCGACACAGTGTGCGATACTTCATACAATTTGTATTGAAGCGATTTGAGCGGATTTTTGCGCTCCGCCCCGGCACGCTGCGGCCCGGCATAATGTGCTCGAACCTTTACGCTACACCAATAATAGCCCACGATATTGTACAGCGGACAAAAGAGTCAATTATAATTCGCGTATAAGGACAAATAAATGTGACATGGCAGCCTTTCCCAATGTACACTGACTTAGGATAGATCTATTATTCTATGGAGGCATATGTTCTTATGATATTGTGCAATTTTGTTTTAATTGGCAGTGAAAAAAATTGTGAAAGTTTCTGGTTTGTTGAATAATCGTAAGTTTTTTGGAGTACAAGCGAAACAATCTCTAAGGGTAAGCAACACGGCGCGGTCAGACCTAGATGGGTGACTGTTTGTGGCATGACGATATGTTTCACAGAAACATATCGTCGGAGGTCACATTAAGCAGTCGGTCCTGATTGTTATCCTAAGATAGCAGTCGTGAAGCTTAGTTGTCATCATCAAATTTAATGGAAATCGGTGCAGTGGTTAGCCATGCTACCGTAACAGATTGATAGACACACATACAGATAAATGCTACTTTCGAATTTAGAATACTAAAGTACGGATTGTGGTAGCAGTTAGAGTTGAAAGTCCAGATATTTTAGCACTGTTCCTGCTGAGAGCAATAAGTTTATCGTTTCTTTCTATTCGTTGGAATAACAACTTCACATGTGATATTCATTAGTTATTCAGTACCAATAACCTTAATCAACACACATGATAAATAAAAGTATTACAAATTCCGCATTAAACTTATAATTTGCATGGAGCTTGAACTAACACGCATTAAGAATAAGAAACGAGTCACACTCACACATATTTTTACATGAAAATTGTGCATTACAACAATATCGCGATTTAAAATCATTGGCCAACGCCATCTCTTGAGTGTAAATAAAAACTTATTCGAATATAGAATTAGCACAACAAACAAAACGTTGCAGTATCAGTTACATTTCCGTTGCCTATATTAAGTTAACTGATATATTGCCAGAGATCGGTTAAAAACCTTTTGCGTACACAAAACAGTGCAGTTTTAGTCTGTGAGTAAATAGAGAAATATGGCGAAAGGTTCCTATTTAGGACTAATTAATGAATGCGTATGAACTATTGGGGGCAATATTTGTTGAGCTTTCATATTACTAAATAAGCTAGAATTGTTTATTGTTAGTCGTGAATAAGTTACAAAACTAGAAAGCGGTCTTATAAGGTAACTTGCTGACTAACTTTGTGGAGAGAAGTGAGAATCATCATCGGCAGAAGACTGCTAACGATGGCAAACACTCACAAACCAAAACTTTCTTTCTAAAGCAGGCACTACACTTCGCTATGCGCTATTCGTTATGCGGGTTATTCGCGCGCATACGGCGAAGTGTGGTGAGTATATTCGTTTCGTTCACCATAAAAATGACAATGACACATCTCTACAACACACATATTTGCCTAATTTGATGCTTATTTGGCATACTAGTTCGAAGTGTGGATGGCATGTTTGTTGTTTGCGCGCATAACTAATATTTGGGCGAATACGGCGTAGACACATAACGAATAGCTCATAACGAAGTGTGGTGCCTGCTTAAGAAGCGGAGCGCAGTATAAAACTACGGACTGCTTTAAAAAAAATAGTTTTAAAAAACTAAATATACATGCTTTTAAACTAAAAACTATTTTTTAGAAAACTATTTTTTAGAAAAAATACTAATTTGTTTAAACATTTTTTTTTAAGTTTATTAATTAAGTTTTTTTTAAATTAGTATATTGTCATCGGTCCTCGATAAATCTACAAAGTTTGAACGATATCTGGCCGTTAAAAGTGGGTCGAAATCGCACCCAAAGGTGTCGGTTACAAACATACAGGTGAATCTAATAAAACGCGTGTACCTAAATAGGGTCTGCTTCTTAAACAAGAGGTTTTGGTTTACTACACTACATTAGCAGGCGAGTGAGTATAAAGTTTAAATCAAGTTTTACTTTTCTTTGCAATGCTGTTCCTTAGTTGGCCCCCTCAGTCAGCTCTAAGAAACTATACGATCAATATTAGCTATTGTACGAATTAGATAGATTTTCTCAAAGGCTAAAATTCAGTACGAAAGAATTTTCATTTTGTTCACACCATACAGTATACAAGAGAACACTAAACCTGCACTTTTCAAGAATTTTCTCTTCCTAGATAAACTTAAACCTGTTTTCCGAAGCTTGTTTAACAAAAGGTAGGTATTAAGGTTTTCTCAACATTTTTTTTTCAGCTTTATAATAAACTATCTGAGCCCCGCGGTGCTACCTGCGTTTATTATTGTTACCGCGGGCAACGCCGCGGGGCGAAGCTAGTATTAAAAAGTAGCCTAAGTTACTCCGTACTATGCACCGTGTCTACATACTATGCATTTAGTAAAAAGCTGTTATTTTAATATTTCAAACAGACACTGATATTTTATTTATTTGTATTGATCAGTGTATCGATTACTATCGAAGTACCTCCCCCCCTACACCCCCCACTCGGTACAGTGATAAAAGAACAGTTTTATTTCAATGGAATTTGTTATTAATTAGTCTGGAGGCGCACGTGCCGAGTCGCTCGCAATCCTTTCACCAAAGAACACTTAAGTTCTTCATTGTTTTTGTGTTCTTCTTATCAACTTTATAATTATACGAGTTTTCGATTCAGTTGTATTTTTTTATGTGTCTTACACAGAAGACAGGTTTTAAAGAACTAATTTGGATAATTTTATCTATTCTATTTCACTTCCTATTTTGTTTTATTCAAATGTAAAAAAAAACTCCCAAACATGAAAAGTTAGGTAATTAAAGTTGTTTTTTTAATATATGAAACGGACACAAATAAAACCCAGACTCAAAACAAGAATTAGTGAACAAAAACAACACATAAAATCCTTCCACTTCTGTTCTTTTTGTAAAGTTCAGTTTTATCCATAATAATATTATTAGTTCGAAAGTAACTTTGTCCGTCTGTTACGCTTACACGCTTTCACCAATTGTAATGAAATTTGACATAGATCTACTTTTATTCCTGAAGTAAGAAATAGGTTACTCTTTAAGGTTCGAGCACATTATGCCGGGCCGCAGCGTGTCGGGGCGGGCCGCAGCGCAGCGCAAAATGCTAACTTAGCACATTGTGACGGGCCGGGTCGCAGCGCATTGACGGATTTTGAGTAGAGTGTACCGCATGCGCAACTGTTGTGTATTTAGTGCAACTGTACCTTATGAGCTCTGACGAAGAACTTTCTTTTTTTTGCCTGCTGTTAGAAGAAGAAGAAGAAGTTAGAAGAAAAAGTATCAAAAAACGCAAATTTCGTAAAATAAACATGTACGCGCATGCACCCCTATCCGCTTGCTATAGCACACTGTGACGGGGCGCAGCGGGGCGGGGCGGGTCGCATCGCACGGACGCAAATCCGCGTCGCAATAATGCGAGCCGCTGCGGCCCGACACAGTGTGCGATACTTCATACAATTTGTATTGAAGCGATTTGAGCGGATTTTTGCGCTCCGCCCCGGCACGCTGCGGCCCGGCATAATGTGCTCGAACCTTTAAGGCGATAACCTATATACAAGCGGGCGGAACCGCGGGCAAAAGTTTAATAATCTTTTTACGCTATTTTCTTTTTTTCTTCCCCTCCCTACTTTTCAGAGCACTCAACTGCCACTGCAGGATAGGCTCAGTATCCTGGGGGTGGATATCTGTCACGATCTCAACCTGCGTGAATACATTGAGAGCGTCATTAAGGCGGCATCGCGGAAGTTGGGCGTACTGAACAGGGTGAGACGTTTCTTCGCGCCCGAGCATCTGTATCTTCTTTACAAGACCCAGGTTCGTTCGTGCGTGGAGTACTGCTCTCATCTCTGCGATGGATCCGCTCAATATTTGTCTGACGCTCTCGATCGGTTGCAGCGACGAGCAATCCGCATTATCGACAGTAACGAAGTCACCGAGTCCCTTGAGCCCCTGCAGCTGCGAAGAAATGTCGCCTCCATGGCAGTCCTCTATCGCTTACATCATGGAGAGTGTTCTGAAGAGTTGTTCCAACTGGTCCCCCCTTCCCCTTTCCTATACAGGACAACACGTGCTGGCCTCGGAAGCCACCGCTTCAGAGTGGTTGACATACGCTCTCGAACTAAACGGTTCGGCTCTTCCTTTCTGTGCCGAGCAGTTAAAACCTGGAACTCTCTACCAGCGCATGTGTTTCCTCCCTTCTATGACCCCGGGTCCTTCAAGCGGGGCGTGAAAAAGCATCTTACTAGGCCGCCATAGTGTGGGTCACCGTGCTGCACTGTCCGTTGTGGCAGTGAGGATGGTGGCCTTCACTTCTGGATTCTGTTCATGCTTTCCATCAGGCAGGGCAGAGTCATTTTGGCAGCTAATATAAAAAAAAAAAAAAAAAAAAAAAAAAAACTATTATTCGGGTTTTTGTTTGGTATTCTATATTTTGATGTGTAACTCTGTAGCCGTTAGCTATATGGGAAATGGAAATAAAAGCTGCACACTAACTGGGTCCAGTCCTGTACATACTACATTAAATAGTGGAGAGAACATTTAGTTTTAAATAAACATTTATTTTTTATTTGAACGTTACTTTGACTAGGGATTTAGTTAATGTAATAGAATATTTTTGTATTCTTGATTATGCCTTTGTTTATGATGAATAAATGATTTTAATTGTGTTACTAATTTTTTCGCAGAGATATCACGTCGGACTTTATAGCTAGAAGGTGCCGACACTTCCTAAGATTTACTCTGGGAAGAAATGCCGAAACAAATATTTTATTCGGATATCTTACACCCAAAGCCATCTAGTCCAAAGCAGAGCTTGTATTATGGGTACTAAACAACTGATATTAATACATAAACATACTTTTTTTTGTAAATACATACATATTAAATATAGAAAACACCCAGCCTCCGAAACAAATATTTGGTCTGACCCGGGAATCGAACCTGAGACCTCTTGATCAGCAGCCGCATACGCTACCACTAGACCAACAAGGCAGTCATTGGTGGTGTCTTCTTTTTTTTAACTTCATGAACAATGATTAAATAATAAACTATGCAAGCACAGTATAGAGTCTTCTGATAGGAAAGTTATAATCGACAACAGAAAGTTTGAGGTAGAGATATAAGGTATTAATCTAATTAATTGTTTGGCAATAGGTTCACTTGACCCTGCTTCATCAGCACTTAATCAGCCGAAAGACTTCCACTGCTGACATATGCCTCTTCCTGGGGCTCTCCACAATAGTCCTTATCCATACTTATATTCTGAATTCAAACGTAAAAGTAATATTGTGATCTCGGGTCCTTTAAGCGGAACGTGTAAAGAATCTTACCTCTTGCTCTAAATCAGCCAAGTAGAGTAACCGTGCCAGGTGTTAAATAAGAAAGTTTATTTATTTATTTGCAGAAAGGTTACAATAATATGTGACCCATTTATATTCTACCATCATAAAACAGTGCGCAAAAAAGTCTGTTTGTCCGTCTACCGGTACACCGAGTTCAATGAAATCTTAATTTAGATACTCTTATTCCTGAGTAACTACATTGAGTACTCTTTACCACTACAACCGATATACATGTGAGTGAAGACACAGGCCACAGTATCAATAACTTAAGTTTTAGTTAGATACAATACGGCTTTATTTGCACGAAGTTTCAATCAATTTGATACGATCAAGGTTAGGATATAATACGGGTTGTATAATTTACCTTAGGCGATTCGCACACTGCACCGCGCCCCGTCGCGTAGCGTGAAGTGGCAGATTTTAATATTGTATGCAAGTACATACATCGATTAGTATAGAAAACACGCCAGGTCCAACACACCGAACACGCGCCACGGCGTGTGAGCGCGTGCCGCTAGCAGATTCTGCCGCCGCGCGCGTAGGCGGGGCGGGACGCAGCAGTAAACACATTTGTATAAAAAACTGAACTATGCCCAGCAATTTGGGATATTAAATGCAAAGAATACAGACGACGACGACCAAATAGAAAGTAACCTTTAGTTTGGTGCGGGCCATGTACAAAGTCGTCAGGCGGGGAGGCGTGGTAAAATCAGCTCAAAGAGGCAGATCTGCTCCTCCGTCGCCGCGCGCGTGATCTGCTACCCCGGGCCTACGCGCGTGGGCGCGTGGCCAGTGTGTGCATCGCCTTAGAAGTCGCGGCTCAATAATTGATACCCGGTAGCTGTGTCTACAGATTAATCTGTATGTGAGATCTGGAGATATTTAGTTAGTCTGGAGTCGTTAGTTTTGTGTTCATACCGCTAAGTTTGTTGTACACCCAATCGCGAAACTAGAAGACATTCAATTTACACGAAATACATTGAAACGTTGGATATATATTTGTCGAACTGAAGTGGAATCTTGTCAGGTAACCAGAATATAGATAGATCGACATTTATTTAAGACGATCCGGTTGTCACTCTTACAGAACAAACATGAAAGCTTCCTGTAAAATTAACTGATAAGGTTCTGCTTTATGGAATGATCGTATTACATGTTATAAATTAAAAATTCAATTACAATTTAACCAAGATAATAAAAAAAAAAACAAACTTCAAAACAAAACTATCCAACTTCCCTGACTGAGAACCCAAATCGCAATATCCTATCATCCTATCATAAGATCTTGGTTTCCTTATCATGGGACCTCATGCTTTTAAATAAAAAAGAATTATCAAAACCGGTTCACCCAATCGAAAGTTCTGAGGTAACAAATATAAAAAAAATACAATGAATCAGACATTTCCTTTTCCCAATTTTGTAGATTATATGGGGATCTAGCCTAGAGGAATGGTGACCACTTTTTACGGTTCGTGCAGACACGAGTCAGTCAGTCAGTCAGTCAGTTATAATTCCGTATAAACACTGCCTCCTTTTTTAAGAGATCAAAACAATTGTTATATTACTTTTATTAGATGTTAAGCTTCGAACAGTTAAAAAGGACATACGCTACTTTTTACTGCAATAACCGATATACACACGGGCGGAGCCGTGGGAAAAAGCTAGTAAGAAATAAAATTACTTCTAAGTAGGAATTCATTTATATTACTCGTCTAAAAAAATCTCAGCTTGTTATTCAAGTAGATAGCGCCCATGTATCTTATATTATGTTAGCAATACCTTCATTCCTGTTCAATTTGCTGATTACTACTCCGCTTCTATAGATCCTAAGAGGGAATATACGATAACATTATATTGCTTCTCTCAATAAATGGGCTGTCTAAAGTAAGAATTCAAAGGTCGTCGTTGTTGATACGATAGAGTGAAATTATCTGGGTGCACGGTAGTGGCCCCGAAAACGAGAAAAAAATCCGTACTACAATCCGTTTCTCAAAGCTATTCAGGGTATTCTCAATCCTGTGACCTCGCTGAAAATGAAGTTATAAACCCAAATGTCCAAAAGCTGCAAAGGTTGTTTTTTTTTTGAATTCCACTTATTATTTATACTGTTTCTTTAAATAATTATTGGTAAGGAATCCATTAACAAGTTCCATAATGATCCCACTATGATCGTTAAATATAAAAGCACTTACAGTACATACAACTTCAAACATTATACCCAATTATTCTCTCGACAATCGCAAACGTCATTAGAATCGATGTACATTTTGATTCAACAAATATAAACGCTTAGAGAGCTTCATTTACGCTTGCGTATACACGAACATAGTGTGCTAACACAATGTTCAATTAGGATTAAATAGTAGAATATATTTTTGACACTATATAATCGTACAATGGTTGATTATTTCAATGCCTTAAAAGATAAAAATGTCTATTATTGCTACAGACTCCATCAAATATTGTTACCGGCTTAAACAATTAAAAAAGAAATATTCGATCTAAGTTTTGAGACTTGCCTTTTTTATAATGTAACATTTTAATTAGTATGAATTTATTCGTATTAAAAATGTAATAGTTTATTACAAATTTTCTCCTTCGTATACAAACAAAACCTCAGTTTAACACTTAGCAAATTACAACAATGAAAACCCAAAGCCCTACTCACACTGAGTTAAAAACACGGCACGATTGTCCAAATCAAATCACCCCAGTCAAATTATAAAGCTGTTTCGCTTCCGTACACGTTCAAGTAAAAAGATAATTGCGCCGATATCCCGCTGGGACTCATTCACTCAACCATTCACCCATTCAAGCGTTCACTCATTCACATCAGGTATTTTAACAAGCAAAAAGTACGGCCACGCGACGGACGCCCGGTGGAATTGGCGCGGTCTCCCATACATTGAGAGGTTTTACAGCTTTGGTTTATAGATGTACTTACACGACACCGACGAATAACAGTGTAGACTATGTTCTAAATCAGATTTTGTAGTTGTATATTGTGATGTATTATTAAAATGTACACGAACTAATATTTATACATCTTGTGTAAACTAAAAAAGTAGTTTTAAATTTCTGTAAACTAAGGATTGTTAAAAAATGGTAATTCATCACAATTTTTTTTATATTTAGGTCTATCAAAGTGACTACTCTGCCTGATGGAAAGCATGAGTAGAATCGAGGTTAGTGAGATAAGAAGAGGAAAACAGAAATTTTGTAAGACTTAATGTACCTAAATATATAGATAAAGTCTTCATAATATCTTCACAATAAAGTCAACAAGCTTAACAGCTTGAAGAGTAGGTACTTAATTTTTTGTCAGTTGTAAAATGTTGATTTAAAATAAATGTAAGTAGGAATAGGGGTCGCCATCCTCATTGTGATGGTAGGCAATGCAGAATGTTACCTTTATATTATTTTTATTATTATAGATATTTGTACGCCAGCTATGGCAAAACATGTTTATAAGTACTGTACCATATTTTATTTATACCATGACATCTCTACACATGTTTTATGAAAATAAATTTATCTTTATCTTTATACCGTGGCGGCCTGGTCAGATAACATTCTGCATCATTTACCCGGTCTCCGGAAGCGGGAGAATGATGCAGAATGATTGGGCCTCCGGTCTCACGCTAACCAACGAAATAGTCGTAAGAATGCTGTCATTATTAGGATAGTCTTCTGTGTGCGGGTAGTACTGCCCCGGTCGGCCCATTCGTGCTGAAATTACCGTGGCTCTACTACCTACATTATTAGCTTAAATGATTTTAAAACCTAATAGGTTTCTTTAAATTTCTTAATAGACTTATATCTTTTCAAGGCACATGTGCACTAAGTTCTCGGGTTCAAATCCTAGGTCGGACCTAATGTTTTAATTTGATACTACATACAGACAATCCAATATGATTTGTTTGTATAGATTCATAGACGATTCTATTAGACAAATGTTTACCAACAAAAACCGTGTCTGCAAAAACAAATAAAACTTGAATTGAAAGAACAAGTACTACAAGGGACCGTCCATTAACCACGTGATGTTTGTTTAGCCCTTTTTAACCCCTCCCTCTCCCCTGTGAGGTTTAGGTCACCCCCCCCCTCCTCCCTGCCAAAGTGAAAAATGGCTAGTCAAGGGGACACTGCACGCCGTTTTCGGTTTACAAATCGCGTGCTTGACGAAAAACTAAGCTTGATTTTGATATTTGTCCCCACTTGTGATATTTCGTAATTTTTGTGGAATCCCCCCCCCCCCTTCCAGCCTCACGTAATTAATGGACGCCTCCCAAGTATATTAAATATTTACACGCCCATAAAACCGATGATGTACTACAGAAAAGAAAACAAACAGAAAACTAGTTTAGTTAGATGTGTCTTTCTCAAGTGAATAAAACTTGTTATATTAAGTAAGTAACTGACGGCACGCGTTCACCTCGAAGCCAAGTTCGAAGACATTGTCACATTTAATCTTGACTTTGTGTAGACTTGACAAAAAAGCTTTCAAGTTACTTAAAACATTATTCACTACGCCGTGTACAACACGATGATTGACATTATTATCTCGGAAAATTTGTACTAATGAAATTGTATTTGTTATTTTTAGAAATTTTCTTGTAATTGTTTACAAAGGAAAATAATTGAACTTTAGTGACAGTCAACAAGTCACGTTGATAGAATAACAGAAGTACGAGTATATCTAAAATTTAACTTCTCCGAATCGGATCGACCGATTTCTATGAAATTTTATGTGCATATAGGGTAGGTCTAAAAATCGGCGAACATCTGCTTTTCATACCCATAGGACGCGAGCGGAATCGCGGGCTTAAGCAAGTATAACGTATATAAAGGTTAAAATTTCGAAATACGTCACCTTATTAAGGGGTTATGAGTTTTTGGGGGGAGCGGGGGGGGAGAAGTCGGAACCCTCCCTCACCATTTTTACCCGCCGGAAATACTTGGTTCCCTTAGAAAAAATCAAAAACAGAAATTTGTAGAAACATTGTTTATTCCACTTTATGAACATTATAAACAAACTGGCTCCAATTATGAGTCGACGGAGCCCCGCTAAGCGGAGCTCCTATTTCTGGGTGGGTTAAAAAAATAACCACGATGGCTAAGGCGGGAGCTTCGCTGCGCTACGCTCCCGCCTTAGCCATCTAACCTAACCTAATGAAGTCGGATTGTGCCAACTCGGAGTAATACATTGCTATTAATTACCTAAGAATTATATCCTGTTCTTATACATTTCCTTTAGCACATAATATATAAAATATAATTACCTCGATTGTATTTTCTTCAAACAGAATCCAAGAACGTAGATAAGTCGTAGAAAAAACACAAATTGATACGGAAGAACACATTCACTTAAATTCGAAAGCAAAGGAATGACGCACAAATTTGAAATTTGCTGTCAATTTCATCCATTTAAGATGGCGGGTTGCGTTTCGTTTCACATTTTTCATATAAAACTTAAAAATTACATTTGAAAAACTGTACTAAAGCATAAAAATACGTCCCGTTTTGCATAATTGCAATTGTATTTAAGAATTTTTGGAAACTGTTTAAAAATATTTAGACGCAACTCCGGCAGCCAAAATTACTTTGGGGGGATTAAGAAAAGATTAACTCCCTTAAGCCCCCTACACCACCAAAACCCTCAAATTCAGGTGACTCGTTTCGAAACCCAACCCTATATAAATTATAAACATTTTGAGTGGCGACTGCGCACTAGAAAACGCACCGTTGCGTTGGTAGGCCTTCGGCAAGATGGTCTGACGACCTGTTGAAGGTAGCGGGAAGTCATTGCGTCAGCTATTATGGGGAACGTTATTATGGGCAGCGCACGCAAAAGTTCTGAAAAAGAGAATAAATTTTACCCAGTTCTTGTAGCATTTTTCATTGTCACTCCGCTCCTTTTGATACCAGGTGTCAGGCCACTTACAGAATAGGGTTTTAGGTAATTAGGTAGGTAAGAAGATTTAAAATCATATCGTATAGATAATTGTTACACTTACTTATTATTTCGTTATTTTTTACGAAGTTTTCCAAGTAAGTGTATTTTAGAAATTAAGCCGCCTCAATAACTCCTGAACTAACAAATTAATCTAAGCCGTTATAGTTCCCCTATAAAGTTCATCACATGGCCTACCTTCATGAACTTTTCAGATTTTTTGAGCACGTCGTTTAGCATTTGAAGAGGAAGGAGCCCTGTTTTAACTAAAAGTGCTCTTTAAAGTTGAATAAGTCGCTAATGGATACTAAATAAAAAAAATGTCGTAGCCATCACATAATTTTTTAAAAGACCTTATAGCGAACTTATTTCTTCTTGGTTGGTCTGTCGTAGTGATCCACGATTATGGCGACTTACCTGTAGGTGGATATCGAATAACAATGATCGTGTGTTCTTTCGGAGCCATGTTTATTAATTAATAACTGTACTATTATTCTAACCTTACGTACTAAGGTATGAACATGGAATCTCTTAGTTAAGGTCTTATAGCTACATTATATATTCTAAATCTATCGTTACATTGCACAATAAACCGTCTTAATATCAACAAGGAAATGACAGCCGGAATCCTACGTGCTCGATAATCGGCACATATTTGCAATGTGCTGGTCAAGCATAATATCTCTGTATAATTTCCGTCTTTTACTTAAACCAAAATATGACGCAGGAATAGACCTCTCTAATGATACCCACATGATGGAGAAGACGCGAAAAAAAATCACTTTAGGTGTAGGGAAGATTCCCTAAATCAAAATATTTTTCGTGATTTAATTATAGCACTTTGTAAATTGAAATTTTTGGCAGTCTATTTATTCGGGTTAGTCTCTGAAACGGGTCGACTGACTTTGAAAGGACTTTCACCGGTAGAGTGCTGATAATATATGATGGTAACCGAAGAAAGAGTTATAAAAACCGACTTCACAAGGGAAGTTACAAAAAATATTATCAATTAAAGTACCACCACGGGTAGAGGCAAGTGGCTGTAAAAAAAATTTTAAGGCAGCATCACGTATCATTTTATATACCGCAGTACGAGTATTATCGGTATAAACCAGTGCTTTTAATGTTTGAAAACAAAATAAATTATAGTAGGATGAAACCCATTGTAAAAGGAGAAGAATAGTACAAAAATTAAAGGAAAAATAAATTACGGGCGATCTGAGGTCGGGAAAGGGTAGAGGGGGGGGGGGGGGTTTAAGGGAAAAAATGGCTTATCTCGATTTCCTGCAAAACTACAAGTCCTATGGAAAAAAGTTAAATTGCAAAGTTGTAGGTAATAAAAAGAAATTTTTTCATAGGTCACTCAGGTATTAAATTATCTTAAAATAGTAATAAATATGCATATACGCATATACTTTATAGAAGATTCTGCAACTTTCTCAAAGTATTATAGATGTTTTATTTAATATTAACTTTATTATTTATTTCTTTGTTAATTATAGTAGTATATTTCGATTTGCAATATTTTTGTTTATCATTGTAACATGCAATCTTACGTTTTTCGAGTGATTAAAGTGTAAATTTTAATAAATATCCAAATAACGATTAAAGAAAATCGAATTCGAGTTTTTTCATTTTTTGCATTTTCTGAGAAGATTTACTGTGGTAATAAATATATATTTTTACACTATCGGAAAGTAGAGATTTCATCGAATAGAAAACACTCAATTTTTGTGAAAAACGTTGATATTTTGATGGACGAATTTTCGATTGAAAATTAGGGATTTTTTTCGGTATTCAGTCAAAATGAGGTGAAAAAATAGATATTTCAAATCAAATAAATTATGGTGTATTCAGGACATGAAAAGCTAAATTATCACAAAATGTCGTTAAAAAATAATTTTATTTGTAAAAGATAAAAATAAAAAACCAAAAACTTGGTTTTTTGAATTTTTCACATAAAATTTGAGGTTATGTGAAAAAAGTGTAAATGCAAAAGATGTAGATCTTTTTATTACCTACAACTTTGCCATTTAACTTTTTTCCATAGGACTTGTAGTTTTGCCGGAAATCGAGATAAGCCATTTTTTTCCCTTAAACTCCCCCCCTTCCCGACCTCAGATCGCCCGTAATTTATTTTTCCTTTAATTTTTGTACTATTCTCCTCCTTATACAATGGGTTTCATCCTACTATATAATTTATGTTCACTTTTTGTTATTTTAAGAGGTTTCTACCCTGGTCTAGTACGGAGATAGTCTTCGTTAAAATCACCAAGGACTGTTATATGATATCAACTTACTTACAAAACCTACTGCCATACTGTTAGGGCATTTACAAAATCAATACAAGGCAACTATTTTAACACTGTTTACTTCCAAAGATACTCCTTCACAGTGTTCATTTCCAGCAATATCACTGTAAGAATTTGCGTTAAAATATTTAATATCATATTTTGCCCAGGCACATACGCCAAAACCAGGGTTCAAGGCTTGATTTGGGCCATTTGTTCTGATTACTTCTTTAAAGTTAGACATTTCAAACGAATCTTGTACGCAACTCCAAGTTTCTACTGCAAGGTAAATATCGGAGGCTATTATCTGAGGATCGCTCACTATATCTGCCAAGTGTTTACGTAGGGACTGTACATTATGAAACATAATTTGACATGTACTGCGGGACTCCCTCAAAAATCTATATATGGGTATTAGAGGGTTTAGTCTAAGCTTTTTCATTGCAACGACAATGGAATCGTGTTCGGAGGGTGGATGTGGGGGACGAAAGGATTCAGTTATAATAGATAAACCTCGAGCGCTTGTAGCACGTGAGCAAGCGACGTATAACATCGATCTCAAAATACCAGGCTTCATATGTACCACAACTTTATCTAATGTGGATCCTTGGCTTTTGTGTATAGTAATAGCTTCAGCTGGAACCAATGGTAATTGACTACGACGAACTTGTAAATTAGAAGATTTATAACGTTTCACAGAATATGTGACAGGATCGATTGGAGTCCAATTATTTTTCAATCTTGACTTGTGACGACTGAGTGATGTTGAACTTTGCATACGTTTTGATTTTCCTATATTAGGGTCATCAAAATATAACCAAACTCGTAACGGTCTCCTCTTACCGGTATTCATTTACAGCAAAATCAATTGCAGTTAATTTCCCTGTAGATCCATTCACTAATCCATCTGACGTATTATATATATTTGGCTCCAACTTTTATGATAATATTCTTGGGTAGACCATAGGTTTGCTGAGTCGGTAGTTTGGCTACTGTAGCTAAAGCTTTCACTTTCATAGTCGAATTACATTCGTCAATAACAGCATCTACAGCTCGGGATACCGCTCCTTCTGAGGTCATCGTTGACAAAACTCTATTATTATGATCATCAACTTCACGGTTGCTGCTGTATAGGTGAACTGCACCCTCACAGTTGTTAAGAAGTGAAGTATGACTGAAGCATCGCCCTTCTATTAAATTGAAATCTTCGGGCGTCATAGTTCTACTGGCCATATTATTTAATGTCTTCGCAAAAGAAGCGTCATCCCTTTGGCGCACTATTTCATGAAGTTTTGTTATTAAAAATAAATCCCAAAGCGGGGTGCCTACTATATCTGCCAATGGATTTCGAGCATTAGCCTGAAAAACCCAATTATCGCCAACAGGTGGTAATTGTCTCAAGTCTCCTACAACTATAACAGATATTCCAGCAAAAAAGATAGACGAATGAAATATTTGCTGAAGCCTACGGTTTATTTGATGGAATGTCCTGGATCCCAGCATTGAAACTTCATCTACTATAATAAGACGAAGTTTTGCTAACTTTGTGGCAAGAGTATTAGCTACACTTGGTGACAACTCTAGTAAAATACTGCCACCTTGAGAAACTGGGAGTCCAAGTGCGCTATGTATAGTTTGGCCTCCAATCCCAAATGCCGCTTTGCCAGTAAAGGCAGATAAAATAATTTTTAATTCGTCAGGATCGCTTCCTGGTTCTCTATTCAATAAAAGAGTCAAGCTTTGGAAAATTGATTTTATTAAAACACTTTTACCAACACCAGCTCCACCACTAATAAATAAATAAAGTGGAGGTTGCGAGGTTGAAAAGTGTTGATAAATGTGATATAATATGTCCCGTCCCTTTGATCATTATTTAATTTTCTAGTAAGAGCTAAAACATCACCTTCAGATAACCGAGAGGGTTGCGCAATGAAAGTTGAAGGGTCACCACACAGTTGAGGACCGGGATTTCCACCAGGAATTAAATCCTCTTCTCTGATCTCTAATCTGCGTTTCAAATTCGTACTCTTTGAATGGCTCTACATTTTTAATTTCTATTAACTGTTGACTTGTTCTACTTCAACTGTTGACTCTACATTTTTTATTTCTATTAACAATCTTTCAAACATTTCAGGATCTCCTAATTTATTATATTGTTCACTTTCTGTTTTCATTCTTTCTTTATACTCTATAAACATATTTTTTTAATATTTAAATTGGGATTAAGGAGTTCTTCTTCTTCGTTTCGCCAAGGAATATAAAGCATCAATTGTTCCCTGAGGAAATTATCAGGATCATCAATGTAACTATACCGACGAAATCGTATTATTCGTGTCTTGGTCCTTTTTCGTACGTATCCTAAATTATCTAGCAAAGGAATCCAGTTTCCTTCTCCTTCGTCGACAGTTTGTGAATCGTCAAGTATCTGGGAACTGTCATCGAGTGGATTTACTAATTTGGGTAATGGGTTAGTTTTGGAGAAAGTATAATATGCTGCAAAATGAGAAAGACTTATATTATTTAAAGATAATGAGCGCTTAGAATAATAATCAATAATACCTTTTTGGAAAATGTCTGATGAATTACGATCGAGTTTTTGCAATTCAGAATAACTTTTTAACATATGCACTCGTTCTTGTAGAAAACTAGTATTTATACTATGTATACTTCGGCTTCGCTAGCTCGTGATAACGGTAGACCAGCGAGAACATAGATGGCTTCTTGTGCAGATATTTCACAAGAATTTAAAAATACATTTGACACTGATCGCAATGACCCTTTTACGTTTCGATTGCTTATTTTCGCTTCATCCAATGCGTCACGTAAAAGTCGTGACATCCCTGTATCAGCTTTGTTGATACAATCGACGATATATACTGCGCATGCAAACGGATCTAATACAAATTGTATATCCATGTTAGCTCTATGCAGCGTCAATTTTTTTTTACTAAACGGATTAATGATACATCAATACATCCTGTGGTTTACGACGAATAATAACTGTAGGTCGCTTTAAAGTACTTCTAATGGCTAAAATATAATCTACAAAATTACCATTTATGTAGTTCAAAAACTCTTCAAACGAGGTTACTTCTTCAGGAGTATTTTGCATTTTTCCTTGGATGGCCTTTGCCATTAGCTTTAATTTTTTGTACGCCACGTCTTCTTTGCAAAGCTCTACAAGTACTTTACTTTCATTCATGGGATAAAAAGGTATACCAAAGCGACATAGCCTATCTGAATTTTGCCTATAAGTATGTGTGTGCTTGTGTAGTTGTACTTTTCTAAGATCATCAGGTAAATCATTGATGTCACATGAAATTAAACTATCCACAAATCTTGAAATTTCTTCTGCAGCTGATGAATCACCGGGTGTGAAATTTGGAGCTCCATCTAACCATAACATCATGGGAGCATGAGGCGATCCCCTATTTTGAAACTCGATACCATAATAATAATGTGTGAGCTTGTAATGCAAAAAAGGACTAGCTGGACATGACCTGTTTTTTTTAATTTCTTTTAGCTTAATTTCAAAATATGTAGCACAAATAAAAGGATCCGATTGTATCAATCGAGCTCTTACTTCTTAAGGTAAATTTTCTGCTTTGTTTTCTGTTATTTTATTTTTATCTACTATTTCACTTAGCAATATTAATAACGGGATCCATTGCATTTCAGCAGCTGATAAAGTCAAAAACAAAGAAGGGACACCAAATTGTCGTACCATCGTCGTTTTTTTTTTCACTTTCCCAGTGAGCAGGTGAATTTCTAATTCCACCAAGGACACGATATTCGTCATCATGTTGGATTAAATTGTCTAAAAAATTATTTTGAAGCACATTACACGCGAACACAGAAGCACCTATGACAGTTTTTTTGCGCAAACAGGTTGTAATGCCATTTTTAACAGCAAGGGTCTGTTGTTTTTTTAGAGCAGTGAAAAGATAGTCAGGTCTAACCGCACGCCTATCATGTCTCGATATTACAGATTTTATTATCTCAGAGTGATTTAATTTCACGCGAAAATTTCTCGCAATGCCACAGTGAACTTTTATAAACGCAAGCTCTTCCAGGCTTTCGTCAAATAATAAAGAAATTGGCCTTTCACCCTCTCCTGGAGCCATTACAATTGTGAGGTCTTGATTTTCATCTAGTAGAGTTTCTGTACCACCAGGATTGATATCGCGAATCTCATCAACGTTACCTTCTAAGACCAGTGATTCACATGTACATGCAACGGTGTCTTCAGGCTCGTTATTATTGATCCATGCATGTTGTTCAAGCTCAATACTGTTTTTACGGAACAAATCAAGCGTTACCAAATACTCTGCTGCTCTTCGTATTATTTCTGGACGGACTTGCTCTTTGCGGCCATGTTTATAGCAAAATTTGCGCTGTAATTCTACAATAATAATTATCATCATTATTTGATCGGAGCAAAGCTCTTACCATATTATAAATTTTTACGGGTATATTTATAACATTACCAGATAGACCATGCTGATATCCCAATCCCTGACCTTAACGAATTATTTTTAAAAATACGTGTCGGGGACTTACTAATCGTTCTTCCATTGGGGTCAATTCATTCAGAACATTCGGAATGTCTGAAAACTTTAACCCGTTTACTATTGCCAGTCGCGGTATGCGCCCTTGTGAAATGTATTTAGCACATGTACCACAAAACTCTGCATAATTATCAGAAGAATTAAGGGAAAATACATTTGTCATGAATTCTTCCTTCAATTTGGTAGAAATGGAATGTTTTAATAGTTTCCTTACAGAATTTTTATGCCACAATCTGCCACAACATGAACATATGTGGTTATATCCTTCTCTTATATTAGCAAAATACTTTTGAGCAACAATTTCCCAATTTTGCAAACAATTAGACCGCGCCGATTGACGAGCCATGCTGTTTCTAGCTCGTTCAATCTGAGAATAATTCGGATCTTGACGAGCAGTTTGATGAGCTTGCGAATTGCGACGCTGTTCTATCTCTCGGATGAAAGGGTCTTCACGTGTTCTACGGTGAGCCTGCGTATTACGACGTTGCTTGGCCTCTCGGATGACAGGGTCCTCACGTATAGTGCGATGAGCCTGCCTATTGCGATGTTGCTCAGCGTCACGATAAACAGCATTCTCACGTGCAATACGGTGAGCTTGCGTATTGCGCAGTTGCTCTGTTTGTCTATTATCAGGAATCCGACGAGTGACTCGATGGCTCTCAGTGTTACGTATTTGCTTCGCATGTGTATAATCGGTATTAACTTTTCTACGTTTGGCTGTTGTATTATTTTTTTGTTGGCTAAGGTTTTTACGTTTCATATGTATATTATTATCTAGATTGATTTCCTCAGTAGAGTTTAAAAATAGAGTAGAGTTTCCCTTTTCCTGCCAAAAATCCGTAAATGTCGAGTTTTCTATAACTTGACTACTTTCACTATCTGTAAAAGTTGGACTTACAATTGTTTGTATCTGTGTCTTTTGATACCTATTGTTCATTTTCATAATTGCCTCTTTATTTAGTTTATGTTTTTTAGATAGTACATTATTTTGGAACAAATTTGTGGGTGGCCGGCCAGACACTCTTCTTGAAATATTTGTGGATGGAAAAAGCTCTAATACACCCCGAGCTAATATTTCAAACAAATGATGACGCATGTCTTCAACAATGTAATTTACGTAAGATGGATTTACTCTCAATGCTAAAGCAGTGGCAAAACAAATTGCAAATAATCCACAATCAATATTATTGGTTTGGCGTTGGACTCTCGGGTATTGAATTTTAGTGCTTGTCAAATACGGAAATAATGCGTTTACGTAAGTTAGCTGCGAAGTACTTAAACAATTGTATAAACTGTCATAAACACGCAATATTCCGCTTATATAGTAAATACATATCCAGTAACCTACATCACCATATATAATTTGCAAATGAGCTTATCCTGCGTTACAGGCTCTATCATCTCCGGACAAAGAAAAAGAGAAATCTCTCTAGGCCGGTACAATGTGTGCTGGCTCAGTAAATTGTTAAAAGCGTGTATAGCATTGTCCTCAATGTAATTATTATTATTTAAAATGTAAGAATACCCTTTGGTGCATAATGAACTAAATAGAAAATAATAATATAGCCTAACCTATAACTTAGTACTCACTAGGATTACTACAGACAGACCTAACCTAGTCTAAAATAATAGAAAATACCAATATACCACTAACCTATAACTTAGTACTCACTAGGACTACTACACACAGACCTAACCTAGTCTAAAATAATAGAAAATACCAATATACCACTAACCTATAACTTAGAACTCACTAGAATTACTACAGACAGACTTAACCTAATCTAAAATAATAGAAAATACAAATATACCACTAACCTATAACTTAGAACTCACTAGGACTACTACAGACCTAACCTAAAATAAAGCGGAATATAGATAATATATAGTATGGTATATAATATAATATGTGTATTATGTATATTATGTGTATAATGTAATATAATATGTGTATTATGTATATAGTATAGTATAAACTATATACTACAGTAATTTAAACTACAAGTAAAGCACAATATAAATAAGAAAGAAAAATTAAATTAGGTTAGAAAATGAACGAAATCAAAATTCAAGATTGATAAATAAACGAAAATAAATTAAGATGTATGAGTGCAAGAAATAAAAGTATTATTGAGGAATTGACGAAAAATATATTACACGAATTACGAAATAGAATAGGTCGTTAAATAAATATATAATATCTTTTTAATATGTATTCAAGACGTAAAGTACTCAGATTATTCTCATTAGATGGCGCTCGCATACAGTTTTATAAATATCACAATATTAGTTTTTTTAAATAGCCTGTGTTGTAACGAAACCATAACGCGATTCAAAAAATTTGCATAACGCCATCTATCGATTGTGTGTAACTTTTAAATTTTTTAAATTTTATTTCATCGTTTTTAGAGGATTCAAATTAAAACAAAATCGTGTTCAATTGACAATTCTTTGATTTTATTTTCAATATTTTACATGTTTACTTTTCAGTTTACTATTTTCATACGAAATTTTGCCAAGTCATTTGACATTTAGGTCCCTATAACTCCTGAAATAAAAAAGTTATCAAAACCGCTATAGCTTTCCTTGAAAGTTGAATGTATGGGCTTCTATCATGAATTTTTTCAGATTTTTTGAGCCAGCCGTTTGGCTTTTAGAGGGGGTGGGACGCCCTGTTTTTGCAAAAACTTGCGCTTTAATGATAAATAACTCGCAAACGGATACCTAAATCGAAAAGTAGTTTTGGCAACCTTTCAATGTTTTCAAAAGACCTATCTAACGATACCCCACACGATGGGGTAGGCGCGGAAAAAAAAACATCCCCACTTTACGTGTAGGGGAGGTACCCTAAATAAAAATATTTTTCATAATATTATCGTAGCACTTTGTTGACGTAATTACAACACATATTCGTGCAAAGTTTCATCTTTCTAGCACTAACCGTTTGGGCGGTAGGCCGAGGACGGACGGACGGACGGACGGACATGACGAATCTTTATGGGTTCCGAGTCCGAGTTAAAATCGTCCTTAAAATGTCACACGCAACAAGAAACAATAAACTCAATACATACAATTACGATAGAAGGAAAGCTTAAATATTACCAAAGAATTTATACTACACCTGATCGGAACAGTATTCATTATTCCCTGAAAATGAAAAGAGAAAGTTAGTCTTTTCCTAGACCTAAATAAGCGGGAGGAAAAAATGTATGAAAATCCATTTCTAACGTGTTTTAGCGGGAGAGAAAGTTGTATGAATTTTCATTTCTCATGTGTTATCTGATCTATGGCGCGCGCCTGCCCAAAGAGTTTTCATATAATTTAAATACGGAATCTCCGTGCCACTGACATCCTTTTGTAAAGAATAAAAAAAAACAAAAGAAACACGAAATATTTATAAATATTAACTCAAATTCTAATCTAAATTGTGTCTTACATGGTGTCTTACGTTTTGATTTTATTTTATAAATACTTTAAATGTTCCTCACAGGTGTAGTATAAAGCACTGTGTAGCACTCGGGTGAAAGTCCCATTCCTACCTCGGGAGTATTGTGGCCCTAGGCTGTGCCTTCGGGCCACAAACTGCTCCCTCGCTAGTAATCGGTTCCTTTCCTCCCTCCGTGAACAATGTACTATTTTATACACTTTCCTTCATGTGAACATGTTTTAACGACAAATATTCAAATTCTACTACAAACTATTTTGTAACACTGGCCACAAATCTTTGTTTATTACCGCACAATGTTCCAAGTTGTGACTGAAAGAAAAATGTTTTATACGTGATTCAAAACATTACTATGTGCTGGTTACGCAAGTACATCACAATAATATTCTCTTGAGAATCAGTTTTTACATTTATTTGACTGCCTTGTTAGTCTAGTGAATAGAGTAGACGGCTGCTGATCAAGAGGTCTCGGTTTCGATTCCTAGGTCGGAGCTATCTGCTAATCCGCGGGTCGCCGGAGGACGGGGAACTCTGGTGGCGTATTAATGCCGCGGCGTAGGAAGAAGTAGGGGCCTGGTTGCACCTAACACGAGGTCTGGACGGAGAGGGGAAATGGTTTCCCCCGGGATAGGGCCTGGAATGTGGCCTGGCTCCGATTCGGGAAGGACCTGAAATAACATGGTCCGGGTCCTCCCGGAGCAGAGCGTCAGAGGTCGATCGTCGGGGTGTTTTTTAGTGGAAACACCACATACTCCTGGCTCCTGTTTCCCCGAGGAGCCGGAGATCCGAAGGGATTTTTCCACCCCGTGAACAAAAAAAAAAAAAAAAGTCGGAGCTAATCTGCAAATATTTGTTTCGAGTTTGGGTGTTTTCTATCTATAATATGTATGTATTTACTTAAAAAAGTTTCAATGTATCTGTATCAGTTGTCTGGTACCTTGTTGTTAGCTGTCTAGGATTTTTCGTTTTTGAACCTTATACTGTTCATTATAGTAAATGTAGTATAGTTTTTTGCTGTCTGTGCAAACTAACTTTAGTTAAATAATATCCAAAATAAACTCCGTGTTTTCTTTACCTCACATCTTAAGACCGAAAACACCACTCAAAGACAGAACCATTTTTTTGAAGAAGAAAAAGTATAATGATATCATTACGTTCTAAATTTACAATTCAGTTCACCGCAGGTTGCCTCATTAGAAACTTTTTACCTGCATTTGAGGTTTCATTACTTGTTTTTTTCATTTGTCATTGCTTTTTCTCAAGGCTTTAATATAATTAATTATTAGTTAGATTAATGTACATCAGTATTACATAAAGAACCATCGTCAGGATGCCGCTGCTTGGAGCTGGAAGTGCTGCTAAAGCCGGAGTTTCAAGCGCAATGGTAGCAGAGGTGTCTTCAGTCACCATAGTGGACAGAATTTCACCTTTTTGGACTGACCAGCCGCGTCTATGGTTCACGCAGTTTGAAGCCATCGTCGCCCCCCAGAAACAGGGTGACGAGTATAAGTACAACCTAGTTATATCCAAATTGGGTAAGGACGAAATTCAGCACATAAGTGAGCTCATAATAGAACCCCCGGAAACTGATAAATATGGAAGCCTCAAAGAGAAATTAATTGATTATTACGAAGAATCAGAGCAGCGGAAGTTCCAGAGATTGTTATCAGAAACAGAATTGGGAGATCAAAAACCGTCTCAGCTGTTTGCCAATATCGGGTAGATCTGTAAATAGGCCAAATCTATTTTACATGAACCTAGAACGCGATTGGAGCCGCGGGAATCAGTTTGCACTATATACTATTATACTTAAACATAATTAATAATAATAAAATTGTAATAAAATAATAAAATAAAATTTAAAACTTTTTATGTGTTTGGCGCATGCGGGAACTAGGAAAAAACAAATTAACTGATAACGCGGTCCAGATGCTATGGCTCAGTCGCCTGCCGAAATCGATCACAACTGTGCTTACGGTGGCAGACAACTTAACTTTGGACAAGTTAGGCAAGCTGGCAGACAAGGTATTTGACAGTGCAAATTCATCGTCATCAAGCCAATCATTAAAATCGGCCGATATTAGTGTCATCACGAATCTCACCGCGCAAATAGCAAGCATGCAGTTAGAGATTGCGTCGCTACGTTCTGAAAATATGCAGAATCAGCGTACCAGATTTACGCATAAGCGGTTTTACGGTCGCAGACAATCAAGATCAAGGTCACGTTCTCCATCGCGTTATAAATTGTGTATTTATCATAGAAAGTACAAGGATAAAGCATATAGATGCGAGACTCCATGTGCCTGGAAAAATGGCTCAGGCACCACGGGAGATTCCGGCTACGGAAGGAAAAGGTCTCAGGGGCAGTCGGAAAACTTCGAATAGTGCAGAAAAAGGCGGGAGTCTGCGCTATCAATCCCTCTAACCGCCTCATGATTACCGACCGACAAAGTGGTATGAGGTTTTTAGTCGATACGGGGGCCAATATTAGTTTGTTGCCTTGTAAGGACAAACGTAGAGCGCAGTTGTCAGACTATAAGCTGTATGCGGCAAACGGTACGGTCATTGACACATATGGAGAGAAAATGCTGACGCTCGATTTAAATATTCGAAGACCGATACAATGGAATTTTGTGGTCGCTGACGTCAGTATGCCGATATTAGGCGCAGATATACTTGAGCACTACAATTTACTTGTCGACGTGCGCGGTAAGCGCCTGGTTGATGGAGTGACGGGTATCAAAACGCCTGCCATTATTGCAAGAGCAAAACAAGTCACTATACGTACAATTAGTGATAAAATGCAAGGAGTTGTTCGGCAGTTGTTGGAAAAATATTCAGATATAACACATCCTTGCTCCTTTAAGGAACCCGCCAAGCATAACGTGGAGCACTACATCGAGACAACGGGCCCTCCGGTGTTCAGTAAAGCGCGACCTTTATCCCCAGACAAGTACAATATCGCCAAAAGAGAGTTTCAAGATATGGTGAAAATGGGAATATGTCGCCCGTCGAACAGTCCGTGGGCGAGTCCATTGCATATGGTTAAGAAGAAGAACGGAGAATGGAGGCCCTGCGGGGATTACAGGATGTTAAATAAGATTACAGTGCCAGATCGTTACCCGTTACCGAGATTGTTAGATTTTACTTACATTTTTGAGAAAAAGAAGAATGTGGTTATGTCCAAGATCGATATAAAAAAGGCTTATCATGCTATTCCTGTGGCTAAAGACGATATCAAGAAGACCAGCGTAATTACACCGTTTGGGGCTTTTGAGTTCGTACGGATGAGTTTCGGATTGCGTAACAGTGGCTCCAGTTTCCAAAGGTTCATGGACGATACATTCAGAGATTTAGATTTTGTATATGTATTCGTGGACGACTGTTTATGTGTTTCGGAGAATGAAACAGAGCACGCTAAGCACCTCGAGGCGATATTTGAGCGACTGAATAAGTACGGAATCACAATTAATCTCGATAAGTGCGAGTTTTTTGAAACAGAGCTTGATTTCCTCGGTTATCATATAACGAGCCAAGGTATAAGGCCGACAAAAGAGAAAACGGAGGCGATCGTTAGTTTTCCTAAACCAAACACGGTGCAGGAGCTTAGAAGATTTCTCGGTATGATCAACTTTTATCGTACGAGTATACCTATGGCAGCGAGCTATCAAAAGGTGCTGAACAAGTATTTACACGGAGCTAAGAGAAATGACAAGACGCCGATTAAGTGGACGGTCGAAGCCGAATCAGCCTTCGAACAATGTAAAAAAGCCTTGAAGCATGCAGTCGGATTAGCCTATCCATCTTCTACTGCACACATGGCAATTTGTACCGACGCGAGCGCCATCTGTGTCGGGGGAGTATTACATCAGCGAATGGGAAATGAGTGGCAGCCCTTGGGATTCTTCTCTAAAGCTCTCTCAGAAGCTCAGATTAAGTATTCTACATACGATAGAGAGTTATTGGCAATTTACATGACAGTCAAATATTTCAGGAAATTCCTAGAGGGACGAGCTTTCACTATCTATACAGATCACAAACCATTATCTTTCGCTTTTGAAAGGAAGCCCTCAAATAACGAAACTCCACGTAGAGCCCGACAACTGAACAAGAACGAAAACATGAGGTCGCTATAATTGGTGACCCCGACAGTTGAACAAGAAGGATGAAGACACCAATCGCTATAATTGGTGACCCCGACAGTTGAACAAAGAAGATGAACAAGGACCCAAAAATTAAACTATGAAGAAGCCGAAAATTTAACAATGAAGAAGCAAGTAATCGTACCTTCTGAAGGAGAATAATATAGTGAACTTATATGGCAGTAATGCATAAAAGACCAGCCACGTTTATGGTTCATGCAGTGAGGCTATCGTCGCTCTCCAAAACAACAATGATCATCAATATCATCATTCAAGTCGCAGCCAGCCAGCAACCTCGGCCTCAACAGGGATACCACACTCAGGACGCGACCGCTCCAAACTGGTTAACCCTTCGGCCACATCAGCGCCCCGACACAATATGGACTTCACGCAGCACCACACACCGCTTGTAATTCCAACGCTCTGGAACCAGCGGACTTTAGCCCCGACTCAGTGGGGACCAGCGGCATACATAAGTGTTCTCAAAATGAACTTCTGACGCCGTTTCACGAATAATAGAAGTAATCTCTATGCCGTTAACGCTAGATTACGACGAGAATTGTCGTGTGCAGCAGAAATGTCAGAATTAAAGAAGTTGCCTGGAGAGGCGTTAGAGCAATATAACGACAAGACGTATTACGATGATTTCAGATCGCAGCTAAAGCATGATATCAGTCGAATACTGTCGTTACCGAGGCTCGCTCTCCAACAATCAGGTAAATCTATTTCTTTCGTTTATCCGCCGTCAAAGTGCTGTGGGCATATATTCAATTCAAGTTGTCCTAAATTCAGTATTACGATACTGAGAAGTACGTGTATATTGACCGAGTAAGGTTGATGTAATTCGCTAAGCGATATTATAATAAGGTTGCTGACTATGTAAATCTTGAAATATTATAATAAATATAGTATTGTATACTTTGTAAATTTTGCTGACACGTGAAGGTCGCAACTCTCGATCATATGTTTGTTTTGTATTCATTCTAATGTTATGATTTTTATTGACCTAGATTATATTGATTATCTAGGAACTACTCCGCGATACTGAATTAATATGTAATGTTATAATTGTTAGTGAAATAGGTTATGTTTATAATCGTCAATTGTTGATATAATATGAAGTTGTCTGAATTTACTACCGTAAATTTTTTTGGTGGGAAGTTATATTCCTGCGTCATAATATATTATTTACAGTAAAATACGGAAATGATACAGAGATGCTCGACCAGCACATTTCAGATAGGTGCCGATTATCGAGCACGTAGGATTCCGGCTGTCATTTCCTTGTTGATATTAAGACGTGTTTATTGTGCAATGTAACGATAGATTTAGAATATAATAATGTAGCTATAGGATCATAACTAAGAGATTCCATGTACATACCTTAGTAAGTAAGGTTAGAATAATAGTACAGTAATTAATTAATAAACAGGGCTCCAAAAGAATACACGATCATTGTTATTCGATATCCACGTATAAAACGCCATAATCGTGGACCCCTACGACGGATCAAGCAAGAAGAAATAAGTTCGCTATAGTAGACATGTATCACATATATTGTATGCTTTTTATTGTCGGGCATTGTTTGACAGGGGCAGAACTTTTTAAAAACTACGCATACTTGGCGTTGAGAGGCGTAGTGTAGTGTATGATAGGATAATAGCACTTTTATTTTGTACGTGGTATTATTAATCATCTGCCACTAAATTTTTTATCAAAAAGACAACAATGCTGGCGACCACCTCTGAGTGCATTAATTAATTATTGTTATTTTTCTATGCATAATATTTAAGTATTTACAAAAACAAAAAGTATGTTTATGTATTTATATCAGTTGTTTGCTTCCCATCATACAAGTTGTTAAGTTTGGAATACACAAACATACTTTTTTTTGTAAACACATATTATACATAAAAAACACCCAGACTCACCAGAACAATGCCACCTACCGGGTCCAATTGCAAATCTAAACTATTCTCGAACCTACTTGAGCACATACAAAAAATTTCATCAAAATCGGTTCAGCCGTTTAGAAGGAGTTTAATTACAACGAAAAGTATATATAAAAGATAAGTTACACAATCCAAATCCTTACCAATCCTTACTAATATTATAAATGTGAAACTGTCTGTTTGTCCGGCTTTCACGGCAAAACTACATAACCGATTTAAATGAAGTTTGGTACACAGATAGTCTAGAGCCTGAGAAAAATCATAGGCTACTTTTTGGCAAACATGAGGGTGGAGTCGCGGGTAAAAGCTAGTATGATATAAATAAACCTATGAAAACATTAGCTACGAATTTCGATTTGGCTTGAACACTGCCTATCTAATCATAACTTTGACTTGACAAATGAGACCCTCCCTTCTGAAGGGACCTTTCAACCCTCTAGAGGGGGACCTCGAGAGGTATCTCCGATGTTGGCTCCGTGACTTGATTATGATAAATGATCTCTGCTCATCGTAGCGTTGATAAAAAAGTGTTTTCATGGTTCCTCTAAAAAGCTTCATTTTTGTTTACAATTTAGTGCTAAAAATAGGACTCGTAGATGATAAAATTAAAAACTTTTTGGAATCTTTGCAAAATAAATAAAATTTAAATATTTGTATGTAATTTAAATTAACTGCTTTTCAATAAATTCATATGAAAGGATAATGCGGAACCTAAGGCAAACATTCTTTGTTTGAAAAGTTATGTCTGTCAGTTTCGGCTTATCTCTGAAACAGCTGAACCCATTTAGTCGGGATTTTCATTGGCAGAGAGATGATGGTGTACCTAAGCAGTAACTTCAGCTACTTTATTTTAGAGTAGCTATGCCCCACGCTGTTACTTGCGGCTATTGATGTAAAGGTACAAAATTAACCGCAGATGAAACCGCTGAGAACTAGTACAATCTAATTACTTTAAAATCGGTCAAGTGCGTTTCAGGCCACTCATAGAATAGGGTTCCGTAGCTACCCATAGTGGCTTTCGTAGTGTCCAATAGATAATTGTTGTGTTTACTTATTATTTCATTATTTTCGTACGAAGATTTCAAAGAAAAGTAGAAAAGTTACGTAAGCTGTTATAGTTTTCCTTGAAAGTTCATCATATGGACTACCATTATGCATTTCAGCAGATTTTTTGAGCCAGTCGTTTAGCTTTTAGAGGCTAGGGGGACGCTGTCTTGAGAAAAAAAACGCCCTTTAAAGTTGAATAACTCGCAAACTGTTATCCAAATCAATCAATGGTTTTAGCAATCTACCAATTTTAAAAGACCTATCTAATGATACCCCAAACGATGGGGTAGACAAGAGAAAAAAAAAACATCCCCATTTTACGTGTAGGGGAGGTACCCCAAATAAAAATATTTTTGGTAATATTATTGTATCACTTTGTGGAAGTAATTACAACACATATTCATGCAAAGTTTCATCTTTCTAGCACCAACCGTTTGGGCGGTAGGTCGAAGACCGACCGAAGACCGTCGAAGAAGAAGAGGTTCCTAGTCATGAACTAATGAATGCTAAAAATGTTGAAAAGAAATACGAAAAGTAAATTACATAAAAAATAAATATATCCAATTTAAGTAATAAAAAATAGATCTCAGTTTGTAAAACTGTATATTTATATGCTCAGTCTGATTTTTAACAAACTTAAAGACCTAAGCCAATATTAAAACAACACCACGCTATCACTGAATAAAAAATTTATACAATTCTTTTGCAGCATTTCTTGAAGAGAGTAAGTGATTAATAAAAATCTTTTTTACATTTTGTTAGTGAAACGTGAAAACAATAAAAACTGTTCAAAACGTGCGTATTATTTTTTATGTACCTAAATAGTGCAAATTTGCACTATTTAGGTACATAAAACACAACATAAAACACACTGAAATACAAAAAATTAAGATAAGGTACTCATTCATTACTATAATTAACAATAATTCCTAAATGTTAAATTAATTTAAAATTATAGTTATTTTTGTTAGTTATGAGTTTGTAATATTGTTTTAGTAATTTATCAACATCATTAACAGCCTATCGCAGTCCACTTCTGGACAAAGGCCTCTCCAATTACTAGCACGCCACTTAGTTCGATCCTCGGCTACTCACATCCGTCCTCACTCAAGTTCGTGCGGTGACGGATTGAGAATACAGTGTCACCACTCCTGTGTCGTAAAAGGCGTCTGAGGGATAAACTACGCAAGACAAAGTCGATGCTAAGAGAAGGAAAACTTGAAACCAACCCTATACCAACCCATCTGGCCAGCGTGGTATAGTAGGCCAAAACCTCCTTTCTAAGGAGAGGCCTATGTCCAGCAGTGGACTGTTAGAGGCTGTTGATGATGATGATGACTACTCACATCCAGTTCCTGCCAGCCGTCTTGCGCAAATCAACACTCAATAGGAGTTCATACTGTTAAATATTATAAAAGTTTCTAAATAAATAAAATAAAAAATAAAATGTACTATATGGCAAGATCCTACTTGGCAACGTGAACTGTTCATATTATATGTCGGGTTATATGATATACCTATAGTATAGAAATGCTTCAAAACGATGTTATTTGGCACTGTCCCAAAATAGAGTTTATAGAGAACTTCAGCGAGGTTTAAAAGATTTATTTAATTACTAGCTCAGGACTTTCATTGTTCGAAAACTTCAATTGGATTTAATTAAGGGGCCTAATTTGTTTGTCATTATTCAATCTGATCATTATGTAATCACTGATTAAAAACTATATTTTAGTCATAATAGCGCTCAGAATATGTTTATTAATGTATTTTTTTTTATAATGAGACAGCTTATGTGACCTTACTCTATCTGATGGAAAGCATTAGTAGAATTTAAAAGTAGTGGTCACGCCGGCTTGTGCACGATATTAGGGAAGAAAGAAATGTAAACTTAGACACGAAGGTTTACGAGGATTTTATTGATTCTACAACAGTTTACAATTAGATAAATAGGTTAGTTAAGTTATACAAGGGCTTGTTCGCGAGTACGTTAGGGCGTGGGTCCTAGTGAGTTCCGTCGGCGATGCCTCCCAGAGTGGAGACACTTATCTCGAGTAGCGGAGCGCCCGCAGCCGGGCGTCGGCCGAGGAGAAAGAGGCTGGTCTTCTGGCGCGCGCCGCTTATATAGCCGCGCGCGGAGTAGCGGGGAGACGCTCGCCTGGTAGCGGGGAGACGCTCGCCTGGTAGCGGGGAGACGCTCGCCTGGTAGCGGGGAGACGCTCGCCCGGTAGCGGGGAGACGCTCGCCTGGTAGCGGGAAACGAGGCAGTGTAGCTACGTTACAATATTCATTGCGAACGCAAACAATACAGTATTGTGGCACAAACAATACACTATGGTGGCTTATTGAGATTAAGTACCATCGGGCTTCGCACTCACCAACAAAATACGACAACGCGAATGCTTTTATTTTATGTTGGTCTTCTGTGGAAAGGCCTGTAAAATAATACAAAGGTAAAATATATATAACATTATATACATTGTATAACATTACGTCACAGTAGAAGAATCAGCATTGCCACACATATGGGCTTAGCTGTGTATTAAGTACGACCTTCCAGGAAACTGAGTAATTGATGTTACCGAAACCCATACCCTCCCCTCCTCTCCTCAAAAGAGTCCATGTTTCCCGGTATTTACTTATTACTTATAGACCAGTCTGCTTATCAATTTAAATTGTATACAATTAAATACAAACTAGTTATGTACTACAAAAGTCAGCGTATCTCGAATTTCGACTTTAGGACGGCTACTAGTGGTTCAAATTTAAAGTAATTGTCATACCTGGTCAGACAATTAGTCATTAATCATTATAATATTGCAACAGGAACCAAGGTTACGGTCTGCCGTACAGTGTGGAAGTAGCCCTCTGTTATTCGAAGCCCACCCAACTTGATTTCGAATGCGAAACCTTTGTTGTATACCGACAGAAGCCATTCTTTTGATGAAGTTCATACTTTGATGAAAAAATGTTTTACTAAAAAAAACAGTTGAAAAAATATCCTAGTTTTATTACTACTAGTTAGTAGTACTAGCTACTAGTATTTGGTTTTTAGAGAGTGACAGTTTTTCCACTGACACGACTGATTTTTAAGCTAAGGTCTTCGAAAGCTTGAGCTCTCGTCCAAGGTTCGAGTTCAAGGTTGGATTCAAACCTTGGAAAAATATTGCGCGATGAGATATAAACCTCTTTTGTAAGGAAAGGTCGAAGGCCAAAAATAAAAAATAAAAATTAATTAATTATTGTTATCTGGCTGTATTTCACATACGAGATAAAATTATCTCATAACCAAATTTTCTTTACCATAAACTGCAATTATTTGTAAAGCGCCACAGTAGATAACAAACTTTGTGACTCCAGATGATATTTAAAATTTCCTTGAAACTATACAGAATGTAAGATAATGAAGTTAAAAATAATATACCTAATTCTAAAAAACAAAAAAGGGTTAACACTAAAGTCAATTAAAGTACTTACACTATAACCTCAGTGGAGACCTCGAAGCACCTGCCACTTTTTACTTATCAGCAAATTGATTCACTAACAAAGATCCTTCATTAAATTTATAAAACAAATTGGCTTCCGACAAAAACTCCTTATTAAAGCCGACTGTCAATTATTCAGTCACTCGTGTATATTTATATCTTCACCAGTTTTGTCTTTTCGAGGTACGCAGAATTTATAGAGACCATTTGCCGTTATCCCAACATAGTTACAGCTTGGACCTCTTAATTCTGGCCATCATAAATGCGGTCCTAACTCCTAGGTGCTTTTGACCCCTCTTTAGACATCTGGAGGGACTTTCGACCCCGTAAACAAACAAACAGAAGCTGTTGCGTAACAAGCCAACATAACATTTAGTGATTATTAACATATATTTTATAGTAGTGTGTAGGTCAAAAGCAAGTACATCAAGCAAATACATATATCTGTATAGATCGATTATCGCGGTAAAGAGTAACCTATGTATATATATTTACTACCTTAAGAATCAAAGTTTCTCCATGCAAAATTTTATTTAAATCGTTGCAGCGCTTTAGACAACAAACAGATGGACACAGTTACTCTCGAATTGATAATAATATTACTAATATAAACATAAAACTATCAATCAACAACCCACAACGTCCCATTGCCGGGCACCTCTCAGGAGAGGGTTAAGGCCATACATCCCCACGCTGGCCGAGTGCGGGTTGGGGACTGGCAAGACATGTTGTGGCTACGTAATCTTGCCGTTGGATGTTTATAAGCCGCCCGACGGCCTCCAACTAAGCTTCACGACTGCTATCATATGACAACAACTGGGACCGACCGCTTAACGTGAAATCCGAATCACGGAAAAGCTCATAGCATATCATGTCATATATGGTCACCCATCTAGGTCTGACCGCGCCGTCGTTCCTTACCCTCGGTGATTGTTTCCATCAACTAAAGCCACTATGAGCGCTATAAAACTATAACTGATATAAATCACACACTACGAAACAAATATTTGCAGATGAAAGAAACATCTTTTTTGACCCGGGAATCGAACGGGAACTATGACGGCAGACGCATAAGCTAACCACTTGACCAATAAGGCAGTCATATGAATATAAATATATATTATAAAAAATAAATCTTGAAATTCTACTCTTTCAACTTCATTTCATAATACAACAAACTTCAAAGTAAGCTAAGTCGAAATTCTTTATTCAAAAATTTTCCATGAAACTTTTACTAATAAATGCTCTCAATAAATCCACAGTCATTCCGATATGGAAATATAAAAGTCGGTCAGTGATTAAAGGGAACAACTTCTGTATAAAAAGCTGTTAGTTCGTTCAAAGGTGGGAAGGTAAATCTTGAATAGGTTATACTCTCCGAGCTAAGTGATAGAAAGTCGCTTTGAAGTGTGCCTAGGTCGTGACCTAGAACTCATTTCAAAGACGACCTTACTAATAATTTGTACTTTTTATAGATCGGGTAACGTTACACGCTTTTTACTAACTTCACCTGTATGTTTGTTTTTTTTATAACCGACTCTTTGGGTGCGATTTTGGCCCACTTCAAACGGCCAGATTTCGTTCAATCTTTGTAGATTTATCGAGGACCGATGACAATACACTAATTTGAAAAAGGTTCAAACAAATTAGTCCTTTTTAGTCTTTTTTTTAATTGTATTAAAAAACTAAACAAATACGCTTTTAAACTAAAAAGTAGAAAATAATTTTGATGTAACAAAGTATTGGGTTCTTTCTGAAAATATTTCAATAACTACGCCCCACGCTTTTTACATTAAAATGATTTAACTTCAGAAATGTACATATACAGTCAATATTTGACTTGACTGTCTCGGAGGAGCATTGGTAGCGTATGCGAGTGCTATGCTTAAAGTTTCGGGTTCGATTCCCGGGTCGGATCAAATGTTTGTTTCGGAGTTTGGGTGTTTTCTATGTATAATATAATCTATGTACCTATTTACAAAATAGTATGTTTATGTATTTAAATCAGTTGTCTAGTACCCATAATACAAGCTCTGCTTAGTTTGGGACTAGATGGCGTTGTGTGTAAGATGTTTGAAATATTTATTTATTTCTTTATTACTATTTAATACTTTAATTAATGCACATCATAACGTTATAGAGATATTACTTTATGTTTTATACTTCTTTATGGACCAATCAGAGCCGTTATAGCAGATAATTTTCTGATTAAAATGAAAATAAAAAATAAAGCACCTCCATTTAGAATTTCATTTAAATCGGTGCAGTGGTTTAGTCGTAAAAGCGTTATAGACAGACACACAGAGTTCCTTTTAGATTTATATAATTAGAATGGAATTGTACATTATTTACAATAAAATAATTATTTTATACATGTATTCGATGTCTGTACATTAAAAACATTAAGAAGATCTTTATTAAAGTAATAGAACTAAAACAATACGTTTAAAACATTTTGTTTGTATGAGTTTTGACGCGAGTTAATTTCGGGAATGGCTACTCCGATTTGAATACGATATGAGGGAGAAGACAACCTCTCTCTTCTGTATTATGGTAAACTTGGCTTAATATTTGTTATCAGGGCAGGTTAAAGAAACACGGGAACACCTTGTTAGGGCAAAGTTTATTGGGAAGAATCACACAGAGCGCAGAGCGCGCAGAACATACACTTCACTTCACAGACAGAGACTCATAAGGCAAGATAGCGGACAGTGTTGCACCACAGATATAACAGAAACTTAATTTTACATTGCCATTTATAACAATATTAAACATTTGTTTTATTTCAATCGGTTGACATTAAAAAAAAATCGATAAAAAGAAAATCGAAAAAACCATCGCAATAATCGCCATACAAGTAGGTGGTGTCGCAGACCAAAGTTAGTTTTACATAGCTATTAAAAAAGCACAGTCGAAAACAGGAATAATATCATCAATCTGTGTCTCAAAAGAAAAAGAAAATCTTACAATGAAGAGGTCCAAGAATACACAAGCAAAATAAGAAAATACTAAATACGACATCTTGTTATTTCAAAACGACATGCAAAACAGATATCACCAATAAATATGAACCTAATACCCGTAACTCATGACATTCAAAATAAAATGGCGTCGGTAAATTGATCTTGTTTCGTATTATTAATACGATCATTAACGAGGAGACAGATGCTGTGATCAGCAGATATCATTAACGCTTAACTTTAAGAAAGCCGACCGGTAGCATAAATAAAAATACATCGCTTAGAATTCTTGGGCCAGGATAGGAATTGGAAATGAATTAAACAAAATGTAGTAGGTAAACTAAATAATGTTATTGGTATATTATTATATAAATATAGACCGGGGCAGTACTACCCTCACACAGAAGATAAGCCTAAAATTACAGCATTCGTTCTGTCGTCTATCGATGGTGAGTGTGAGACCGGAGGCCCAATCATTCTGCATCATTTTTCCGATATCTGGAGGCTGGGAGAATGATGCAGAAACATCTCAGTGAGCCGCCATGGTGTGGGTCACCATTCTGCATTGTATGCACTCACAATGATAATGGTGGCCCCTACTATTGAGTTCTACTCTTCGTTTCCATCAGGTGGAGTAGTATAGTAGAGTAGACTTTGGTAGGCTTAAATATAAAATAAACTATATCAAAATGTTGATCAATAAACGTACTTGTACATCTCACCTGATTTGTTTTTTGTTTCTTTTGTTATTTATAATACCACAATTGAAATAAATTTTTATGTTGCAGGAAACTTTACAAACATATACGAAATTGTCACAATGGGTTGTGATGTAGCTCATAGCCAAGTGGCCCTAGGTGATTGGAAGCAATCACAACTCAATCAACATAATTCAATCAAGATTACTTTAAAAAATAAACACTTCGTTACCAGAAAATACCAGATTACTGCCTCAATTTAAAAAGGCCTAGAAAACGTAAACTGAACAGGGCAAAGAAAATAACAATTAAAACCACTAAAATACCTCTCAGTTAATTTCCAAAAAGAATGCAATATTTCTCACGAGAACTTCAACTATTTCCTTACGACACTATATTTTACAAAGAAAACACTTAAGGACAAATTTGAGGCACGTTCCTTGCGAATTTGTCACAGGACCCTTCTTCTCTAGACAGGCCATGACGGTGTCATCATATTTCATTCATGTTTGAACGGCATCCTTACGATGGAAATAAATATTGAATCTATTTTATTTATTTGATTTGTACTATTTACATATAGCTTCAGTAATCATTCGTTATTTACTGCTGCGTTGTTGTCAGACGAATCACTTTATGAAACATTTGGATGTGTTTGTTCTTTCCTTTTCTAGAATTTCCTTAACAGGACACATGCAAAAGTCTAGACTTATATTATTTACTGCACTATTTATTTATTTTCAAAAGACATCTCCCGCATTAGGAATATTAACCCTGTGTCGTGTCTTTACAAACATACATTAAACGGACTCAAAGAACACCCAGACTCAGAAAAACAATTTGTGAATGACACAAACTGTTTTCCTAAAGTGGGATTTAAACTAAGGACACTTGGCAAAGTAGAGTGGCGTTGCGAATGCTTAAACCACCAGGTCAACCGTGCAGTCAGTTATTATTAATAAATACAATTTAGAGTTTGAAAGAAAGGGTTTTTTTATTACAGTAAAATATTAAACCTAAATCGTGAAGCAGGTCAAAAAATTATCCTCTGCAGGCTTCTCTTTCAACTGATAAAAATCTCTCTTTATACGGGATTTGTCGTATGTTCTTTTGGCAATATCGGATCTACAAGAATGTTACGATACGCAATAACAATAAGTGATAGCACTCACTAATGCAATGAATATATTTGAAAATCTTATATATAAAATTCTTGTGTCACAATGTTAGTAACCACAATAGTTCTACCTACAGCTGGTATGATATAGTATATGACCAAATAAAATAAAAAAACTGTGTCGATTTTAAAATGATCAAGGATGAATGCATTGATAAAAACGTTTAAATTCGACACACAACATTCATGACTCATAGCGATTTAACGTAACAATAAAAACTTTTATCTCTAGGCATAGACAATGAAGCTATTTCTGATGAAATTTCAAAATATGACGAAATTTTCCATCTCAACAAAAGCGACGACATTAAACATGTCAGCGATTTAAGCGCTGCAGGGCAAGTGTGTACGGGGCAAAACTGTTTCAGGTTTATATCGGATCAAAATATACTGCAGTGTCAGGTGGAATCACATTTGAACAGAGCCCAACGTATTACTCTAAATACTGTTTACTACTCGCACAAAATATTATATGACAGTAATGTATAAAGAATTAGTTTTATAAATAAATATGAAAGACAATTTTGAAACAAAATATTAAAATGGTACCAATAAGTTCATTTACAAGTATAAGTTAACAACATTGGTAAATATAGTTTCTTGACTGGCTAGCTAGACACAATATTGAAACACACACATTAAGCCGCTGAGTGTCGTAAGTGTCATAAGTTGCTACGTAAAATTTATAGTTAAAAAATAGTTATATTGTAAAGTTTCAAGTCAGGCATAGCTATAGTTAAAGTTGACGAAAGAACACAAGTGATAGTGCCGAAACTATTTCAAAATCTAGTGTAATGAATCCATATAAACCAATTTAACTTGGTTTTGTGACGGTAACAGTGAAATAAAATCAACAAAGTGCAAGTTGAATTTGTGAACTTTTGACCTTTTTCTGTTGAACATACCTACATTTACGTCCAAGATTTAAGTAACATATTAGATTAAGCTTTTGAAAAGTTAAATATAAGCTCCGGTAGCTAGTAACAGTGAGCACGAGACTTACGATTGCGACGTCGGAGGTTCGGGCCCACGTTCAACTACACGACTCTGTTGGAAAGCTCTTTTTTGGATTTGTTTTCGATATTTTGATATTATTTTTGAATATTTAACGGAACCTGATTGATTTAATCAACATACATCACAAATATCGATGCAAAATTGTTGACAAAAGTTAGCTAACACGTCAACAAACGTTAACACGATAAATTCGTAGATAATTACTTGGTAAAAAGTGTAGGGAAGAATAAAAAAAATTTTCGGTCTGCAAAGAGTTCAAGTATCACCTCAAGTGAATTATAGCTGCGTGTCCAGTTCACCGATTGGCGGTGAGTCAAAAAGCAAAGGGTTTTTTTTTCTTTTTGCTAATATACAACATAAATTAATATGGTCGACACGCCGCCTATTAATAAGGCCGACAACACATCTCTGCGAAATGTTTCGACTACGAGAGGAAATAAAAGACAAGCCCGTGGATCCCCACCGCTGACTGTGCCTGAAGATAAACTTTCACGAGATGATATTCGTCGAATCATTCAGGAGACGATAAGTATTGAACTATCGCAGGCGTTATCTAAATTTAGTGAAAATATAAACGATGTCATTGCTAGAGAGTTACAGCTAATAAATGAAAGAATTGCTACCTTGACTGACTCAATGACATTTATAAATAGTCAGTACGAGGATCTCAAAAAGGAGCATGCCGCCTCCAAGGAAATAATTAAACAACTGCAGAAGGAGAACTGGGATATGAAGAATAGTATTGGGGAATTAAAAACCCGTATGAATCAGTCGGAACAACAATCACGGTCGAATAATATAGAAATCCAGTGCTTACCAGAGAGAAAACAAGAAAATTTGTATCAAATCGTATCTGAACTGGCCAAGGTAGTTGGATGTGCTATGGACGATAGAGAAATTGTGCACTGCACTAGGGTTGCCAAACTTAACCCAAAAAACAACCGGCCAAGGTCAATAGTAGTGCAACTTGCATCTCCGAGAATACGCGACAAGTTTCTAGCATCTACAACGAGTTTTAACAAAAGTAACTCATCTGACAAACTCAACAGTACTCACCTTGGTTGTTCTGGACCCAGAACTGCAATTTTCGTAACTGAACATCTATCTTCAATAAATAAGGCATTGCATGCGGCTGCGAGGATTAAGGCTAAGAAACTTGGCTACCAATATGTCTGGGTACGAGGAGGGCGAATATTTTTGCGTAAAGCACAAGATTCCGAGCACATATTGGTTAGAGACATGGATACTTTGAACAAGTTGGTTTAGTTTTGTTAATAATCGGTAGTTTAATGGTGTCGTGACTTAGTTAAATTCCCTGGACTTAATGTATACTATCAAAACACAAGAGGCTTACGCACCAAAACTCATAGTTTTTATCGTCAACTATGTACCGAAAACTATGACATTGTAATATTAACTGAAACATGGTTGAATGGATCGGTTTTGAGCTCAGAGCTTTTTGATAAAAGATACACAGTATATAGGAAAGATAGAAACAGCGTAAAGAAAAATGGGGGAGGCGTATTGATTGCTGTTTTAAAAACAATCAAATCAAAACGTATGGTCCACTGGGAAAGTCTATGTGAAGATATTTGGATCACCGTCGAAGTCACTTGCTCGAAAACGGTGTGGCAGATGGCTCTGTGCGTAGTCTATCTGCCACCCCCCGTATTACGAACTACATTGGAACATTTCCTTGATACTTGTAATTCTGTATTGGAACGTGCAAACGGACATGCTTGTATTGTCGGGGACTTTAACTTGAGTAGTATTCAGTGGGACTTGGTAGATGACTCATCTAGTAGCTATTCATCCTCGGTTAATAATCATCTATTACTTGATTTCATCCACTTAAACAAGTTAGTGCAACTTAATCGCGTGGTCAATGTCTCCGGGCGCATCTTGGATCTCGTTTTGACTAACCTACCTGCTAGTTCCGTAGCTGCCGCGCCAAATCCATTGAGCACCATAGATCCCCTACACCCTCCACTGGAACTATTTTTAAAAGTTGCTAAAGATCCTAGACTACCCTATAATCCAGAATACAAAAAAGTAAATTTTTATAAACTGCATTACGAAAACATTCGCACAGATCTCAACGAAATTGACTGGGATCATGTTTTTGGGGACAATGTTGACGTTGATGAAATGCTTCACACCTTCTACAGTAGGATCGATATTCTTGTAAAATTACACGCGCCATCAATACCCCGATTTAAATCTAATAAATATCCCCCCTGGTTTGATAAAAGTCTAATAAGAACTCTAAAGGAGAAAGAGAAAGTGCGATCAAGATTTAAAATATATAAAAACCCCAGAGACGAAATCGAATTAAAATTATTGAGCAAACGGTGTTCTAATTTAGCAACTATTAGTTACAATAAATATATTGAAAATATTGAAAATAAAATCACTGAAAACCCGGTTCGTTTCTGGGCTTACATTAAGGATAAAAGAGGTGGCTCTAGTTCCTTCCCAAGTACCATGATAAATGGTTCTATAGCAACATCTGATGGTCTTGAAATATGTGAAATGTTTGCCTCATACTTCTCATCAGCCTTTTCGCATACTAAAACTACACCATGGACTCCATCCTCAGACTATTTACATAATATGAAGAATTATAGTCTTCCACTAACAGCGCCTGTGATCACTCGCGACAGCCTTTTATGCAGGCTTGAGTCATTGGACAATCGTAAAGGCCCGGGCCCGGACGGTATCCCTCCAATATTTATTACTAAATGTGCCTCCGCCTTAGTATATCCGTTGTTGAAGATATTCAACAAATCTCTGGAAACAGGCATTTTCCCAGATACCTGGAAGAGAGCAAAAGTCGTTCCGATACATAAAAGTGACGATAATGATAAAATTGTGAATTACAGACCTATCTCTATCTTATCAATGTTTGCAAAAGTCTTTGAATCATTAATCTGTCCACATATTCAGTCACATCTTAAACTCTATTTGAGCGATTCTCAACATGGTTTTGTGGGTCTGAGATCCACTTGTACAAACCTAGTGACTTTTACTGAGCAGATTGTTGGTGCCATTGACTGTGGCAAACAAACTGATGTAATATACACTGATTTTAGCAAGGCGTTTGATCGTGTTCCACATAATGTCCTTCTATACAAGCTTTCAGCATATGGTATTACAGGCACGTTGTACAATTGGTTAAAATCCTATCTCGAAAATCGACGCTTTTTTGTCGCAGTTAATGGTTATCAATCGAAGACTTATATATCTACTTCTGGGGTTCCTCAGGGCTCTCACATCGGTCCGATTTTGTTTAATATTTTTGTCAATGACATTCCTCAGTACCTCCATTTCTCCCAATGTTACATGTACGCGGACGATCTCAAATTTTGCAGACTTATTGAATCACATAACGATACCGTGCTACTACAAAGGGACATTGACTCATTAGCTCAATGGTGTATCGATAACGACATGGAATTAAACGTCAAAAAATGCTTCCACGTGAAATACGCAAGGAAAAAGAAATTGCAGGAATCTTCTTATAAAGTAGGCTCAATTGGTATTCAGGAGGTTGGTCAAATTAGAGATCTAGGAGTAACATTTGACAATACACTGACATTTGTTCCGCATGTCGAAAATGTAATTAAAAAAGCTTCCAAAATGCTTGGTTTCGTTATTAGAAACGTTATTAAATTTAAACGCAGTGGCACCAAAATTTTGCTGTATAATGCCATTGTGCGTAGCATATTGGAATACTGCAGCACAGTCTGGCGACCACATTATGCCACTCATAACCTCAGGCTGGAACGGCTGCAAAAAAGATTCCTGTGGCATCTAGCTTACTCCTCTGGCGTTGCTAAAGAAAAAAGATCATACATAGACAGGCTATCGCATTTCAGGATGATGTCACTAGAAAGACGTAGAAAAATGAGTGATTCCATCTTTCTATACAAAATGCTCCACGGAAGGATGGACTGTCCTCAATTGCTCAGCAGATTCCTATTTCGTGTACCTGCAAGATACCCCCGTTCTCCTATTACTCCCCTCCACCCTCCGCTTCGCAGAACCGTGCTTGGAGCCAACTCTGTAGTGCCCCGACTATGTAAATTGATAAATAGCTACAGTGATCTTATTGACGTACACTCCGATTCATTTGCCAAGTTCTGCAGAATAATGCGTGAATCATTATAATTACTCTTTGTACCTATTTAGTCATTAGTTTAGTTTATTTAGTTTAATTTGGTTTAATTTAGTTTCATTTAATTTAATTTGATTTGATCTGATTTAATTTGATTTAATTTGATTTTATTTGATTTTATTTGATTTAATTTGATTTGATTTGGTTTAATTTAATTTAATTTATTTGATTTGATTTAATTTAATTTGGTTTGATTTCATTTAATTTGATTTGATTTGATTTAATTTGATTTGGTTTAATTTGGTTTGATTTGATTTAGTTTGATTTGATTTAATTTGGCTTAATTTGATTTAATTTGATTTGATTTGAATTGATTTAGTTTAGTTTAATTTGATATGATTTAATTTAATTTAATTAATGGCACTATATTACATGTAGTAATCTTACTGATATTTAATTATTGTTAATGTGCATGTGGTGCTTACCTTTAAGAGATTGTTACACTAGTCATTAGTACATGGTCATGTCGTAAATTGTATGAATATGTGTAAACAATTGTTGGTAGGCCAATAAATAAATAAATAAATAAATAAATAAATAAATAAACACGAAATACCTGTTTTTTTACATTGCTTGGTTATTAGACAGTACACATGCAGCATAAATTTGTATGAGGTTCTGTTCTTTCTAACTTTTCTGAACTTTCTTTTTAACTGACTTCAAAAAAGCAGGAGGTTCTGAATTCGCCTGTATTTTGTTTTTGTTTGTTACATCAGAACTTTCGATTGGGTGCACCGATTTTGATCATTATCTTTTCATTTGGTGCCTCCTATGTGGCCCCATGATAAGGAAACCAGGATCCTGGAAAAATGGAGGGAACTCCTCAATAATACCGGTACACACTATGACGGCCTGATGAGATGCTTTTCTCGCTTAAAGGGATCATAATGGGAAGGAAACACGTGAGATCCAATTCAACAAAGGAGATCAATACTATGCATATTATTTGAAAACGCCCCCAGTTACGTACAATAGGTTTTGTTATGACTTCAATTTTCGAAAACCCTATTCAATTTTAAGTGCCAATTATGATTATGAAATACAAAACGGTGAATTGCCGTGATAATAATTCAAGTGATTCGAATTCAATGTATTATCCGACATTTAATATGGAGACAATGCACAATAAAATGTATACAACCCCTAAGAAAATCGTAGTCGTATCGCGGAAATGATAAAAGATTGCTTCCCTATTGACTGTGACGTTTATTGGGAATATTTTACCAATTTATCTCGTGTTCGAGCTGAATGTTTACGGTGATGAGCAGAAAAGCTTTGTTACCTGATATTTATAATCCCTTGGAAGTCTTTGACAGTGTTGATTGCTGATATTATTTATGAGTTAATTTTATTGTTGTACTTTGTGAATAAATGAGAGAGATATCAATAATTAGTATTATAAACGAACAAGGCTGATTTGCTTGATGTCGGCTGTTTTGTATAAGGGACAATCTATATTAATATCATAAATTAGAAAGTAACCTTGTATCTAGTAATTTAATAAATACAAAAAACTATACAATAGCTGTATACGGAGACATATTATTATTAATTAGCAGTACAACCACAGAATACAACGGCGACCTTTGAAAAATTATTGGAAGAATGTGTTATTTAAAAAAAACAATGCGGTTATGTGACACAAAACGTGATCTGATCCCAAACTAAGCAGAGCATGTACTATGAGCACAAGACAGAGACAACTCATTCAAGTACATAAATGCTTTTATTTTGTTAATACATACATATTATACATAGAAAAACACCCAAACTCCGAAACAAATAGGTATTTGATTGCAATATAAACTTTTGTTTCAGTTCCGAGTTATGAACTCTAAAAAGCGCCCTACAATTGTAGATAATCCAGATTAATAAATTTTATGGAAAGAAGTTGCCATTCAAGCAAAATATATTACTATTCCAAACTTTGTAAAATCTTAGAACACAACTGGTCAAACTGGTCGCCGGCGCCTGTTCATTGACGAGAAAATGGGTGGTATGATGATTTATAAAAAGAATGTAAAGTCACATTAAACTTTAAACAAAAATACACTTAAACTCTTCCGTATAAAGAACATATTTCATTGAAAAATATGGGTAAAATACCTCAGACTGGGCGATAACGAATGGAAGGATGCAAAATGTCAAGAATTCTTGTACTTACAAAACAAACCATTCAATTCTCACTCTTTTTTTAGACGCATAAGTATTAATAAGGAACGGATTCCTTTATAAACTTTTCAAGGCGCTTACTACGTTTTAAGGTAATAGTGGGTGGTACCGTTTTAACAAAGATTAAATTATACTATTGGACTTTTAACTTCTGTACTTGTAATTTAAGTTGTCTTGTTTCTTTTTTTTTATGATACAAGATCGTGAGAAAGAGATTGTTCGAGCACCTGTATGGAGTTATGCATAAATAATTGTCAATGTTATTTTGCAGTTACACCTCTTGTTATTAGATTATATTTATCTTTGATATCTAAATATATTTTTTTAGTAATTGTGACTACCGATACTGATGATTCCCCATACGATGGGGTAGACGCGAGAAAAAGTAAAAAAAAATACCCAATTTACGTGTAGACGGACGGACGGACGGATTAGATAAATCTATAAGGATTCGGTTGGATCTAAAAATGGGTCAGTTAGTACATAATACGAGTATATAGGTACACTTATTACCTCATTCTCATCTGAGGAAGACAGAGACGGCAAAACATACTCAACGATCCTAAATTACTACTCAATTGTGATATAAAGCCTTCAGTGTTATCATCTCGGCTGAATTTTAACCACATACAATGCGCAACTGGCTTTAACATGTCCATAATTCGAATTATTACTCCTTCATAACTTATGAAGCGGTTTAATAACTGCTGTAATAAAACATTATAACACATATTCGACAGAAGCATAAACCAAGTACATAAGTACCATTTGATGCTATATAAACTTAATTTTCGTAACAAATGACGTTTCGTTAATTTTAACAAGTGTACATGCACGTTTTAAGTTCTATTGTCAAATTATGTTATCAATATAATCTACTAGCTGCGCCCCGCGGTGTTACCCGCGTATTTTCGGGATAAAAAGTAGCCTACATATGTGCATATCCTGAACTCATTTTTAAATTAGCCATTTACAAACTATTATTATGGTTGCTATGCAAGTTTGTTATGCCTGTGAAGTTTTGACACGATTTATACCCTGATACATTCTGACATCTAGGATTTATGTATTTTTATAATCAATTAGCTTTCACCCGTGTATCTTTATTATTGCAGTAAAATGTAGCCTATGTGTTATTCCGATATATAAGCTTTATTACTGAAAAGTTTCATCCAAATCCGTTCAGTAGTTTTTACGTGAAAGAGCAACAAACATACATACACACATACATACTCACAAACTTTTGCGTTTATAATATTAGCAGGAAGTAGGATGTAAAATCGACCAAGTGCATGTCAGGCCACGCATTGAACAGGAATCCATAATCACACATAATGATAGGTGTATTTTAAATCGTAAACGTAATACTTCTCCCGACATCTGAATCAGGAGAGCAGGAGATCCATATAGAATTGAAACACCGTAAAAAAGAGATGCGAAGGGTAACATCAGACTCTTAATTGTCTGACTCCTGATTGCAGACATCGCATTGGTGATATACATCCGGAACATATATTAAACGGACACAAAGAACACCCAGACTCAGAACAGTAATTTGTTGATCACTTGTAGTGTTGTCCCATGTGAGATTTCAACTCGCAACACTTTGAGCAATGTACATCATATCCAATTTTGAGTTCAAATGAAACCTATATTTTTTTGAATTCTGAACGCGTCTCAAACCGACATACTATTTCAACTGCATTTTTAAACAGATTTAAAAAAACAGCCAGACTCGAAACAACAGTTTGTTAATCACAGAGTGTTGTCTCGTGTGGAATCAAACCGTCAAATCTCACCACAGCAGACCACCTATACGAGGATATCATCCGTACAAGTTCATTTTAGGCTATTTTAGATCCTTATTTATGATCAGAGAATTTATATCTACTGGATTTTCTAAACGAATTAGTTATACATAGGTACATATGTTATGAACAAGTCCTCAAGTGCCAGATTGTTCGTGTATAACGTAGAAAAGTGTGAATTTACTGCTTACATAGAACTGAGGGAAGCGGTTCAATTATGAGGTACGACCGCTTTGTAGGTCACGAGGGTATATTATGTAATTCTTGATACTTGTATAGCGACACTGCATATACTCGTGCAGGGTAATCCCTTTTATAATTTTGATATTTTGAAATATCAAAATGACCAATCTTTGTCAGTACATTATTAATCATCCTGATTGTTGTGGAACAGATAGACCACAATATTTTTTTGTAAGTGGTCATTCGTGTTTCATGCGTGCGATCAGGACTTTGGGTTAATAGAGAAAAAGAAGAAATACTTTAAGAATATTTTCAAACCTGCTGATTGGATCGGGACTGTGCATTTACTATCCATACTACAGAACGCTTCTATAGTTGTATGAACCACAACCAGAAACTGAATAAATAACGGTGTTCAATTAACAATTAATAACACATAATATCCCACTGCCATAAGTCCTTAATAACAAAATATCAAAAACGCTACACATACTTAACAATTTACTATATACACTAATGGGTATATAGTAAATTGTTAAGTATTTTAGACAGATAAATAGACATATATGTAAATACAAGAAAATTCGTGTAGGTAGTACGAGCATAGGTAGGTACATAGGTAGGTGATTTAATTTTCTTGATCTACATAACTATAAACATAATACATATGAAATGTTTGCAGATAAAAAGCCGTTATAGTTTTTCATACGAATCATATTATATTCGTATAAACATTTAACACAAAAATGATTAACTGATCATGTTTAACCTCTATTTTGTCACCATCCTCATTGTGAGTGCATACAATGCAGCATGGTGACCCACACCATGGCGGCTTAAATAGATATTTCTGCACCATTCTCCCGGCCTCCGGACGCTGAGAGATGGGCCTCCGATCTCACACTCAGCAACGAAAGACGACAGCACGAATTTTGTCATTTTAAATTGGTCTTCCGTGTGAGGGTAGTACTGCCCCGATCGAGCTGGCCCATTAATGCTGAAATGCCGATTCCTGCTGAAACCAGGGTGGCTCTATTATCTAGTAAAAATATACTTAAAAGTACAACAGCTGTTTCTTTTAAATTTTCCTACATTAAAACACTGAATTATAGAATTAGAAAAAGAAAATTGACATTCATTCATAACTCATAATCTACCACACTTTGAGAATCGTTTAAACAAAATCAGGAATAATTGACAGATACGTGGAATCTTCTTCTTCTTCTTAGCGTTTCGATGGCAAACGTAACGTGTCGGGAAAATTATATTTTTTCAGCCCAGAACGCGGCCACTTTGATGGCGTTATCGGTGGCAGCCATTAGGTCTTCCTGCGTGCAGGTGGAAGATGGGACATTGTTTGGATTGCACCGCACAAACAGTTGAGATCATCACCGGCCGAAAATCCCCACCTAAACAGGTCTTCTTTGCTTCGACCAACTTGGGTCCGAAGTCTATTTAAAGACCTCCAGATTGGCCACGGTAGTTTATTTCCAGGCGGAAGGCTCTCAGCCGGTGCCACAATTTCAATCAATGGAATCAATAATGATCCAATAGAAATAGGGTCTCAATTATGATTCCACGTCAAATCCACCCTAACAATTCATTCCACTGTGTTCAATAGCTAATTGATAGACGAAATAATTAAATATGACATCATTCATATGCAAACCACCGCGGGGATGATCGCACATTATACAGACGGTATATCCCAAACCAATAATTTCATTTGTCTTTTGATTATTTGATCGCCAATGATTCTCTATTTCAAATTTCCAATTGTTTGAAATTTTGTACTGGTTTTTATGCTATTGCATAGCTTTTATTGCGGGCTTTGAGCGCGGCGACCGAATTAAGAAATTCCGTAACAAAAATAAAACCCTTGTTAAAAAAGTATAGAAAATATGATTATAATTGCAGTGCGACAAGGACAAATAACGGGCGCCTGGCATGCGTCATAGATTAATCAAATAGATGTCATTCGTCGTAGAAATATAAAATACTTCATAGAGAGTAAAAATTAATTTTGATTTAATATAGATAATAACTTTTTTAATATAATACAACATACACAAAGATGTTGATTAGTGATGGCTAATAAACACTTAATTTATTAGAATGCTTCAATTCAAAGAAATCAATCCACAGACTTTTGAGTTCATTAACTATTATGAGAATCTAATTTACTGTAACTTCGCAAAAGTAAAAAAAAAACCATATCAAACTGTATACAGTTAAATCGTTAATGTGAACTTACCAGGGAAAGTTTTATAACAGTGTACAACAACAAACAACAACAACCCATAACGTCTAATTACTGCGCACGGGTCTCCTCTGAGGAGAGGGTTAAGGCCATAGGTCCCCACGCTGGCCGAGTGCGTGTGACTATTAAGATACATTATTAGGCCTCCAACTAAGCTTCCCGACTGTTATCTTATGATAACAACCGGGACCTACTGCTTAACGTGACAGAAACGCCCATATCATGCGTCAAATGGTCACCCATCTCGATTGGATCGCGCTGTCCTTGCTTATCCTTGGTCATTGTTTCCAATCACCTAAAGCCGCTATTCTTCCGCGCTTTCTTGCCTATGAGCTCAATGTGGTTTATCCTAAAAACTCTTACTCGTTGCGAGTGACACCATCAGATATGATCGATTGATATCGTCTTTTGTCTCATTTAAAAGTTTTTTTATATGTAAAAAAAATGTTTTAAAAAACTAAACAAACACGCTTTTAAACTAAAAAGTAGAAAATAATTTTAATGTAACAAAGCGTGAGATGCTTTCTGAAAATATTTCAATAACGTCTTTTTTAGAAAGACTAAAAAAGACTAATTTGTTTAAAAAAAAAAAATTTTGTTTTTTTTCAAATTAGTGATTTGTCATCGGTCCTCGATAAACCTACAAAGTTTGAACGGAATCTAGCCGTTTAAAGTGGGTCAAAATTGCACCCAAAGGAGTCACATACAAACATACAGGTGAAGCTAATAAAAAGCACGTAAAAAGGAAAATTTTGAAACAATTCCGTCTGGTCAGCGCGGTGTAGCAAAAGACTAAAATCTTCTGTCGAAGGAGTGGCTTATGTCGCCGTGGAATATTAAAAGCTATCGGTGATGATGATGATGGAGAGTTTTGTTTGGCAAATAAAAGAATTAGTTTTGAAAGAGAAAACTCTAATATGGCATGAAACAGAAAAAAAACCATAATTACAAAGAGTTGAGAAGCAGTTTTTACTTTGAAACTAAGAGATAAATGCCCACAATTATGCAAATGCCGTTCCTAATAGCCTCTGCTGTATTAATCTGCCCTACAACTTTAAATTATACGAATACGAATAGACTACGGCTATAAAATATTGGAGAAATTGCTTTTAAAGTACTTCGGTAATGCCCTCAGGAAAAAACCTTCGACAAGCCTACAACCACGTGTCTAATCGATTCCATTCGATTATGTATTTTAGCTTTTTTAAATCGACACTAAAGTTGAAAGTCTGTCACAATCGATCAAATCGATCAAATTTTTAATCTCAATCGGTGACATGATGCAATTTATATAAGAACACTTAAAATTTATGACTGACATCAACAGTTTATTATTTAATTCTGTGAAATATATATACAGTTTTATCACGTTTTCGATAAATCTATGTCACAGCTGAAATTTGAGGTATTAGATTTATTTTATTTATAGTTTTGCGATTGTTGGCATCGATTCTACAGCTGGCGATAGATAGTGCTTCTGAATCGTGTACTAAATATTTTACGTTGATATTTTTTTCTATTTTGGGAATTGATATTTCTCAACACCAATTCGTTAATTTTTCAAGAAAAAGGCAGACTCAAGTTGGCAAATAATATTCTTTTACAATTGGAAATACGTAGCTATCAACTTCATAACTTAGTTCTTATTACACAAAGTAAGAAAAGATTTTTTAATTATGCTACAGCAAATTGCTTACCATGTGTCAGACCACATCCAACGTAATATTATAAATTCGAAAGTAAGTCTGTAAGTCTGTGTAAAAAAATGTATTTCTAGTGTATATATAATTAAAAACACTAGGTACATGTACAAAATTATATGTATAAAACAAATTAATGTAATAAATAACAGAAAATCGTAATGCATTACAAGAATATGCTAACAAAACTGATGCAAAAAGTACATACTCGTTAATTACACAAAGAACGAATCGGCAGTCGTTCATCTGTAGCCAACCTAAAGCCCTCAGGGTTGCCATTAATAGCTCTTTAATACAGTTCGCCATTAAGACATTCAATTAATACAACTACCTTAAAGGTGCCTATAAATTACTATCTCATGGTTTCAGTCGTAATTTTTACATTTTTATTTTTGTTCTGTCAATTTATTGTGACGTTATTTATCGTTGGCAATAAATTGTAGACTGGTACCTCTCGATACTGTAGGGTGCCGAAGGGCGGTAATACCCTCTTTGTAATACATTGTAATTTTCGTGTTGTTTTTAATCGCTTTACAAATAGACGGTGTTGTTCATTAATTACTTCAGTGTTTTTAAATTGAGAGAGTACATGTACGTTGTAAATAGGGTTTTAAATATCGTGAATATTCTTGTTTACAAATTGTGTTGTTTACATCTGTACATGTTCATCGACGAGATTATATTTCAACCTATGAACGAAGGTCTCACCAAGGAGCGCTAACAATTCCATTCCAGTATTGGCAGTCCTCATCCATCCGCTGCCACTATCCACAGTTCGTCAGTCACACTATATGACGGTGTCCGTGTGGTGACGTATTAAGAATACAGAGTGTCACCACCCCTATTCATCCCACGTGGGTGTCGTAAAAGGCGACTAAGGGATAAACTAAGCAAGACAACATCAATGCAAAGAGAAGTAAAACTTGAAACCAACCCTATACCAACCCGTCTGGCCAGCGTGGTATAGTAGGCCAATACCTCCTTTTCAAGGAGAGGCCTATGTCCAGCAGTGGACTGTTAAAGGCTGTTGATGATGATGATGACTATATGACGGAGAGACATGCTTCACCATAAAAGCGTAGCGGATAGTACCACCCCAGTCGATCAAATACGTTCCTGCTGAAATCAGCGTGAGGCAAAGGGGATTTAAACAATTCATGGGCAAGGGTTTCTATTGCGTAACCGAGGCAGTCAAAGAGTAGTATTTTGTACGGAATCAGTCACAGGCGTTTGTCTAATTGTTTGTTTTAATTTAATGTATAAATTTAAATTAATGTAAAGTTGCCATAATTTGACAGATTTCAAGTCCAGAATAATTTTGCTTCCTGGGGGTACAATCGATTCTAAGCATCCCTCCTTGCCCATGGACGTATAAAGCTAATGTCACTCTGTCCCGAGATCAAAACAGAATATTAGCCAATCAAACAAGAGAATAGAGAAATACAATAGAGATTGGAATAGAAATTAAAACACGTTTACAACTTTGCTAGGGATCAGTTGACTTTTAAAGGTGACACAATACAATAAAATATCGCTTTGCTTTTTGCCATTGCCATATTATGAATTTCTCATTTACCCTAATGTTTACAGAATTGTTGCAAATAGCATTTTCATATAATTATACAGTTTGCATTTGAAATAGATGAGCTGATATGTTTTAGATGGCATTTGTTTGTGATAAACATTGTTTTACCTAACTGTAATTAATTATTTATGCGTTCAACCTATTAATGGAACAAGAGATTCAATAAATGATTAGTTTGATGTTTGGAATAGACTATTTATAAAGCATTCATACATATTATGCACTGTTTTCAATTTTGGACACAAGGAACACCTTGACTCAGAATAACTATTTGAGGATCACAAAAAGTTTTATCCGTGTAGGATTTGAACCCACAACACTTGGCCCAGTAGAAAGCGGCGTGTCGACCGCTGAAACCACTAGGCCAACCGGCAAGTCGAATGACTCTACTCTTCCTGATGGAAAGCATGAGTGGAAGCAATTGTCCGTATTTATGCAAAATGGAACCACTCGACAAATTTCATTTTTTGCTTTTATTGAAGAATACTTATTTAAAAGTGGTCTAAATTCTCATACAAGAAAGAACCACATGATTTTTCACTTGGAAACAAGGTATACTAAAAGCAGAATAGAACCAAAAGCAATAATAAACATTATCTGTAAAGCAAAACGGAACCACAGTACAACAGGACCCTATTGTTCTAACAAATAAACGATATTACTACCATGTCATTTTATACAAAACAGGTCCACATACACTTGGTACCATTTTACATTACACGTATTTCTATTATTAACGATTATTTTTAATACACCAAATGGAACCAAGTTTCTGTGGTTTCGTTGTGCGTAAAATAAATTCATACTTAGTTGCATATTTCTTTTTTATAAAATAGAACCACAATCATTCGGTTCTTTCGTGTATAAATAAATATTGTAAAACAGTAGAACCACTAGTATGTGATTCCATAATGCATATAACGATTTGAAACATATGACCACTGAAAGGTACCAAAATGACGTGACTTGTTTCATGTCTCTCATTTCAAACAACGAAATATTTACTTTATTTCATTGCGTGCATGGCTCAAAGTGCAATGACTCAAAGTTTCAAAGTAAAACGTTAAAAATCTGCCAAAACAGGTGACATTCAACAAAGTAGTTCTAATTCGCGACGACCGTTTTTTTTCTCTGCGAATAAAGTTATGTTGTTTTTGTTAATTTCTTTCGAATTAAGTGTTAAAATGTTTCTTAGAGGCAAGCAATTGTTGAATTAAGATTTATAGATCAACACCGAAGTATGGGCCTCCGGTATTCTCAGTCACTCGGTGAAACACAACGCAATCGCTGTTTCATACCGGTTTTATTTTTATTTATTTATTTATACTTTATGCACATAAACAGTGACAAGGGTGGACTTAATGCGGTAGGCATTTACTGCCAGTCGACCTTAGGGAGCGCGTGATGCAGAGCCAAATACAAGGTAGATGCACACAACTGAATCATATACCTAATTTATTTAAAAAAAATCATTTAGGTATATTATCAGTTAGAAGGCCTATATTTGCGTACATACAACAAGTAAAGGAGAAAGTAGGAGACGTTGCCTATCAAGAGGTCAAACGGATTGCGGAAAATAGACAGGAGTGGCGATTGCTCCACCGAAAAGGGACTGATCCTTAAATTGAGAAGGAGATTTAAAAAAAAAAATAAAGGATTCATACTTAAAGACTAAGTAGCAATGCTATTAATAAACAATATAGATACGGATTCATATTTATACACATAAAACTTTGTCCAGTTTTAGCCATCTTAACCTCGAAAGGGAGTGCGTTCCACAATAGGGCAGATTGTACGAAGAAAGTTGAGTGGAGGAAATCAGAACAGTATGTGGGGGGCAATGAAGAAGTGACTTATTAGAAGATCTAAGATTTTTAGTATGGTTTGCAACTAGATACTGTAAGAACTTGGAGAAAAGAGTATTTAATAAAGGGTAGATAACGCCCGTATCTCTCTACGTTGGCGAATCAGAAGCCACTTCAAATGAGAGCGATACTCAGACACGTGATCATATCTACGTAAATTAAAAATGAAGCGAATGCAATTATTGAGAAGACGGTCAAGCTTATCAGCAGATTTGCATTCAGGTCAAAGTAACACACATCACCATAGTCGATTATGTGGAATATTAGGGTCTGGATTTGCAATACCTTAGTTTTCACTGGCAGAAAATTCTTAAGCCTAAGATCCGCAGCGAGAATGTGACCTTCTGACACAGATGCAACTTGTTTTCCCCAGCTGAGAGTTGTGTCAATATATAATCCGAAGTCCTTCACACTTTTGCAGAATGGTGTAACCATACCAGTAGATCAGTGGTGGGAGTGAGTCCAGGTCAAGCTGGCTCATACGGCGGTTACTTCTGATGATAATACTCTGATATTTATTCGGGTTCATCGATACGCCAAACATATGGGAACAGTGTTTAATGGGCGCCAGGTCACTATTTACCACGGAGACCGCGGACGATACATCGCACAACTCTGATTGATAATATAGTTGCAAGTCATCAGCATAAAGATCACAAGAACACTGATAGAGGTGATAAGCTTAATGAAGATAGAAGATAGAACAAGTGAAAGAATACCGCCTTGGGGAACGCCAACAGCGAGACCACATCAGCCAGAGGAATAATCTTCCACCTTGATTGACTACTGACGATCCCGAAGGTAAGACGAGAACTAGTCTAGCGCTTCTTGAGAGACCGAGAAGTGGTATAGGATAGCAAGGACGAGTTTTAAACTGACAGTATTAAAGACATTCGAAAAATCAACCAGTACTACGGTCGTAACCTTAGCTTCTCCATTCCTACTTAAATATCGCCAGTCCCTTTCAAAAGAGCAGAAGCCGTGCTATGGCCATCAGGGAAGCCAGTATCACCCGCGAAACTAGCCGATATTCAGTCCATATTACATCTCATTCCACAAGATGCACAGACTTTTTATTGGTCTCAATTGTGATGATACAATAAAAGATGACATAAATAGACAAGACTCGGTGGATTTCGAAATCTAATTTGATGATAACGTCGAATAAACGTGTATTTTTGGTGAATTCAAGATTTTTTTTAAAGATAGAATTAAAGGTTGATTTATATTTTGAAATCCCTGGGTTGTGGTTCTTTTTTGTATATGAGAAAACATATCAATTACTGAATGTTAAAAGGAACCACATGCACATTCTCTTAATTATCTAGAAAGTTTAACAGGAATCAAATCAAATTTAAATACAAATACTTAAAGTAGTAATATATCAATAAATCTAAATAAAGTTAATAGTAATTTTACTTAATCTAACAGTGCTGCACATATTTTTGTAAATCCTTTGATATCTCTAAAGTGTGTTTTTGCTGGGTGGTTCCTTTTTGCATAAATACGGACAATTATTGTCTTACTATACTCATTGTGAATGCGGGCAATGCAGAATGGTGTCCCACACTATGGCGGTTTGATGAGATACTTTTTCACCCCTTGAAGGACCCAGGATCATCAGGTACAACATAAAAGAAAATATATAAACTGTACTAGAGTAGGTACTATCAGCTTTTTCCACGGGACCTTATTCAATGAGAAACATTTAGGATCGTCGTTTAAAAGGATATTGAAAGGCTTCAACTCTTCACGTGGCGTAAATCTTATACTGCTTGCTATCACCTGTGTTACAGAGATTGATGATTGATGTCCTATCAATCATCAATCGCTGTAAATCAGGTGATAGCAAGCAGTATATAGAAGTACATAAATTGACAGATCTCGGATTCGCTTCAATCCTTTAGTATAGACTGCACGTTTGACCTAGTGGTCTAAGTGGTCGCCACGCCACTTTCTACTACGCCAAGAGTCGTGAGTTCAAATCCCACGTAGGACAAGACATTGTGTGATCCAAAAATTGTTGTTATGATTCTGGGTGTCTTTGTGCCCGTTTCATATATGGTTGTAAAGTTCCGCGTGACACAGGATGTATATTCCTAATACGGGACTGGGTTTTTTTTAAAATAAAGAGTAAATTAGTAAAAAAGTACATTAATATAATTCATTTAAAAAGTATGTATTGAGAATTATTTGCTGCTAACCGTACACATTAAGTTTATCAGAGTATTAAACTCTTATGAATATAAATTATTAAGTATTTATTTAGCTAAATCCCACAGGTTGCCCCTGGTTTCGGTTTCACCCTTAGGTATACAGCAAAAAAAAAAAATAACCAAGTTTACTCCTAATTTCATCAGGTCCATTACTTAATCTATTTGCCTGTGAAAGTTCTGTCAAAATCTGCCCAACATTTGCAGAGATTAGCCCGAACAAAAAGACAAAGAAAATTTTTTTTGATCTAAGTACCGTACATACATACGCCTTGTTAGGTTAGTGTTTAGCGTATGCGGCTGCTGATCCATTCCCGGATTCGATTCCCGGGTCGGACCAAATATTTGTATGATCTGCAAATATTTGTTTCGGAGTGTTTTCTATGTTTAATATGCATGTATTTATAAAAAAAAAAATATTTATGTATTTATATCCGTTGTTTATTACTCATAATATAAGCTCTGCTTAGTTTGGGACTAGATGAAGTTGTGTGTAAGATGTCCGAAATATTGATTAGTTATTATACTCCTTATGTGAAAAGCTATTATATTGAAGTTATAAACAGACAACAATTCTATTTATTTGTATAGATAAATGGATATGCTAGTTAATACGAGTGTAAAATTGTATTTACACACCCTCGTTGCTTGCCGTACACGTTTCATCCAGATACCTCTCAGATATTTAAGGAAACGATTCGACATAAATATGGTAGTGTCAATAACAGGTTACTAAATTGAGTGTCAGACTCGCAAGTAAATGTTAGCGAGTAGAAAATATTAACGATATATCACATAACACGGGGGATTAAGTTGCCTGAAAAACTATTGTATAAAGTTTCTTCTTATACATATATTTACGTGTTTTTTTATAATCATTTTGTTAGTGTAGGCATCATCAACAGCCTTTAACAGTCCACTGCTGGACATAGGCCTCTCCTTAGAAAGGAGGTTTTGGCCTACTATACCACGCTGGCCAGACGGGTTGGTATAGGGTTGGTTTCAAGTCCGAGATGGCGTCTTGAGACGCAGGGCCATGTCGTGCGGTGTTCCACAGGGGTCTGTCCTAGGACCACTCCTGTGGAACATGGGATACGACTGGGCCCTAAGAGGGCGTCTCCCCCCCGGGCTGGGTGTAATCTGCTACGCGGATGACACTTTAGTCACGGCCCGGGGGGCTAACTACCAGGAGGCGGCGCGCCTGGCCACCACTGGAGTGTCCATGGTGGTCGGGCGCATCGAGGCGCTGGGTCTGCGGGTGGCCCTGGATAAGACGGAGGCCCTACTCTTTCACGGGCCCCGTCGTGGTCCACCCGCCGGCGCCTCGATTGAGGTCAACTCGGTTCTCGTACCGGTCCGTACCCAGATGAGATACCTGGGTCTGGTCCTAGACGGAAGGTGGCACTTCGACGAGCACTTCAAACAGCTAGCCCCAAAGTTGGTGGACACTGCCTCCGCCCTCGGGCGACTTTTGCCCAATTTGGGCGGGGCCAGTGTTCCCACTAGGCGGCTGTACACGGGGGTGGTCCGGTCGATGGCACTGTACGGTGCACCGGTGTGGGCGGCGGCTCTGTCCGCCCAGAATAGGGCGCGCCTCTGGCGCCCCCAGAGGATATTGGCGGTCAGAGCCATACGCGGATACCGCACGGTGTCGAACGAAGCGGCCTGCGCCTTGGCCGGAACACCCCCGTGGGATTTGGAGGCGGAAGTGCTCGCCGAAGTTTATCGACGAGTGTCTGAATTCCGGGCGGAGAGGGGCATCCGCCCTCCGCCCGAGGACGTGCGCTAGTGGCGCGAAGCCGCTCGTCGAGCCACCTTGGCTAGATGGTCTTTCCGGCTGGAGACTCCACGCGCTGGCTTCGCCACCGTGAAGGCTCTCCAGCCGGTCATCGCCGAGTGGGCAGGGCGGCAGCACGGGACCCTTTCCTTTCGGCTGACGCAGGTGCTTTCCGGGCACGGTTGCTTCGGAAAGTATCTGCACTCGGTCGCGAGGAGGGAATTGAGTCCCACCTGCCACCACTGCGACTGCAGTGAGGACACGGCCCAGCACACGCTGGCGGTCTGCCCCGCATGGGCGGCGCAGCGCCGGGCCCTCACTGCAGTCATCGGAGAGGAACTCTCGCTGCCGGTCGTAGTCCGCTCCATGGCCGGTAGCGACAGTTGTTTTACCGCGGTCGCAACCTTCTGCGAGGACGTAATCTCGCAGAAGGAGGCGGCGGAGAAGGCCCGGGAGGATGACCTCCACTCGGACCCGATCCGCCGCCGGCGCCCCGGGCGGCGGAGGCGCGCCGGTCTGCGCCTCATGCCGCCCTGAGTGTGGCCGCGGGTGGACGGGACGGGTTTCCCCGTCCATCCGCTATAGTGGCCAGCCGCGAGGGGGTGGCGTCCGCGTGTGACCGGACGTCGCCCAAATACATGTCCATATGAGGAGATGGCGCCCGCAACAGTGCGGGCAGGCGCCGGGAGGGATCCAGAAGTAGAAAACAGTTACCTGGATCCCTTCCAAATACAGGCGCAGAGAGGTCACACCGTGTGGTTTTAGTCGGTTCGAGTCCGACACACCGCCCCGCCGAGAGCCCCGGTGGGGTGACGGTCCGTGGGGATTTCCACACGTTAAAAAAAAAAAAAAAAGGGTTGGTTTCAAGTTTTCCTTCTCTTTGCATTGATGTTGTCTTGCGTAGTTTATCCCTTAGTCGCCTTTTACGACACCCGCGGGATGAATAGGGGTGGTGACACTCTGTATTCTTAATCCATCACCACACGGACGAATAAGTACCGCAGTGTTTCATGGTAATTGTCGCAAATTGCGAATAACACCACGTAGTAAAGCTTGTCTTGAATTAACCTAAGTCACTTCTTATTTCATTAGCTATCTGCCAGTAAAAGTCCCTTCAAAATCGGTCTAGCCGTTCCTAAGACTAGTTGAAATAAACGAACAGCCAGACAGAAAATAAATAAGATTTTTTTTCTTGTAAGTATCGTATAGAATAGAATGGAATAAACAGTACAACAAACCCATACCGTCCGTCTGCTGGGCTCAGGTATCCTCTCAGAAGAGGGTTAAGACCATACGTCCCCACGCTGACCGAGTGCGGGTTGAGGACTGGCAAGACACGTTGTGGCTACGTTATCTTACCGTTAGATGTTCAAGCCGCCCGAGAGTCTCCAATTAAGCACAATTGTTATCTTATGATAATAACTGAGACCGACTGCTTAACGTTACCTCCAAATCACGGAAACGCTCATAACATATCATGCCGCAAACGGTCAATGTTGCGACATCTACAGAGGACTGTAGCGAGCATCAGCGCTGCGGCGTGCGGCGGAACTAACTGGACAGCGGTGGGGTCGGCCCCGACGGGTTCGACATCGCATCCAACGACCGACACTCGCTTCTTGGATTCACCGTGGACGGACCGACTTCCTTATTCTTTGTATCATACCTTGACGAGTAAAATATCAGCATTACAGTCCACTGCCTTTTAATACGTTCGTAAGAACCCTAAACAGTCACCCATCTCGGTACTGACCGTGCCGTCGTTGCTTACCCTCGGGGATTGTTTCTGATCACCTAAGGCTATTTGGCTGTTAGCTATGGCTATGGTTATTCAACTTATTATTATTCAACAACAACTAATAAAAAAAACTAAACCCCTTGGCCTAGTTACTACAGCTAATAAATACATTTTTCAAGAGAATGTTAAAATTAAAAATAATTTATTTGACCTTACCTTTTATTAAATAAGCTAATGTATTTTAGATGAAAGTTTTGAGATGCCAATTAACAAGCAATTTATTCAGTATTTCATATTGGGTTTATAGAAATAATTTAGTCTGGTTTAGACTGTTTTTGAAATTATTTGGCATTATCTAAGTCTTCTATTTAGGTACCGAACGACGTTGAAACATTATTATTTTAGATGCAATAGGGGAAAATGTGAACACTATATCAGGGTAGTATCGTCCTGACAGCTTTATCTACCACAACCTATAAATAGGGGTAGCTCCTAGGGGTTTGTGAGTGCAGGCTGGTTTCTTAATGAGGTTTATCAAGTCTATAATGTGTAGTTCCTTACACTCGGACAACGTGGTAACATATGGCCTTAACTCTCTCCTGAGAGGAGACACAGCAGTGGTACGTGTTTATACAATCATCATCATCATCAGTCTATCGCAGTCCACTGCTGGACATAGTCCTTTTCAATTGCACGCAACTTAGTTCGATCCTCAGCTACTCGCATCCAGCTCCTACCAGCCGTCTTGCGCAAATCATCACTCCACCTCGAGTGTGGACGTCTTATACTACGTTTGCCGAGTCGCGGTCTTCACTCAAGTGAGTCGCGGTTTTTACCCCAACGGTTGTCGGTTCTGCGGCTAATAATGGCCAGCCCATTGCCACTTCAGCTTGCTAATCCTATGGGCTATGTCGATAACTTTAGTTCTCTGCCGGATTACCTCGTTTTTATACAATAGACATAGTTAATTTTCATTACGCGATGCAGGATTAGTCATTACCTCCTAGTTAGATGTCTGGTTAGATTCGCTACGCCTTACGTTCTCACTGCAGCATTGGTAAATAAGCCGGCTTTGTAGAAAATATCTGGCAAATATTACAAGCAACTGATAATAAATTAGAATCTAAATAATACGAGGCCCCGGCTTATAATGCCTCTATTGGAATAGACCGTATTGCTAACCGCCAATAAAATCCAAATTCTGTTGGAATATAGGATTCTGGCCAAATACGCTGTACTGGATAGACTAAGTTAGGCATGAAACTTATTGAAAGCGATACTATTGTAGACATATATAAACAGTATCTTCATATCAAATAGTTTGGATTTTGGAATAAACATATTTTTGTAACAAAATGGAACTATAATGATTTACCATAATGATACAATAGATAAATTTGACACTCGAGAACGAAAGAAAATAATTGTACCCAGTAGACAATATTTACTCTGGGTTACTTTTCTGTGAAATACATGTAGTTTTAAGGAAATTAACTATCTATAATATCATATCATATCTGTCTTATCATATGTACAATTTAAAGTGATTGTATAAGTATCTATGGATAGTCTTAATGCCAAATGAATCATCATCATCATCAATCATTAAAGCTTTTAATAATCGCCCACTGAATACAGACCTCTTATTTGAACAAAGTTTCAGAATAGCATAGACGTTAGTTAGCCTGAGGGGTTAGGGTTTGTTTCAAGTCTTACCCACTTTATGATTTTTCACCATAAAGAGATGCTGAGGCTAGCAAATTTTTTCAAGGTAATAGAGCCATTCTGATTCCAGCACGGTCCGGACCTGTTTGGTACTGCTCCATCACGGAAGCTGAAAATAAAAGGACAATAATGTTCTTTCGTGATTCGTACGAGTCCTAATGAGACAGAAACAGTTCAATAGACCGCCATAGTGTCTGTCACCACTACTCCTGGATACTTCTAATGCTTTCCATCATTTATAGTAGAATACGTTGTCAGGCTCATATGTAAAAAGAAATCTTGTGAAATTAGCTATAATCAGCGATAATATATCGCTTCAGTTAGCTTTCACTGTCTAATCATCTCGAATGTGATCCACAATGCAGTGTTGTTTCAAAATACATTGCTTTCCTAATCCGGTACCAGCCCTAATGCATTGTACACAATACGAACTAGTAACTAATATAATAATGCTTTTGTTCTCAGCCGGAGAGAGTTTTAAAGCCGCTAATTAACGTTGAACAAGATATTTAATTATTTAGTCTAGAGCTCATTGCAATTGAGAAATATAGAGATATTTAGTTGAAGCATTTACTTAAATGTTTACAGTAATTGTAACTTGTAACCAAAAATGGAAGTTTCGCGGTGATTCACGCCTGTGCCTAGAAGAACGTGTTAAACCGTCGGTCCCGGTTACCGTGACTATCTATGGCAGTTGTTATTGGGAAGTCAGTTCGCTCAAATTTACTGAAAACTAGTTCTTCCCCAGGGCTGCGGAGTCTGCAGAGGTTTGAACTAGTAGCCGACCCCAAATAATCTTGGGAATAAAGGCTAGGAAGTTGAAGAATATATGTTATCTACTAATAGATCTGTGGACATTATAGAATGTATATACAAGCATTTTATTAGAAGATTTTATTACGATATTTCTAACATTTTCTTTTTTCTAAAGAAATAGTATCCTTTTGTGAAAATTGAATGACAGTTTCATTTATTACAAGCCATTTATTACTGTCTCTGTTGCGAAAACCTCTCGAAAGCCTTGAAATCATTAATGTTTAAGCCGAATTTATTTTTGATTAGAGTTGGCTGAATCACACTGTTGGTTTCCTCTGCTTAAATGTTAAGTCGCCAAGTGGTTCATATTCCATTCCAGACCATAATTATTCTTCTGGAATCTATAACTTCTGTAATCACTTCGCCAACTACTTACAATGTTAATTGAAAAAAAAATCTATGTGTGTGTGTGTGTGTCAAATACATCCTAGTGTATCTGACGTTTTATTTATCGATTCAATGTATTTTTTATGCCTATTTTTTTTTAAATAATAGCTTCCTGCACTCCTCCTCCACAAACTATAAGTCTGTGAAATTTCATACTCCTCCGTCCACGCAAGTTACACCGTAATTATCAATTGTTTTGTTTTTTTTAAAGAAGACTCCCGCATTAGGAATACAATTTCCTGTGTCGTGGGGTACTTTACAAACATACATGAAACGGACACAAAGACTCAGAACAACAAATTGCGAACCACACAAAGTGTTATCCTAAGTCGTATTTGAACTCACGACACTCTGCGCATTAGGAAGTGGTGTGGCGACCGCTTAAACCACTAGGCCAAGCGTGCAGTCAAAGTATATTACATTTTAATATCTGTGAATTTACTCGTGTTTTTTCTATCATGTCACAGTGCCATATATAACGCTAAAATGTCCCTGTCAACAAGTACCAAATGATCCGTAGTTCCACCTGTCCCTATCCTTTTAACGGCACTTTACGGTTTAATGAACAATAGTGTTTGCAATAAACCCATGTTTAATTGACATTAACATACATTTAACAAGTACACTATCGGGTGGGTAGAGTTTAAATATATTTGTATTTGTAAAGGACCGTCAGCATAAAAGGGTTAACTATAAAACATTGGTGATTTTATTTGGGTGATAAAGATTTTACACAGTTGGGGGATTACTCCAGGTATTTATTTGTTTCAGTGTAATTTAACGTTAGTAGGCTTATTAAGATAGTAACTGATCCAATAAACCTTTTATTTTTTGAGTTTATTTTCGATACTTTTCGTTAAGAGATCGACTGAGCTTACTAAAAGTCAAAATCCGTTTGTAATAGCCAACATTTTTAATTCATCATCATCATCAACAGCCTTTAACAGTCCACTACTGAACATAGGACTCTCCTTTGAAAGGAGGTTTTGGCCCACTATACCACGCTGGCCACAAAGGTTTTATTTATCAGGTTTAGTACATATCTAACACTAAAATGCACAATGTTTTATGATCACAAGTAACGGTACGATTTTCGCTTCTTTGCCAGAAATAATAATACAGGTCACTTTCCACCATTTTTTTTATTTATATACAAAAAAATTAAATTGAAGTACCTGTATGTAAAAATAAACGGTTTTTTTTACTATATCCACATAAAAGTAAACCGGTACTTACATCAAAAATGCAATTTTTCTTTTAATATTTGTCAGTCTGTCTGTATGTCTAAATAGACATACAGACAGACTCCTTATTTCTGACAGGAACAAATGTTCCTATCAGAAATAAGGAGAAAACCAGGCTATTCGCTACGCGGCGTTACTCGCGATTTACAAAAATAACCGCGGGGAATACCGCGGCATTGCTTTGATTGACTGCCTTGTGTCTAGTGGCTAGCCTATGCGGCTGCTGATCAAGAGGTCTCGGGTTCGATTCCCGGGTCGGATCAAATATTTGTGTAATCCACAAATATTTTTTTCGGAGTCTAGGTGTTTTCTATGTATGTATTTAGAAAAAAAAAATGTTTATGTATTTATACTAGTTGTTTAGTACCCATAATACAAGCTCTGCTTAGTTTGGAACTAGATGATGTTGTGTGTAAGATGTCCGAATATTTATTTATTTATTAATTCAGCTAGTTAATAATAAAATAACCATATGTTAACTAAGAATAAGTTTTCTAAAAGTTAAGCTTTGATACTGAGGACCTGAAATGTTCGTTTGCACAAATATAATGCAGCTTATAAAACACTTTTGTTGTTGCTCCGTGTAAAACTAATATTCAAGTAAGACCGGTTGAACTAGTATCCGACCCCAAATACTCCCAAGATTATTTGGAGTCGGCTACTATTTTCAAGGAAGGCTAAGAAGATGATGAAGTTGTTGTTTTATTAGAAATTAAATTTGCAGGCACAAGGCGTATCTGAAAGGACATCAAGTGTATGTATATCAAAGTGCATTACATACAATAGCCTAGCCGTTTATAATTTACAAATACAATAATTTAAAATTAATCATCCTCCTAGCCATTATTCCCAAGTTTATTGGGGTCGGCTACTAGTTCAATCGGTTTTACCTGAATTTCAGTTTTTCCACGGAGCGACTGGCATCGGACCTCCGCAACCCTAAGGGAGAACTGAAATTCGAAGATTGAACTAGTTGCCAGTATATTTGAGGGCACTGACTTCCCGATAACGATTGCCATAGATGTCCATGACAACCGGGAAATTAATTCAAAATTAATGAATGATGAATTAATTTGAAATTAATGAATTATAAAAGTTCTGAAAACAGCTTCTGTGACCATTAGAGAGAATCAAAGATTGACAAAACCGCATACCTATCCAAATCTTAACATTCAAAGTGGACGAGAAGGAATTCAGAATTCCCATTAATATTATATAAGCTTTTGAAATCACTTTCCAAAGGGAGTTAATACATTTAATAATTCAAAATAGTCTGATTAATAGTAAAGTTATAGGTTGAGACTGTCGAGGTCGTATAGAATGTGAATTGATGTTATGGATTACGATTTTGAATGTTGAATTACATTTGAGGCTTCATGATGAAGGGAAAATTTTGTTGTGGAGCGACTTCTAAATAAGATAAATTTAGTTCTAAAGGCCGTAGTGAGAAATTCTCTGAAATGCTTTCTGTAATTTTTGGAGCAAAAACTTGAAAGAGCTAAAAGGAATGTACAAATTGTGAGAATATAATAGGAGGCTGAATACTCAATACAGGTAATCGCACACTTATAAGAGCCGAACGTGTCGAACAAGCCGAACGAAACGAATTTTAGAATTCTTTATATGAAATCTCATGAAACCTCGCACACTAACCCTCGTCGAATCGTCCGCATCTGGAACCGCATTTGACTACCTTGTTGGTCTAGTGGTCAGCGTATGCGGCTGCTGATCAAGAGGTCTCGGGTTCGATTCCCGGGTCAGACCAAATATTTGTGTGATCCACAAATATTTGTTCCGGAGTCTGGGTGTTTTTCTATGTATAATATGTATGTATTTACAAAAAAATAAGTATGTTTATGTATTTATATCAGTTGTTTAGCACCCATAACACAAGCTCTGCTTATTTTGAGACTAGATGACGTTGTGTGTAAGATGTCCAAAATATTTATTTAAAAATATTCCATCAGTTGCGTATGACAGAGCAACGCACGAGTACTAGTTCTTGAAATGATTTCTTCGACGCGGTTGATGCTTTCAACGCGGTCGATTCTTCTGGTGCTAATTGACTTCGATTCGTTCGGCGCGTTCGGCGCGGATAAGTGTGCGTTCACCATAAGTACTTATTCAGGTGAAAGGACATGTTCCCAGAATCTTTGACAGTTTTTTCTTTATAATTCTAAAAATGCTATGGAATTGTTTAAATAGAGGTAACTTGAAGTAAATATTGAGATTGCCACAAACTCCTGGTTTTACTTTTTTATTAGTAGAAACTTCGAATTGTAGAATAAATACTATAAATAAATTATAAATAAATATTTCGGACATATGACACACATCATCTAGTCCCCAGCTAAGCGGGACTTGTATTATGGATACTAGACAACTGATAGAAATACATAAACATATTTTTTTTTGTAAATACGTATTATACATAGAAAACACCCAGACTCCGAAACAAATATTTGTGAATCACACAAATAATATTTGATCCGACCTGGGAATCGGACCTGAGACCTCTTGATTAGCAGCCGCATACGCTAACCACTAGACCAACAAGGCAGTCTATCTATGAATATCAGACACTTACCAAAATAAGTATAATAACCTTCAAATGATATGTGTATATTTGTAGGTACTATTTCTGTATATTTCAATACCATTTGAATAAATTACTTACCCAGTGAAACCTTAAAAGGTGAGGTATATAGGTTACTGAATAGAAATTAATTTATTACTAGTTTCAAAGGCTATTGAGTTCCGCGAATTGTAACGGCGTACCACTTATTTACTTTGAAATGGGTAAACTACCTTAAAATTATCGAACAGATTGTGAATACTCTAAACTAATTGCTGGATATAATACTATCGGAATATAAGCTTAGAAAAGCAAACTTTATATAGACTAGTCTTTGCCCACGGCTTCGTTCGTGTGTGAATCAGTAACTTCATTGAAATGTTCAGCCATGACAACGTAACAGACAGACAGAGCTACTTTCGAATTTATTTATAATATTAAGTGTGAAAGTGTGTATGATATTTTTATTAAAAAGATCAGAAAAATGATCATGGTGTCTGTACTATTTTTACCGTATACCATTTTTATCCATTGGACAGCTAGCAAAGTTTAGGCTCTGCTAGGTCAGGATAGGTCGGGAGGCTACAGCACAATGCCACCATTGTGGGTCTGACCGGGACTCCGCCCAGCACACGCTGGAGGGCTGCCCTGCTTGGGAGTCCGAGCGTCGAGTCCTAGTCGGACAGATCGGACGAAACCTGTCACCGCCAGCATTGATCGCGGCAATTCTGGCGAGTGGCGAGGGATAGGAAGCCGCGGTCTCTTTCTGTGAGAATGTTATGCTCCAGAAGGAGTCCACATAGCGGGATCGGGAAAGGGCTGATCCCGCTCGAAGGAGGCGGCGAAGGGGACGCGGTAGAGGCCGCTAACTCCCCAATCGTCGCCTAAGGGTCGCTGCGGTCACATCCTGGGGAAATCTGACCGCTGCAAACGACTCGAGATAGGTGACACCCCCGGTGCGGCCGGGGGTTGTCGTCTAAGGCGGGTTGATGTTCCGCCTCTTACTATACAGAGCGGTGAGAGGCGCAACAGCATCTTGCCTCGGGGGTGAGCCTAGTCACCCCGAGATGTACCCCAGATGAGGGATATTACCCCTCATCTGGGGTACATCTCGGGCAAGCCGCTGATGCGATTCTGGTATTGCTCTCAACTGCCGAGGTAGGCCGTCGCGGGGTTTAGTGGGTAAACCTGTTGTCCGCCCTTCGCTTGCCCCACGAAGGGTATGGTGCCAAAAGCATTACCCGCGTTAAAAAACAAAAAAAAAAATTAGTTAAGATCAGACAGTTCTTCGAGTTGACATCAATTTTGCTCTACTACTTTGTAAAAGTATGGTAAATACAGTACTAACTGACTCACGCAGTCCGGTCTGCGTTTTCTTTTACCGTGATGTTATAATTCCAAAACCTTAAAAAATGAACATATGCTGTGACGGACCTTTTTTTAGAATTTTTAAAGGGGAACAATTCTGTCATGATACATGCTTTTTGCGAAACCAGCGCACGCAGCGGAAACCTTCAAGAGGAGAAACAAACCCCGGATTGTGAAACATTCTTCATTGATGCTTCGCTCCTATTGGTCTTAGCATGATGTTATATAGCCTATAGCCTTCCTCGATAAATGGGCTATCTAACGCTCAAAGTAATTTTTAAATCGGACAGGAGTTCCTGAGATTAGCGCGTTCAACCAAACAAACTCTCCAGCTTTTTATCTCTTATAGTATAGATTTTCTCTTAAATATTAGAATCACCTCCTTTAAGACTGGCCACCGAAGGAATCAGTAAGGAATACATTTTACATTAACTGCATCATTGATGTCTATTCTTCTTTCTTCTTCTATACAACTAAACCCGTCAAAAGTGCTTTTGGAAATAAAATGGTACAAGTTTAAGTCAGTTTTTTTTCTCATCTCATATTACCGCTGGAAATCAAGGACGTGCAAACGTCAACACGTAAGTTTTAGGCTTAGAGACTAATCAATATTCAAGACGTACTGTTACATTTCCAGGCCCCAAAAATCTAGAACATAAACTCAGATATTTGCTAAACAGATACAGAAAATAATATAACGTATTCATTCACACGAGCCCTGCAGTAGAACATTTTGAGTTGTTGTAGATTCATCCTATTATTTAGTTTTTTCTTTTAAATCAATAGATATAATAATAGATAGAAAGCATGAGTAGAATCCAGGAGTTGGGAGTAGAAGTTACCGTCCTCATTGTGAGGGTAGGCAATGCAGCATGGTGACCCATACCATGGCGGCCTTGTCTTAATTTATGTTTTTGTATCATTGTTCCGGCTTCTGGAAGCCGGAACAATGATGCAAAAATAAATAAATAAATATTTTGGACATCTGTCACAACACCATCTAGTCCCAATCTAAGCAGAGCTTGTACTATGGGTATTAGACAACTAATATAAGTAATATTAATATAAAAATAATATTTTTTTTCCTTAACTAAAGCTTAGTATTAGAACACATACTTCACAATATTTTACAGATCATAATGATTCAAGCATCTGCAATCAAACAATCATTATATATAAAAAAACACCAAAACTGGGCCCGAACCGGAAATCGAACCGAGACCGCTTTATTAGCAGCCGCATACGCTAACCACTAGACCAACATGGCAGTCAAGATATTCTTTTACTAGATCATGTTTCAATCTATAACGATAAGTAGATATTCTAGAAGCAAAACTAACGATAAAATTATGAAGTAGAAACGCAAAAATCAGTACTATAACCAGGTGGAACTACATAGGTAGCCATATCCGTCTATCAAGAACTCAATATAGACCCAACGCTTTCACTTGAAGTAAGTTTTCGAACCTACATAAACCAAACATGGTAACATGTTTCTCTAATGATGAGTTAGAACAAATATCCAGGGTATGCCTACATAAGGTTCAAATCAACTTGTACCAGACGTTTTTATTTGAAATTGTGTTTGAGTTAAGCTGGGCACAGACATGCGCGTAACGCTTGTAAGACTTGGTGGTATTTTGGTCAAAAAAAACTCAGGAGAAAAACATTTTTTTTCAATATTTTTATAAAATAACGTATAGAATATTTACAAATAAAATACATCATCATCATAACGAACAGGTTTTGAATAATCCACTGCTGGACATATACCTCTCCTTAGTAAAAAAATTAAATGCATAAAATAAGCACAATTTTCTGCTACATTCCAAAATTGAATAAAATAGTAACATAGCACTTGTATAAACACATTTTACTTATATTTTATACGAGATAGTTGACAATGACTCAACTTTCTCGTTTTAATTAAAAATTAACAACAACTGTGTGTGTTTGCACCAGCCAACACTAATTATTTAATAATAAGATGGAATTGAGATCTCGAAGTTCCTAATTATTAATTGTAAAACCTTTTTATGGTATTTTTAACTTTAGGAGTCACAGACATTTTAATATGGGTACTTCAGTACCCCAGACTAAAATAAACAAAAAATCTTAACATGACGGAAACTACGATTAATTCACTTAAGGTTTGTAAAATAATGAACAGAGCCTGTTAAATAAAACTTTAGTCTGTAACGGATAAATTTATATCAGTTTATTTTTTCAACAGTCAATATTACTTTCGGCTAGAATAAAACTATACTATATGTAAGTCTGGTACCGTCTTTACATTTATATTTGCTAACTATATATGAAGAATTTCCCGTGAAAAGGGAATTAGAATTTCTGTCAAAAAATCTTTATAGAAAATAGAATAATGGAAAGATTTTAATTTATAGTTGTAGGTCCTCTTATAATCAAACTTCGAAATAGAAAATCTTCATTGAAACCCTTGACTTTCATTATTACTTTAATATTAAAGTAATATTTAGTTCCAAATAATCGATTGACTTAGCTACGTCTTTTTTCTTTACATGAAATGTTAGTACATTTAAAAAAATATTGATGACAGTGTCTATTTATACTAGACTGGATTAGAGTAGATTATAATGACTTTTGACCGCGGCGCTACCCGCGTGTATATCGAATATAGTGGTAATCATTTTTAACGGAATTAATACACTTCTACGGACCCTCCACCATAAAGGGAGAAAATGTCATGCTCGCACCAAAGTCCTGCTGGCGGTGGCGTGTGTAGCGGGTCGTTCGGCTCCCTACAATATGGTTGAACTGGACGATGCAATGGCTGGTGCATAGGTCATGCTCGTGACACGGGCGCCGCCAGTCGGGGCTGGTCATCTCACAACTGCTACATTATATTAATGTTTAGTTATTTTTGGATATTACCTGTGTGAATATCAGTATCGTTAACTTGTCCTCACATTTAAATGTTTTCTTAATAAAATGCCTAAATGAATGTAACCAAAAAATTGAAAACCTATGTTGGAAAAGAGTGTCCATGAAGTTTCTTGTCTGTTCTTCTCCATAGGATCAACGAATTCAAACAGACACTTAGCTTCACGACTGACTACTGACTGACTACATGACGTTTCAAGAGTGCCTTTGTATTGGTTTATTTGAAATAAAAATGATTTGATTTGAAAAACACGAGCACTAGTAGTTAAATCCAGGTTTTTATTTATTGCTCGGCACAGGATAAACATCATAATAATATTCGTAATTCGGAATAAAATAAGTTTTTGTGTACTTGCAATACATTTTGAATTAAAGGTATATAATATAGTATACGAAAATTTAATAATTAAAAACCATCAAATCATTTTTGTATAATAATTAAAATTTCATTCAGATTCAGTGTCCTTTTCAAACAAAAACAATCTTTCGAACACCGCTAAGCATATCAAATTCCATTCTAATTAGAATCCCTTGCAAACAAAACGGGTGTATTTTATCAAACTGCCAACAAACAAGTCCATCAAATCCGTCAGATAATAATGGAAAATAAAACAATTGGAAATAAACCGCTGGAGTTACTGGGGCGTTTGGAACAAGCCGCCTACAGCTCACAGCTTACTGTACAACTGTCAGCGGGGATCAGTCATTGCGAGCCATTGTTGAAAAAAGGCTCTGGTTTTATGTTTAGCTTAGTATCTGTACCATTACTTTTTTATATAATGAGCAGAAACAAGAAAACGTTTTTATTTATTTGTGGTTAAACTTATTGATAATCTTCAAAAAAATTATTAAAGTAGTAGTGAGCAGAACAAACATTCACTTTCCCTTATGTAATACATAAGTCGAATTGTGGATCAACAAACATTAGTACATACCTACATTTTCATGTCACTACAACTGATTCAAAAAAATATATAAATCAAACACAAAAAGCAACAACGCTCAGGACTTACAAACAGATTAAAACTCAATACTCCAGAATAAATAAAACTCATAATAGCACAAAATTACAAATACTCGTAGAACAAAGGAAGATGGCAATAACAGAATCACACAAATAATAAAAGTTTTTAGTGTAGGTATAAAATATATGCAACCGTTTATTTATATATTTCTTACAATATCCTTACAGACTCATCAAATGCGATATTGTAGTTACAGTTGTAGTTACATTAGTTCTAAAAAACTAATTACATCTATTGGTAACTAATTTTGCAAAGTGCTACATTTGTGAATTCACTCACAGTACAATAAAATATATCAACCTCGTCAGCTATAAGGTTGATGTGTGCAGAGTGCGCGTCAGAATTGCCTCGCGCAGTAAGTTCGTGCGAGCGCGCGGCACCTTTAAAAGAAATTATAACACGATTACGTAAAACTTTTGACAAAATTTAATTAATCATTGGCCATGTTCATCAGCAATACTTAAATCGTCTACCTACATAGGTAGCTCCTCAAATTTTAAGAGAAAATTTAAACAATTAGGTGTGATTGCTGAAAACGAAAATATCACTAAGGGTAACTCTCTCTAAATGGCCCCTGGCCTCATAGGATGTTGGTGACAACAGCCATTGGTCACTTAGGCGGTCACTGCGATCTATTGACACTTCATCCATAAAAATCAGTTTAGAAGTTTATGTGATACCTTATAATTAGCTTTGCCGTAGTCGAGTAAAAAGACTGTTGATCTAATATATATGGAAAGGTATATTTCAGAAACAGTTATATACGTAAATTATGCTCATTATTCCATTAAGGAACATAATAAGCAGCTAACATCACTGCCAAGGGAAGGAAAACTTGAAACAAACCCTTTACCAACCCGTCTGGCCAGCGTGGTATAGTAGGCCAAAACCTCCTTTCAAAGGAGAGGCCTATGTCCAGCATTAGACTGTTAAAGGCTGTTGATGATGATGATGATTTCATTAAGAATATACTTGACCGAAGTGGTAGTATACATCACAGAAGGAGAAGAAGAAGAACCTAAAATTACAGCATTTGTACTGACGTGTGTCGTTGGTGACAGCGAGACCGGAGTCCAATGATGCAGTAGCAACTCAATAGGCCGCCATATTCTGGGTCATGATATTGTATTATCTGCATATATAATGAGTTTGGTGACCACTACACCACACTTGGATTCTACTCATGCTTTCCATCAGGCGGAGTAGAGTCACTTTGGCAGGCTTATATAAATAACCTAATAGTTAAAAAAATTATCAAGATTACATATATACATAGTGTAGGTAGTAGAGCCACGCTGGTTTCAGCACGAATGGGCCGGCTCGACCCGGCCAGTACTACCCTCACACAGAAGACCATCCTAATAATGACAGCATTCTTGCTGTCGTATTTCGTTGGTGAGTGTGAGACCGGAGGCCCAATCATTCTGCATCATTCTCCCGCCCTTCGAAGGCCGGGAGAATGATGCAGAATAATCTAACCAGGCTGCCATGGTAAGGGTCACCATGCTACATTGCCTACCCTCACAATAAGCATGGTGACCCCTACTCCTGGATTCTACTCATGCTTTCCATCAGGCAGAGTAGAGTCACTTTGGCAGGCTTAAATATATATTAAAAAAAAAAAAAAAAAAAATACTTCCTAACTAATCCATAATTCCTGCCGCTTCTTTCCGTCATCGTTCCACGGCAGTCCACAACAGTGCGTTTTTCTCGAAATTTCCTCGCCCATCTAAATTGTGGAATGAACTGTCGCCTGCGGTATTTCCGGACCGATACGACCTTCAACCTTCAAAAAAAGAGCGTACTCCCATCTTAAAGGCCGGCAACGCACCTGTGACTCCTCTGGTGTTTCGGGTGTCCATGGGCGGCGGCAATCACCTACCATCAAGTGATCCGTCTGCTCGTTTGCCTCCTATAATATAATATTTAAAAAAAAAAACTAATTTTATAAATTCTAAAGTAATGAAACTTTGGTTTTTGAAAAAGCTATAAGACTACGAGTGGAGCCGTGGGCAAAAGCTAGTCGAATATGAAAGATAAATTAGTTTCATTAAAAATATGTATAACAAAATGTAAATGGATATGAATAAACAAAGATCTTTGTTTTCCCCCGGATATCCGGCAATCGGGTACGGATACGGGTAGTCCAAATTTCGTTCATTAAATATTTTTATTTGTTTTTTTCTTTAATATTCTCATAACAAAGCTGATTAATGTAAATTTTAAATAACTGAGGGGTCGTGAGGCATGTCTTTATCATTAAAAAATGGCATCTCATATTGGTAATGTCAAAGGTATAATTCCATACCCACTACCATTAAGACATACTAATACGCAAGTAGCAAAACATGTCCATTTCAATATTTTAAACTAAATACTAGTCTATATTCCTCATAATGCCCACACCTAGGAACATAATGATTAACATCCTCACAGGAATTTCAATTCTGTAACCATCAGAATATGGTTCAATTCAGATTGTTAGAAAGTCTTATCTCTATTAATTTCTCACGGTCGATATCAAACTTTAACATCGAGTATCCAGATATAACAGAAAGTTATAATTTACACAGTAATACGATTTTATTACAAGGTGACAGAGTTCAAAACCGCTTTACATAAAATATGTGGGTAGTTTTAATAATGATGACATACAAATTGATATTGTGAAAGGTTGGGCTTTGAAAACTGCGATTTAATAACTACGTTACATAAGCTGATGAGGCTGTTTTTCTATTGGTTAATAACTGCTAGTCTAGCGGTATTGGGTTCGACAGGACAACAGCTAGTGTAACTAAGAAAGGTTTACTTGTTCTGTGTTTAGGTTTATTTTGGTTTAAACTCTATGAATGTATCTAGAAAGATTTAAGTAAGTTTAAGAGTACCAGTAGTACAGATTCTGCCTAGTTTAGAATCAGATCAACTATATTGAGTTGTGAAAAGTTTTTTTTTATATATTATACATATTATATTGTAAGGTAACGAAAGTGCCTAAACAAGCTCACCTAAAAGTTATTTAATTTGTCTCGTATTTTTTTACTGAAATCAAAAATGAAAACTTTAATGTCCTCTAATTAGAGACGAGACACCAGATCAGTACCAAATTTCAAATAAAGTGAAAGACATTTCATTTCTTAAGTTAAAAAAAAAAACAAAATGGTGCTAATATAAACCCTTTAATCCGTTAGACTAAACATTTTTAATACAATTTCAATTTTAATTCGCAAAATACATCAGTTAAAACTAAACCCACTTAAAAATCTTTAAAATAAACACATCTTTAAACAAATATTAACTCAGTTACTGTAACTTCGCTCTTTTCGGAGCCCCAAATTTTCCTAAAACGATTTGAATTTCAATTGTACCTGTGCCTTACCCGTTTTTACTTCAAATTGAGTTTGGACACAAGATTTAATTTGTACACGCACAATATGTCACTCTTTATTCAATTAACAAACGGACGGATGTTTTTTGTACCCAAAATGTGGGAACCAATTATTTATTTGTGTAAGATTAATGACTGGATAATTTGTCTCCTGGAATTGTGTGGAGTTGTATTAGTCGATTCATCGATGAATAAGTAATGAACTGTCGGTCACGTTTTCTTGTAGGAACTAGATGGTAAGTAAAACTTGCTTGAGTCGGAACTGATAGGTTTGATTTCCATGGTGTACATGGTGTGTAGCCTGTCTCGGTCTCGCTCGCGAACTGGCGCTTAAACATTGCCTTACGTCAAGTGACGGTCGCAGTCTCTTGTCTCGGTCTCCTGTCTCGGTCGCTTGTCTCTGTCGCGGCGCGAATCGCCACCATAAGAGGTCTGTTCAAAAGAAAAGGTGAATTTTTAAATTTTGTGTTTCAATGTTTTCTTCACTTGTTGACGTGGTTGCAACGCCAGGACGCTCATCGTCATTAACATCTTCTCGGCCTTCTATAATAAATATATCTTCCTAGCCTTATTCCCAATATTATTTGGGGTCGGCTATTAGTTCAACCGTTTTTACCTGAATATCAGTTTTTCCACGGAGCGACTGGCATCGGACCTCTAAGGTTGAATTAGTTGTCAGTAAATTTTAGGGCACTGACTTCCCAATAGATTGCCATAGATGTTCATGACAGCCGGGACCGACAGCTTTACGTACCTCAGAGAGCACTCCGAAGCACGGGCGTGAATCACCGCCAAACTTCCAAACTCCGGGCTGCTTTTAGGAATTTTCTAAGAAAAACCCAAAAACACTTTTTGGCCCGACCCGGGAGTCTCGGCCTTCTATGTATGTTCTATATTATAATGTTTTTCCTGTTTGATTGGCCAATCAATCAAGAGAATAGAGGCGTCAGCGGTTGCAGAACGAAAAACTTTTAAACCTTGGCTAGGCTCGCAGTTTACAGAAGATAATGACAACACGCTTTACATCAGGAGCCTTGAATAGACCACTACTGCACGTAGGCCTCTCCTCAGAAAGGGGGTTTTGGGCCCATTATACCGCTCTGGTCAGACCTGTCGGTATAGGGTTTTGTTGTCAAGTATTTAAGTGATGTTGTCCCGATAGCTTGCTCTCCTTGTTACCTATTATGATATCTACGTGATGAATAGGGATGGTGAAATTCCGTATTCTATATACATCACCACACGTATATTTATCGCATAGAAGACCAGCCTAAGATGATAGCATTCGTGATGTCATTCTTCGTTTCTGAGTCACGACGCCATAATGTGGGTCGCCATGCTGCATTGTTTGCATTCACAATGAGGATGACGTCTACTACTCTTCGTTTCTACTCATGCTTTCCATCAGGTTGAATAGAGTAATTTTGGCAGACTTGAATTGGAGTTTCTGTATGTAATATCAAATCAACAGCTTTTTACTTAATGCATATAAAAGTACATACGGTACTTGTCCGTGTGGTGACGGATTAAGAATACAAAGTGTCACCACCCCTATTCATTCCATGGGCGTAAAAGGCGACTAAAGGAACAAAATAAGCAGCTAACATCACTGCCAAGAGAAGGAAAACTTGAAACAAACCCTTTACCAACCCGTATGGCCAGCGTGGTATGGTAGGCCAAAACCTCCTTTCAAAGGACAGGCGTATGTCCAGCAGTGAACTGTTGATGATGATGACGGTACTGACATCCAAAATGAAATTTTTGTCTTTCTGTTTTTTCCGAATCTCTCTCTGGATCTGCTAAACCGATTTTGACAGGAATTTCACTTGCAGATGGCTGATGACACAAGGAGTAATTTATGCTAATTTTTTTCGACTAGCTTCGCACCGCGTTGCTTTAGGCCGCGATAACAATTATCGCGGGTAACACCGCGGGACTCAGTTAGCTTAAAATAATATCCAACTAAAATCCCACGATACCCTCGCCCTATATTTAAAGTTCCACGGGCCCGAACAAATCTAGGGAAGCAAGAACCAATTGCTAGGATGAGTCATGAGTATGATGCTATTTCAGTTCCTTCAGTCGACATAGACATCTTTTCTAATAGTATGGTTGAATTTAAAAAAAAACGAGATCCAATAGTGCAATCAAATGTTTAAATGTTTAATTGTTGACGTATGTCTGTATGTAAACCTTCTATTTAAATTTAAATATAAATAATATATGTGTGTTGAATATAATTTTTTATATAAATTTTAATGTGTGTGATAAATATGTAACTGCCTCACATTTTCTAGCTTTTGCGTACCTTATTGTTATATTTTATAATTTTATTAATTTCTTTCCTATTTTTACTTTTTCTACATAATATTATGCTGTTTGTAAACACTATTAATTGTACCTATTTTTGTTTTTGTAATACGCATGTTGTGATCTCCCATAATTGAGGAAGCACAAGCATTAAAACAATTTGTTATTTCTGTTAAAAACCAGCATGTAAGGTGTATTCCTTGTCGGAGGTCCATTATAAATAAATAAATCTTATTTATTGATATTGGACCTCTTTTATGCCACGCCTTGTACTGTTTGCCGGAGTCATTTAACTTTCAGATACAGAGGTTAATAGGCAATAAAAGGAATTGCAATAGTCAGTCATGTACAAAAACATTTTCGTGATGTTTTATCAGTCGATTTAAATATTTACGTGAGAAAGTGCAACATTTGCTCCTCACCGATATTTCTGTAATAGTGTGCTGCAATAGAATGCAAATATTAGAAATAAAATACTGCTAATTTACAGTAAATAGTAGGTCGTCATCATCATCATCAGCCCGTTGCAGTCCACAGCTGGACATAAGTCACTCCCAAGGCATACCATATAGTACGTATGAATCAAAAAAATCAAAAAAAAATAACATTATTTTCGTAAAAAGTTTTCGCATCACGTGTACATGTTATAAAATAAGTCCTTTGCCGAGACTGTTTCTCTATTAGCGATAAATTAAAAAAACCATTGCACTGATTTAAATGCTGTCAGCTAGTTATTATATATATTACACAGACAAGACACATGCAAAAAATATAACCATCTATAAAGGCAGTGGGGTTAAAAGGAATAAGAATATCAAATAAACTACCAAAGAGACGCATATATCCAGCATTTTTATACCTACCTTTTATAAAAATTACATATTTAACCTAAATTCACAACATCTTCTTCAAAGTCTTAAGTACTTAGGTGAATTAATGAAACACTTTCTGCAGGCAATACTGTCTCCGAGCTATAAAACTTCCCTTCAATTTAGCGAAAGACATTTGTTTTCAAAACGTATTTGCGTTTAAATCCTGCTCGTTATCATACATTCACAGCGAAGCATTATATTAAAGGTGTGATTCCGTGGTAAGAAATATTGCGGATTAAAAACCCCATGCAAATTAAATTTTAATGTAAAAATAAAATCATAAAATATTCTCGGTTTTTATTCTTTCATGATAATTATTTCATTCATGTCTTTAATGAGGGGAACCTGATAGTTACCTAGACCTTTCAGATTTAGAGGGAGAGTGCGGAGTGATCCTCTGAAGTCATTCGTGAAAATAAGTGAGAGAATAGGTTCACTTCAGTTTTTACTCCATTGTGAGTTCATGGTGACGCGCTGATCATTTCGGTCCATAGATCTGCTTAGGCATGGCTCTAACACAGTAAGTTGTATATCCTAATCTTTATAAATAAACAAAAATGAAGTATTTGTTTGTAATTTAAAAATTAATAGTTTTTCACTGAATGAATATGAACGTACTCACTCAGTAAAATCGTAACCTTTTTAATATTGGTGCGAATAAGTCCCGTTTACAGTAAAAACATGAGTGTGAAAATACAATTAGCATTTACCTCAAAACCCGCTTAGCCAACTGATTGTTGTAAAGATTTTTGTGCAAAAAAGGCATTAAGAGTCTTATCCAGAAGAAAGCACTGTATTTAAAAGACAAGGAAAAACCACCATAACTTTCCCATGACTTTTACGTAAAGGAATCCCCCTTATTTCATGTTGGTAGGCTACCAACTGCTTCCTAACGATCTTTAAAATTACGCCGGCTCTAATGATACGCACAATCAACGGCGACTACCTACTCATATGCTAACGACACCATTGTGCCAATATCTTTATATAGTAGGCACTTGCACCGCTGAAGATTTTAGGAGCATTGAGGTCAAACTACCTGTAACTGAGTCAAGTTATACTTGACATATGATCTGTGTTATATTGTTACGAGTTGAGGTTGTAATACACTGGCCGCCCGCTCAGGCTCCGCACGGGGACATATAGTATTGATTTTCCGGGTTAACATATGTCACTCACAGATACCGTAGGCTTCCATTGGTAAAAGAATTTTCAAAATCAGTGCACTAGATTTAGACCCCTTACAACGTCACAAACTCTCAAAATTTACCTTTTCATATAATAGTGTATATAAAGATACATTTAAACTCGATATGAAGAGATACGATAGAGTTTTATTCAAATTGATTTATATTTTTATGATTATACAGTAATGGATTATACTGTAAATTAATTATTTGCTCTAATTTACACTTATATTGTTTTATACACTACGTGACAAATCACATAATAACTTGGACTTGAAAGCCCTCTGTTAATTTTATGATTCAGTCCTTTAGGATGAGTGAAACGTAGGATGTAATAGAAAGTTTTCATATTGATCTACTTACTACAGATGGAACGGGGCTCCGTCATGGTCCTTGTGGCAACTTTGTCAGTCACCACGAGTACCCTAACGGACAGCACAGCGCAAAAAACATATTAACTTAAAATTAGGTATGTAGGTACAATTGGCGGCCTTATCGCCCGGAGGCAAAATCTTACAACTGCATACTACAACGGAATGAATCGCAGAGATTGAACTTTGGTGTAATGAACTAAAGAGTACCTACTAATTCTGTATCGCCATATAGGAATTCGCACACCGTGAACGTATTAAATACAACGGTCCTATATCAACCGTTGAGCCGTGGTCAGCCAGGTACCTCGCCTGGTCAGAGGATCCTCTGACCAGAATTGAACGGACACGACTCAATCTTCCCTCACACTACCATTGATTTTCTTTTAAAGATATTTCCTGTCCTTCCTGGTATCTGAGACGGAGTCAAAGATTTTTATCGGTTCGAATCCGATAGAACCACCACCCCGATTATCCGATATTGGAGGAAATGTACAGAAAATATAAATCCGCCCCTTTTTATATGTTACTAGAATATACACATATATTCATAAATATATCGCGCATTTTGAAGTATCAGTAGTGAGATTTTCAGAACAGCTGATCACGACACGGAGCTGAAAAGCGTCGCAATGCGTATCAAAATATCCCTACTAATATTATAAATGCGAAAGTAACTCTGTCGGTCTGTTTGTTACGCTTTCACGCCTAAACCACGAACGGATTTTGATGAAATTTGGTGTGAAGATATAACTGAACTTGGGAAAGGACATAGGATACTTTTTACAGCGATAACCTATATACACGCGGGCGGAGCCGCGGGCAAAAGCTAGTCTAGAAATATGCGTCAGCATTACTACCAGAATAGTACGCTTATATACCATTTAAGTCACAATTTAAAGAACTACAAACCCCACAAAATATCATAGTTCCCACAGGACTATTTAAGAGATAGATAGGCAACATAAATAAAGAATAAATGGTATATTTAATAGAAAAATAACCGGCCACATTGCCCCCTGGGGTAAGGTCATAAATTCCAGAGAAACAACGGGCAAGTCTATTTTATGGAACCTGTAAAGATATTGGTATACAAAGGGATTGGTTGTATACTTTATTATAAACAATTAAAAAATAAGTCGGAGATTCCAAGGATTAGCCGAAACAATCAGATATACAGATAAAATATTTAAAAATTGCTTTTGTTATAGTACTGTATATATACTTTGATATGTATTAAATGAAAAGCCGTTAATTTAAAATTATAAACGGATAATTCTATGTAATGCATTTATAAAGATAAAATCGGAAACACTAAACTATTTCTAACGCTCTAACACTTTCAACAATAAGACAACATAATTATAACCGTTTTAAACTCTATCCCATAATAGCATAAGCTAAATATTTACCAAACCGTTTCTGACCACCATTCACTAAGATTAACTACACGTTTATCAATCCTTTGTACTGAAGCAATAAATTCAGCTGTAAAACAAGCTCACAGTTTTATTTTAAACTGCAAATGGGGTATTTTAATGCTATTGATGTTCTTCGAAATAATATACAAGCAAATGTGTTTGAATGTATGGGAAAGTCAAGTAGTTTGAGATGCAGGGCTTGTCTAGACTGAAATGACTTTAAGATATTACTGTTATTGCTGCAATAATTGTATGTTTTAATTTGAAGATAATAAAATAAATAAAAATTGTTTATTTACACATAACCTTTTTACAATAGTATATTACGGTTGGGCACAGAGTACATTAACACAATAACTATATACTGATACTGAAACCCAAACTAGGCTGGATTACTTGTTTTTTGGGAGCCGTACTGCTTATCTTTTGTGAGACTGAACACTAGTCTCACAAAAGATAAGCAGTACGTCTGTACATAATTTTGCTGTTTACTTGAGTCTGTGTGTGGATATGTACATATATGCGTGTTTGTGTGTGTGTGCGCACGCGCGAGTGCGCGCGTGTTTGTGTGTGTGTGTGTGTGTGTGTGTGTATGTATGTATGTGTGTGTTCGTGTATGTGTATGTGTGGTGTGTGTGTCACGAAGGAAATGTAGATAAATAAATAATATCTATATTAAGACGTGAAGCAAAAAGTTTGTACAAGTTTTTGATGAAAATAATGATATTACACGCACTTATTGTTTAACACGGAGGGTCTCAAAGAGTTAAGTTTGACACCTTTATGATTTAATATTGATAACCTATTTTGCCGTGACATTTAAAATCTACCTCTTTTCACAATTTTCCGGGACGCAACTCTCGTCTGATTTAACGAACCAGAGAACAAAATTCTCACGAATGTAAAAATGTAAATGTAATTCTACCTTTACAGCTTGAGCGGTCTAGTTTCCACACCTCTAACATCCTTGCAATCAAAATAACAGTTCTAGTATAAAGCTAATAAGCACAGCACAGTTGTGTGGTTATTCCACAACACAGCAAGTTTATTTTATATAGCTAAGCTTCTCTGCGATACTCATTAGACCGTCGTGATTGCTATAGTTGGAAAACACAACTCATACTTGGATAATAACTTACATAATTCATTTAGAATGAAATTTATAGGTTATGTGATAATTACTACTTTTTGCTTAGAGAAATACTGAATAATATTTGTTAAGGTGACAACGAATTTGTTATCGTTTGAGGAAACAACATTGAATGAAACTGTCAGTTTTACAACTGTTATGATAGACTACGACAAAGTGAAAAGTATACAGCAACTCACTGAATATATTCAATTATTCTTTGTTACTTCCGAAAATGTGTTACTCGTAACTTCCTCATTTCGGACGTCTGACACTCAGCATCATCTAGTCCTACACTATAGCAGAGCTTGTACTGTTGGTACTAGACAACTGACTAGAAAACACCCAAACTCCGAAATAAATATTTGCAGATCATACAAACATTTGGTCCGACCCCAAAAACGAACCCGAGACCTCTTGGTTAGCAGCTGCATACGCTAACTACTAGATCAACAGGGCAGTATTGATATTACTAATATGGATCAAATTGTAAAACATCGTGCATATTTTTTATATCTATTAATATTATACATAGAAAACACCAGTAAACACCCAAACTCCGAAACAAATATTTGCGGATCACACAAACATTTGACCAGACCTCTTGATCAGATGTGGCATACGCCAACCACCAGATCAACAAAGCTGTCTTCTTATACTTTTTCTTGTTATACAAAATATCCAGAAGCCCCAGTACCCGATAAACATCACGTAACTTTGTTCTACAAATTAAAAACTAAATAAACTCCCATTTATCTTGCGAAACATAAAGTTAGTTAAAGTTACGACCTAACGAGCCTTCCTGTTGATATCTAAGGAAAACCTCTTTAAAAATATTTTTCCTGTCTTTGTTACACTGCAATTTGAATTTAATACTATAGTACAGACGTCACATTTTTCATCGTATTATTGATGTGGAAATACAAGTTAACAAGCGATGAAAAATAAGATATTGTTAGAGTCCAGAAGTGAAAAATAATAAAAATAATTATAATTCTTAACAATTTACTTTAATTCTAAACAATTTATTTCATTAATTACAAAATAATCTTAGAAATGCAATTAGACACAAACAACCGTTAATTAAGTAACGAATCTAAACAAATTACAGTTAGTTATACAGCAAGGGCGGTCACATAGGGCTGTACTAGCTGTTAGACAGCTTTCCTCGCACCCACCGCAATTCAGACAGTACTAACTTGTCAAAGACAGCTTTCCACATCTGTTAACAGAGTAGTACTAATTGTCCAAAGACAATGATCCACACTCCGCGACGCATTCGTCAGAAATGCGTCCCGATACAACAGATCACTTCTATTTATAACCAAGCGCAGTGAAGTGATGGCGCCACAAAAATGACAACTACCGCCGTTGTGGCTTATACGGCCTCTCCCGACACCCTGACGTCCTCGGCAGGTCCGGATGACCACACTTCTTCATTGTTCTCATTCGCGGTTACTGGAACATGTACAAAAATAAAAGTTTATTGGACGCCTCTGTAAGTACATCATCGTCCAATTGGTCAGTTACTAAAAACAGTTATCAAATTTAGCGTAAACAGTTAGAGTTAACGAATAGTTTTACAAGATAATAACAGTTAACACGAATAAGAAAGGTTCGAACCTCCAAGGAAAAGAGTGAAAGATTATTTATAATCCGCGCCAGATTAGAAACAAACAGTCACTGTTAGATACATTTAAAATAAAACTAGAAACTTAGTACTAACACAAGAGTAGACTTCAGCATGAAGGTCTACCGTTACCATAAGAACCATAATATCATAAGAACAGTTATCATAAGTGTGTGTCTTAAACATTTAAACTTAAAATTAACAAGACCACGAGTTTGGGGCTGGTTACCCTGTCCATGGGTCTTAAACCTCTCTCATCAAGACCACGAGTTTGGGGCTGGTTACCCTGTCCATGGGCCTTAAACCTCTCTCATCAAGACCACGAGTTTGGGGCTGGTTACCCTGTCCATGGGCCTTAAACCTCTCATCAAGACCACGAGTTTGGGGCTGGTTACCCTGTCCATGGGCCTTAAACCTGTCTCAACAAGACCACGAGTTTGGGGCTGGTTACCCTGTCCATGGGTCTTAAACCTCTCTCAACAAGACCACGAGTTTGGGGCTGGTTACCCTGTCCATGGGTCTTAAACCACTCTCATCAAGACCACGAGTTTGGGGCTGGTTACCCTGTCCATGGGTCTTAAACCTCTCTCAACAAGACCACGAGTTTGGGGCTGGTTACCCTGTCCATGGGTCTTACCTCTCTCAACAAGACCACGAGTTTGGGGCTGGTTACCCTGTCCATGGGTCTTACCTCTCAACAAGACCACAAGTTTGGGGCTGGTTACCCTGTCCATGGGTCTTACCTCTCTCAACAAGACCACGAGTTTGGGGCTGGTTACCCTGTCCATGGGTCTTAAAATTATCTCAGGAAGACCACGAGTTTGGGGCTGGTTACCCTGTCCATGGGTCCATTCCAATATACACACCTCATGCTCTCCACCATCCGCCATACATTGCACCACACCTCACGCACACGGGGATCAGGCCGAAGATTGCGTCTCGTACACACGGTGAACAGGCGGAAGGTTGCATCTCGGGCACATGGAGAACAGACCGCAGGTCCGCTTATCACTGAGCGGCATGCAGGACGCAAGTCCGCACCTCGCGATACAGCGAGCAGGCCGCAAGTCTGCGCCTCACCAGGCAGCAGCAGACACCAGGTCACAGCCCGGGCTCGGCTCGCGTAGACTGCACCTTGCACAGTGACGAGGCTCTCAATGCATCGTTGTCATCTAAGGAAAGCATGAAACATTGCATTAATTTTGAATACGGTATTACTTTAACGTCACCAATATGCTTCATTATCGTCATGAATAATCAGAGCTTTTAGAAGGCGATACTAGCAAGTAAAGCTTTTAGGATATTTAAAAATAACAGTGCCCTCAGTATGTACGCAGTAAGACCGTCAAGAATGTTACTAACTTTCGCATATGTCAGAAAATGTTACAGAAGTCTCACGGTACTCGGTTAAGGATGTTCCCAATAATCGCAAAGCTCTTAGGATATGATACCGGGTCACCAGTTTTGGTTATGTCTGCAGCTTGACGATTGGCGTCAAGCAAACCCGAAACATGTCCAAGTATGCCCACGCAGTGAATTCGAGTTCAGACTAATTGCCCTCAAAGTCATTTTATGGACCAGGGCTTGTCCGACAGGTGTCGTTCAATCACTTACTGTAATAGGCCACCGTCTGCTTATAGTCGATCGTCTCGAGTCTGTAGTTAAACCTTACCATTTTAACCTTTTTACCTTTCTGCTACGGCGGCCAGTCCCAATGGTGACCAACCAAAAACACAGTAGACACTACAGCACGCAAGTACTTGTCTAACACAGGTGTACGCCTTTGGTTCGATGAGACGGCCACCCAACATGACCCGAAAGAGATCAGGCGTAGGACCGTCGACTCTTTGTACTCATTCGAGTCACGGAGCGTTGACCACAACTTTTAAACTTCGGGCCGTGACAAGCATATCTATAATTAGAAGTACACAGTATTATTAGTTATTGTTTGTTCAACCCAGAAATCGAACCTATATTGAACAGTAGTCGCATACACTAACTGTCGGCCCAACAAAGCAGTCGAAACCATCACTACTCAGTACACACTAGTACTGACGTTTCAATAAGTACCTCTGTCAGGAAGAAAAAGATCACAACCTGTGCTGGCTTGTAATGTCCTCATGAACATGAACTCGTGATCACATATGAATGTCACACCTTTACTATCAGTGTTCTAGAATGTTTTTGTTTAAGATCTTAAAACTTAAAACCCGAAATAGCTAGCCTTATCTTTATGTAACACTACTTGGTACTCTCGCATTGGCTAGTGATTAAACCTTGTTTTAGCTCGGTCTAACCTGACCATTAGTACTTATAGTTTCACAAACAACATAATGTCTCGCAAACTAACACTTAACGTTAATTTAATACCTGACACTAGTGAGGGTATTTAAAACCTTTCATAATGCTTCAATTACTTTAACCCATTATTAAAGTTATGCCTAAGTAGACGTACTAATAAGATCGATAGACATGTAGTCGTTACCGGTATCAATATTTGGCATTTTCATAAACATATCAAAACATAATTAACAAACATACGATGTGTTACACGTTATCATAATCTTTCTATAAATTTGTTGTTGACGTTGTGTAAACCCAATAAGATTACATTTGCAATATGAAGTTCCAGTTTGGAGTCCAAACTACGTATTTAAATATATACGCCGTCTAAAGACGAATTTAAAGAAGTTTCTTTGAACCATAAATTACAATTGTAGTCATTTTGGTATTACCTACTCGTAACTATAAAATAAATTTAACATAATAACTTTAGAACCTAAACGTTTGGCACTCGATGTCATAACACTACAGATTTTACAATAACAGTTGACTGATACAATTACTAGTAAATAATGTGACATACGGCGGAAGATTCTCAAGCTGTTTTATACAGACTCCGGTAAGGACTAGCACTGCTGTCCACGCCCCCTTTCGCCGTATTGTGAATAGTTACAACACACGTTTTTAAACTCTCGATGTATTTGCTCTCACCAACCACCAATATAAAAGAATAGCCCCATCGAATTATCAAAATAAAAATTAGAAATGTAATTGATCATCAACTTTTTCTTATTTTTTTTTTTTATCATCCCTACTATTATAAATGCGAAAGTAACTGTCTGTCTGTCACGTTTTCACGCCTAAACGGCTTAACCGATTTTGACGAATTTTGAAACTCAAATAGTTTAGAACCTGAGAAAGGACATAGGCTACTTTTTACCGCGATAACCGACATACACGCGGGCGGAGCCGCTGGCTAAAGCTAGTTGTTTAATAATGGTCATTTAAATTTTTACATTTACGGAGAAACATATCTAGTAACTTGGTTTGCACACTGTACCTTGTTATAATCTGACAAGTATCTATTTTTCCATAAAGAAAGATAAATAAATTAATCACAACGTGCGTGGGTATTATTCTCAGCGTACTTACGTTAGTGCAACTTAGTTTCATTTTACGTAAATCGATTAAAATGTGGTTAGCTTTGCATTAGGCAGCCACTTTAAAACTGCAACTGCTATTAATTCATCATCCATAGTAAAGAAGCCCAGTTGTTTATGCACAGGTGGTATGGATACAAAAATTCGAAAAGTTTTAATCTCGTTAAACAAAATATTTGCAATAACAAACGGTAGAAGTTCATTGTTAAAATTCAACCAACTAAGATCATTACTTAAGCTCTTTCGTTAAACCACAGCTTTGCATCAGCTATAAGGCATTTTCCGATGATACACCCCGAGCAGTCGCGATATTTTTATCACTTTAAATTGCGCATACGATTTACATTCGTACACTACATATCAAAATTATGTGAAAATAAATCACAACTCCACATGTAAATATGATTTGATCTTACCAGTACAGCGTCAAATACAACTCACAAGTTTTTCATAACTGAAGCTTCCAACCTTCTCTCATAACCGTGTCGGCACTGGTTGACCACATTGTACACCTTGTACATTGGCACGGATGCAGTTTCCATCGCTTAGCACAATGTTTACTATCTGAAAAGAAAGCATTATAAACACGAACAAACCGAAACATAGCGTGAAGTACAAGTACCCTCATTATTTTATTAAAATAATCGTTTTAAAACCGTTTGTAATTGTCACTAAAAACCAAATATATTAGTCGTCACTTCCTTTACGATTTTTATATTTGCTATGTTTTGACTTTGTTTTGATTTTTGACTTTGATTTAGAGCGGATAAGAATATCACAAAAGTCTGATTCCCTTATGAAAAATCACAACGAACACTGAATTTCGATAGCGTTCAAATGAGCACTAATAGTGTGCAATGCCTTTTTTTCTAACAAACGAACGCGTTTATCGTTCCCGGGACCTCTGAGGCGAATCACTGCGTATATTCACTTTGGTTCTATATGACAGCGCGATTTATTGTGCATTTGTCGATGCTCTCTATCGTAAGACACCTAGATAATGAAGTATAGGCAAATTAAATGAAAATATCTAACTAAATGTCGGTAGTTGATCGTTTCCCAAATCTTGAAAATTAATAATTTGTGAACGTAGATCGATCCCACTTCTGATGTTAGAGTCCAGAAGTGAAAAATAATAAAAATAATTATAATTCTTAACAATTTACTTTAATTCTAAACAATTTATTTCATTAATTACAAAATAATCTTAGAAATGCAATTAGACACAAACAACCGTTAATTAAGTAACGAATCTAAACAAATTACAGTTAGTTATACAGCAAGGGCGGTCACATAGGGCTGTACTAGCTGTTAGACAGCTTTCCTCGCACCCACCGCAATTCAGACAGTACTAACTTGTCAAAGACAGCTTTCCACATCTGTTAACAGAGTAGTACTAATTGTCCAAAGACAATGATCCACACTCCGCGACGCATTCGTCAGAAATGCGTCCCGATACAACAGATCACTTCTATTTATAACCAAGCGCAGTGAAGTGATGGCGCCACAAAAATGACAACTACCGCCGTTGTGGCTTATAATATAATATTTTGCACTATGTCAATTATCACAATAAACAGTAGACTATGTGTGTAGACACGACTTTTTCCAGACAACTTTTATTTCGACAAATCCAATATGTTGCTGTTCCTTAACCTTAAACTTAAGAGCAATGACACCAGGTCACTTTTAACATTAACTAAAATTTTTGCCTTTAATAGACAATAAAATACTCCTTAAATTAAAGTTGACATTGTTTTATTTTATATCTGGTTGCCTTCAGACGTTGTTGTCTGCAGGTTCTATTGAGCAATTTAATTGCGTTTTATGACCTATCTTGAATGAAACTAAAAAGAAACTAGACAAATTGGGATAAATAAAAATGAATAATCTATCCAAAAAAATAACATTGAAGTGTCTGTTTCTAATATGAATAAAACAGTTTTTTAGTAAATGTATATGATTTATATATATTTACGAGTATATACATAGTGGTTAGTCTAGTGGTTAGCGTATGCGACTGCTAATCAAGAGGACTCGGGTTCAATTCCCGGGTGGGGCCAAAAAAGTGTTTTTGGGTTTTTCTTAGGAAATTCCTAATAACAACCTGGAGTTTAGAAGTTTGGCGGTGATTCACGCTGGTGCCTCGGAGAGCACGTAAAGCCGTCTGTCCCGGTTGTCATGAACATATATAGCAATCGTTATTGAGAAGTCAGTGCCCTCAAATATACTGACAACTAGTTCAATCTTCGAATTTCAGTTCTCCCTTAGGGTTGCGGAGGTCCGATGCCAGTCGCTTCGTGGAAAAACTGAAATTCAGGTAAAACCGGTTGAACTAGTAGCCGACGTCAAATAAACTTGGGAATAAAGACTGGGAAGAAGTTACAAGTATATACATTCGGGATAATAGTGGTCAGATGTCGGAAACATCTTATCAAGCCGCCATGTCGCCGTGCTGCATTGTATACACTCATTATGAGGATGGTGGCCTCTACTCCTTGATTCTACTTATGCTTTCCATCAAGCCGAATAGAGTCACTTTGGTATTTTTAAACAAAAAAAAAAGTTGCGGAGGTCTGATGACAGTTCGTCTGTGGAAAAAACTGATATACTGGTTCAACCGGTTGAACTAGTAAGTGACCCCAATTAAATATAGAAATAATTAATACTAAAAGATAATAAGAAAACCCCTGAAAATAAATTACTTTTTATGTTTTAACTACAAAAATGTTCACTAATTAGTATTTTGGAACACTTCCAAGCTTTAACAGTGGCTTTATTTATTTCAGTTTAATATACCCATTTAATCATTTTTACGACATGGCATACAGGCGTGTTAACAACACAAAAAATGGTGTTGTAAGCGTATTTTTTAAACCTCTGTGCCAAAACGGGTGTCGTAAGTTAAACGGGTGTTAATCAATGTGCAAATTGACTATTTATACCCCTTAGTATTTAATAAAGGTTCTGAATGACTGATAAAGATAATTTGTAGATGTATTAAGTTCCTATTGCACCGACTCTTTGGAAGAAAAGCATGTCTTCGCAAACCTAGATATTAGAATCCAACGTATCATCATCATAAGCCTATTTCAGTTATTTCCTGGACATAAGTATTTCCTAGTGCACGTAACTCTGATCGAGTTTGGGCTTCTTGCATCCAGCTCCTGCCAGCTATCTTGTGCAAGTTGTCAGTCTACCTGGCGTATGGGCGTCCTAGAGTACGTTTGCCGAGACGTGGTCTCCACTCTAGAACTCATCTATTTGCGGCTAATATGGCCAGCCCACTGCCACTTTAACTTGCCAATCCGATGGGCTATGTCAATGACCTCAGTTTTCTGCCGAATCACCTCTTCCCTAATACAATCCTTTAGAGAAACGCCGAGCGAACTCTTACCATAGAACGTCGAGTGGATTTAAACCTGTGAATCAACCGTATCGTAAGTGTCCACGTTTGAGCTCTGTATGTAATGACCGTTAAAAAAAACTGATTAAAAACTTTCGTCTTTAGGCACTGTGACACTCGACGAAGGTTTCCAAATGCGGTCCAATCCAGCTTAATTCTTCTATTCACTTCGTCCTCAAGGTTGTTTCTACTCAACTGCAATGTCTTGCAAAGGTAGGTGTCTTTCTTTATGAATTTATTCAAAAGAAATGCAGACATATTTTTTAAACAACCTCGAGATCGATAACTCTGAGTGTAATCTCTAGGAAGACTTAATCACTTATCTATATCGCGAGGCAGGATCAGTAACTTACTAAATAATTCAGGGTGTGTTTTTAAGATGGCTTTGTATTATATCAGTGTTTGTTGCCACATCATACCTCTACAAGACCGTAAGACCTGTTTCCTAAGTGAGACTCAACCGTTTTAGGTAATAAGTGTACTCTTCTGTATACCAGTTCTTGTCGGTACCCATGACTATATCACTATCACTACATAGTATAAAACAAAGTCGCTTTCTCTGTCCCTTTGTATGCTTAAATCTTTAAAACTGCGCAACGGATTTTGATGCCATTTTCTTTAATAGATTGAGTGATTCCAGAGGAAGGTTTTTACGTATAATACATGCATAATATAGTAGATAATAATTTTAATGTCGTAAATAAACCCACTTTTTTACGCTTACATTGCAAACGCTGGCTGTACCCTACGAGATAGATGAAAATAATTTACTATAGTATTGTACATCTTAAAAAGGTCTACAAAAAAGTCCGCGATGGCATAATTATGTCTATCTGTTAGGGATAACCCACAATAACCATTTTTTTTGTACGCAAAATAATGGCTTATTTACGAAGCGATTTTAAGCAATACAGTATTATTCCTTATCCAATTAAGTACCTTAAATACATTGTGTATTTAATATAAATTAATATGGCAATTTACAGTATGTAATTTAAATTAATACTTTTGAAGATATTACACATTTAAAATGCAGGAACAAAGCGATTGTGGCCCGTTAGTTAACGCTGCTGTCGATTTGTCACTATCAGTTAATAACTAAACACAATACACAATACTTTATTAGGAATATATATTCTAAGGCAGTACGAAGTTCGCCGGGTCAGCTAGTACAGTATATAATAGTATCGACTTTTCGCAGTCCACTGCTGAACCAAGGTCTCCCCCAAGGAGCGCCAAGCATACCGTATACAGTTTAAGTGTGTTGTATACAGTATAACAATTCAATATTTTATATCCCAGATAATTTTTTGAAAACCAATACATAAAACGTTTTACTTGTATGGAAAACGTCGTGCCAGTTTCAAAGCGTTGCACGCGTTGAGCTCATAGGAGAAAAATTCGGCAAAGAATTTATTATGAATGACTCTTTTTATGGCTTGTTCGTGGGGTTATGAACATTTTATAAAGAACTTGCTGTCGGGCTCAAACGCGGAATATGTTTTAGCTATGGTTTTCATGATATTCTCTCGGCATAGTTAAATAAATAGTATTGGTGTGTTTTAATATCGTTTTTAATTTGTAACTATCATAATGCCGTACTAAGATGGATTTATCTCTACTAAAATTATAAATGCGGAAATAGCTCTGTCTGTCTATCTGTTACGTATTCACGTATAAACCACTGAATCGATTTTGATGAATTTTGGTATAGACATAGATGGAACAAAATTGGAACAGATGGCAACACTGATACATGTACATTGTCTGCGTATTTTAAATTCTTCAAAAAATAGTAAACATTAAAAAGTGATGAAAAAACATTAAAAAAAACAGTGCATTGAAGTGCGAATATCCCTATAATAACGTGATATTGTAGGTAACTACTATAAGACTGTGCGAAAAGTGAAATAATAAAGTTCAAATAAATACGTCTACAGCAAACAATAAGTATTTAGACACTACATGTGTATCTTAACATTAAAGTTTCTAAGCTTATAATAAAACTGTGAGAAAGTGACGCTGTTTTTGAGATCGTGTTTTCAAAAATAAACAATATTTGCATCTATCATAGACGTTATGAAAAATATTTTAAATTAGCGACACAGCGGCAAGTGGCTGAACTAATTGAAAATACCGATACCATAGACAAAATAGATTTTTATTATTCGTTTGTCTATGGTTGCCGGCTTTGGTCGGGTAACTTTAGCCTATGACAAGCGCCAAATATAAGTAAGTAGCAAAATCACACCTGTTAAATGATACCAGTGCAAAAAAAATTATAGAACATATGGGTAAAGTAATTTTTGAGGAGAAATAATATGCAGTAACTCGAGTGTAGTTATTGATTTCGGATTAAATAGCCTGAGAACGTTATATAGCTTGTCTTGGTTTCAAGTGTTGGTTGTATTGTGTATTCAAACATAAAAATGCCTAAAACAGCACTCACACCGCCTACCACAGCTGAGCTGGAGAATCAGGAAGGTTTTTGCACACCTGAAATGCATACCAACATTAACCCGGACTGTATACATCTATCAAATAAGACATCGAGAAACAAGCGACTTCGTCCGGATTTTTCGCCAGTAAATGACTTAAAGGTGTTTGAAAAGAGTATTAGAGAAATGCTTTCTTCCTGGAAGTCAGACCAGGAATTAATTCTGAATAAAATAACAGCTGATATCGCCGAAGTTAAGGCACAAAACAAAAACATACAAAAAACAAATTCCGAAATAGAAAAAGCTATTGAGTTTATGAATGCGGGGTACGAGGAAATGATTAAAACTGTTGATAATCTGGAAAAGGAGAAACTGGAGCAGCGCAATTATATTTATGAATTGGAAAAAAAAGTAAGTGACTTGCAAATTAATTTTCGTTCCTCCACCATTGAAATAAGGAACGTGCCTCATAATGATAATGAAAAAGTGGATGACCTGACTTCCGTTGTAATTAAAACATGTAACGCTATAGAAACCCAAGTAAAAAGAACGGAACTACGTGACGTATATCGGCTACCCGGAAAAAAAGGCTCTACCAGACCTATAGTAGCAGAATTCTTGAGTGTACCCTTAAAAAACCAGGTACTTAAGGCTGTACGCACATTTAACAAAGGCTTACCATTGTCCGAAAAACTAAACACAGGACATATCGGACTTAGTGGACCACTCAACCCCATATATGTTGCCGAACACCTACCAGGCAGCTTGCGACGACTTTTCTACGAGGCCCGCAAATTTTGTAAGCAAAATAATTACAAGTACTGTTGGTGTCAAGGTGGTAGAATTTTTCTCAGGGAACGGGAAGGTTTGGAATCGATTATTATTAACTCACCCATTTGTCTTACGAAATTACTTGAAAATAAATAAGTCGAGTTCCTTAGTGATGATTTTTGGTGTCGTCAATTTCATTGATTTGATTCTAGGACGTAGTTTTCCAGAAGTGTCACAACGTACTATTACTATTTTGGATACTGTGTGTTTTGTTTTGGCAATAAAATGTTGTTTGCTGTCGTGTTGCGTTTCGACGAATGTGTGTAATTTTGTATGTATGCAAATTGAGCCCTCAATGCACAAAACAATCATATACGGAAAACACAAATCTCTGCCAGGTTATAGATACTATATACAGATACCATGTCAGAAAACATTCACTACTCTTCTCTCTTTCATATTACTCACACCTTTGCAATTTTCGCACATTAAAGCGGGTGGATATTGTTCCAATAATGATTGTAGTTCAACTTTGTTCAGTAATAGATTAGCTTGTTTTACTGATGGCATGTGTGTGTCCAAGCCCAACTACACTTGCAGTTTGAAATATTCTGATAACTATAAACTAGTTCTATCACGTCTTCTCATACGTATAAACTCTGGGGTTAAGTCTTGCCAGTACTTGAAAAATTGCAGCAGTATTTTACTCGGACTCAAGAAATTATTGATGGTGATATTGTGGGGTCTGGGCTCCAGAACATGTGTCTTTTCATTCCCTTTAAGCAATGGAGGATATAAATCGCATAGCTGAAGAATTAGACATAATAGGTGCAAGAAGATCATTTCTCTGCAGACCAGTGGATTGTGTGTCCGTGCTGGGTACCACGTCTTATAATTTAAAAATACTACACCTAAACATACGGAGTATAAACAAACATATAGATGAACTACATCCTTTGTTGTTTTCTCTGAGTCTGCAGCCGGAAATAATAATACTCACCGAATGCTGGCTCAGTAAAACACCTGAACTACCCGTGTTGGACGGGTATATGAGTTGTCAAACGAAACGTAACTATAATCAAAATTCTGGTATTGTGATATATATAAAACCTAACCTTACACATTCCATCATTGAACCATTAGTTAATGAGTCCAATTGCCTGATCTGCAAGTTACCATCTTACGATATGGTGATTATTGCAATGTACAGGTCACCTAGTTTTCTCAGAACTGACGAATTTCTGAACAGCTTAAATACTCTTTTAACCAAGTATTCCAAAATAAATAATATCGTTTTAATAGGGGACATTAATATACATATACAGCCGGGCAATTTGGACTCAAATGCAAATGAATATCTGACACTAAATGCTTTACACGGCCTATATCCAACGCATATGTTACCTACCCGCGACAACCATTGTCTGGATCATGTATTGCTAAAGACGGAGCTCAGCAGTACCACTTTGGTACTTGACACTTATATCACTGATCACTTGCCGGTATTGCTTAACATTGAAACTCAATGTAAACATAAAAAACGACAATCAACCCGAGTCGAAGTGGATTACTCCTCAGTTTATACCACTCTATCAGAAACAGACTTTGACTGTGTATTAAGTGTTTCGGATGCTGACCGGGCAGCGGATTTACTGGTGACTATAATTGGCCAAGTAATTCAAAGAAATACTAAAATTAAGTACATTCCTTCAAAAAAAAGAATATTAAAGCCCTGGATTACTCCAGGCTTACTTAAATGTATCCGCAATAGGGATTCTATGAGACGCAAACTCATAAAAGAACCCTACAACTACACACATAAAGTAACATATGTAAGATATCGAAACTTCTGCAACAAACTGATGAAGAAACTGAAAATTGCTCATGAGAAGAATGAGTTTTCTAAAGCTGAAAATAATCCCAAAGCTACGTGGAAGGTAATTAAAAAGATTATCGACAGAGACAGCACAACGAACCCACCTCTGGAGCTTCTGGGGCTAAATCATAACAATGCGGCATCTGTTAACGAGGTGAATGATTTTTTTGCTAATATCGGTAAAGAGCTAGCACTGAAACATTCCAAGGATAGTGCTTTACTTTCAGATTGTAAAAATGACGACTCACCGTTGCGGACACTCACACTTCTTCCCACTGACATATCTGAAGTCTCTAATATAATTTTAGGTCTCCGTAAAGATGCCGCGGTCGGATGGGATGGTATTGCTGTTAGTTTGCTGCAACGATGTAGAGATGCACTAATTATGCCTATCACTCACATTTGTAACGCATCTATCGCGTCAGCCACTTTCCCGAAAGTTTTCAAGAAGGCTATTGTCCATCCTATTTTCAAGGGGGGATCCCGAGACGATGTAAACAATTACAGACCAATATCTGTGCTGCCAGCGCTGTCGAAGATTCTTGAAAAGATTCTAAATTTGCGACTGGTGAATTTTTTAGAGGCCAATCATATTCTTGCGCCTAATCAATTCGGCTTTAGAAGTGCGAAGTCTACTGAAGAAGCGGTGTCATCATTAATCGATCATGTGGTGGATAAACTGGACGCAAAGCAAAAATGTATTGGCATATTCTTAGACCTCACTAAGGCCTTTGACACCGTTTCTATTCCGCACCTATTGCTTAAATTGGAAAGAATGGGGATCCGTGGTCACGCCCTACAAATCTTCAAAGATTATCTTTCTGATTGAACTCAAAGAACCAAAATTGATTCGTATATTAGTGATGAACTTTCTGTATCCTACGGTGTACCCCAAGGCTCTATATTAGGACCCACTCTCTTCCTAACATATATTAATTCCCTATGCAGACTTTCGATCCCAAATTGCTCAATTTACACTTACGCTGATGATACGGCTTTAGTTGTCCATGATCGGGATTGGCCGAGTGCTTATGCCTCTGCTGAGCGGGCACTAGGCACCATTATGGGCTGGCTACGCTCTAATTTGTTAACACTGAACTTAAGTAAAACAGTGTATATCACATTTTCAATAAATTCTCGCGGGCAACCGTCATCAGATATCCACCACCTCAGAGCTCATTCTTGCATTAAAAACACATCTAATGCTCAGTGTGACTGTCATTCAATAACTAGAGTGAATAATGCCAAATACCTGGGCATTATTATTGACCAACACGTAAATTGGCAGCCCCAATTGGCACAGCTGGTTGGACGCGTACGTAAACTGATATATGTCTTCAAAAAGCTGAGATGCTCGGCTGATTTCAGTATCCTTAAAACTGTTTACTACGCGCTATGCCAATCTATTATATGCTACTGCATCACAGTGTGGGGAGGTGCGGCGAAATCTTACTTCCTGGAGCTGGAACGAGCGCAGAGAGCTGTTTTAAAGGTAATGACATTTAAACCATTCAGATACTCAACCTCCATGCTTTACGAGGAATGCCAGGTGCTAACCGCAAGGCAGCTTTTTGTGCTTTATACAGTTCTAAGGAAACATATGACGCTCCAATATGATGAATCGAGGTTGGAGAAACGTCGATCTTATCAGGTGTGTCCAGTCCAAACCTTCAGGACTACTCTTGCGAGTAGACACTTTCGGGTCATTAGTTGTCGCCTCTATAATCTGCTAAACAGATGCTGCAATATTTATCCACTAAATAAATACAACCTAAAAATAGTTGTGAGTACATGGCTCCTAAACAGGAATTACACAGAGACGGAACAACTCCTCTGTATGTCAGTTTTATGATTGTGCGAGCGCCATTATCATATTCACAAGACACCTGGAACTCACACATAAATCACACACACACACACACACACACACACACACACACACACACACACATCCGCGCACACACACACACACACACACACACACACACACACATCCGCACACACACACACACACACACAATTTTGCAGACAATGTTACCTTGTGTAAGAGCCCTGGTATCCATAACACAAGTTAAATCTTACCATGGGTACCAGAGTTCAAATACCAATTGTGCACAAAATCTTTCTTTTCCTATTTGTAATGTTGAAGCTTTTAATTATAAGGTTTTTTGTTAATAAATAAATATTATTATTCTCTTTATTTCATAATATTTACATATAAATTACATTTTTAAATATAAATATAAAAAGTACATTTAAAAATATAAAAAATAGTAGACCATCGACTTCGGGTACAGGGACCAAGAAACCGGTGGTTAGGGCTCCAAAGACAGGAACCTCCTCACTATACGTGCCGTGTCAAGAAGGACTGCCTTCTGCATCAGACCCTTGATCCAGCCATCTAACGTGAGCCTCTTAAGGTGTTGGTCGAGGCTCTTGGCTATCAAACCATGAGCAGAAACAACTATCGGAACAATGATATTATTATTATAACCTTTGGAAAGGACATAGGCTAATTTATACCGCAAAAACCGACATACACACGGGTGGAGCCGCGGGCAAAGGTAGGTTTAGAATAATAGATAAATTTCACTAAGAAATTCTATGAGAAGTGCCTCAAAATACATCAGCCCCCTAAGATGATATTCTACAAACATGAACGTTAATAAAAAACTAACAAATGTAGGAGAATGACGTCATCATCACTAGGTCACGGGATATGAGTATGGTGACCAAAATTCTTGAATTCATGGACTTGAATTAAAAAATAAATGGACGGTTAAAGGCTTTAGAAATAGATATAGAATAGCTTCCTCGACCGATTTCATTCACGACGACATCTTCAACTTTAATTGTATTTACTGTGCTCGCGTATTGCTAATATAGCCATTCTTATTGGAAAATGCGGACAGGTGAGCACACCATTGCAGTAATTGTAAGAGAAATCACAAGGCTTTCAGTTCACCGCGCCGAGCATCCAACTTAGCGCAGTGATTGTTTTCGAAGTTTCGACTTAGACGACGGCTCTCGACGCTATAGATAGCGTTGTAGAAGTACTTGCATCTCAGTTAAGGGGCAGATGTACGAGTATAGTACTTCATTCTTTTGTATACGAATTTCCTAATAAATGCTGAAGTACCCAGGTTGATATTTATATAATGAACACGTTAATTTGTTTCGTGTTTGGGTGTAATTTATCTTTAACTGAGTCCCGTGGTTGTTACCAGCGGATATTGTTATAAATCACGAGTAACGCCTCAAAGGAAAGGTAGTCTTAGTTAATTCTTATGTCATCAGCTTTCTGCCAGTGAAAGTCTCGTCAAAATCAGTTCAGCCGTTTCGAAGATTACCCAGAACAAACAGACAGACAAAAAATGAAAAAGTTGAATTTTAAATGTAGTACCGTATATACTTTCATATGCATTTACTAAAAAAACATTTTTTTATAATATTACATACAGACACTACAATCTCATTTATTGATCATCATCTTTCCACCCTTTATTCCCAAGTTTATTTGGGGTCGGCTACTAGTTCAATCGGTTTTACCTGAATTTCACTTTTTCCACAGAGCGACTGTCATCGGACCTCCGCAACCCTAAGGGAGAACTCAAATTCGAAGATCGAACTAGTTGTCAGCATATTTGAGGGCACTGACTTCCCAATAACGATTTCCATAGATGTTCATGACTACCGGGACCGACGGCTTTACGTTCTTTCCGAGGCACGGGCGTGAATAACCGCCAAACTCCGGGCTGCTATTAGGAATTTCCTAAAAAAAAAACAAAAACACTTTTTGGCCCGACCCGGGATTTGAACCCGAGACCTCTTGATCAGCAGCCTCATACGCCAACCACTAGACCAACGAGGCAGTAATCTCATTTATTGATATCTCATGAAAATGTTTCAAAATAATTCAGTAAGTTCTGAGGTATTAATATTACAAAACTTATCAAGACCAAACAAGAATCTTTCTCTTATTAGATGAAGACATACTTGAATTCTCTTTAAAAATACTTTTTTACTATAGTTTTCTGATAATATTTTTAACTTGACCAAGAAGTAGTCAATGTGATGCACCTACTAATGCCTTTTTCGTCACAGCCTGTTAAATCTATTTAACAGTAAAGTACAGTACATTGCTGAAAACTCGAATCATCTTCTATAGGGTGACCAAGCTTCTATCCCGCTTTGGAATATACTGATGCTATTTATTCAGGATTCAAATATTTCGCGTAGATTTTCTAACTACAATTCGTCCCCGTAGTGGGAAAATGAAATAAGTCCGGTTTTGGCGAAATTGACTTTTCCGTATTTTCAAAACACCTAAACATGCCGCATGTTTGGACCTTACAGGCATTTTCGTATCGTATTCTGTTCCAAAAATATAGCCATTTTTGTCGGATAGATGAAATAATAAATTGAATAAATAAATACCTTCAGACTTACACTATTCTTTTAAGGAAAAATAAATAACTTAGTAAATAAATCAATAACTGTTGTCAATGATAAGTTAAATGTCTAATAATGTAAATAACATGAGTTGTTGAATTTTACCTCAACTTAAAAAAATTCTCACAAAACACTAAATCGCGTTTATCTCAGAACCACAAAATCAGAGTTATTTAATTTTCCCACTACGGGGACGAATAGCTATACCTAAATAATTTTCTATAATATGCACATAGTCTTTTATTTTGCAGATGTGACTTATCATTGAGAGCAACAAAATATGACGGCATGAATGCTGTCATTTTAGGTTGGCCTTCCATGCGAGACTAGCTGGCTCCGGACGAGCTGGGCATGTAATCAGTGTGACAATACTTACCTTAACCGCTACACCAGTTTTAATGAAATTATACATGGTGATACTTTGATTCTTTAGAAAGGATATAGATTAATCATTATCACCAATACATGTTTCTACATTTGCGCGGAGCCGCGGTCAATAGCTAGTAAGTAAATAGTAACCAAGAAATGGTACCTGATGGAACAGTGTAGATGTTCTAACTTATTGCGCAGCAGCAGCAGCAGTTTATGCGACTATTCCTCAACAAACTAACGTCGTAGGGTGACCACACTTCACGCTGCACTATTTAACAATATTAAAGGATCCGCAATTTATAATCAGAGCATAGAACAGTCTACGGAAGCTTTGTGGTCACTGTAGCTCACCGCCATTTAGAGAAGGGGTGTGTCGATAAATTCTAGCATTTATTTTTACCATTGTAAATTCATTGGAACATTTATGTTAAAAATAAATTATTTTCCAACCCTAATGCAATATATAAAAAACACCTTTTAACGTCATTAAATGTTATGACTTCATCATCATCCTCCTAGCCATTATTCCCAAGTTTATTAGAACCCGAGACCTCTTGATTAGCAATCGCATATGCTAACCACAAGACCAACGAGACCCCTTTAATCAAAAAGTGATGTAACTAAATTCAGATACAAATCGCACCATTGAAACCCCCTGCAATTTACCTACTACATCAATAATTACACTTATAAATAGATATTCATTGCTATTTATAGCGTGCCGAAGGCAATTATTTCTGCCTCTAGCAATGTTCATTTTACTGCACTTCAATTTATCGATACAATTATTTTGTAAGCCCATCCCAAAAGCGGCAAGCTCAATGGTGTTCATGCATCGTAAGTCAAAATCAATGGGAATGTAATTATGGGAACAGTCTGGTAAGATATTTGAATGATCGGCGCTTTGATGTTAGTACGGTTAGTTGTATAGAGTAATTTGTTAATTTTTTATATTTTATAATAATATATAGTTTAACCCAGCGAACGTTTTTGACCCAGCGAACTTCGTACCGCCCAACTTTGAAATTCCAGAACTTGATCGCAGCGCCACCTACCGGGTACAATTGCGAATCTAAACCATTCCCAGATCCCCTTGAACACACACAAAAAATTTCATCAAAATCGGTCCAGTCGTTTGAGAGAAGTTCAGTGACATACACACTCACAGAAGAATTATATATATAAAGATACTACCTACATTAATTATCAGATCTACTACTACTAATACACTTGATTCTCACATGCTTGGTTCGTCTAGCGGTTGGCATAAGCGATTGCCGATCAAGAGGTCTCGGGTTCGATTCCCGCTTCGGTCCGATAGAGCTATTGAGTTTTTCTTACAAGAAATAATATTATTAATAATAACCCAGAGTATGGCAGTCTCGGTTGTCATGAACATCTATGACAATCGTAATTGAAGTCAGCGCCTTCAAATTTACAGACAACTAGTTCAATCTTCTAATTAAGTTGCCATGGAGAAACTGATATTCAGCAAAAGCCGGTGGAACTTGTTATCATCATCATCAGCGTGTTGCAGTCTACTGCTGGACATACGCCTCTTCCAAGGAATACCACAGAGCCGGCTGCTTTTCGCATTCAGTCGTTGACAGCCCTCTTATGCACCCACACCCCACCGACGCTGTGACCGCTACCGTGGTCAAGCCAGAAGAGGCGGCCGGGAACTAGAGGTAATTTATATGGTGTGTTATAAGATGTATAACTGCCTCGTTGGTCTAGTGGTTAGCGTATGCGACTGCTAATCAAGAGGTCTCGGGTTCAAATCCCGGGTCGGGCCAAAAAGTGTTTTTGGGATTTTCATAGGAAATTCCTAATAGCTGCCCGGAGTTTGGAAGTTTGGCGGTGATTCACGCCCGTGCCTCGGAGAGCACGTAAAGCCGTCGGTCCCGGTTGTCATAAACATCTATGGCAATCGTTATTGGGAAGTCAGTGCCCTCAAATATACTGACAACTAGTTCAATCTTCGAATTTCAGTTCTCCCTTAGGGTTGCGGAGGTCCGATGCCAGTCGCTCCGTGGAAAAACTGAAATTCAGGTAAAACCGGTTGAACTAGTAGCCGACCCCAAATAAACTTGGGAATAATGGCTAGGAGGATGTTATAAGATGTACATTGTCATTTACATGTGTCATTTATCTGGTGTGTATAAGTGTAGATTATCGCGCAATGGTCCAATAGCTAAGACTAAGTGCTGAAACCGCTCAGGAAAACTGAACTAAAGTGTACCCGACCGACCCCAAATGATTTTGGCAAAAATAAAGGCTAGGAAGATATAGTATGACTTGAGGACACTTAAATCTACAATGATACGGCTGAACTTCCCTTTTTTAAATGACAACATTAGACATCAACAACTTAAGTAGATACTAGGCGATTTCGAAGTTCTGAGGGACTTAATGTGTTAAGTACGGTCACCCATCTCTAGACTAATCTGGCTGGGATTGTTTAACTTGGTAAACATACTAGTTAATCATTTTACAGTGAACAAAATATCTGACTGTCTCGGTGGCGAAGTGGTAGCGTATAAGACTGTTGTGCTTAAGGTCACGGGTTCGATTCTCGGGTTGGACAGGAATTTGTTTGACAATCTGCAAATATTTGTTTCGGAATATTTTTTGTGTATAATATGAATATTTACACAAAAAAATATAAATGTATTTAAATCAATTGTCTAGTACCCTTCTTAGCACAAGGTCTGCTTAGATGGCGTCGTGTATCAGATTTTCAAATTTTTTTATCTAAAGAATTCTTTACTTAAAAAATTTTTAACTTACCAGTCTTCTCTGAGACTTTGGTTTCACTTACGACGAACCTCCCATTTCTGCCAAAGGATAACTCTCCCGTGGTTAAAGTACATTGCGTGTTTACGGCCCACTAGTTCGATCCCCGGTTACGTTTGACTTTTGAAGCCTGTATGCGTGTTAGGAAGTCATTATTATCTTATTACCCTTTTATCGCCCGCTTGAAACATATTTGTTATTCTACCGGAATAATACTTTTTTATGATATAGTTGACCAACAAAAAGGCTGGTCACGTTATGTTAAGCAGCTACCACAATCAATTGTTTAATATAAGACTTGTGTTTACTACATCAGTACTTTATATTGGCGTTATTATGAAACAATTGCAATATAAATAACTTAAAGAATGTTATAGTATCCTAATCTTTTTTGTTCGGAAAAGCTCCAGGAATGCAACGGCGGCTCCTAGAATCCCCCAGCAGTACCTCATGAGGTACCTCAGTCATGACTGAGGCACATCCCAGGGTGACCAGAGACATAAGTCAACGTCACGTCATGTCATGTCAGAATTCATTTCGTCATTATTGAACATCCGTTCTCACACCTTCAAACGAAATACGACAACACAAATGCCGTTATGTTTTCTCTAGCCTTTCTCTTTTGCTTTTAAACTAAAATGTGATATGTACAAAACAAATTCAATTAATTTTGAGACTACGAAAAATAAAAAAACTTATATTTTACAGAAGAGGCCAATAATGCGCTGAACAACAACAAACACCTTGCATTGCTGATGGCACTCTGTAATATATTCATAGGTTTTTTATTCTCTCGAATCTTGTTCTTTTGAATTGACTGCACGGTTTGCCTAGTGGTTTAAGCGGTCGCCCCACCGCTGCCTACTACGCCAAGTGTCGTGGGTTCAAATCCTACTTTGGATAACACTGTGTGTGATTCACAAATTGTTGTACTGAGTCTGGGTGTTCTTTGTGTCCGTTTTATGTACGTTTGTAAAGTCCTCCGTGTCACAGGAATTTATACATTAATCTTATTGCGGGAGTTGTCTTTTTACAAAACTTAAATTGACATATAAAACAACTTGCATTGCTGATGGCACTCTGTAATATATTCATAGGTTTTTTATCCTTTCGAATCTTGTTCTTATACATTTTTGCGTTATATAAAATAATGTAAAAGTAAACCTCAGTCCGAGGATTTTGATTAAACTTTTCGTTTCATATGCATTCTTGGAAAGTATCACTTTCAAATATATTGGCGCAATTCCAGTTTTAACATAAAATAGTGATAGTAGTTATACGTGACGAAAATTCTGAAAACGTAGATAATACAAATATTCAATAACCTCTATAAGTTTTCAAAAATAATCGAAATTTACCTTAAAAAGAGTACTTAGGCACACACGGCACCACGCACAGTCGCGGTAGGCGGTGAAGCGGATCTCATGTCGTATTGAGGTATACTAAACCCGTTGATGCTTAACACACGTACACCAACCGACCGCGCGGTCAGGCGGTGTTTTCACCGCCACCGCCCCTCCGCACTGACGTCCGCGCGGTGGGGCGGTGCCTCACACACGGGCTGCCGCTTAACCTCATTTATTTATTTATCACATACAGACACGCCAATAGTAGGCATATACAACACTGAAACAATGCATTGCTAACATATAATGTAATAAATGTTATATGACATTTGCTAACAAATAATGAAAGGATATTCGCGTATAGTTAAAAAACGTAAGTTTATGTTGTGTCGAACTTTTATAGAATAAAATTAATGCCCTATTTAGAGTTCTGCTTCATAAAAATGGATGAACCCAATATATTCATTTTTTTTCTAAGAAATAAAATCGCATTAAGTCCGCTGATGCATGTATTTGTGCATAAAGTAAATAAAATAAAATTCAGATTGCTGCCACCACTTGAGTTTATGATCAAAATGGTCAAAATCAAGTTAAATCCATCCGCGCGGTAAGGCGCGAGAACCGCCTTACCGCGCGGTGCAGCGCTACTAAATCCGCTCAACTGCCACCGCCCACCGTGGCGGTGCGCGGTGCAGTGTGTTAATCGCCTAAGGCGCGAGAACCGCCTTACCGCGCGGTGTACCGCTACAAAATCCGCTCATCTGCCACCGCCCACCGCGGCAATGCGCGGTGCAGTGTGTTATTCGCCTTATTCTTTTTTTGCAACTGAAACTTTTAAAAATGTAAAATATTGATCATGCATTTCAATGAAAGTATTCAATCACAACATACAGGTACCAAATGAATCCCCAACAAAATCGTAATTGCGTAAGTTTTATACCTTTGATCGTTACAGCTTGAATGTTAAAATGAGAATGAAAAGTGATGGTTGACAATTTGATTGCGTTATAGATTTCCTTCCGAGGGTACACCTGGTTCCCTGGTTTATAGTACCCGTGACGGCGGTTTTAGTCTGTTCAAATTCAACATAGCCGTTCAATTGGTGAAAAAAAAGAAAAAAAAAAGCTGACCATACAAACTACTTATAACTAGAATAAAAAGAATGATTTCACTTAATTTATGATGCCTTAATATTTACAATAGCTTTTACCGGAAGAAACTTACTTGTAATGTCAATATCATCGTTACGTTTCGAGGTAGAAGAAACAGTGTTTCTTTAAGAAATCTGATATTTAATAGCAAAACAGTGTCAAAACTATTTTCTTCTTTTATCTATAAATAATGGGAATTATTTCTTAATGCTCCGAGAACACACACAGTAGTGCACCGATTGGGTTGCAATTTTGAAACGTTTTACAACGCGCTCGCTTCAGAGAGATTGCTTTTATCTATATTTCCCCACAGTTTTATTCCTCATTTGTCATAAATGTAAATACAGAAAATATAGCATCAGGAAATAAATATATTTTAATTCATCATCATCATCATCAACAGCCTTCAACAGTCCACTGCTGGACATAGGCCATATTTTAAATAAATATTTTTCGGACATCTTACACAACGTCATCTAGTCCCAAACTAAGCAGAGCTTGTGTTATGTGTACTAAATAACTGATATTAATACATAAACATAGTTTTTTTTTGTAAATACACACATATTATACATAGAAAACACCCAGACTCCGAAACAAATATTTGTGGATCACACAAATATTTGGTCCAACCCGGAAATCGAACCCAAGACCTATCAGCAGCCGCTAGCCACTAGACCAACAAGGCAGTAAATGATATGATACACCTTTGAAAATGTGATAGGTTACACCTTTTTTGTTGATGTGATGGAAACGGACCATACCCTAATGTTTATGACATAGTACTTAACCATACACAGGTGTTCCCCTCTGTCTAATGAGCCCAAACGGTATTTGGTTTGGTTTGGTTTTTCTGGGCGGTTTCCGCACTTAGTCCTAGTTATTGGACCATTGTACGTGATGTAGGAGCCCAAACGGTATGTGGTATATGGTAATATGCAGTACTTTATTATGACTCAGAATGTGGATGTATGTGTGATTTTTTTTAAGACCATTGTAAGGCCACTTGGCTAATAGCATTTTTTAGATCAGCTTGCAAAAAAACTGATATAAGTGTATTATAATCATGTAAATAGCAAGAAAAAGCGAAGTCGTTTACTTCAGAGTTCATTCAACCCAAAATCTTGTACCCATTTTTTGTAGAAAATTGTACAGGGATAGACGAGTGATTTAACCTGTCAAACAACCTTTCGTTCAAAATATGAAAGGTGATATGACGTGGACTCATTTATTTGACTAGTAAATTCTGTAAATCATTCATAATTCTTCATCATTTTTTGGCTTGAAGATGAGATTTAATTATATACTCCCTCAGTCCCGCTATGTTACTCGCGGTTACAGTTGTAGATCACAGGTAACGCCACAGAATCATACTAGTCTAAAAACAATAAGTCTAAGTTATTCATGTCATCAGCTATCTGCCAGTGGAATTCGCATTAAAATCGATCTAGCCTTTTCAAAGATTAGCTGGAACAAATAGACATACAGACAGACAGACAAAATCTTTGTTTGTTGTAAGTAACGTATATACTTTCATGTACATTAAGTTAAAAATTATTAATTTGATTGGGGGTGCACGAGAGGAGCTCCCCGAGCGACGTAAAAAAGAGAACAAGAGTCCCGACGTCCGACGCACCCTGGACACCTAACACTCGGTATCGCAGAGTTTAGGTGACAAATCCTCTCACCACAAAGGATCAACACAAGGCCAAAAGCAATCCGCGTCGCCGAGCACTAGGCCAAAACCATGTAAAGTGTTGCCATTGATACGATAAGAAGATTTTGAAATAACAAAGAGACGCTTCTATTTTATTTGTATGTGTGTATCTATATAAATAAATAACTTTGAAGTGTCTATGTGTGTCTATTATGCTGGAGAATGTTGGCTTGAAAATCAGCAGAACCAAAACCGAGTACATGTTCTCCGATTTCGTGTGCGTAGTTCGAGTCAATTGAGTACTCGCAAAGTGTCTTTTTAATATAATATGTTACAAGAACTAAAAGATGCAACATTTTTGTTTTGTTTTACTTATATTATTATTATTTTTAATATGGATTGTTTGTCTTTGTTTTGTTTTGTTATTGTAAATAAAATGTATGTTTTTAATACACTTGTATAATTGGTAGTATAAAACAATCGATGTATAAGCTAACCTCTCTATCACATTAGATCTGCCTGTAACGTTAGTGAAGGTGATGTAACAGAAAATAAATAAATACTTTCAACATTGATGAAATAGTAGCGTATTGTAAAGTACAACGGAACATACCATGACCACACCAGGGATGTTAAGGAGCTCTGTAACCGTAACCGAAAATATCGGATATCCGAAATAAAAATATATCCGTAACCGTATCCGTTTCTCAAGTTTCGAATAGTTTCATATTAGGGCGGAGTCTAAATAAAATGATAAATTTTCCACAGTTTTGTAAGATAATGTAGATTCTGCAAAATGTTATGTGTTAAAAACTTTTCCCGAAAATAGCACTACCTCACTGAAACTTTATCATAAACCAAAGTTATTACATACTATTTGTGTTTACGATTTACTTCAATTTGATGTCCGTAACCGAAACTATCCGAAACTTACGGATAATCCGAAATAATTAAATATCTGACACCGTATCCGAAATCGATACAATTTTATTCTTATATCCATATCCGTATCCAGATCCGAAATATCATATCCAAAACATCCCTAGACCACACAAACCTAATGCCCTCAATGAATGAATGACTCTGTAGTAAATAGATTAATCTAATGTACATATGCGTCCATTTGTATAGTGTGTTATATTGAAGGCAATCAGAGCGTGTCTTATTGTAAGACCACCATGGATGGTGACCTTTACACGGTTTGTGCAGATAGAATGTGTTATGGGAAAAACTTTACTGACTTCAACATGACATCATGTTTGTGTTGATTTTTATGATAATGTTGTGATATCGTAATTTTAAACTAAATAATAGTATATATAGAAATACATAGATATGACGTAAATCGTTGTGGCTTTCGTGAGTTTATAGCACATCAGTGAATTTTAAATGACCCATTTATTTGTATAATTATGCAAAAATTTTAGTAGTCTTTTTACGGCCCGAGATCTGACTGTCACAAAAACTCCTTGAGAACTATGTAGGTATATAATAGTCTTGACGAGGCGACGCGAATTGGGTACAAAAAAGATAGGCAATAAGACTAAAAAAATACTGTTTATGGTACAAAATACGTTTAATTTTTTTAATACACATATCATACATTTTTATATTTAATATTTAATCATTGTTCACGGACTTCGAAAATAAGACACCTCTTTTTTTTGGCATTTCTTCCCAGAGTGAGTTTTATGCCGGCACCTTTTAGCTGTAAAGTTCGATGTGTAAAAATATCCCTAATAGATTTACTTGCAAAATCAAACATCATTTATCACCTTACTCTTATCTTTAACAAGTACAGGTCCCAATCACATCAATAAACATGTTTATCTTGAAATTGTAAATCATGCCTTCCTATCAAGGAATTGTGCAATAAGTCCAGTGAATTATAATCCTAATTCTGAATCAAAACTGATAGTGAACAATTCCTAGCCTTTAATTTTTCCAAGATTGTCTGGGGTCTGTTACTAATTCGATTGGTTTAAGCTGAATATATCAGTATTTCTACGGAGTGACTGAATTCAAAGTTCGAATATATTTTCCAACTGGTAAGTCATTGCTTCTTACTTCGCATAAATACGCATTAAAATGGTAGCTCAATCAATTCTAGTATGAACATGGTTGCCTGTAAGCATACCTAGGTATGCCTACAGGCATTACATACAAGGCCTTATCGCTTGTCAGCACGTGTACGAGCTACGAGCAGTTTTAATCAGATTTTGACTTTGCAAATATCTAAAAGTTAAATATCGATTGAAAAGTACAAAAAATTCCAATCGAATCAAACAGGCATTTTTCTCAAAATCGTAAATAGTTTCTCCACGAGCATAACATAATAATATGCTAATCGATAAGTTCCTGGATCCAATTCCAATTTTCCTTGAACTATTTCTAAATTTAGGCTTAGATTCATACATACACCAAACATATTAAGCAGAACTATTCATGTATCACAAAGCCATATAACATTTGGTAGATTGAGGGTATAACATCGTAATTGGGGAAGATTTTTTGCCACATTTCATTTAGAAAGTGAGTCTGGGTCCTGCGGTATTATTCGCGATAATTGTCGTGAATCCCGAATAACGCTGCGGAGCGAAGCTATAATAATAATAAATATTTTGGACATTTCGGACATCTTACACACAACGTCACCTAGTCCCAAACTAAGCAGAGCTTATATTATGGGTATTAAACAACTAATATCCCTACTAATATTATAAATGCGAAAGTAACTCTGTCTGTCTGTTACGCTTTTACTGAAATAATCGAGATACAAAGGCCAAAAATAGGTGATTTTAAAAATACATAAATCGTAGATGTCAAAATGTATCACTGTTTATCTCCTGACAAAACTTCACAGGTAGCTAATTATAGTAGGATGAAACCTATTGGAAAAGGAGGAGAATATTATAAAAATGAAAGGAAAAATAATTTACGGGCGGTCTGAGGTCGGAAAGGAATAGGGGGGGAGGTTTTCGGGTCCTATAAGCGGGACGTTAAAAAGCATCTCACTAAGCCGCCATAGTGTGGGCCGCCATACATTATTGTCTGCATTCGCAGCAAGTGTGGTAGCCACGACTCTTGGATTCTGCTCATGCTTTCCATCAGGCAGGGTAGAGTCACTTTGGATGGCTAAATATATAAAACAAAGGGTAAAATACGGTTTATCTCGATTTCCGGCAAAACTACAAGTCTTAAGGAAAAAAGTTAAATAGCAAAGTTGTAGGTAATTAAAAGATCTACAACTTTTTTAGTTTCCGAAGTTTATGACTTCGAACCCTTATAGATTCGTCATGTCCGTCTGTCCGTCCGTCCGTCCGTCCTCGACTTACCGTCCAAACGGTAAGTGGTAGAAAGATGAAACTTTGCATGAATATGTATTGTAATTACGTCGACAAAGTACTACAATCAAATTATGAAAAATATTTTTATTTAGGGTACCTCCCCTATACGTAAAGTGGGGATGTTCTTTTTACTCGCGGCTACCCCATCATGTGGGGTATCATTATATAGGTCTTTTAAAAACATTAAAGGGTTGTTCAGACGTTTTTTTGCGAGAAATTCCACTTTAAAGGCCAGTTTTTTGTAAAAACAGGGCGTCCCCCCTCCCCTCTAAAAGCTAAACGGCTGGCTCAAAACATCTTTAAAAAATTCGTGATAGTGGTCCATATAATCAACTTTAAATGAAAACTATAACGAATTAGATGACTTTGTTAGTTGAGGAGTTAAAGAGGCTTAATTTCTACAATGTGCTTATTTGGAAAACGTCATACATTAAGACGTAAACATAACAAATAACCATTGGATACAATTTCTAATTCACGTACCATTATGGGTGACTGACCTTTCCTGTACGTGGCCTGCACTTGGCCGATTTTTTATTTACACTTTTTTCACTTAACCTCAAATTATATGTGAAAAGTTTGGATTTATATTTTTATCTTTTACAAATAAAATTATTTTTAAACGAAGTTTAGTGAAAACTTACCTTTTTATGTCCCGAATACACTGTAATTTATTTGATTTGAAATATTCACCAGTCAAAATAGATATTTATTAATTCAGTTTCTTTTTTACTTTTTTAAAAAAATTGGGGTGTTTTCTGTTTGATGAAATCTCTACTTTCCGATGGTGTAATCCCTACTATACCTACTAATATAATAAATGCGAAAGTAACTCTGTCTGTCTGTCTGTCTGTTACGCTTTCACGCCTAAACCACTGAACCGATTTGATGAAATTAGGTATGAAGATAGAACTAAACTTGGAAAAGGACATAGGATACTTTTTATCGCGAAAATAAATGTAAAAGGGTTTGAAATAGGGGACGAAAGTTTGTGTCGAAGTTCCATAATATCAAACATAAAATCATGTAAGATTTAAACAATCTTACCTTACCGTGTCGCGCGATATAAACGAATTACACAAATATTTGTTTCGGAGTCGACCCGGGAATCGAACCCAAGACTTATTGATCAGCAGCTGCATACGCTAACCACTAGACCAACAAGGCAGTCTTAAATAAGTTGAAAGTCCTGTCAAAATCAGTTCAGCCGTTTCAGAGATTACCCGGAACAAACAGACAGACAAAAATTTTAACAATTGCATTTTGGATGTCAGTACCGAATACACTTTTATATGAATTTAAAAGGAAAATTGTTCATTTGATATTAAATACAGATTTTAATTTTATTTATTTTAATTGAATGTATTCACTATCGAATTAATGTTACCCGCAGTTTATTTTTTTATTTTGGCAGTGTTTACGTAATACAACATCCACTTAGCTTGTTTTTTAATCACTCTGTTGTTCAGTCTGATCCCGGTATCCGCATTAAGTTCAATAAATGATGTGCCCCTCTAAATAAAGGTTCTTTACACTATAGTTGAAAACCCGCCAATAATCACACCGCAGCCGATACGACGCCACATGAACGATACGGCTCCGGATCATCCGGATTACCGGTGTTTACTCGAACATTCCTCGATTCAATGGACGGTCCATTAAATCGAGGAATGTTTCTGTGTGTTTGTGTCGAGAATATTTTTATTTATATTGCTAAACTAAACGGATAATAAACGGACCGTTATATTAATGTTATATTATCTAGAAGCTTCAAATATTTTTTTATTAAAAAAAAATTGAGAGTCAAAAAAAATCCAAACCAAACTTTAAAACAATCTCAGAAATCTAACATTCAGTCAAAATATAACTGATTATTATGTTAGGAAACGGACTTCAGAATTTGCCTGCCTTGTTGGTCTAGTCTAGTGGTTAGCGTATGCGGCTGTTGATCAAGAGGCCTCAGGTTCGATTCCCGTGTCTGACTAAATGTGTGTTCTGTAAATGTTTGCTTCGGAGGTGTATTCTATGTTTGTTTTGTACATATGTATTTATAAAAAAAAGTATATCAGTTGTCTAGTAGGTACCCATAGTACAAGCTCTGCTTAGTTTGGGACTATACCTATGATGTTGCGTGTCAGATGACCAAAATATTTATTAATTCATCACCATCTTCATCATCATCAGCCTATCGCAGTCCACTGTAGTATGGAACGCCCACAGGCGAGGTGGAGTGATGACTTCCGCGGGATGGCTGGCAGGAGCTGGATGCGAGAAGCGCAAAATCGATTTGAGTGGTTGTGTAATGGGAGAGGCCTATTTATTTATTATTTATTGGTAAATGAATAATAAAGAACTTATTGAGGGTTTGAAATCGAAATTTGAAGCCCAACAACAAAATATTTCATCGTCACATAAGCAAACCCGTATAAAAACATGTAATCCACTCAAAATAATAAGAGAAATACATATTTTTGTAGTCCTATCAGTTACTAGATGGACTAACATTTATTACGCACGATTTGGTGAGAAAATAAAACGACCTTCATAAAGAACTTGGCTACGTTTGGACAGTGAGACAATAACAGATATCTTGGAAATATTTGAGCCGAGTTGGTTGAACTATCCCCGAGATTTATTTATGCTGAGACCCGCGTTTATTGTTGTACATCGTTGGTGACGGTGAGCAGATATAGTTTAAAAAATGTCTAAGTTACTTGTTATGTCATCGGCTATCTACCAGTTAAAGTCCTATCAAAATCGATTCAGCAGCTTCAGAGATTATCCGGAACAAACTGACAAACAAAACATTTTAAAAATGCTTCTTTGTTGTAAGTTTCATACGCATTAAGAAAAAACTGTTCATTTCATATTACAAACAGACCCTCCAATTTTGTTTATTTATATAGATAGTTTAAGAAGAAGTTTTAAGATTCGTTTAGCAGTAAATATCATCTTTAATTGCTAATGTTGCGATGTCTAATATAGAAAAAAACATATTATTTTTATGTCTTTGGGCGCCCTGCCTAACATGAGAAGCCTCATGACTTCTGAAGAAAACTCGTCACTAGATGTACGATTTATGAATAAATATAAACAGTACTACAAATAGTCCAATACGCACACAATATCTGCAAATATTTTATTCCTTCTTGATGTAAAAAAACAGAATTAAAATTAAATGATAATTCTTCCCTTCCACGGTACGTGTATGGCGTAAAGAATGTCTTTCTCACAATAACTAAGGCTGCGTGTTAATTTGCTCTAATAGTGTTAAAGTGCACATCACATTACGCACGACTCTCTGCAGCTGCACGAATGATCTTAGATAGTATTAAGGGCATAGCTGTTTAGTTTATGTCTATACAAAATTAAAATGAAAGTGTTTGCAAGGAATTTCAATTTAACAGTTTTCTACTAAATTCATATGACACCATATACGTACTATATACGTTACCTACGATTTTTTTTGTCTGTCTGTTTGTCTGTCTGAAGGGACTTTCACTGGAAGATAGTTGATGTTACAGGGAATACCTAACTAAGAGTACTTACTTACTACGCCATACCACTGCACCAGGACAATTTTATTTATAATACTTTTTTATGTGAGCCAAAAGTGAATGTTGATGATAACCACGAGCAGAATGCAATAGTAGTGATCACTATACACATTTCGAAAACATTGCTAATACCTTAGAATAATTAGTAATTATTCTAATTATTCTAAGGCTAATACATTAACTGCCTTGACTGACTTGTTGGTCAAGAGGTAAGCGTATGCGGCTGCTGATCAAGAGTTCTCGGGTTCATTACGCGGGTCGAACCAAATATTTGTGTGATCTATAAATATTTGTTTCGGTGTCTTGGTGTTTTCTATGCATAATATGTATGTATTTACAAAAAAAGTATGATTATGTACAGTTGTCTAGTACCCTTATTACAAGCTCTGCTTAGTTTGAGACTAGATGACGTTGTGTGTAACGTCCGAAATATAATTTATTTAACTCATGAACGCGTGGATATTATAGTACAGCATTCATTAATACATAACAAATTGATATGTGAAACAAATGAGTTATATTCTAAGGAGATATTACAGATATCAACATTCCTCAGTCATAAACGGGCATCGGGAGACTGAGCTGATATATTCCAACCTTTTACTTTCAGTAATCTACATAGCTTCTTGGACATACTAGATGAGACATTAAAGATTCTATCTCCACACTTTAAATGGCCAAGATTCAAATACAACCACTTTTTTACACGCTTTATATTAGCTTCACCCATATGTTTGTATGTTTGTAACCGACTCCTTTGGGCGCGATTTTGACCCACTTTAATTCAGATCCAGAATCCAGATTTCGTTCAAACTTTGTAGATTTATTGAGGGCCGATGACAATACACTAATTCGAAATAAAAAACTAAAAAAAAGTTTTAAAAATTTGTCTTTTTAGTCTAGAAAAAAAATTGTTTTAAAAACTAAACACACGCTTTTAAACTAAAAAGTAGAAAATAATTTTAATGTAACAAAGCGTTGGCTGCTCTCTGAAAATATTTCAATAACGTCGACCCAAGCTTTGTTAAAACTATTTTTTTTTTTCAAATATATATTTGAGTCTACCATAGTGATTATACTCTGCTTGATGGAAAGCATGAGTAGAATCGAAGAATAAGTGAGTGAAAATAAGGCAGCATGGTGGCCCACACTATGGCGGCCTGGTGAGATGATTAAGCGTCATTGGGCCAGGGGGGTGTCACTCCGCAGTTTAAGTATAGTCGGCCGCCTGCCTGCTCGGACGAGCATGCCGGTCGAATAGACGTCGTCAGAACAGGTAAGAGTTACACGATAGAAAGAGACGCAACGGTAGGTAAATATAATTGGAGTTGATTCGGCGCTGTGCGATCTGAATTGAACTTAATGTTTTGACGCCTAGGGCCCCGATTTCTTTAATTTACTTTTCGGAGTGAGGCTTCTGTATGAGTACTATTCTGTATTCTGTGATTGGGCCTCCGGTCTCGCGCTGATCATCGAAATACGACAGCACAAATGCTATCATTCTAGATTGGTCTTCTGTCTGAAGGTAGTACTGGTCAACTCGGTCCATTAGTGCTGATATCAGAGTGGCTCTATAACCTACTTGGTAAAAAGTTTATATGTTGTATTTATTTATTTTATTTTGAATTTTTATGCTCAAAACAGCAAAGGCGCTCTTAATTTAGGCATTTTCTCCGGACATAGACTATAGAATGTTTAGAAAAAGTTAGGGATCCGTATGAAAACTTCGATAATAAAAAAAAAATAATATTTTTGACATCTGACACACAACATCATCTAGTCCCAAGCTAAGCAGAGCTTGTGTTATGGGTACTAGACAACTGATATAAATACATAAACATACTTTTTTTTTTTGTAAATACATACATATTATACATAGAAAACACCCAGACTCCGAAACAAATATTTGTGAATCACACAAATAATATTTGGTCCAATAATGTAAATTAAGGTGCTAAAAAATATCCAAGAAAAACACTATTTTACGTACGCTGCCAAAGCTATTGACAATAAAGTGTACTACATTTTTATAGAGGACTAGTTGACCCAGTGAACTTCGTACCGCCCAACTTTAAAATTCCAGAACTTGATCGCAGCGCCACCTACCGGGTCCATTTGCGAATCTAAACCATTCCCAGATCCCCTTGAACACACACAAAAAATTTCATCAAAATCGGTCCAGTCGTTTGAGAGAAGTTCAGTGACATACACACTCACACAAAAATTATATATATACTAGTTGACCCAGCGAACTTCGTACCGCCCAACTTTAAAATTCCAGAACTTGATCGCAGCGCCACCTACCAGGTCCATTTGCGAATCTAAACCATTCCCAGATCCCCTTGAACACACACAAAAAATTTCATCAAAATCGGTCCAGTCGTTTGAGAGAAGTTCAGTGACATACACACTCACACAAGAATTATATATATAAAGAAATATATCAATATCTACAAAAAAATCCGCGATGCCTGTCTAACTATTAAAGTTATCTCACAATAACTACTTTTTCATAATAAAATATTCAATATTAAATCCCGAAAAATCTAAGGATTAGGGATAATTATTAACACTTTTGTATTAGTGTGTATAAGTATGTATAGTATCTATGTATATTAAAAGTAAAACACTACTACATACGCGGTATTCCTTCTTATTTCAATCCTTCCGCGGATGAGACTATTTTTGTTTACAGTAATATTATTTTGGTTTAGGTCCGTCTCATGTCAATGTTTAGATTGAGTTTTATATTAGATCACAGTGGACCGACAAACTTTTGTTGTTAGTGAATGCATATGATCTGGCAGTTGATATAACAAACCCAGTTAGGGCCGTTCCTAAGAGGGGACATAATAGTTAATTATGTTTTTAATACAAATGTATCTTTTACTGTTGTCGCTTACAGTTATAGAATATATATTATTTCTTTGAGCTTCAGTTATTATACATAACTTCATCCTTTACGACAGCTAACGTAAGGCAATCTCTTCCAGCAGCTTGATAGCCAAAGAAGTTTCTTGATCGGAAACTGGCCCCGGATCTACGCCCGTTTGTCTTACGACAATCTCCTCTTTTTCCCCAAAGCTTTACCGAATAATCGTGTGCAATAAATAGACAGACGACAAACATAATGTATACATTTCAGAAAGTATACAGCATCCGTAAAAATAAGGAAGATTTCTTTAAGACACGATTTCGGGGTTTTCTATTGAAATAGACAAAAGGAGATTCGTAGCAAACTCTTATTTACGTAGCATAATGTATCAGTCAAATGTCAAGCACTGTCATCTTTTTTTGGCATTTTTAATCTCCCCCCCCCCTTCCGCCTTGGTGTGATACATGGTGAGGACTACCCCATCTATCTCCCTATTTCAAGTGTATTTTTTAGTACTTACGCTTATTTTTCTTTGCTGCTGTTTTAATATTTAATTTATAACATTCGCTGTGTGGAGTGCCTTTCATCACGCTGCTGCTGCTACCCTAGGCGAGCGAATTGGCAAGTTCAAGGTGAGTACTCTTCCCTTGTATGAGTTTGCATTTTGAATTTAATTTAACAACGGCCTCCATCTCCAACACCCTGCATTCTGTCCTGTCTGGGATTTGTAGCTAAACCGCGTCTCCAATACCTACAAAGAAACTTTAAAACAGGTATAAGTATCAACTAATTTCATTATAGAAAAGAACTTAAAGACTATAATAATTACGTTCAGAGGTAGAGTAGAAAGGTTGCAGGTTGTATTTGACTGATATAAAAATAATTAAATTTGTGGTAATAATTAATACACGTGATATATTACTACACCTCCCCCCCTCCTCTTCGTGATTATTTGTGAACCCCCCCCCCCCCCTTTTTGAGCCTCACGTGATTATTGGACAGCCCCCTACAGGCCCTAACGTTATTCGTTTTATCGCTTATTGCGTCAGTAATTTCGTACAATATTTGTGTAATATATCATGGAGTAGAAGTACACAATTACTCACAAAAGTAATTAATCATACTCACACTTATATATTAAGTATAGAAGTATACTGTCTGACAGCTTATTCAATGAACAACTATTTATTATTACTTGTTGAATATTATGAACATTTCTAAGACTGAGATCAAACGAAGGTCGAACACTAGACTTTCCTAACCAATAGAACTTTCCGAAGTAAATGATTTCTTTACCTAACTTATTCTGAATAATAATGAAATAGGCAGCCAAATATTCCGAATTGTTGATGTATGAATTTAAAATATAATAGGTAGGTACAAAATTACTTAATATTCCGAAGCCTAAAAAAGGGATATGATAAAATATAGGTACATTTAGAATTTCGCTTACGTTAAGCCCTAACTTAAGCTTTTAGTACAAAAGTTATTTATTTACTTTTTCCATATTACTGTGGTTTGAATCTATCTTCTCAAGAAAATGTTTTGCCAAAAATGGATTTACAGAAAAAACCCTTAGAAAATATGTATATACATCAGGTACATCTTTAGGCCATTTACACAACTACCATGTCAAGCATACAACACTATACAACTGCACTGAGATAAATCACGGTGGTCTGACACATCCCGCATTTATTTATAGAATTGAGAGGAGAAAACTCCCAAGACTCGTGAATTTCGCAAAAGATAAATAGAGAAGGCACTTCATGTAGAACTAAAATATACGTCACTTTTAGGACTCTTAAAGGTTTCCGAGGTCAAGCGGTAAGATATCTACAAGAAATATAATTGAAGTCTCTCTATGTAATACCAAATAATTAGGTTTTAATTAAATGCTTATGAAAATGTACATACACCTAAATGCAATTTTAAACATGTTCTTTGTTCTGTCTGTCTGCCTGTTTTATTTCCAGCTAATATCTGAAAGTCCTGGACTGACGGGACTTTCACTGGCAGATGTTTGACGACATAAGCAGTTACTTGATTATTTTTAGACTAACTTCGCTCCGCAGCGTTACTCGCGTGATTTATAACAATAACCGCGGGTAACACCGCTAGATTCAGCAAGTTAATAATAAAATGAATATTATAGAATCAAAAAAACTAATGAACTAATTTAGTTCATTCAAAGTAATGAACTAAAAGAGAAAAACAAGTATGACAATATCTATATCAAAGTAGACTAATTAATGCAGTGTTTTGTAAGCTTACTAAATACTCCATGGTGCTGCAGGCGAGGACGAATGTCATCTGTCAAAATACGTCCAGTCGTTGGGACTGCAGTGCATGCCAAAGAATATAGGCTCGTAAAACATTACCCTCCTTCTGAATCTGTCTGATAAAAACTTAGGAATTAGGAGTTAAATATATAATATTAATAATAGTAACATACAATTTATAGTTTTTTCTAAATGCATATTCCGGTAGTATACCGATACCTACATCAAAAAAGCAATTTTTATATATCTGTTTGTTCCAGCTAGTATCAGGAACGGCCAGACGCATTTTGTTGGGACTTTCGCTGACAGAAAGCTGATAAGATAAGGAGTAACTTACGTTAATTGTTTTCGACTAAGTTTGCTCTGCGGCGTTACTCGCGATTTAGAAAAATAGCTACAAGTAACATCGCCAAATTCAACTTGTACATTATAAGTCAATCTCATCGTAACATAATAAAGATTTAAATGAGTAAATATAGTACGAACGTGTTGCAATCACCATTTTAGCCGTCACGCGTAATGAATACAAATTACTTAACACAGAGATAAACAAATGCGAGGCGAAAATTTTCAATGAGTGGATTATCATATGAATAACTGACTTTCATGACTTTTACACATAGTTTTTGATGCATAGCGGGACTTATTAGCACTACTACCCTCACACAGAAAACCAACCTAAAATCACAGCATTCTTCCTGTCGTCTTTCGTTGGTGAGTGTGAGACCGGAGGCCCAATCATTCTGCAGCTCCCAATGATGCATAAACATCTCATTAACCCTCGATCACTCGCGCGGTTTTTAGCCTCGTGAGCACTCGCGGGGTGGTGTAGCCACCCCACACACTCAATGTACATTAATATATATATATTATCAGTTATTGGAATTATACCAGCATTTTATAATTTAGCGTTGTATGACGTATGTAAATTAAAAACGATTTTTTTATAATGTTCTTTATTACTGCTGTACAAAACATTATAGTGATCAGTCTTTTCAGTAACAATATTGAGGTCTTTCCTCAAAAAACCAAAAAAAAAAAAAACTTCTTAGTTTTTAACATAATTTTTCTCATTGAAAATCATAAATATAGGGATTTATTAACAAAATTAATTAAAAAAATCTTGATTTTCGTAACAAACACTGCAAATTAACTTCATGTGTTTTTGACCCATGGTTTGTTTGCAAAACTTGCAGTGACTCAACGTTTGGAGCGCGGACAAACTATACAACGCTGCTTTTTGTTAGTGTCATTCCTTCGGTGCTTGATCCATGAGCATTCAATACCCTCTTGAGTTGTTTGGGTACCCCTAGTTGTGAAGATCTTCTTTCAAGGTGACCTTGAAGCATGCTCAAACCGAATGATTCCAAAAATTCAGGCCTTTTCATGTCAGGTTGCGATTGCGTTAGGTATATTCCAATTGTAGATAATTGAAATTGCGTCTTCTAATTGAAGTACGACCCTTGACTTTGTGCCACTTAGTAACTGTATATTTTCCGATCTAATCACGTTGATGACCCTTGTTTTCAGACTTATCAACCCATGAAGCATCCTGTTCTGACAAAGAATCATGATCAGATTCTTGGACAAAATCTTCATACATACTGGCATCAGTTTCCACTGCAACGTTGTCTTTGTTATACAATATTATTTCTTCTAACAAAACTGCTAATCTCGCTTGCTCTTGTCAACTCGTCTGAAAACAAAAAGACAAAAAAAAAACTTAATAAATTTAAAAAAAACATTAAACAAATGCTTCGAAAAACACCACTATTTATACTATAGTAAATAAGGGCATAATTCATTAATTTACTTTTACAAAATAATTGAAAACACGTACCTTGCTGCTATAGTAACCTCCGCAAAAGTATAACACGAGCGCTCGCGGGGTGTCGTGAACACCCCATACAAAATTTAACACGTCCTTACGTTGCAAGTGCTGGTACAACACTACCCCTCTCGCCCCTTATCGACTGTTTTATAGATCACTTGAAGGTACTGAGACGCGCAGATGTGTAACTAGAGAAATTATTTGTCATTTTTATGTTCAAAAATGCGTGGGGTGCTGACAGCACCCCGCGCGAGTGACGGCGGGTTAAGCCGCAATGGTGTGGGTCACTATGGTCACTATGCTGCATAGCAGAGTACTCGTAGAGTCACTTTGGTAGGCTTATATATATAAATAAAAAATCCGACGTTTTTAACGGGATACCCATTGGTGTGCCATACCCAACAAACAGAGAGATAGACAATAAATTAAACATTTGTTTTTTGATTTAATAACGTATACAAGTATCGCATTGTATGTTATAAATTACAACAACTTCAAATTTGTTGGATTTATCTGGATTTAAAAATAACATTTTTTAAATTTTCTTTTAAAACTTATAACTGTTTGTAAGAGTTTTTTTTTCATGTTTTACACAGGAATAGAACCTGAGTACTTAATCTTTGTATTTATTTCTATAGGTTTGTATTTAAAAATAACATATTTAAAATCTACTTTTAAAACTTCTGTTTTTATGAACTTATCTTCAAGTTTTGGTTTACACAGGAAAATAACCCTAACTGCGTTCTCAATCTTTTCAATTTTAAAGCGTCACATAAAAATGTGATAGTATCTTGGGATTTATTCCGTAGCTTGAAAACAGCAATCTGTTATTCTTATAAGTACACAAACAAACCTATTACATTCCGTTTAACATGAAAACTGTAAAAACAATCCTTTCTACCGGTTAACCTATTGGGTGATGCAGAGAAAGAATCAGGTGGGAGAATAAAGTGATAAAGTGGGAAAATATTGTAGTTATTTGAAACATGAAAGTTATTAAACAACAACCCATTACGTCCCACAGCAGGGCACGGGTCTCCTCTGAGGATTCAAGGCCATAGGTTCCCACGCTGGCCGAGTGCTGTTTCGGGCTGACAGTTGTCATTTTTTTGGCTCCATCGCTTCACTGCGCTTGGGTATAAAAAGGAGCACTCTGTTGTACCGGCACGCATTTCTAACGAATGCGTCGCGGAGTGTGGATCATTGTCTTTGGACAATTAGTACTACTCTGTTAACAGACGTGGAAAGCTGTCGTTTAGTTAGTTAGTACTGTCTGAATTGCGGTGGGTGCGTGGAAAGCTGTCTAACAGCTAGTACTGCCCTATGTGACCGCCCTTGCTGTATAACTAACTGTTATTTGTAGAATATATACCTACTTTTAAGTAGGCTATTTTAAATAATACAATGTCAGCCAACTATTTATATAAGTTATTCCAGCTTCATAACCTAATTATGAAGCCGGAACTCCTTCCATTACCGAGTGATGTCTTAAGCTGGTTTAATGTGATAATGGTATGCAAATCTGAACTAACACTGAAGTATCGGCTTTAACATGAATATGAACAGACACCACCTCGGTTCCCTCCTGGTAATCTCATTTACATACATTACCTTAGGTACTACCGGTTGACTACTGTTATGGAAACACATTAGGATATAATTATGTAAAACAATCGATACGTATATTGTATACAAGAAGCCCGCTCCGGCCTCGCACGCGTATAGGTATTGGATTTTTTTTTATTTATTGCGAACTCTTTTCAGACTTTCGATAGGTACTTCGAACACTCGTTTAATTTTTTTCCGTTCTATTCTTGAATTTTTTAGGGTTCCGTAGCCAAATGGCAAAAAACGGAACCCTTATAGATTCGTCAAGTCTGTCTGTCTGTCTGTCTGTCTGTCCGTCCGTATGTCACAGCCAATTATTTCCGAAACTATAAGAGCTATACTGTTGAAATTTGGTCAGTCGATGTATTCTGCGAACCGCATTAAGATTTTTACATAACAATAGAAAAAAAAACAATACATTTTGGGGGTTCCCATACTTGGAACTGAAACTCAAAAAAATATTTTTCATCAAACCTATACGTGTGGGGTATCTATGGCTAGGTGTTCCAAAATGATTTTGAGGTTTCTCATATTATTTTTTTCTAAACTGAATAGTTTGCTAAACTAAGAGAGTGATAAAACTAAAAAAAATAAATGTTGTACATTACCATGCAAACTACCAACGAAAATTGGTTTGAACGAGATCTAGTGAGTAGTTTGTTTTAATACGTCATAAATCGTAACACGCAATTTACCTTTCATCCAATCAATACACTAGTATAAAAACATCGATGAAAGTTACAACGAACTACAATCACTTTTATATTTATTTTTTGGACATCTTACACACAACATCATCTAGTCCCAAAGTAAGCAGAGCTTGTGTTATGGGTACTAAACAACTGATAAAAATACATAAACATACTTTTTTTTTGTAAATACATACTTAATATACATAGAAAAACACCCAGACTCCGAAACAAATAATTGTGGATTACACAAATATTTGGTCTGACCCGGGAATCGAACCCGAGACCTCTTGATCAGCAGCCGAATACGCTAACCACTAGACCAACAAGGCAGGCATTTTATATGATGTTACTTGCTGATACGGAACCCTTCATGGGCGAGTCCGACTCGCACTTGGCCGCTTTTTTAATAAGCAACTTCCTCTCATTGCTCATGTAGTGGGGGCTTAAATTAATCAAATCTATGATGGAAAATAAATAAAGAAAGCTCGAATTATGATGTTATACTCATTTATAGGTACAGGAACCATAAGCCATGTACATATATATTGTAGGTACCACCTATCTCTTGTAGATAAAACCGTTAGTCATAGAGCGCGTGCGTTTTTTCTTAAATTTCAATTTTGTATAATAATGTCTCATGATAACTATTGAATAGTATGTCCGATTTGAATAATTCAAAAAGTAATTTACAGGTAATGATATGGACTTGAATATAAAGTGTTTATTTGGGTAAAAAAAATACCGAAGCATTCTTGTCCTTAGTTTGTTCGGACGTAAATATTGAAAAAAAAATCCATGAAAAAGCTTTCTGTAAGTGAAAGTCCCGTCGAAATCGGACCAGCCGTTCCTGAGATTACTCGGAATAAACAGGCAGTTTTTTTAATCATGCTCATTTTTTGATAAAACATTCGCGTATTCCATTCAATTCTACAAACATGAATCCTGTTTTCACGTAATCCCCACTTAACAGCACACATACGCATTATAATCTATATTTTTATATATATAATTCTTGTGTGTATGTCACTGAACTTCTCTCGAACGACTTGACCGATTTTGATGAAATTTTTTGTGTGTGTTCAAGGGGATCTGGGAATGGTTTAGATTTGCAATTGGACCCGGTAGGTGGCGCTGCGATCAAGTTCTGGAATTTTTAAGTTGGGCGGTACGAAGTTCGCTGGGTCAACTAGTACATATATATAGACCTGAAGCTACATTAAAATGCTCGTACACTCGTGAGCACCCATATCGATATGAGATGCTATAATTCAGCAGAAATGTAACACTGACATTATTTTATATCAATGTCTATTACAATAGGAGAGTGCTGCCAACTAGAATATTAATTAATTTGCTAGATTCGTAATATTGCTTGCGAACCTTTATTCTGATTTAGCAGTCTAGTTACACATATTTTTTTTTACCGACTTCAAAAAAAAGGAGAAGGTTCTCAATATGTCGGTTTTTTTTTGTATGTTCAGCAATAATTTCGTCGTTTATGAACCGATTTCAAAAATTATTTTTGCATTAGAATGGGCGTAGCTTACAGGTGGTCCCATCACCACCATATCGGGCTCTGATGATAGGATCCCAAGGAAATCGAGGGTAACTCCTCAAATATCATAGGCACAATTGTCGCGATTTGGGTACTCGGAATAGTTTACCTTTGAAGTCGGTTTCTTTTTGTTAAAACTATAATGTGAGAGATAAGTAAGTTTTTGATCGAGGTAAATGGAGGTCCTTGGTACAGTTGAAACAGTATGTACTTTTTAAGTTACATATAAATAAATGAAATTGAAATATCTGTTTATAATATCAAATTAGCAGTTTTCACATAAATACACATCAAAGTTTTTATGGTACTTAAATCGGAAAATAAATTTTCTGACAAATCTCTGGAATGATGATCCAATTTGGACGGGACAGGCAGATAGCTGATGACATAACTTAGGGTACTTTTTTAGACTAGCTTCGCTCCGCTGCACTACTCGCGATTTATAACAATAACCGCGGGTAGCACCACGGGATTCAGATAGTTAATAATAAAATGAATATTATAGAAACAGCCTTCCGACCTGATGAAATAAAGGTACAACAATAACTATGATGATGATGATGATGATGATGATGAATAACTACGAGTAGCGACCGAACCGAGAGGCTTAGCTCGTCTTCAATATTTTGTTATTTTTTAAATTTTGTTGTTCTAGGTACCATGAGCCTATCGCAGTCCACAGCTGGACATAGGCCTCTCCCATTGCACGCCATTCTGATCGATGTTGGGCCTCTCACATACTTTACACACAACATCACAAAATTCATCAGTTCCAGTTTTAATGTTATTTTCAGGTTTTGGTGTACTGTTTAATTATGGTGCATGAATAATAATTGCCACTCTCGACGTCACCGCACGCCGTGATGTTTATTAACTAAGTTTCGGAATGTGGAATATGGAATTTATGTTCCAATATTTATAATTAATGAAATGTAAAATATGATTATATCGTAAATATTCTTTAAGTTAATATTCTTTTGATATTGAAATTTATTTGTATCTTTTATCCTTTTTAAGTTAATTATTGTCATGGTGTGTGTCACTATCCTGTATTTTTCTGTACTCACAATGAGGATCGTGACCCCTATTCTTTGATTGTCTTGAATAATTGAATAATAAATAAATATTCCGGACATCTTACACACACATAGTCTACTAGTCCCAAGAGTTTGTATTATGGTTACTAAACAACTGATACAAATACATAAACATACTGTTTTTTTGTAAATACATACACATTATACATAGAAAAACACTCAGACTCCGAAACAAATATTTGTGGATCACACAAATATTTGGTCTGACCAGGGAATCGAACCCGAGACCTCTTGATCAGTAGCCGCATACGCTAACCACTAGACCAACAAGGCGGTCATTGTGGTCATGAATACCTATGGCAATCGTTGGGAAGTCAAGTGGACGTTAGTCAATGAACTCAATATACTAACAATTAGTTCAAATTTTCATTTTCAGTTCACCCTCAGTGTTCCGGAGGTCCAATAGAAGTCAATCCGTCGAAAAGCTGATATTCAGGTGAAACCATTTGACCTAAGTAGCTGACCCCCCCAAATAATCTTGGAAGATATTTAATTTATTAGATTAGATGTTAAGAAAGATATTTGATTCATATAAAAGTGGAATCGTAACATTTCCGACATCAAACATCAACTAATCCTTTCGAGCATCTATAAGCAAGCAAAGCAAGTAATCCGTGTGGTGACGGATTAAGAATACAGAGTGTCACCTCCCCTATTCATCCCGCGGGTGTCGTAAAAGGCGACTAAGGAATAAACTACGCAAGACAACATCAATGCAAAGAGAAGGAAAACTTGAAACCAACCCTATACCAACCCGTCTGGCCAGCGTGGTAGTAGGCCAAAACCTCCTTTCTAAGGAGAGGCCTATGTCCAGCAGTGGACTGTTGAAGGCTGTTGATGATGATAAGCAAGCAGTCTTGTATCAAAAAGCTTATTCCCTTCTCTTTGTATTTTTTTACTTATACCTTACTAACTTTCGCCCGCGGTTGTGCCCGAGTCTGTGTTGGTTATCGCGGTAAATAGTAACCTATGTCCTTTCTCAGGCTTCACACTTTCATAAATACAAATTTTCATTTAAATCGGTGCTGTGGTTTTCGAGTTTATCGCGAACAGACAGACAGACAGACGCGGCGGAAGACTTTATGTTTTAATATGTAGTAATAGTGATATGACTGCCTCGTTGGTCTAGTGGTAAGCGTATGCGGCTGCTGATCAAGAGGTCTCGGGTTCGATTCCCGGGTCCGACCAAATATTATTTGTGAGATTCACAAATATTTGTTTTGGAGTCTGGGTGTTTTCTATGTATAATATGTTACATACACATTATTTACAAAAAAAGTATGTTTATGTATTTATATCAGTTGTCTAGTACCCATTACACAAGCTCTGCTTAGCTTGGGACTAGATGATGTTGTGTGTCAAACGTCCAAAATATTTATGTTTATTTATTTATTTATATTTAGCTTTTTATCATGTCATATTCTTAAAACTAATAAAAATCACATCTCACTATACCGCAACAGTAATGTGTAAACAGAAATTACAGTTTTAAATCTATTTTAAATTTATGATCTTGACATAATTCGAAATCATCACTAAAACTTTTTAGAAAACACTGCTGTGAACTATTCTATTTACCTTAGAGGTTATTGTCGCTGTTACAAGTGGGTGATAAATAAAAGAGATTTACTGTTGGCCAGTTTTACTTGCTCCACTTAGCTGATTCATGGAGTATTTTTGTATTTTAAGTGCTAAATAACTTGCATGAAAAATAAGATGTAAATATACAGCACATATTTTGCAGTGATTATTGATTCATGCACAAAAGAAATGTCATCTAAAAGAAAATAAACTTCTTAGTTTAGAGTTAGTAGATTCTTAGGCTGAAACATGCGAAAAGATTTTTCAGCATTGATCGATGATGATCTCGGAATGATTAGGGAAAGGTTTTTAAGCTATGGTATAGGGGTTGTACGGGCTTTGTGCGTGGCGACCGAATCAAGCAATTCCATAACGAAAAAACATAACACCCTAAAAAGTATAGAGAATGTGATTGTAACTGCAGTGCGACAAGGATGTGGTGGCTCCGTGCTCTTTAATCAGATCAGTTGCTTAGACAACACAGTCATTTTAAATTCTTCTTCTTTTTTTTTTATTTCGTTTTTTTGTTCCATAGATATGCTCATATTACTATTATATTCTATGTTTTGTTGTCATTGTTTTTCTGTTAGTAGGATAATTATTTTGTTTGGCAATAATAGTGTTAGACTGTATGTTGGTAAAAAGACAGTGTATATTGTTTTGTAAACTCGAATTAATATCAAAGAAAAGAAATGTATAAATTAAAATTATAAATAAATAATTATAATTGCATAAGTTGATAAAAAATGCTATGCAATATAGGTTTGCCGCGGTAGTCCCCGAGTGCCACACGACATTTTTTCTTGTTACGATTACATTCATCGTATCAAAGCTTGAAAAGAGTTATTATAGCATTGACGTGACCTTATCCATTTCACATAAAAGCACATAATCGCAATCTGGATAGGTACAGTGTGCAGGAACCCTAATGATAACTAAAACTACAGTAAAACCGCAATAGCAACAGTGTATGTATACCTAATTAATATGCAAATTTTAATTTAACCTCCTTATTAATGCTTGAGGATTGGACCCCAGTTAATTTTATCCTTTATGATAAAAATATATCTTTTAAAGATATTTATTTTTAATTAAAAGCTTTTTAATTGGTTTCGTTCGAAACTGTTAATTATTCTGAACTTTTACTTTTTAAATATTGCAGTATTACGATTATTATTTTATGAAATTATTATTTATCGTACCTGATAAAGTTGAAATAATTAAGTGTTAATTAATACTCTGAACTGGTCCATGCGTCTTTCTAAGCCGTAAGAAAACTAATGGCTGTTTTCACCAACCAAGGTTAGGTAACTCTCAGTGATATTTTTGTTTTCAGTAACCCTTTTGATACATGACTGCCTCGGTGGCGCAGTGGTGGCGTATGCAACTACTGTGCTTGAGGTCTCGGGTTCGATTCCCGGATCGGACAAAATGTTTGTGTGATTTACAAATATTTGTTTCGAACTTTGGATGTAGAGTATTAATTACAAAAAAAGTATGTTTGTGTATTTATATCAGTTGTCTAGTATTCATGATGCAAGTTCAGCTTAGTTTGAGACTAGATGGCGTTGTGTGTAAGATGTCCGAAATCTTAAGTAATAATGATTTAATTAATATTTAGAGCCTACTTACGTTAGGGGTTCCTAGTTAGGAGACGGTTAAAGAATAGTAATAATTATGTTGCTACCTACGGTTTGAAGGTTCTCAACGACATCCTTCATAAGGTATGCCCAAGTCCCTTGCAATAGACTCTGATGTGATGTTACACTTATATTTTACATAGGTATATGTCTCCTAAAGTGACTCTATTCTGCCTGATGCAAAGCATGAACAGTTGTCACCATTCTCATTCCGAATGCAGCATGGTGACCCACGCTATGGCGGCCTAGCGAGATGCTTCTGCACCATTAGGAATTCGATCTCGCACTCACCAACGAAAGACGACAGCACGAATGTTTTTATTTTAATATAAATTGGCCTTCTGTGGGAAAGTGATACCGCCCCGGACTTTATGATCCGGAAGAAGTCAGGGTTGTCAGCATGTCAGGGATATATATATACCTTTTAACCTTTTTACTGGCACTGAGTACGAACAAAAAGTAGTTCAGCGCACCGCGCGGTACGGCAATTTTTGAATACCTTTGAAGCTTTTAGACATGATATGTGATGCAAGTCAATATAAATATATTGCTGCCACTTAACCGTTATATAGGTTTTAAATCTATAGTTGACTGAAACAAACCATCACTGAAGGAGAAAGTATTTTTCCTTTCCCATTTCAATTCCTTCTTTTTCTTTTAATCGATGCTTTCGGTAGTAGGATAGGGTTTTCCAATAACACAAATTTACGTACACAAACCCGTGTAATTCAAATTCAGGGTTAGTTACACACTTCCAAACAAACATGGACAACAATACAACGTAAGTATTTAGTTTTGTAAAAAAGTAAGTTGTAAATTTTTATAATGACTCTTTTTGTAAAACTAAATGTGAATATGCTGAGGGAGGGAGATCTGGTGTCCTGAAAGAATACTACAGTAATTTAGGGTTACGAGTATTTACGGACACCAAAATGTCCTATTTACAGGGGATCCAAATGGAATCAAAATGGAATGAAATCCAAAAAGATCACCCAGAGAATCAGTGTGGGCAAATATTACAAATCTTACTTACAAACCAGGAGATCTTAGTAGGGGATCCAAGTGGCCTTTCTTTTCTGTGCTGGCCAGGTTATGTCGGGATCGAACGGACTCCAAACCCTGCCTCAAATACCGGGAGCCCGTTGACCAGGTATAGAAAAGAAAACAAATCCGTTGACTAATATGGCACCTTAACTAACGCGTATGTCTGTTTGTAACATACAGTTTCAGGAACAAGATTCTCACTGATCTCGCATATACACACACATAAAGAAGCATTTCTGGTGTAATTTGGTTTGGTGATTTTCTCTTTATGATTTGTTTATGTTAAAAATTGTACTGTTCAGTGTATTTAGGTCTGGTTTGTCTACATTCGGAATGCGTTTCAGTCCGATATTATATTTATTTTGGTTCATCTGTCTTAACAGATCTCACAAACAACTGTTCCGTAAACGGATCTCGGCAACATTTGTAAACATAATGTTCTGTTTCCGTTTAGTGCCGCAATAAAACAAATGCAATGTTGCGTTTTATTATTGTAATTAGTGTCCAGTTATGAGGATTAACATAACTGTTTATATTATTGAGGAATATATATATAAATATGTAAAGCAAAATAGTTGTACAACTTTTTACGAAAAACGCGGACGGAGGAGTATGGCATTTCGCACACTTATAGTTAATGTAGAGAAGAAGTGCAGAATGCTAACATTTTTTTTTAATTATGCATGAACAATACCTTAAATCAATAATAAAACTTTACACACGCTACAATGTATTTAAGACACATTATGACATTACGCATAGATACTCCTTTGGCGAGTTAATATTGTAGCGTAGTCTTGGCGAAATCCGTGATTATAGAAGTATCGTCATTGACAATAGAACGTAAAAACATATTAGGAAACGTGAAAATAGTTCAGGCACTTTCGAAGTTCATCCCTAAGCAACAACATGATACCAGATCGATTTTACTTCTACTTAAGGAATAACTTAAGAGTTTGTGAGGAACTGACTATACCTAAGAATGATTTTTTATTACAAAGAAGACTGTAGTAGTAGTCGCGACTGAATTAATTTCATGAGTACCTAAATTTATTATGATACTTCCTATTACTTACTGAAAAATGTCGACAATTGTAATTTAAATTAATTATGGTGGACCTTGAACCACTTGGCTACCATTAGTACGGATAAATACATGTATTAATTTTTTATGGTCTTCAAAATAGAGGATGTTTTCAATACATAAATTCTTATTTCTAAAAAGTTCTTCTAAAAAGTAATGCATATTACTTAAATAGTAAAATATTATATAATAACAATTATAAATATTTCGGACATCTGACACAAAACATCATATAGTCCCAAGCTTAGCAGAGCTTGTGTTATGGGTACTAGACAACTGATATAAATACATAAACTTTTTTTTTTTGTAAATACATACATATTATACTTAGAAAACACCCAGACTCCGAAACAAATATTTGTGAATCACACAAATAATATTTGGTCCGACCCGGGAATCGAACCCTAAACCTCTTTTTCAGCAGCCGCATACGCTGACCACTAGACCAACAAGGCAGTCCACATACATGAGGTTTTAAGCGTAATTTAACATTCTTCTTAGTATTAATTTTACCTAATCGGTTTTACCTGAATATCAGTTTATACACGGCACAACTGGCAACGGACCTCCGCAACCCCGACCTCGAACTGAATTCGAAGATCAAACTAGTTGTCGGTATATTTGAGGGCACTGACTTTGCAATAACGATTGTCATAGAGGTTCATTACAACCGTATAATACATAAAGTATTATATGCGTAAATTAAAACGCTGAAGCGCTTTTTGTAGCGATTGTCATCAAATGGTGACTTTGCGTGACATCATTATGGCTATCATACGCTTATGGGGCGCGTGGGGCCCTTAAGAGTCGACATTTAGCGGCTATTTAGCATTTTATTTTGTACGCTTGGTAGTAGTCATTGAAATTCTACTAAAATTTTGTAAATTAAATAATATATTACAAAGCAACTATATTCACCATTAACCACAATGTCCTAAAATGTCCCACTGCTAAGCTGGGGTCTTCTCTCAAGAGAGGGTTAAGGCCCCACGTCTCCACGCTGGCCGAGTGCAGGTTAGCGACTGACAAGAAACGTTGTGGCTACGTATCTTACCGTTGGATGTTCTTAAGCAGCCTGAAGGTCTCTATGCTTCATGGCTGGTATCTTATGATAACAACTGGGACTAACTGCTTAAAGTGATCTCCGAATCACGGAACCGCTAATAACATATCATGCCAAAAACGGTCGGGAGACCAGGACTTGAGCGTGCCCTCGTTGCTTACACTCCAAGCTCCAGGCCGTCCTTTTATAAAATAAAAAGCGGCCAAGTGCGAGTCGGGCTCGCCCATGAAGGGTTCCGTAGCAGCAAATAACATCATATAAAATTCTTGTAGTTCGTTATAACTTTGATCGATGTTTTATTTATAGTGTATTGATTGAATTAAATTGCGGTATACTATTATTACGTATTAAAAAAAACTGCTTACTATATCTCGTTCAAACCAATTTTTGGTAAGTTTTAATTTTTTTCTATTTTTATGTGGAAATATTAACGCGGTTCACAGAATACATCTACTTACTAAGTTTCAACAGCATAGTTGTTATAGTTTCGGAAAGAAGTGGCTGTGACATACAGCCGGACAGACAGACAGACATGACGAATCTATAAGGGTTCCGTTTTTTGCAATTTGGCTACGGAACCCTTAAAATGTTATCTGTTATCATAAAAACATATCATTAACAATGCTGACTCAGCATGTATATTAGACTCAAGTAGAAAGAATATATCGATTCGTGTTATCCTTTATTACCTCGGTGGATAAAAAATATTTTGCGTTCTATTCTCAGATCTACTGAATAAACTAACAAAATTTTATAAGCCGTTTTAGAGGAGTATGGCTAATAGCAGCCTGGAGTTCGGAAGTTTGGCGGTGATTTACGCCCGTGCCTCGGAGAGCACGTAAAGCCGTCGGTCCCGGTTGTCATGAACATCTATGACAATCGTTATTGGGAAGTCAGTGCCCTCAAATATACTGACAACTAATTCAATCTAATTTCAGTTCTCCCTTAGGGTTGCGGAGGTCCGATGATAGTCGCTCCGTGGAAAAACTGAAATTCAGGTAAAAAAATTTGTTTCCAATAAAAAAGGTTATAATTAGCCAAACTTAACACTAGGCGCACACTAGGCGACACGCGACAGCGACAGCTCGATGACTTGACGCGACGACAGGCTGCGGCCGACAAACTTAATAATATAATTTACTCTAAGCTCCGCACACTAGGCGTCAGAGACGCCCGACGATACGACAACGCCGCGTCTTGTCGCGGCGTCTAGACGCGGCGACAAGTCGCCCAGTTTGTGATGGCCGTTAAAGATGGACATATGCTGTCTTTTAAAGGTTAACAATTCTGTCAAACATAATTTTTACGAAACTTTTACCGAAGCTCTCAAGAGGTAAAAAAACCCCGGTTTGAAAAATTCTTCATTAGTGCTCCACTCCTACTAGTTTTAGCGTGATGATATATAGCCTATAGGCTTCGTCGATAAATGGGCTATCTGACACTGAAAGAATTTTTCAAATAGGATCAGTAGTTTCTGAGATTAGAGCGTTCAACCAAACAAACAAACTTTTCAACTTTATGTATTAAATATATTATAGATTAAATTTCACCTCATTACGCATATACAATTAAGTTCAAAGGCTTCAAAAGAAACCTCCTTCAATAGTAAAGTAAATGAAAGATCGCTTACAATGTTAGATATTTCGTTATTGAAATAACTAACTTAGGGTGTAAGTTCGGAAAGGGTTAAGTTAGTAGTGTCGGAGCTTAGGCAACTTAACAGTTAAAATCTACTAAGAAGTTCTAAGAACCTAAGTAAACATACCGCTACTTTAGTATAACTTAATGGCTGAGTTCCTCTGTGTTACCCACAGTTATTGTTGTAAGTCGCGAGTAAAGCCGAGCCGAGTAAAAATTGCCTAAGGTACTCATTATGTCATCAGCCTTGTTTCAGTGAAAGTGTCGTTATAATTGGTTCAGACGATCCAGAGATTTGACGTAGCAAACATACGGACAGACCGAGGAACTCGATACCCGTTCATTCTAATCCTACTAATAAACGCGAAAGTTTGTGAGTATGTATGTGTGTATATTTGTTGCTCTTTCACGCAAAAACTACTGAACGGATTTGGATGAAACTTTACAGTAATATAACTTATATATCAGAATAACACATCGGCTACTTTTTACTGCAATAATCGAGAAACACGGGCGAAAGCTAGATGATTATAAAAGTACATTAAATCGTATCTAGATGTCAAAATGTATCCCTGTTTATCTCCTGTCAAAACTTCACAGGTTGCTATGCCTAACAAACTTCCATAGCAACCATAATGATAAGCGGGTAACACTGCGGGGCGCAGCTAGTAATAATAATAAATCGTTTATTTCTCACCAAAACCTAATGCTACGAAATATTATATTCATTTGAGTCCAGCTTTGTTACTCGCGGGTTTTTGTTGTAAATAGCGAGCAAGGTCGCAGAACTAAGCTAGTCTAAAACAAATAGCTTAAGTTACTCTTTAGGTCATCAGCTTTTTGCCAAAGAAAGTGCCGTTAAAATCAGTTAAGCTGTTCTAGAGATTAGCCGAAACAAACAGACAGACAGGCAAGACATTTAAAAATTGCTTTTTTGATGTTAGTACCGTATGTACTTTGACATACAGATAAACCAATTTTATATATTTGTATAGATATCTAAAAAAGTTTTCCAGAAAGAAAGATAAAAGAGAGATAATTCTTCACAGCTGTTTTTCTTCTGCCTAGACCTATAAACGAACTGACGACAACGACGAACCCTAACATAAGTATCTACGTATAAGAAACGGATCAATCAAATGGACATAAAATAGTTAATCTTCATGAAGACTGATAGCTGCCAATCATTCTTAGAAAAAATGAGACCAAAAATGTCTGCCTGTAGTCAATGGTACAAAGAATGTGGGGGATTAGGTACTGTCCGCCTTTGATGGACGACCTATTTGGTGCGACAATTTGAATCAGTTCGAGTACAGCCCCCCTGGCCAAGTTGCAAAAGTTTTTCGTTATGTAATCGCAGACGCCTTTATTCTCTTCTTTGATTGGCTAATATTTTGTTTCGATCACGTGATTGAGTGACATTAGCCAATCATACAAGATAATAGACGGGGACTGGACCGTATCTTCAATTTCCAGTATTGTGAAAGTAAGTTTCAAGAATTTCTATACCGTGATTCAGACTAAAAATAAATGTAATAAAAACTGTATGAAATTGTTTAAAATATGTAATATATTACCGGTGCATCAAAAAGTTCAATATAATGTTAACTGTCGAACAATATAATAAAGCAGAGTTTAAAATACCTAAAGCCCCACATAGTATGCTCAGACAAGCTGTAAGAAACAAATACAAAGAGCCTGTTTCATGTAATTATTATGGTGAACGAACACGTATGTTTATAATACCAAGGCTATTTAATAAAATAATTATTGAAGAAAATTGCTTAAAATTAAATACATTTAAGAAAAAGTTAAAAGAACTATTGTTACAAATGTTTAATGATCAAATTGAAGACTAATAGTATTACTACTATCAATGTATCTCAAAGTCGACTTAGTTTCTAAAAAAAAATAAAAAAGTATATTTCATAAAATGTTATTCTGATTAAAGTGTATGTAACATGTAGTTTAAATATGCATATTGTTTTAAATGTGTTTACATTATTTCATTTTGTAAAATGAGCGCACAGTGTTCGCCAACAAACTGTCATGCAGTTTGGCGAAATCATTTATTGTACCAAAATGTATCACACCTGTTATTAATGCATTAAAAAAAAAAAATGGATTAGTAGTTACTCTGCAGTTCATTGTTTCTTCGGTAGATGGCGCTTTTATATATTTCTCTTGTGCTGTATGTTGAAGTCGTTACAATCTTTTTGAAGTCATAAGTGATTCTTTGTAAGATATAAGTGGTTAGGGTAAATTGTTTAACAGTCTTATTCTCATACTAGCTAACTTCCCTGAACTAAAACTCCCATGAACTCTTCTGCCTCTCCTATTGCTGTTAGCGTGTTCTTATAACAGAGCGAAATAAAATTGTTTACCACAAAAAAGTTTATAGTGAGCTTATCTTAAACGAAAGACTTATGCTGTCGCAGACTTTTTCAGGGTTCTGTAGTTCATGACTATATGACTTCTTAGTATGAGAGCACACTTAAACAGCTCTTGGTTTACAGGAGAGACTTTCCCAACAAACACCCATACTCAGAACAACAATTTGTGAATCACACTGTTCGATATTAGGGATCCGTCGGTGATAAATAACACAACTGTTGTAACCAACAAATATGTATTGTACTGAAGTGTCCTTTACCAATCTAAAATAAATCTCTATGGTACTTATAATGACACCGGTATGCAAAAGTTAGCGCGATTCAACAAACCATAACAGCGCCATCTATGGAATAGCAACTTAAACTAAAATTACAAAATAAACTTATCTAATTTATTATTGTCAACAGACAGATATACATATATATGTATATGTCAACGGATATATATGTATATACTATCACGCCGTTATATCACAAAAGGAGCAAGCAGAGACGTCAAAATATTAAATGAGTGCTGTCCCATCGGTTCGAACTTATAACACTCAACGCAATTAGAAGGACGCTTCTTTCATATTTTATTTTTCAATCCAAATATTATAAGTACACAATAACAAACCAGTACTGAGTGACACGTCACTCAACCTATCATTTATTAAACAATTCAAATAATATTTATTTGCTGAGGGTTCATTTCGAAAGCCCTAAATGATGAACGTGGGATTTAGATCAGGTGTATTTTCTCCGACCTTTAGCCCTTTAATTATTACGACCATTTGTATTTTGTAATCAGCCAGGGCTTATAAATACTTTATATAAATCATTATGTGACGAACGCATTTCAGATAATTTAAGGTCACCTTGGATTATCACCCTATTCACCGCCATTTGAACTTTCTGATCGACTAGCTGACAAACGCAGACCCGCCTGGATCTTATATTGCCTGTAGTGTGATGTTATACAGCGGTAACAAAGATTGTTGATCTAACGGTTAGCGTATGCGGCTGCTGATCAAGAGGTCTCGGGTTCGATCCAGACAAAATGTTTGTGTGATCCGCAAATATTTGTTTCGGAGTTTGGGTGTTTTCTATGTATAATATGTATGTATTTACACGATTGGGGATTTATATCGGTTGTCTAGTACCCATAATACAAGCTCTGCTTAGTTTGGGACTAGATGGCGTTGTGTGTAAGATGTACGGAACGTCCGAAACAAAAATAGGTTATTGTGAGATAACCATAAAAGTCAGACATATGCTGTCATGGGCTTTTTTTAGACTTTTAAAAGAGAATAATACTTTCGACTGCCTTGTTGGTCTAGTGGTTAGCGTTTGCAGCTGCTGATCAAAAGGTCTCGGGTTGGATTCCCGGGTCGGACAATATGTTTGTGTGATCCGCAAATATTTGTTTAGGAGTTTGGGTGTTTTCTAAGTATAATATGTATGTATTTACAAAAAAAAAGTATGTTTATGTATTTATATCGGTTGTCTATAACCCATAATACAAGCTCTGCTTAGTTTGGGACTAGATGGCGTTGTGTGTAAGATGTCCAAAAAGTCCGGGCTATTTTCAGACTTTTAAAGGCCAACAATACTTTTATATATAGTTTTTGTGAAACGAACCGTTTACACAGGTCACGCAATTGAAGCTCCCAAAAGGAATCTATGATACTCCACTCCTTTTTTATCGTGGCGTGATGCTACATAGCTTGTAGCCTTCCTTATAATGAAAGAATATTTTAAATCGAACCAGTACTTCCTAAAGCAGGCACCACACTTCGCTATGCGCTATTCGTTATGCGGGTTAATCGCGCGCATACGGCGAAGTGTGGAGAGTATATTCGTTTCGTTCACCATAAAAATGACAATGACACATCTCTACAAAACACATATTTGCCTTATTTGATGCTTATTTGGCATACCAGTTCGAAGTGTGGTGGCGTGTTTGTTGTTTGCGTGCATAACAAATATTCGGGCGAATACGGCGTAGACACATAACGAATAGCGAATAACGAAGTGTGGTGCCTGCTTAATGCAGGCACCACAATTCGTTATGCGCTATTCGTGGAAAATATGTGTGTTGTAGAGATGTGTCATTGTCATTTTTATGGTGAACGAAACGAATCCATACGAACGAGCGAAACATATTATTTTAATTTCCTTTTTATTTTATTAAATTCACAGAAACAATACTTAAATGAATTCTAATTAATTTGATCATATGATAGATTATTTTAATCGTTTAATCGATTTATTCTATTTCAAAAACTGTTTTATAGTCTATGGTTGTTAGATGAGCACAGGACATAGTCATTTTTATTGGTCAACGAACGAACGAAACATATTATTTTAATTCCCTTTTTATTTTATTAAATTGAGAGAAACAATACTTAAATGAAGTCTAATTATTTTGATCATATGATAGATTATTTTAATCGTTTAATTGATTTATCTATTTCGAAAACTGTTTTATAGTCTATGGTTTTTAGTTATGCACACTATGCACAGGGCACTTCACTAGCCGTCCGAAGTGTGGGCAGTCGATGCGCGTATTCGCCTTATTCGTGTCCTTTGAAGTGTGTGAAAAAACCGACAAGTCGACGGATATGCGTATTCGCTATTCGGCTTAACGAATAAAGCGAATATTGGCGAATATACTCTCCACACTTCGCCGTCTGCGCGCGAATAACCCGCATAACGAATAGCGAATAGCGAAGTGTGGTGCCTGCATAAGATTAACGCGTTCAAACAAACAAACTGTATAACTTTATAATATTGTAGTATAGAAGTATAAATTACCGTCTACTATGATTACTGTTAATTAACAAGTATTATAATATGGCTAAGAAAGGGGTATATGGGTTTAATGACATGGCTTAATGACCGTGATCAGTTAGACTTCTACCGACTTCAATTATTTCACAGTTAAAAATCGTCAAAAATAATTAGTCATTTCCCAGTTGCCCTAGGTGATTTCAAACTATCACCGATGGTAATCAACGACGGCGCGGTCAGTACTTGTATGGTGATCGCCACTAATGGCATGATGCTATGAGCGTCTCCGAGATTCGGAAGCAACGTTAAACAGACGGTCCTGGTTGTTATCATAGGGTGACAGTAGTGAAGTTTAGTTGTTGGACTTCAGGCGGCTTTAAAACATCCAACGCCAAGATTACGCATCCACAATATGGTCTTGCCAATACCCAACGCGTTCTCTGCCAGCGTGGGGAAGTAAGGCCTTAATTTTCTCCTGAGAGAAGACCCGAGCTCAGTAGTGGGACGTTATCGGTTGTATGATGATGAAGAAATATGTCAGAAACTTTAAACACCTAGTGAAGCTATTTACTAACTGCCTTGTTGGCGCAACGGTACCGTACGCGATTGCTGTGTCTGATTCAGGATCCATAATTGGATCAGAATTTAAGGTTTGTATTGTGGTATGTACAAATAATTATTTTGGAGTTTGGGTATTACCACAGATCGGTATTACTATGGTTATGTTATTTACAAAAAAAGTTTCTAATTTGAAGCTAGATGGCGTTGTGTGTCAAATGTCGGAGCTACTCTTTTAAGAGTAGCTTCGCTTACATACAACAACGGATGAGACCGCGGAGCTCAGCTAGTAGTGTAATAAAGTTGCAAAGATTTAATAGTTTTTTTTATTTATTTCAATCCAAACCCCTCCTTCTATGACTCCAGACAGAGAGATACTACGAAGACAACGTATTGGTGACTTTTGTAAGCGAAGGTGTCCATGGGCGATGGTAGCTATTTATCGTCAGGAGACGAGTCTGCTCGTCAGCCCTCTTCATCATCTTCCTAGCCATTACGATTCCCAACATTTATTGGGGTCAACTATTAATTCAACCGACTTTATCTGAATATCAGATTCTTTCTCTTTCTTTCTTCAGTTTTAGAAGGCGAACCGAATTTAAAGGTTACACTACTTGTCAGTATATTTGATGGCCCTAAATTTCCCATAACGATTGCCAACGTTCATGACAACCGGGACCAAAGGTTTTACGTGATCTCACGGGCCACTGTCATACTCCGGGGCTGAATTTTTTTTTACGAATTTCTTGTAAGGAAAACCCAAAGACAGCCCGTCTCGTGATTGGAACCCGAGACCTTTTAGTCAGCAGTTGCATACGCTAACCGCTAGACCAACGAGGCATTCAGTTTGCCACCTATTAGACACAGAAAGCTGTTCAATTACCCGAGTCCTCGATAACACTAAAAAAATCTATCAAACTTAAACATTTCACAACGAACTTTCAATATTTGAGTGTTCCATAATGACCAAACTATGTAACATTATAAATAGGTAATTATGAGTCAATATTGTTTGCATTTAATGTTTAATTTTCTACCAAATGATATTTCCCTTTTAATTTTAATAAAAAACAAAATAAAAAAAAGCTTCCATTGGGAAAAGTTGGGAAAAATAATAATACTGGGAAAAAACCTACACCTTAATTTAAATTTGGAATTAGGAATATCATTAGACGGCGCTTTATAATGCTAGTTTACACGGTATGGCAACGCAACGGCGCACCGCGGCGCACGTCAGTCGGGAGTCGAGCTTATTCGCTCGTATAGTGTAGACGCGTTAGTTGCGTTCCTCGCGGTTGCTCTCCCGATTTACGTCGATCGTAAAATTGATGCTAAACAGATGGATTTCAGTGTTTTAAACATTGAGTGAAGTTTTAGTTCGCGAATGGAGCATTTTATAGAATTTGGTGTGTGATTAAATTGTTTTATTGTGACGGGATTATGTGATATAAGATTTATTAGTGTGGTTGTGGTTTGTGTTTGACTTCGCATCGTGGCTTAGAATTCAGGGAATCTTAGTGTCTGTGCAGTATAACAGGTTGGTTATATTAAACTGTTTTCTAGTTGTCTAAGCTGACCGGTCTTGTCATCGGTTATGATCATGAATATGCCTATCGCGGTGCAATTGCCGATGTACGATAAGAAGTCGAACGCAACGCGGCGTGTTTATTTAGGCCTAGTTTACAATAAATAGCCCTACATGCGATAAAAATAGTATGTAAAATTTTGATATTATAGTAATATAGTTAGTACTTTTAGGTATTCTTCACCGTTTTGTATATTATTACCCAATAATTCAAGGTTCAATAGTTAGGTACATTACTTATAGGTGTGTAAGTCATAAAGGTTTTTGTTCTGGAAGATATAATAAACTCAATACTCCACTGTCGTTGTTTTTGCTCATCAGTTTGTGTGAAAAAATTAAAGCTTTATATATTATAAAGTTTTTATGGCACAAATTACAAGTATGGTTACATGATTGTCTACTTATTGATAATGATCTAAGACCGTCAGACCGTCACCACGCGAATGAAAGAGTGCGTCTGAAAGTATTTAAAAAAATTCCAATCATCTTAACTCCGTCTGCGTTTCAAAGGAAAACACATCTCAGTTTTTGCAACAATTTCATTTTTATTCTACTCCTATGTGTCGTAGCTTGATTTTCTTTTAAAACCTATAGACTCGGACTTCCTATATAAAATTAAATAAACTATCCTACGATAAAATAAAATGATTATTCAATTTAAACCTGTAGTTCTCGCGTCTAGCGCGTTCAGCCAAACAAAATTTAGCTCAGTCACACAGTGAAACTAATATTCTCAGTTTTTTAAAACAGTTGTAATTAAGGCACCATTTTTTCAAAATTTATAGGTAGGTACATATTTGATAGAATTTTAGACCTAAAACGTGAGAGTTCCTTTCATGTTCCTAAATAAATACCAATAGGTACTTATCGTACAATAACCTTTCCCGATGCCAATGTAACACACTAAATTAATCGCTGTAGTTTTCGATATAATAGCGTAATCAATATAATAGGCAACTTTTCGAGTAAAACTAGTGTTTAACGTAAAATATTATATCGAATTTCTAACTATGCGATATGAATATTAAAATACTTACTAACTATAAGTCTCCCAAGTTATGCTGTGAGCTATTGTTATTGGCATTGATGAGTAGGAGTAGGAACAAGTAGGTATGAGAACGTTGCGGATTGTTAGAAAATGTAGTGACAAGGATTGAAAACGAGCATGCTACGATGGTTTGGCCGCTTTTTTATATTTGAGCCTAGCAAAGTGGCTATAATCTGCCTGATGGAGAGTATGAGTAGTAGAATCCAGGGCCACCTAGACCATGGTGGGTTAGTGAGATGTTTTTGCGTCATGTATGTAAGTATGTATGTGGAAACACACATTGGCTCTATAAGTTCCTTTTGTACGTCTTTCGTTCATGAGTGTGAGACCGGATGTAATATCATGACGCAAAAACATCTCATTAACCCACCTCAGTCTATGTGGCCCCAATTCCTGGATTCTACTTCTCATGCTCTCCATCAGGCAGACAGAAGAGGTCGTCCCCGGTGAACATTTACCGCCCAAATAGGTGGAATTCGGAAAAATGGCCGTATGATAAGTCATAATTTTAACAAAAAGGAACCGACTTCAATGAAAAACTATTCCGAGTACCCAAATCGCGACAATTGTGCCTATGATATTTGAGGAATTCCGTCCATTTCCTTGGAATCCCATTATCAGATCTCGATATGGTGACGATGGGACCACCTGTAAGCTACGCCCATTCCAATGCAAAAATAATTTTTGAAATCGGTTCATAAACGACGAAGTTATCGCTGAACATACATAAAAAAAAAAAAAAAAAGATTCCGACGAATTGAGAACCTCCTCCTTTTTTTTGAAGTCGGTTAAAAAGCACCATGATACAGCGATTGATGAATGTGGACGAAACAAGAGGTATGTCAGCACCGTAGTAAGTGGAGATCAATTGTACCTGCATTCCCCTCTGGGAAATAGGCCTGACTATGTATGGGGAATGAAACCAAAGTGACAAATAGATATACAAATCTTTGAACCGTGTTGTATATCGTGGAAAAAGTTGACTTCTGTTTAAGTATGTAGTAGGTGCTTTTTGAGCTTTTAAAACCTCCACAAACTAATGTTATATTATTTAAATATAGAAATATAATATCAATAGTATAGTTTACCTTCGAATTTCAGTTCTCCCGGTCCGACATCAGTCGCTCCGTAGAAAAACTGATATTCAGGTAAAACCGGATTAACTAGTAGCCGACCCCAAATAATATTGGGAATAAGGCTAAGAAGAAAATAAAAGAAATAGAATATGAATAGACCTATTGCATGATCTATTTCTGGTTATCCTAAGGCCTGTTCTTAGATGGGAGGATTTGTCCTAATTAAATATACCTATCACGCTGTTGCCGTGCTGGGAAAACGAGTTAGTAGGCATAAGGTTTGTTATAGGTTTTCTTTCTTCTTTCTTGCCGTTGTCTTACTTAGTTTGCTCTCTAGTGAATAAGGGCTAAAGATTGGTGTAAACGAACATATCACGAGGGATTACCCAATCATTAGTAATGATTAGTCTAGCCATTAGTCCATGTAGTAAGTAGGTAGGTAATAGGTACGATTTATTTGAACACAATGTTGTGCTGTTCGGACTATCGCTTACATTATTCAATTTATTCTAGTTAGGTAGTAAGTAATATGTAATTAATTCTCAACAATGCCTTTCCATTTAATATATTAGAAATCTTCCCAACCTGTGATTCTTAAAGATACCTGATAGATTTGACTGCCTTGTTGGTCTACTGGTTGGCGTATGCGGCTGCTGATCAAGAGGTCTCGGGATCCCCAGGTTGGATCAAATATTTGTATGATCTGCAAAATATTGGTTTTAGTGTTTGGATGTTTTCTATTTTATGTATATATTTGCAAAAAAAGTATTAAAGTATTTATATCAATTGTCTAGTATCCATAGTACAAGCTCTGCTTACTTCTGGACTAGACGATGTTGTAAGATGTCCGGAAAATATTTAGGTAAATTTTGTCCGAAAAAAATACCTAAATAAAAAATATTTCGGGCATTTTAAAGGGCATTTCATCTCCTAGCTTCAAAATAAGCAGAGTTTCTACTATAACCTAGAGTGATTGATAACATTCTTATACATATAGGTAGGTAGGTACTTTTATATAGAAAACACCCACACTCCGAAATAAATATTTGCAGATCATAGGTTACATACATTTGGTCTGCCCTTGGAATCAAATCCAATCAGTCAGATCATAATGACTATAATCGAGTTTCCTTTATCTTAGCAGTGTAGCAGTTTCCTTTTTTAATTTAAGCCTACCAAAGTAACTCTACTCTGCCTGATGGAAAGCATGAGTAGAATACAGGAGTAGGGGTCACCATCCTCATTGTGAGGGTAGTCAATGCAGCATTGCGACCCATACCATGGCGGCCTGTTTTGATGTGTCTGTATTTCAGCACGAATGGGCGGACTCGACCGGGGCATTACTACCCTCACACAGAAGACCAACCTTGAATGACAGCATTCGTCTTGTCGTCTTTCGTTGATGGGTGTGATACAGGACGCTTTCGGAGGCCGGGAGAATGTTGGAGAAACATCTTACTAAGCCGCTGTGGTTTAGGTCATCATGCCGTATACACTCACAATGAGATTCCTGGATTCTACTCATGCTTACCACAAGGCAGTGTTATTTTAGTAGACTCCAATATTTAAAAAAAAATAGCGACTCAAATAAGAGAATAACGATTGCAGAACGAAAAACGTTTGCAACTTTGTCGCCCACTGGTTCGTCCAAAACCTTGTTTCAAACTAAAAATAGAATTTACCAAATTGGATTATATCTGCTCCCTCCAGCAGCCTTACTATTGACTTCAATTCCGATCGATCGATATTGGAATTGTGACATTTCATACTCTTGAATTCGACTAAGTCCAATCATTTTAGGTTTTATCTGCGGAATCATTACTAGTGAGCTGCTTTAGCTTTTTCTAAACACCTTTATTATTCATCACCCTCATCATCAGCCTATCGCAGTTTACTGTTGGACATAGGCTTTTCCAATTGCACGCCACTTGGTTCGATCCTCGGCTTCTTTCTTAGACGTTTATTACGGCGTTATAATGATCGTGTGAAAAATCGACATTCATATCGTGCCGGCTAAATAATTTATAAGGGTCAAAAGGTCATGAAATTCAGTTTTTCGTGAATATCTCACTACCTATTGCTCGGAGGTCAATAGAGGTCATCATAAAAATTGAAGATTGATTGGGGTTTAAAATGACTGGACTGCCCTACACAACATTTTCATGATAACCTGAAATTGGATTCGTATTAGATTGAAATTGGTATTGAATTCAAGAGTTAGGCCACAGCTCCGAGAAAAAGGCCTAAAATTTAGCTACCAAAATATATTAAATCGTCCCTTACTCGTATTTTAGCTTGCTACCCTGTTTGGCCTAACTCTTTGCCTAAGCAAGTACCTACCTGCCTATTTTCCTTGGGAATCGAACCGGAATAAATTGGTTTTTACTTTTGAAGGAATTCTCTGTTTGATAAGTTCACTGTACTTAATAGAATCTGTATTTTATTTTATACTAGCTGTGTCTTGCGGCGTTACCCGCGTTTGATATTGTAAACTGCGGGCAACGCTGCGGGGCGAAGGGAAAGTCCCGTCAATAGCGGTGCAGCCGTTCTAGAGATAACCCGGAACAAACTAACAGACAAAAATAATAATAAAATGCATTTTGTATGTCAGTCAGTTCATTTGATACACATTACACCCAGACACTCCAATTTTATTTATATGTATAGAGTAGCCGAATCCCGCGGTTATTCTTGTAAATTACGAGTAAAGCTACGGTGGCAAGCTAGTCTAAAATACAATAAACCCGAGTTATTACTTATATCATCAACTTCCTGTAAGTGAAAGTCGCGTCAATATATGCCCAGTCGTTCCAGAGATTATCCGGAACAAACAGATAGACAAACATTTTAAAAATTGCTTATGTACTGTCATATGTATTTAGTAAAAAACTGTTAGTTTGATATTATATATGACTTGTTGGTCTAGTGGTTAGCGTATGCGGCTGCTGATCAAGAGGTCTCGGGTTCGATTGCCGGGTTGGACTAAATATTTTGTGATTATTTTTTTTTTATACATAAGCCATCCAAAGTGACTCTACCCTGCCTGATGGAAAGCATGAGCAGAATCCAAGAGTGGGGGCTACCACACTTGCTGCGGCCCACACTATGGCGGCTTAACGAGATGCTTTTTCACGCCCCGCTTAAAGAACCCGGGATCATAGATATTTGATCCACAAATATTTGTTTCGGAGTCTGGGTGTTATCTATGTATAATATATATATGTATTTACTAAAAAAAATATGTTTATGTATTTATATCAGTTGTCTAGTACCCATAATACAAGCCATGCTTAGTTTGGGACTAGATGATGTTGTGTGTATATGATTTCGGAAATATTTAAAATATTTAATTTATAAACACTTCCATTTGATTTATTTGTAAAGATTTAAGTCAGCTAAAGTGACAACTCTGCTTGACAGAAACCATGAGTAGAAATCGAGTAGTGACGTAAATACTTAGTAGAAATTTTAAATACAAATTAGAATTTACCTAAAAATTATAGGAGCAAGCGGAAATTAAATTTTATTCACTTAAACATAGGTGCTATAATCCTACAACAGAAACGTTAACATAACACCTTTCAAACAACGGCCCTTACTCACCTGAGTAAATTCTTCAAAAAATTACTTGCACCTTCCAATTTAGACTTTTCCACTTGGCAAGCTTTATGAAGTGCGGGCCAATCAATAATACCTTCCACCGTTCGTCTAGAAAGAAGTATTCTGTAAAAGATTATTTAAGGGATCAGCCGTTTATGGGTCAAGTTGACCTTTTATGATAGTATAAGGTGCAATTTATTGGTGTAATACAACTATTCCATTGTTAGTTTTACAAGGAAACATATTGTGGTACATTTAAGTGGGTTTATGCTCGCTTGGCTTCACGGCTTTAACCGAGGAACGTTGTGTATGTGTACGTGTGCGATCGTGTATGTATGTGTGTAGTTTTATATGTGTGTGAGATGCATGTGAGATTACTAACCCTTAATTACTCGCATGGGGTCAAATCATTTTTGGATTAAAAAATGAAGCACTTGTCGCGGCCTGATTCCCTCCACGCCCTCGGTAGCTTCATAATGCGCGTCTAAGTTTGTATTTTAGTAGCAACCAAGTCATGAAAGTGGAAGGCTTCGCCGCTACACTCTTGAGCGGTGACCCCATGCGAGTAATTACGTAACTTTTTTGGAAGAGGTAAGTTTTTATTTTATGTATTTTTTTGTGTATTATGAATTAAATTTGTATTATTATATGTTCAATGAATAATTGTTTGTTATAGATATGTTTTTAACAGCTTCAAACAATGAAATTATCAAAAAAAAAACCGTTTTACTAAGAGCTTAGTCTTTTTGTCAGAGTTAGTCATGGATAGGAGAGAACAGCACTTTGTGCAATAGCTGGTAGAGTATGAAGGAGGTTCTGATAAAAAAAGAAGTTGGAGGGTCAGGTTCTGAGCCAGAGAAGTCAAAGCAACTCCTAAGGAGGTAGAAAAAGTCTGATGGAAGTGCATGAGTTTGGGAAATCGCGTCCCACCAACCACTGCAAAACTCGTTCCAACAAAATGCTAGAAATATACAAGATTTGTGTGCAATGATCGTTCTGACATATACTGTCAACTGTGTAACAATGGTGATTCAGAGAGTACCTAAAAATACTAGTATTTATTATGACCTCAGTATACCTTAGTACAAATTGTTGATTATTGATAGTTATTTTAGTTTAACTTGTTTTTGTATAATTAGTCAGTATATCATGTTATTACTTATAGATTTATAGAATAAATAAAGTACTTTAATAATAAAATAGTTTTATTTACTTATATATTTCAAAATATATTAAAAACTACTCATACTATTTGGGGTCATCTGTGACCCCATGCGAGCAGTTATGTAATATTCTTTGTGCGAGTAATTAAGGGCTAATGTAAGTGCATTTATTATGAATAATCTGCGTGTAAGAGATTTCTATTCTTTATTATTCTCAAGTTTATTTCTGCTCGACTACTAGTTAAAACCGGTTTTACCTAAATATCAGTTTTATACATGGAGCGATTGGCTGATTCGCAGATTGAACTACATAGTTGTTGGTATATTTGAGGGAACTGCCTTCCCAATAACGATTGATATAAATGTTCATGACAACCAGGACCGACATCGCGACAGCTTGAGCTCAAGTCTGAAACAACACCATTTTTAATCCGGGTCGCATTTAAAAAATCTTGGAAGAAAAACCTAATAGCAGTCCGACCCGGGAGTTAAACACGAGACCTCTTGATTAGCAGGCACGTACGCTAACCACTAGACCAACGGTAATTTCTTAAGCAATCTTCCTTTCCTCTTTCCTTGAACCTCATGAACTTTTAAGTACGAAACTCCTGTTTTAGAGTCATGATTAATGAAGTATAACCTAAATGCATAAGGATTTATAGTCAGCTGTTAGAATTTATGGTTTCTTGTTCAAGCTTGATAAAGGTACAGGACTTAGGTGTTAGTAAATTACACCTATCACTTAGGTACCTAAGTGTCTAAATATTTCAATCTAACGGCCTGGCCACGAGTTTTGGTCTTAGCGAAAAGCGGAGCGGCGTCGGTGAGCGGTGCGTTTTGCACGCCACGAACCCTAGTAGCGGTTAGTTGCAGCGGCGACGGTGGACGTATTTAGGTAGTCGAAACGTGTTAAAAATCATGGCGTCATAAAAATTATCACCTGTCTGTTTAGAAACAACATTTTTTTTTTAAATATGAGAGAATGAGTGCACGAACTAAATAAAGATCGGTATTTAGATGGTGGATTTAGTGACCTATACGAAGGTCCTACCTATAAGAAGTGTTTCCAAGTGTTTTGCTAAGTAGGTACTTACAGAGAGAAAAAACTTTAAAAACTTGTCAACTACTTACATTGCGTATAAGACAAACTAGTAGTTTCGTGTGTAGTTATATCTACAGACAAAACTACTGATATGTTTACTGTTTTGCTAATTAGGTACCTACTGACAGAGAAAAAAATTAACTTTTAAAACTTGTCAACTATCCACCTACATTACGTAAACATACCAGTAGTTTTGGCAACATATCAGTAGCTTCGTTTGGTAGGTACCTAGGTTCTATGTTTTTGTGTTATCAATTTAAATTAAATGTAAGTACCATTATATTCCGGAAAACATTGTTTAATTTCTTCCCACAACCTTTTTATATTTATGTTGGGGATATTTTGACATCCATATAGGCGGTCTATTTAAAATTTCTGTTATAAAAGCCTCGGTATCCATTACCGCCATAAAATCGTCTAAAAATTTTTGTTTTTATTAACGCCGCTGAGTCCGTCACTCCTGCACCGCTGTCCACGCCGCTCTGTTTCGTGGCGTCGCACATACGAACTTGTGCCTTTGTTCCTGCCGCTCTCCATACCGCTCGCCGCTGTAGCAATTCGCTCGGCAAAAACCGCTAGCTTTTTCGCTATGAGCGGCGACTCGTGGCGTGCCTCGTACATTTTTATACTTTGATATTACCGCTCGGCGTTTCGCTCTTAGCTGCCGCTCACAGCGGAAAGGTCGTGAATGGGCAGCTATGACAACTGTCTACACAAATAAATAAAACTTGTGTGTCTGTTTGTAATGTCAAATGAACAATATCTTTTAATAAATGCATATAAGGTGTATTATCGTACATCAAAAAAGCAATTTTTTATAAGTTTTGTCTGTCTGTCTAGTAGTTAGTGTGTTTTGTGATTCCTGTAACGGCTGGACCGATTTTGAATGGACTTTGACAGACAGAAAGCCGATGACAAGAAGTAACTAAGGCTATTTTTCTTCGACTAGCTTCGCTTCGCGGCGTTACTCGCAATTCACAAGCATAACCTCGGGTAAGACTAACTGCGGTAAGGTGATGACGATTTGAAGATGTATTTTTAGAAGGAACATATTTAGAAATGGGTACTTACATCACAAATCAACGTTCCAAGTAACATTTCTTGAATTATAATGTCGGATTGCCTTTGTAATGCGTCTAGAAGTTATAAATTAATAATTCACCTAGTCCCAAACTAAGCACAGCTTGTATTATGGATACTAAACAACTGATATAAATACATAAACATACTTTTTCTTTTGTTAAATACATATTATACATAGAAAACACCCAGACTCCGAAACAAATATTTGTGGATCGCACAAATATTTGGTCCGACCCGGGAATCGAACCCGAGACTTCTTGATCAGCAGCCGCATACGCTAACCAGTAGACCACCAAGGCAGTTAAACATATATTATGTTATAAATAACTAAGTACCTGAATGTCAAATATTGTAGGTCTCACATAAATAACTTCTGTAATTTATAAACTTATTACATGAAGTTTTTTACTGTATACGGGACTCATTCGCGATAAAAATAAAGAGGTTACGATACCTTATCTACCTACCGCTCGTGGTCACGGGTAAAGTCTTACCGTGACCACGAGCGGTATAGCCCGTTCGAAACGTCGGAAAGTAGAAGGTATCGTAGCGAAAGTCTAAAAACAACTTAAAATTCTTAAAGGTTCAAAAATTATATACTGAAAATGGAGATAGGCTACTTTTTATCGTAATTAAAATAAATAAGTAAATTTAAAACAAATTTTGTCTAAATTACTCCTTCATAAGCTATCTGTTAGTCAAGTCCAACAGGGACAAAGAACACACAGACAGACAGCCAAAAAAATAAGAATTGGTTTTGCATAGAACAGATATCTGTTTTTTTTTTATGTACTTATAGCACATGTATCTATTCAGTGAAAAGCTGTTACTTCGAAGTTACACACGGACACCTCAATTTAATTAAATTTAGTGGTCACCAAGTCATCAATTTTTAAGTAATTGTACTATTTGTCTTCATTATTTTTTGTCATTACATCGTAACTAGATTAAAATTAATTAAGCTATATTTGGTTGTTGTCAAACCTGTTGAAAAGGAAACCGAAATATGTTTAAATATATTTTATGCCATTCAAACTACTCTGATTTCATTCAAAGTGACAATAATAATAAATTATATCGAGCTTTATATTAAATAACTTGTTATTCTCATTTCCGACATGGCTAGCACCTGTGCGTATTCAGGGGAGAGGCCGGCCACCGTCCTGCTTTCGACCCTAAAGACCGCTGACCTCGAATAAGGCCTTCCTGCTTCCAACAATGCCTGCGACACATGTTTAGACTAATCGTTCCACTTTTATGTACCGATGTGAAAAAAAAACTGTACAAATAGGACAACACGTGCTGGTCTTGGAAGCCACCGCTTCAGAGTGCTTGAGATACAGTCTCGAACTAAACGGTTCGGCTCTTCCTTTCTATACCGAGCAGTTAAAACCTGGAACTCTCTACCAGCGCATGTATTTCCTTCCTTCTATGACCCCGGGTCTTTCAAGCGGGGCGTAAAAAGCAACTTACTAGGCCGCCATAGCCAACACCCAAACTCCGAAACGAATATTTGGGGATCACACAAATATTTCGTCCGACCCGGGAATCGAACCCGAGACCTCTTGATCAGCAGCCGCAAACGCTAACCACTAGACCAACAAGGCAGTCGAACCACTAGACCAATGAGTAGGTAGGTTAAGTAGTAAAAAACATTCTACCTACTTAAAATAATAACTTAGGATAGATTAAATATATTTTAAAAACACAAGTAGGTACCTAAAAATGTTGAAGTTACTAGTTTAAAATGGAGAGATTCTGTGCATTGTTAAATGTGCGGTTTGGAAGTGTGCCATATCGCACTTGGCCGACGTGGAGTGAACTTAACCACTTCCAATCAAACATGAATCAAAGATATGAAGCGTTATCTAAGCACTGTATGCCTTGACCCTCCCTAAACGCTGATATGAAACTATTTATCTTGAAACTTTGGGAATATTCGGAGTGAGATTATTTTATTATGTAATCTTTACGAAATGTAGTTTGAAAAGGTTTCTTTAGAAATGTTCAAATGCTTATTAGAAAATGTAAGACCTTTACTTTTGTACTTCATTTCATGACTGGCTGTGTCGCACGGCTGTCATTACGTAACAAAGCTACTTAGTCTAAAATAAAATTTAAAATAATGAATCTGAATAATAATATCTAAGTAATGATTAGTCTAAAATAATTTATTTTTCATTTTTTAGTTAGATTTTTCAATTAATTATTTGCGGACATGTGATAGTATTTAAATGCCTTACGAACTATTTCGTAATCTAGTCATTTCGTCTAAAGCTTCACTGTTGCATGGGGTTTTTCCTGTTAACTTAGAGCAATATCCTGGCGGTCCTAATAAGGGTATTGGGAAACTGTTATTGAATTATTGCATTGTCATCGGTCTTTGATAGGTGTGCAAAGTTTCAAATTAATCAAAAAAACGCAGGTTCGCAGGGCCCTCATTTCGGCTAATATCCCCTGTCTCCTTGAGCCTCCGGGTCTGTGCAGATCCGATGGTAAAAGGCCGGATGGGATGACTCTGGTGCCCTGGAAGAATGGCAAGTGCTTGATCTGGGATGCTACTTGCGTCAGCACTGTTGCCGCCAGCCACCTGAGCCGCACAGTCCGCTCCCCCGCGGCGGAGGATGCTTGTTATAAGAAGAGGCAGAAATATGCGGCTTTGGAGCAACACTACCACTTCGTCACTGTGGCGGTGGAGACAATGGGGAGCTGGGCTGCTGAAACTTTGGGCTTCGTGGGGGAACTGGGTCGTAGGCTATCTGAAATAAACGGGGACTCTCGTTCCTGCTCGTTTCTGGTGCAAAGGTTGGCCATTGCCATACAACGCGGCAATGCTGCTAGCATAATGGGCACCTTTCCACCAGATGCGATCGGGCACGGGTTAATTTAAGTATTGTATATTAATATATGTTTATTTTTTGTATTTATGTAATAATTATTTTTTATTGATGTGCTATTTTTATACGTAATGTGTCACAAATATATATATATATATATATCAAAAAAATAAATTGGTGAAAATTGCTCAAAGATTCCATTTAATTACATACATAAGTACATACATACTTAGATACATACAACCCAAGCCAATAAAAGCGTGGTAAAAAAAACCTAAGCTACTCTTTAAATCATCTTCTTTCTTGTCGGTGAAAGTCCCGTTAAAATCGCCCAGCCGTTCCAGAGATTATCCGTAACAAACAGACAGACCGACAAAGACACAATATTTTAGAAATTGATTATTTTGATGTAGGTATCGTATACACTTTCATGTTTAGAAAAAAACTGAAATTTGATATTACAAACGTATACTTCATTTTTATTTGAATAGATAAATTTTCTCTACCCATGGTAATGTGTATAATATGTAAAATATGATCTTTTTTGTGCAGTCGGTCCTACTATGGAACGCGCTCCCTACCGAAATCAGAATGTCCACTAATCGCATTAGTTTTAAAATGAAAGTGCGCGAATTGCTTCAAAGCGAATTGGCAGTACAACGACAACGATAGTACCCGTGTATATTTTTATTATATTGTATGTACGTATGTATAATATATGTAGTTTTATATATATAGAGAGTAATAGTGTATTTGTATGTTTATTTAGGAATATCTCGTATATGTATATATGTATACATGTATGTGTATTTAAAAAATATATTTAAGTAGGCTAATCTTATTTACATACATAATCCTAGTAATGTTTTTTCTTTTCTCTGCACCTACCTTATCACATTTCTGCAACACCTGAAAGTCGACTGGCAGAGAACGCCTCATGGCTTTAAGTCCGCCTTTGTACAACTTGTGCAATAAGTTTAAAATAAATAAATAAATAATTGTTTGAACCTCCTACACTAGCGAACTTTAATGATATGTGGTATAAGAAGCCGTTAATGTGTTTCTGAAGCTTCTCTAGTATACTGTATACCAAAGATGACAGACGGTATGGTCGTCGTATTTATAACATTTTGACTGCTTGAGAACTCGTGCTCGATTCCCGGGTCTGACCAAATGAATGTGTGATCCTCAAGTATTTGTTTAGGAGTTAGTGTTTTCTATGTATAATATGTACTAATGTATTTACAAAAAAAGTATGTTATGTATTTATATCAGTTGTCTCATACCCATAACACAAGCTTTACCTAGTTTGGGACTGGATGGCGGTGTGTGTAAGATGTCCGAAATACTTATTTATTTATTTAATATTAGGAAAAGGGTTACACTTAAGTACATTACGGTGAAACACGACAAGTCATCCGATACCGCAACCGTGGTCATGGATTCATTTAGTAAATTTTTCCTGGTTTAAATATCAAAATAGGTATATTTTATTGTAATAAAGGCGAAATTTTATACATATATTTGACTAGAAAAAAGGGTCAGCGAAATTTATCTGTTTTACGGATTCGTGGTAAAACGCCTAAAACCTTTTTCCATATTACGGTACTTAATCCTATACTGAATTGTCTAAACAGAGTAACAAACGAGATCTCGTTGATGACATGAAAACACCCTTAAATTTTATTCTCTAAAGTTCACATCTCGATGGCGCAATGGTAGCTCGTCCGACTGCTGTGATTGAGGTCTCGTGTTCGATTCCCGAGTCGGACCAACGGACGTGTTTCCTTCCCATTATGATCTCGGGTTTTTTAAGAGAGGCGTGAAAAGGCATCTCACTAAGCCGTCATAGTGTGGGTCAGCATCAGCTCACTGCCTGCATTAGCAAACAGTCTATTAGCCCCAAATCCTGGATTCTGCTCTTGCTTTACATCAGGCAGAGTAGTCTCTTTGGCAGGTATAAAAAAAAATTGACTTTCTATACAACGCTGGCCAGACTAGTTGATATGAGGTTTGTTTCAGCTTTTCCTTCTCTTTACAGTGATTTTGTTCTTCGTAGTTCGCTCACTAGTCACCTCTTAAGAGGTTCATGAAATGAATACTTTAATGTACCTAATTAGGTACATCTTTATTTTCTATTTTTAAAAGACAACTCCTGCATTCTGTGTCGGGAACTTTACAAACATACATGAAACGGACACAAAAAACATGCAACTCAGAAAAACAATTTGTGAATTACACAAAGTGTTGTACCACGTGGGATTTGAACCCACGACACTTGCCGCAGTAGAAAGCAGCATGGCGACAGCTAAAACTACTAGGCAAATCTTGCAGTCAAATCAACATCTTCCTAGCTTTTATTATACCCATGATCATTTATGGGCTACTAGTTCAAACGGCTTTACTTGAACATCAGATTTTCATGGATCGTCATGACTAGGAACTCGTCTGAATTCGAAAATGGAACTATAGTTGTCAATCAGTATTTGTAAAAATTTCAGTGTAATAACGATTGCCATAGATATTCAAGTACAATTAAATTAACTCGCTTCATAAAACATTGCAAACGTTTTTCTTTGATAAAAACAAAAAGAGGTTACGACTTTTACAGTGCGTGAAAATACCTAAATGAAAATTGAACATCTCTAACCTTGTTACCTTATGGAGATTATTTTACATATGAGTTGGAATTTTCTTTTCCAAGTTTCGAAAGAGAAAACACCTTTTGCATATTATATCTCGGTAATATTACGGTACAGATAGAATTAGATAAGTGTCAGATAGCTATCTGTCATGTAACACTATTTAACAGATAAAAGTTGCTGATAAATATATGTAGAATATACCTATATACCTACAACTAGTGATCATCATCATCAACAGCCTTAACAGTCCACTGCTGGCCATAGGCCTTTCCTTGAAAAGGAGGTATTGGCCTACTATACCACGCTGGCCAGACGGGTTGGTATAGGGTTGGTTTCAAGTTAATCTTGCAGAAGGAGGTGGCGGAGAAGGCCCGGGAGGATGCCATCCAATCGGACCCGATCCGCCGCCGGCGCCCCGGGCGGCGGAGGCGCGCATACCTGCGTCTCATGCCGCCCTGAGAGTGGCCGCGGATGGGTGGGACGGGTTTATAGATTTATAGATTTTTTGTCTGTCTGTCTGTCTGTTTGTTCTGCCTAATCTCTGGAACAGCTGGCCCGATTTTGAAAAGACTTTCATCAGCATATTATTTTACTGACTATTATTTCACACTATTATCGCCCCGTTCCATTACCCATTATAAAGATACAATAACAGCTATAGGCAACGCCGCGGTTCTCAGCTAGTAAGACTACAATAAACCTCTCAAATAAAAGTTCCTCATCTACCTGATATTATATTTGACTGTAATATGTATTAGAAGAAAATGTTTTTCTTTTACCTCCTGCCCCCAGCGCCTTTCTACAAGTTGCCCTTTCCAGGAAAGTTAAATAAATACAGAGAAAATGCTCCTTTAGTTTCCAATATAATTTTTGGCTTACAAACATTCTTGTTTAAATATTGCTTTCAATGATAGGAAGGAAATTACTAATATATATTTTCGTAGTACCTAATAAAAATGTTAAAAAAACAAAACATTATACTTAATACGATCGATGAGGCAGAGTAGACACTCATCAGGTTCATAAAAAAATAAAAAAATACAAGTAAAATAAATGACTACAGAATTTTCTAGAACACTTATAATAGTTCAACATTCTCTAAAATACTTTGTTTGAATAAAAATCAGCCTTTTCTCAGTAAGTTACATCCATTTAATATTCAGTCGTGCCTAATCACTCGTGCGGACGACTGAACGTCACTTCTCACTACTCACCAATTCGGTGACAATCTTCTTCCTAGCCTTTATTCCCAAGTTTATTTGGGGTTGGCTACTAGTTCAAGGGGTTTTACCTGAATTTCAGTTTTTTCACGAAGCGTTTGTCATCGGACCTCCGCAACCCTAAGGGGAACTGAAATTCGTAGATTGAACTAGTTGTCAGTATATTTGAGGGCACTGACTTTCCAATAACGATTGCCATAGATGTTCATAACAACCGGTACCGACGGCTTTACGTGCTCTCCGAGACACGCGCGTGTATCACCGCCAAACTTCCAAACTCGGGGCTGCTATTAGGAATTTCCTAAGAAAAACCCTAAAACACATTTTTGGCCCGACCCGGGATTTGAATCCGAGACCTCTTATTAGCAGTCGCATACGGTAACCACTAAACCAACGAGGCAGTTAACCAATTAATTTCTCAGAGATGTTACCCGTAGTCATTGTTGACGCTGTTTTCGCCTAAGTTCAGCCTAAGCATGTGTGAGGCCCTACAAAGCTTCCTCGTTGTTGAATAATTTTACATTTTAGACAAAATATGTAGAATAGACACGACATTCTAATAGGTTATTTAAAAAAAAACTAGCATTACTACATATCCTAGAACTTAGTAAGTATATGCGCATAAATAATGATCCCTTCGGAGGTCTGTTAGTGAAACATTAAAATAGGGCACCCCAATTCTATATAGCCTACAAATATGTCCGGCTCTTGAACTTTACTGTGACGTTTGTGTTGTGGCGACTTCAAAGAAAAACACGTAACGATCTATACGGAGTAATTACTGAAAATCCTGAATCGCGAGTAATTACTAATCCTGAATCGCGAAAGTGACATTTTCGCGCCGATTAGCATATATACAAAATCTCAACATCAACTGTTGGGCATAGGCCCGCTAGGCATGATCACCTCGCCTGGTCGGAGGTTTTTCCCTTTGTGATGGTGGAACACGACACCCGTTCCTCCACAGTGTAACGCACAGATTATGATGTGGCCCTACATTGATATCTAATTTTAATTATTTTGAGTAATTCCGTTGGTAAAATACTTTCTTATTTTCCATCATATACCGATAGTGACTGTAGATTATTTTGGCAAGAATATGAGAATAATTATAAGTAATTAGGTAAACTTTCATATCTTATAATGAGAAAAAGTTATGCAATACGTAACGTCTAAAAAGTAATATAAAAGAAGTACGAAAGAAATACAGCCCTAGAAACTCTGTAAATATTTGTAATAGTACTCGACAGTCCTTTGGAAATTTCCAGAATATTAAGGATTATTTTATAATAATCAACTTTTCTGGGAACATTGAATTGGTTTCATGGTTACGTTGTACAAGTATCTAGGTATATAACTACCAATATTCTTAAGCTTTTTATAATACATATTAGCTGTAGCGTCGAACATTGTTTCGCTATATATATTATTTATTAAATAGAGGTTAATTGAAGAAGGGTGAAAATTTAGGATTATATGTTTATATTTTAAGGCCTTGTTGGTCTAGTTAGCGTATGGGGCTGCTGATCAACAGGTCTCGGGATCGATTCCCGGGTAGGAACAAATATTTGTTTCGGAGTCTGGGTGTTTTCTATGTCTAATATGATGTATGTATTTACAAAAAAAAGTATGTTTATGTATTTATGTCAGTTGTTTAGTAACCCATAATGCAAGCTCTGCTTAGTTTGGGACTAGATGATGTTGTTTGTCATATGTCCCAAAAGTTACTATAAAAATGAACTATTGTTAGCTTGTAAGCTAGCTGTCCGCGTGGTGACGGAATAAGAATACAAAGTGTCACCACCCCTATTCATTTCATGGGTGTCGTAAGAGGCGACTAAAGGAATAAAACAATTTTGAATGGTAACCTTCACTCTTGGGTTCTACTCAGACTTTAAATCAGCAAGAGTAGAGTTCCTTTGGCTTTGAATATAACAGGCTACTAAAATAGGCCAAGTGCGTATCAAGCCACGCACAAAATTGGGTTCCGTAGTCATCCATAATGGTAGGTTGATTTAAAATCGTATCCAATTGATAATTGCTGTGTTTACTTATTATTTTTATGTTTATGTACGAAGTTTTCGAAGTGAGTGCATTTTACAAGCTAGGCCCCTATAACTCCTGAAATAAAAAGTTATCTAAACCGCTATACCTAGTTTTCTTTTAAAGTTCAATATATGGACTACTAATCTGATTTTTTTAAATTTTTTTAACCAGCACTTAAACTTTTAGAGGGGGGGACGCCCTGATTTGGGGTGGAAAAAAATGGGCATCAAAGTTGAATAACTCGCAAATAGATACCTAAATCGCAAATGGTTTTAGCAAGCGAAATATTTTTAAAATACCTATCTAATGATACCCCACACGATTGGGTAGACGCGAGAAACAAAGAACATCCCCACTTTACGTATAGGGGAGGTACCCCAAACAAAATATTTTTGGTAATTTTATTGTAACACTTTGTCGACGTAATTATAACAAATATTCATGCAAAGTTTCATCTTTCTAACACCAACCCTTTGGGCGGTAAGTCGAGGATGGACAGACATATATACATCACGAATCTTTAAGGGTTCCGAGTCATGAACTACGGAATTCAAAAAAGAAAAATAATTTTTAATGTATTAATTTCGCGTATCTCCGACTTGTGATTTAAATAGACGCTATTCACTGAAGGGCCGTAAATATTCTAGAATATTTTGCACTAATAGTTGCACGTTCACTATCATTCATCTCACAGTCAGCAAGTTTTTCATTCACAGTGCTGTGTCTTTCATTTCTATTGCATAGAGATACTGTCGATGAGTTTCGAAGGCCCAATCTAGGAAGAGGCGCTCTTTGGTATTCTCGTTGTTCATTCTTTGTGTTCGCTCATTCGTTTTTGTGTTTTGAAGAAAAAATATTATTGTGTCTATCAATATTTTAATTCTGTGAAGTTTCAAATAAATAAGGCAGAATAAGAAATTGTTATTAAGAAGTTAGAGTTGTATGGACCCAGTCGGTCTCTAAAACAGCTGTACGTGTGTATTTTACTTAACTTCTCCTAAACGGCTAGAGCACACAATGAAATTATATGTTGTACATTTCAATGGGTTCCTGAGTGAAGATTCAGGGACTCAGCTAGTAGAAAATAAAATTATATACTTATTATATACTTTTATTAAACTTATTATAAAATTTGGACCTAACGAAAATAAACAAATACCTACGCTATCAATTATACATAAATAGTTTGGACATCTTACACACAACGCTATCTAGTTCCAAACTTAGCAGAGCTTGTATTATGGGTACTAGACAATTGATATAAATACATAAACACACTTTTTTTTAGGATTCCGTAGCCGAATGGCAAAAAACGGAACCCTTATATTAGATTCGTCAAGTCTGTCTGTCTGTCTGTCCGTCCGTATGTCACAGCCAATTATTTCCGAAACCACAAGAGCTATACTGTTTAAATTTGGTCAGTCGATGTATTCTGTGAACCGCATTAAGATTTTTCCATAAAAATAGAAAAAAAACAATACAGTTTAGGGGTCCCCATACTTGGAACTGAAACTCAAAAATTTTTTTTTCATCAAACCTTACGTGTGGGTATCTATGGATAGGTCTTCAAAAATGATGTTGAAGTTTCTAATGTTATTTTTTTCTGAACTGAATAGTTTGCGCGAGAGACACTTCCAAAGTGGATGAATGAGTGTCCCCCCCCCCCCCTCTAACTTCTAAAATAAGAGAGTGAAAAAACTAAAAAAAATATATGTTGTACATTACCATGCAAACTACCAACGAAAATTGTAAATATAAACATATTATAAATAGAAAATACCCTAACACCGACACAAAAATATTTGCATAATAAACAAACATTTAGTCCGACAAGAGAATCGAACCCGAGACCTCAAGCACAGCAGTGCCATACCTACCACAGCGCCACCGAGGTAATAAATATATAACTTATCAATATCTAATTTATAACACACCGATGCAGTTGATATTTTTTTTATTATTAATATATCTACTTACCATAAATGGATTAGAATAGTTGAATTTAACAAATCATTTAACTAAAGAGCGGATCCAGTAACAAATCATTATTGTCCAAACATTGTTCGCGCGCCATTAAACTGAGCTTGATAAATATACCTAGCGATCAAACTTGGTATTATGTCTAATGTATGGCTTTACACTATTCGCTGTAGGCAATATTAATATATACGTGTATAATGTACGTGTATTTTTTTTAGTACCTACATAATAACTCCTACCTAGATAACTGTTTTTAGACTTTCGCGACTTTTACACATACTCATGTTTTTACTGTAAACGGGACTTATTCGCGATATTATTATAAAGGTTACGATACCTTCTATTTTCCGACGTTTCGAACGGGTCAAGAAATCAATGTGATCAAGTGCGGGTAGACACAACCTGCACATCACGAAGGCGACGCTAAGCTCACATCAGTCTACCCGTGACCACGAGCGGTATAACCCGTTCGAAACGTCGGAAAATAGAAGGTATCGTAACCTTTATAATATTATCGCGAATAAGTCCCGTTTACAGTAAAAACATGAGTATCCTACCTAGATACTTTTATTAAAAACAACTACCGCGTTATAAATACACATCCTGTGTCGCGGGAGACTTACTAGATACATGAAATCGGCACAAAGAACATCCAGACTCAGAACAACAATATGTGGATCACACAAAGTGTTGTCCCGCGTGGGATTTGAATCCACGACACTAGGCGAGGTAAAAAGCGAAAGACAAAAATGAAATTTCAAAAAAGTTTGTGAATAAGTTTAAGATTTTTCCACAGTTAGGAATTTTTTGATACCCCTTTTTAGGGTTCCGTAGCCAAATGGCAAAACGGAACCCTTATAGATTCGTCAAGTCTGTCTGTCTGTCTGTCCGTATGTCACAGCCACTTTTGTCCGAAACTATAAGAGCTACATTGTCGAAATTTGGTCAATATATGTATTCTATGAACCGCATTCATATTTTTACACAAAAGTAGAAAAAAATCAATAAATTTTGGGGGTCCAACCATACATAAAACTGAAACTCAAAAATTTTGTTTTTATCCAAACCATACGTGTTTGGTCTATGGATAGGTCTTCAAAAATTCTATTGAGGTTTTCTAATATCACTTTTTTCTTAACTGGATAGTTTGCGCGAGAGACACTTTCAAAGTGGTAAAATGTGTGCCCCCCCCCCTCCCCCCTGTAACTTCTATAATAAGAGAATGATAAAACTAAAAAATATATATGATGTACATTACCTTGCAAACTTCCAACGAAAATTGGTTTGAACGAGATCTAGTTAGTAGTTTTTTTTTAATACGTCTTAAATCGTAAACCGCAATTTCCCTTTCATTCAATCAATACACTATTATTAAAACATTGATCAAAGTTACAACGAACTACAAGAACTTTTATATGACGTTACTTGCTGCTACGGAACCCTTCATGGGCGAGTCCGACTCGCACCTGGACGCTTTTTATAGACTTGATATCACGTGAAGAAAACCAAGCACATGTACATTTATCACGCAAGAGCCCACCCCTTTAACGGCACCGTCGTGTTTATTAACATTTCTATCAAAATGATAAAAGCCCCAAACATAAAAAATATGAAACCCATATTTAAAATGAATTTGTTCTCAATTCTATTTCCATTAAAACCGCTTCCGATTCTGAATGCCTACAAATCAACCCTCTTAGTAAAAAGTCAACCCTTCTAAAACAAAGCTGTCGACAAGACCCCGTGCCCTACAAAAACATTCAACCCGAGAGGTGGCTATTTTTCTCCCCTCGACATTTGATACGCAATGTAGGTAAAAAGGCAGTAGTTAAGGGATGCCATTGGTCTGGATTTTCCCGGATTTGTCCTAGTTTAGAGACCGTCCGGGGAGTGTCCGGGCGAAATTTCATTTGTAATCCAGATCTAAACCGGACTATTGAGAAGTTTTCAGATTGTTGATCAATCGGTTATCTTCTAATATATAAAATTCTCGTGTCACAGTTTTCGTTGCCATACTCCTCCGAAACGGCTCGACCGATCTTTATGAAACTTTATATGCATATTCAGTAGGTCTGAGAATCGGTCAACATCTATTTTTTATACTCCTAGGACGTGAGCGGAGCCGCGGGCATCAGCTAGTATATATATAAAATTCTCGTGTCACAATGTTCGTTCCCCTACTCCTCCGAAACGGCTTGACCGATTTGTATGAAATTTTGTGAGCATATCGGATAGATCTGAGAATCGGCCAATATCTACTTTTCATACCCCTAAGACGCGAGCGAAGCCGCGGGCATCAGCTAGTAGATTTATGAAGAACTCTATGATCTCTAAAAGAGTTCAACGTAAGTTTAAAGAAATATAGTTCGTGAGACTTATTAGAGAGATTAGGTTAAATAAAAAATTAATGACGTGTCCAGGTTTTGATCACTGAAATCCGGGGAATTTGTACTTTTTGTCCGGGTTTCAAAGTTTTAGAGATGGCAGCCCTACAGTTGAAAGAGAATGGGGTAAGATTAGGAGGGTAATTATAATTAGTGAAGGTTTTACGGGAAACCATCCCGACATTTTTCAGTGATGTTACAAAGAGAATGATTATGAAATAATTTTTAAGGGATGCTGTAGGATGAAGGAATGATTAACTACGTTTTATATTTACGTAGTGTGGTTATCTGTGCAATATTTGTTTTTTTCTTCCTTGCTGAAGGGTGGTTGTTGTATACCAGCAAGTAACGTCGAATGGCGAAACTAGTCTAAAAAAATAAGCCTAAATTACTCTTTATTTCATAAGCTATCTGCTCGTAAAGGTCCCTTTAAAATCGGTACAGCCGTTACAAAGATAATAGCAGAAACAAAAAAATATACGTTTTTGATGTACCATATATACTTCATATACATTTAAAAGCTGATCATTTGTAATTGAATTTATTTTATGTATATTAAATTTGTATGTATAGATAGATTTTGATATGCTTGTTTTTGGTGCTGAAATACCTTAATAATATCATAGTACTGTGATATATCGCCTCTTTTAGTACTTGTAATTCAAGTAACAAATAATGTACCGTCACGTTGACACCCGTCTAATAAGATGGATTTCATAACATATTACATGAAAATACTGCTAATAAGATATGTGTCCTTAAAATTTTTCACGTCGAGTCACAAAAATAAATTGTTTAGGTAGATTATCTACTTCTTTAGTTTAGTAAACAGAGCAGTAATTGAATAATGTATTCGAAATTAATTTTGGAGTGGAGACCGCGTCTCGGTAAACGTAGTGTAGGACGCCCACAGGCGAGGTGGAGTGACGACCTGCGTAAGATGGCTGGCAGGAGCTGGATGCGAGAAGCCCAAAATCGATCAGAGTGGTGTGCAATGGGAGAGGCCTATGTTCAACAGTGGACTGCGATAGGCTGATGATGATGATGATGAATTAATTTTAATAAAGTTACTTTTTATTTTGTTGTTGACCTAGGACCTTAAAACAATCACCGCGGTTAAGCAATAACGGCACGGTCGTTACCTGTATGGGTGACCGTTAGCAACCGCGGGTTCGGAGGTCACGTTAAGCAATCGGTCCAGGTTCTTATCTTAGGATAATAGTCGTGAAGCTAAGTTGGAGGCCTTCGGACAGCTGGAAAGCATCTAACGGTGAGATTACGTAGCCACAGTGCTGTCTTGCAATTCTTTAATCCACACTCAGCCGGAGTGGGGACCTGAACCGTGATCTGAAAATACACCCGTGCCCTACATTGGAACTGTATGGGTTGTTTATGATTATTAATTTAGGTAGTTGTAATATTTCTAAAGAACCTATCACTGTATATTGCTCTTTAGACAATGAGCCATAGACAACAAATGAACTAAACTTTTAAGTTAAATTTAACTGGATTCCAATTTTAAATCAGCTTTTCATGAACTTTTAGTGACATCATAGAGTTTATTAATAATTTGTAGAGATCTAATTTTAAATTTGAACTCTATATATTAAATGTATAATTCAAATATTGAAAGTGGGAGGAGCTTGGCATAAGTTGGTACAAATGGATTTATATTACAGTTTCATAGAAAACCAGTGATTAGGAAGTTTTTTTTTGCCATCTATTCGATCTCTTTCCCCTTTGAATGTGGAGCAATTATAAATTCAGGAACGCTATTGTGCCCCTTAAGTTGTAAGTATTGCCTTGACTAATCTACCAATTTTCTATTCTCAAAAAAGTCAATGCACGCTTTAGATACACACATATGACAAACGAATACAAAAAACATCCAGACTCTGTACAATTTCTGAATAACATAAAGCGTTGTCCTATTCAGTGCTTTAGAGAGCTATCACTTCCATGGAGTTATCTACCCCTTTTCTCACAAAAAAAATATTTCAGAACTTGTTTTTCTAAACACAAAACGCGCTTAACCTTCTGCAGTCGAGATCGCTTGTACAATGGATGTTCATAAGTGATAAAAAAACGTGGGCGTCTGTTGTTTATCCCTTTTTAAGGTAGAGGCGATATTTTCACCACCATGTCTTTTATTTTTTTTTCGCCGAAATTTTGCCTACTGGCCGTATTTTTACATTCAGGCAACTTCTAAGATAGTCAACAGACAGTTTAACAATGACAAGTTTGACACATTACATAAATATTTTTTTCATGGCAGCATAGAGAAGTTGTGAAAGTGCACTTTTTTGTTTGACTTATTTGAAGCAGGGTCTATCTAGAAGATCTTCAAATTTTATAAGGTAATTTTATTTGTTATCAGTTTATATGAGTTTATTCTAAGGATAAATGTAAATATTTGCATGACAGCTAGTTGCACTTTTGGACAATTTTGATTTTTTGTGGTGGGTTGTATATTCCCTCTGTCTGTCTGGGGCATTTTTATGGTCGTTTGCTTTTTTCACTTGTCTGTGCCGCACTGATTTTTATTTTCCTGGATGCTATTCTTTTTTTGCTTTATTTCAGAGATGAATCGGCACTTGAAAGCTTTCGAAGTAGAGGAGGCCCTTCAAGACATGTTTGGCTTACCAGATCCTGATCAATCAGACGATTATTTAGAATCTGACAACGAATGCCCAAATTTCAGTACAAACCGCCTTCAGCAAATCCTGGAAGATTTAGATGAACCTCGTCCTGTAAATTTACTACTTGATGACGTTGCATTTGTAGTCTGGCAGGATAGCAAAGAAGTTCTCCCTATGTGTAACGCGTTTCACCCTAAAACTGGTCAAACATATGTAACACGAACTGAGAAAGATGGTTCAAAAAAGAATGTGCCATGCCCACTTGTTGTAAAAGAATACAACAAGCGAATGGGTGGTGTTTATCATTTTGATCACGTGAAGGGCACGTATTCAGTCGGCAGACGAAGTAAAAGATGGTGGCTGCGGCTTTTTTATTTCCTTATTGACACGAGCATAACTAATGCTTTCTTGCTGTACAAAAGCAATAAAAATGTATCTCTTTCCCACCTCGAGTTTCGAGTTGGTTTAGCACAAGGACTGATAGGTGGTTTTACCAGCAGAAAACGACGCTCGACCGGCAGTCTGCCATCATATGTTTGTAGACGAAAGCTTACGGAAAATGAAAATCGTCAAAAAACAATCAACGCTGTAGCCGATGAAATAAGATACACCAACGTCGGCGATCACATGACATGTCCATTGCCATATTACAAACCATGCAGAATGTGTAGCACTAAAACAAATGACAAAAGATCAAAGATAATGTGTGCGAAATTCCAGGTTGCACTTTGCATCATCCCATGTTTTTATGATTTTCATAAGAAATAGTTATGTAAATTTTACCATCTACTAATAAATAAATAACTTGATTTTTATACATTTGTTTATTTGTAATAGTAGGTACCTAAAGTAAAATAAAGTATTGTATTGTACTGTAAACAATGTAAAAGTTATTGTGTAATAGGCCTAGAGAGTGAAAAGAGCATGCAATAGAGGGTAATAACGAAAGAATCTGACCGGCATAGGGAAAATATTTCCCACCATAGAAATATTAAAAAATAAATAAAAAAAATATATAATTTCGTTTTTACCTCCATTATATAGCCCTAACCACTACTGGTTTTCATTTTCCACTGTCCACTCCTTATGACCGTTAAAGGGTTAATACGAATATCATCCTTGGTTGGGTTTCATTGCTGTTCTTCGGGATATACGATAACATTAAACTTATCCTACTAATATTATGAAGGCGAAAGTTTGTATGGATGTTTGTTTGAAACAGAAATTTGGCGTAGAGATAATAGTGTGGAGCACATAAAAATTAATTTATACTCTATATTAGCATATAATTTACTTTTTGTTCCGAATAATTGTCATTCTCGTCGCAAGGTACACCTAAGATCGTGGCAGCTAGTAATCCTTACTATAATATTATATGTAAATGTGATAGTAACTCTGTCGCGCCTTTTTGCCAAAACTACTGACACGATTTAAATATGATTTTATTTTTAAGTAGTACAACCACGCTGATTTCAGCACGAATGGGCCGGCCCGACCGGGACAGTACTACCCTCACATAGAAGACCATAGTAATAATGACAGCATTCTTGCTGTCGTATTTCGTTGGTGAGTGTGAGACCGGAGGCCCAATCATTCTACATCATTCTCCCGGCCTTCAGAGGCCGAATGATGCATGATGCAGAATTATATAACCAGGCTGCCATGGTATGGGTCACCATGCTACATTGAATGCGGATGGTGACCCCTACTCCTGGATTCTACTCATGCTTTCCATCAGTCAGAGTAGAGTCACTTTGGTAGGCTTAAATATATAAAAAAAAATGGCACACACATAGGCTACTTTTTATCACGATAACCGATATACACGCGATCGAATGCACGGGCGAAAACTAGTATTAAATAGGTTGGATAAAAAATATGAAATCACTGAGTTATGAAAGAGATACATAGATTTTTGTTAGAGTTGACTTGATTTATGTGAATTTTATGTCGTAATGTTGTTTTGTCACATTCATTTATTTTTGTTAGCGAAGCAAGCTTGACATCTAGACGTCGCCTCGTCGCCATATTGGATTATGTAAGTCACGTTTTTGTAAATAATGATGTATGATTTTCAGGTATGTTGTTAGTTTGTTACTGATTCTCAATCAGGAGAAATCAAATAGGGTTGTTTGCTCTTCTTTCAATAAGTTTTTGTGTAATTCAGTGTGGCGAAAAAAATAATTATATAATTTACTGAGAATGCACTCGGATCGCCAGCGTAGAATAACTGTTCCGTCTTACAAAAATAGAAAGGAGTATGGAGAGCTGACGGCCAACCTCCATTAGTGGTTAGGCACCATTAGGAAAGAAGGAAGGACTGAAAAGTTTAATATATATTTTACCCGCGGTTTTGACTAACATTTACAAGCATATATGTCATCAGCTGCCTGCCAGTGAAAATCCCGTTAAAATGCTCCGAGACACAGGATTTATTCTTGAAGTAGGAGTTGTCATTTACAAAATCAAAAAAAGATATTTACTTAAAAGGAACGTTCAGTTGTACGGTTGGCCTAGTGGCTTAAGCGGTCGCCACGCCGCTTCCTACTACGCCAAGTGTCGTGGGTTCAAATCCCACGTAGGTCAACACTTTGTGTGATTCACAATTTGTTGTTCTGAGTCTGGGTGTTCTTTGTGTCCGTTTCATGTATGTTTGTAAAGTCCCCCGCGACACAGGAAATTATATTCCTAATGCGGGAGTTGTCTTTTTTTTAAAAAAAAAAGTTATATTGTGGTCTGAAAGATAATGATTCTATATTTCACTCATGCTTACATTATCTCATCTTTCTAGCCTTTATTCCCAAGTTTAATTGGGGTCGGCTACTAGTTCAACCGGTTTTACCTGAATTTCAGTTTTTCCACGGAGCGACTGAGATGATCTATATCGCTGTATACTACTAAATTAATGGTCAAAGTTTGTAATAAAATGAAAGGAATGATAGGAAACTACAATTTTGCTGCGTATAGTGGACTGGTACGGATACGTCTGGCGGGACACAATGAGATCACAATACGGCAATTGGTTGAAGTATTCACTTATTTAAAGACTAGCTACTGCTGACCCGCACTGCATCGTTTGCATTTTCTATTGTCCGTAGCATGATGTTCTGCAGTGAACCAAATTTGTTTATCGTAAAACAGGTTAGTGCGATTCGAAACAATCACCGAGGGTAAGCAATGGCGTCGCGGTCGGTACTAAGATGGGTGACCGTTTGTGGCATGATATGTAATGACCGTTTCTGTGTTTCTTAGATCACGTTGGGAATTCCGTCTCGTTTGTTATCATAAGATAGCAGTCGTGAAACTTAGTTGGAGGAATTCGGCTTAAAATATCCAACGGCAAGATTACGTAGCCACAACGTGTCTTGTGAGTACTCAACCCTCACTCGGCCAGCGTGGGGACGTATGGCCTTAACCCTCTCTTGAGAGGAGACCTGAGGCCAACAGTGGGACGTTATGGGGTGTTGATAATGATGAGGTTAGTGTGAAAAGATAAACACATAATTTTCTATGTATAATATGTTTGTATTTACAGAAAAACATAATGTTTATGTATATAAATCAGTTGTTTAGTACCCATAGTACAAGCTCTGCTTCTTTTTTTTTTTTTTTTAAGACAACTCCCGCATTAGGAATATAAATTCCTGTGTCGCGGGGGACTTTACAAACATACATGAAACGGACACAAAGAACACCCAGACTCAGAACAACAAATTGTGAATAACACAAAGTGTTGTCCTACGTGGGATTTGAACCCACGACACTTGGCCTAGTAGGAAGCGGCGTGGCGACCGCTTAAGCCACTAGGCCAACCGTGCAGTTTGGGACTAGATGGCGTTGTTTGTAAAAATGTCCGATATATTTATTATTTTATTATTTATTGTAGATCTTTTCAAGAAGAACAATACTTTCATAGACGATTTTTATAAAATTTCAACTGTTTACGCTCTCAAAAGGAACTCTCCACCGTTTTTGCAACATTTTCCATTTACACGTCGCTCCTACACAGACAGACTCCTACGTTAAAGCTTCTAGTAACTGTTTTTTTTTTAATTTAAGACTGCCAAAGTGCCTCTACTCTGCCTGATTGAAAATCACAGTAAAATTCAAAACTAGTGATCTCCATCCTCATTGTGTTTTTTTTTTTTTTTTTTTATATTTAAGCCCGCCAAAGTGACTCTACTCTGCCTGATGGAAAGCATGAGTAGAATCCAAGAGTAGGGGCCACCATGCTTATTGTGAGGATAGGCAATGTAGCATGGTGACTCCTACCATGGCAGCCTGGTTAGATTATTCTGCATCATTCTCCCGGCCTTCGAAGGGCGGGAGAATGATGCAGAATGATTGGGCCTCCGGTCTCACACTCACCAACGAAATACGACAGCAAGAATGCTGTCCTTATTAGGATGGTCTTCTGTGTGAGGGTAGTACTGGCCGGGTCGAGCCGGCCCATTCGTGCTGAAATCAGCGTGGCTCTACTACCTACAAAATACAGACAGTGAAGCATGGTGACTCACACCATTGAACATCTTTGTGCCAACGTGCGTGTTTAAATCATTAGTAAATATAAATATAATAGTCCGACCGATTTCGGCCATGGCGACCACTTCGACCCCTTATAAGGCTTGGCGGTGATGCGCCTGGAGATGGCTTATATAGCCGATTTTCGCAGCAAACAGCCTTGCACAAAGTGGGCAAGTGAGCTTACCGCTCTCATAATTATATTGAAATGCGGCGAGTGGACGGCCTTTAAGATCATCACGCTTGGCGTCGAGGTCAGCTAAACGCTGTTCCTCAAATTCGCGAATTCTTTTCTTTACAGTCTCGCACCATTCCGGTCGCTGTGCTGACAAATTCTTCCCATCTCCCCTCTAAACCTTAAAACCCTTCTCATTAAGAATAGCTGAGGTCTTTTCAAGTGTATTTTATAACCAACATTAAAATTACCATCTCTGTGAAAGTTTAATTCAAACACAGCCGGACGACTGGAAGAGAATGCCTTGGGCATTAACTCCGCCTATATACAAATTTAGTGCATAAAGTTTATAAATAAATAAATATTTACAATGATATACTGCACGATATGCTTAATGGTTTAAGTGGTCACCACGTCGTTTTCTACTGCGCCAAATGTTGTGGGTTCAAATCCCACATACATCTACACTTTGTATGTTCCACAAATTGTTTTGAGTCTGGGTGTTCTTTGTGGTTTTGTGTATATTTGTAATGTTGCGTAGTAGTATTTTAAAACGAATAAAAATTTCAAATATACTATGTTTGGGCTCGGCAGTGCTCCCGCCAAGTCGAGCAAAAAGCGACACAGACGTACTACACTTTTCTCGATTTCCTCGATTCCTTTTTCTATGGCAACACAAAGTTGCCAGTCTGTAGAAGCAATTTATCGCGGTACCGTTGATTGTGTAAGGAGATTCAATAAATCAATGCTTCTGTTCGTTTTGTTTCCGAATGTTATCAAATAAAAATGACTGTTATTTTAATATTGCGTTGTTTTTGTTCGTGACGGTGGAAAGTTATTATTAATTTATTTGGATTCTGGTTTCGATGAAATCAATTTTATCTGTCGATTTTATTTTATTATTGTTGGAGGTTTCGTTGGCAAATTATTGAATTTTGAAACGATTTTATCTACGTTACATTATTTTAGCATAGTGGTCTATTTCTTGTTGGTTATGTGTAGAAGTGTAAAGAATAGCGCTGTTAAGAAATCCTTTCATTTTGTTTAGCCAATTGAATGAGATTTCTGGAACCCAAATATTACTGCGGGAAGTGAAGGATAACTCGAATAAAGGTATGTGGGATCATGATATTTGCAGGTTGCACCGGCCGTGGTCACAGGCTGACAGTCAGCCCGTGACCACGGCCGGTGCAACCTGGTCGAAACGTCAGGCAAATCAGAGGTATGTAATACCCTAAATAAGTGATCGCGTTAATTCCCGTAAAAATAATATTAATTAACACGTTAAATAAGTAAACATCGGTTTAATATTTTCAGGGTGACGATGTAAGCAATGACGTGACTTGAGAATCACGTATACCTACATAAATAACTAGTTTTCCTCGTGGCTCCGCTTACGTGTATGTTGGTTATCGCGATAGAAAGTAGCCTATGTCCTTTCTCTAGCTCTAGATTATCTGTGTACTAAATTTCGTTTAAATCGATTCAGTATTTTGCCGTGAAAGCTAGACAGACAGAGTTACTTACGTATTAATAATATTGGTAAGGTTTCATCATTTTCAAGCTAAGCACCTAAGTATTTATCAATATTTTTTTTTACCACAGTTTGCAACTAAGATTTTCGTATCTTGTCTGGATTTCATAATTCTTGATTTTATAATTTCATACGCATTGAGTACTTATTAGCACATACCGTGTTTAATAACATAATTATATGACTTACAGGTCTTCGTTGTGAGAACCGGTCTTATGCAAATAAATAATGTATTCTGTTATCTTGGTATGCATCAATGTTAGGGATGGCACCTATTTGGCAGTTTTAGAACATTCATGTAACATTATGTTATGTAATTTGTAGAAAATCACCAACATATAACGGTTGAGAGCCCTCAGCGATTACCGAAAACCCGCGTAAGACCGTAGAGGCTATCTGAGACCAACAGTACATACATCACACAAAAAAAAGGAAAATCTCCCCAATAACTAGTATAAATAATTTTATTTGGAAATCATATACTCAACTTCTACATAAGTTGAGTAAAAGTACGATTAAAAGGGAATACCTAATGATAAAAGTCTTTATTAATGTTTTTACTGTAAACGGGACTTATTCGCGATAAAATTTGAAATTTCGACGTAAGCCTCCCACCGTTCCTTCCATTTATCCATCCTTTTTGCAAATCAATACCTAATATTTAGTATTAGGTAATGCATCCTCTACTCTTCTTAGTCAATCTCTTATTGCAGAGGATCGTGATGCTGATGTAGCTGGTCGCAATGATAATCGCTTGATGTAGTGTGCACTTACAGTTTATCCAGTTGGTCGAATATCTGATCCGTTCAGAACTTTGGAATCCATTCTCTGGGTATTTCCCTTAAAAATAATAAACAGTGAAAGTAAAAACGTAGTACGACAGTTTATTTGATAGGCAGGTGGCAACCCTAATCTGTCAAGCTGTCGGCTTCCTTGATATCAAACAAAGAGTTAAAATTCAAATAAATATTTGTACAAACTTCGTCGTGAGAGTTATCTGTTTACAACAACTAGACAGTATTCGTTGCATCATTTTATCAGCCAAAAGACGTTCACTGCTGAACATAGGTCTCCTCCAAGGATCTCTCGATAACCGGTCCTGTGCGGCCCGCATATAATGTCTTCAGGTGACCTTCATCATCTGATTAACAAGGCGGTCCGCCTTGTTTGGATGGGCTTACTATAGAGCAACATAGGCCTTAAGAACCGGAGAAAATCGTCATAGCGTCTTTTCGCGAGATAAAACAGTCATTCAATTTCTTCACACACACACACATATTTTATGCCGGAACCACACTGCGTTATGCGCTATTCGTTATGAGACTACACCGTATTCGCCAAAATATTTGTTGTGCGCGCAAACAACAAACATGCCATCCACACTTCGAACTGGTACGCTGAATGCCAAATAAGGTGATGTTTGCGTGGAGCGATAGACGTGTTGAGAGTTGCAGCAATTTATATAAGAACATACATTTATGCTTCTTACAAGTACATAGTTGCTACAAGTCCGAAAAATAAATAATAAATATATAAATATAAAAATAATTTTAGCATACACCGTACACGTCGATACACGACTGCCGCAAGCGAGCAAATGACTCACCGAAGTGTGGGCAGTCGATGCGCATATTTGCCTTATTCGTGTCCTTTGAAGTGTGTCAAAAAACCGTATTCGCTTATCGTGCTTATGTGATAAGTGTAGGAATAAAGCGAATATTCTCTCCACACTTCGCCGAATGCGCGTGAATAACCCGCATAACGAGTAGCGAATAACGCAGTGTGGTTCCGGCATTAGACTTATGTACACATAAAAACAATCACCTGTCACTACGAAGTTACACATGACTTTTAAAACAAAACATGCAGAATTTCACAACACGTTCTACCAAAACAGTGTAATGCACAAGCCTATACTCTGTCCATTCCTTTATTATCTTTTTGACAGTTCAACAAATTTCGAAATTAGTGTCGCCCTCACACGTCACCGATTCGATTTGAAATCAAAATCAATCGATATAAATTTCTTTAAGTCAGTATTGTAAATTAATAAAATGTGCACTATTATGATATGTAATTGACCCAGAACAAAGAAAACTTCCAAACACAGTCACTGAAAGGACGGTTTAGTAAGTATTATGTGATTTTTCAAATATACTTTCTCATAACTCTGGATTTAAACGTTATTAACCACGCGTCTCAAAGTTAAATTTTACTAACACGTGCATAGTTACATTTTAAGTCAGTGGTCCAATAATAAATTAATTAATGCACAGAGTTATTGTTCTTTATTCTAAGTTTGAAGTTAAGTTCCAAAATTTCGACTTAATTCCTTGCAAATAATCAATCTTGAAGTCATACTATTTTAATTTCCTTTTTATTTTATTAAATTTACAGAAACAACACTTACATGAAGTCAAATTATTTTGATCATAATAATATGATAGATTATTTTAATCGTTTAACCGATTTATCGTATTTCAAGAACTTCCCTACCCGTCTATAAAGTACGACATTACTGTAGTACATTATTATGAAAAAAAATACCGGTAATTTATAGGCGTGACCTGTCAAAAAGATAATAAACGAATGGACAAGGTATAGTTGGTCTTATACTTTGTCAGAGCGGAACGCCTGTGTTCTCTACTTAGGGAGTAATATTTTGTTTTGATCACGTGACTGAGTGATATTAGCCAATCAAACAAAAGAATAAAGGCGTCATCGATTACAGAATGAAAAACGTTTGCTAGAGACTAGAGGGGCTGATTCGATTACGCAGAGAAACTACACACATCAAAAGTGTCTAGGGATCAAGCATTTTTATGCGGATTTCTTGAGATTGAGATGTGGCTTTGTAATAAATTTATGATTTTATAAATTTATATGGATCCTTTTTGGTGCATTTCATAATTTGAATCAGGAACTGTCAATCAAATTCGAGTAAAAGATGAAAATCAGCTGCCAATATTTTCCCTATAAAAACATACAACGCATTGAAGAAATTATTAGTGCTACTGTTTCCCTACTACTGATTAAAACCAACGTTATTATGGAGCGGCGACGTCATTTAAGCAGGGAAGAAATGCTCAGAGCCGTGGGAATGATAGAAGCTGGTTCCCGGCAACGTACTGTGGCTTTAGCTCTGAATACAAGTCAGAGTGTTATCAGTCGACTTTGGACACGTTACCGAAGCACTGGTACCGTGGCTGAGCGCCATGGAGGACGGTATCGCTGCACCACACGGAGACAAGACCGATACATTCAAATCTTAACTCGAAGAGCTCCAACAATAACCGCCATGATGTTAGCCGTGAGGCTTCATCACTCTTCAGGGAACTTAATTAGCGACCAAACAGTCAGAAACCGCTTGCATGAAGTGAACCTTCATTCCCGAAGACCGCTACGGGTACCACCTATAGCAATGCACAATCGTAGGATTCGATATCAATGGGCTCTTGAACACAGAAATTGGGCAGAAGAACAATGGCGTTTCGTGTGCTTTTCTGATGAGTCTCGTTTTGGTATGAGACCGGATACAAGACGTATACGATACTGGAGAACCCCTGGACGCCAACAGCGATTAAAATCCTGCCAGGAAGTCCATCCTTATAGTGGTGGAACCATCATGGTATGGGCGGGTATTTGGATCGGCGGAAGAACTGAGTTGATTTGGATCAGAGGCAACCTCAACGCTCAAATTTATGCTGAGACGATTGTATCAGACGTCATCGTTCCTCTACAAGTGCAAATCGGTCCCTTATTTCAGTTAATGCATGATAATGCACGACCGCACACCGCAAGAGTTGTAAGACAGACTCTCGCCGCAGCTAACATCAATGTCCTGCCCTGGCCTGCTCAGTCGCCAGACTTGAACCCGATTGAGCATGCATGGGATATGCTACAGAGAAGAGCTGTGCCGAATATGGAGGGTATCCAGTCGCAAGAAGACCTTTTTTTGTTGTTGCAACGAACATGGGCGGCCATTCCACAGCGTGATTTGGATGAACTCATTTTGAGTATGCCAAACCGATGTTCTTGTGTTGTTAGTGTTCGCGGTAGAAACACGGATTATTAATTGTTTAAGTTACCTAATAAAATTTTAAAGAAAACTGTTATTTCAGTCTTTTTTTCGAACTTTAATGTTAGTGGTTCAAATGTCAAAAATCCCTTTATTAGGAAAATGGCAAATTTCTTTACTAATGCAAAGGTGACTTGGTTTATCGTTACTGTGACAAACGAAAACACTTTATTTGATGAATCCTTAAAGAAATTTTTAATTAATATCAATCAGGAGAAAAGTTATTGCAAAAATATATGTTGATCCCTAGACACTTTTGATGTGTGTATAAAGGAGAAATTGTGGTTGACACTATTGTTTAAAGTTTATAAATACCCGCAAAAAATATTTATATCCGAGAACCCACACAACAATTCAACCGATTGTGTCGTATTCAAGTTATTGTATAAACTTTATTACTTCGGGAAAGTCGTGTCCTGAAATAAAAGGACTTTCTCATAATAAAGTTTATTTGTTTGACTTCAATCTTTTTATAAACTTTACTATGGATGAATAGATGGGGACTGCCAAATACAGGGATGGTTAGTGCTATTTAGGGAAAGCTTCGTCGCAGAACGATCTCCATCCTCCATAACGCCAGGGGGCGGTAGGTAAGGCCATATGTCACCCTAGCATAAGCAGGCTGGTGTGATAGTATGCCCTGGAATTCCCGCTCACGACGGGGTCAAATGCAAGTAGTAGATAGCCCCAAATACGTCGGAGTCCCAGCGCTTTCCTTTCTATTGTATGCCTGGTACTTCTGCAAGTACCTTGAGACGACATTCGTATTTTGGTGGGTTCGAGTCCTACATAACTAAAAGTAAGGTATCAGGGGGATTTCTGCCCAGATAACAATTAGAAAGAGGGAGGCCTTCGTTGTCTACACGAACCATCTATCTATAAATTATTCAACAAATTGTAGATCCTTACGTGATTAATTTCCATCTGATAATTAATTCTAATTTCCTAGCAATTAGTAACTAATTCCTTACTATAGTCAGGTTATTTGTAGGTAGTAAAGCCACCCTGATTTCAGCACGAATAGGCCGGCACGACCGGGGCAGTACTACCCTCATACAGAAGACCATCCTAATGATGACAGTATTCTTGCTGTCGTATTTCGGTGGTGAGTGTGAGAACCGGAGGCCCAATAATTCTGCATCATTCACCCGGCCTCAGTATTATATCCTCACCCTTATTATTATACCACGCTGGCAAGACAGGATGTTATAAATTAGTTACAAGTTTTCCTTGTCTTTTTAATGCTTATGTATGTGAAAAATCTATACTAATATTAAATATCTCTGCTTTTTCATGGCTAAATCGATGTCAATGAATTTTAACATAGAGATAATCTGATTCTGGAGGAACGACATGGATAATCGACATATACCCAGGCGGAGCCTCGGACAAAAGCCAGTATACTATATACTTACTAATTATTCATAACGTTTGAAGTTTTTTAATTGACGTCGGAACGTCTTTATTATACAGAGCGATTTTACAGAGTGATTGATATAGCTCCTAGCCTACTTAAGATGATCAAATATTATGTTTTAAAGACCTGACGTCAAGATCTTCCGACACTTAACAAATTAATGACCTGTTTGTTTTTTTAGAGAAACAGTGGAATTTTAATTATCTGTTACGTTTTAGTGAAGTTTGTGTCAAATTAAATGTAGACTATTTATTTTGGCTAAAGTATAATATAGAGCTTCGTCGTGAAGCTCTGCTGGCGGTCTTCAGACGGTTTAAAATTTCCAACGGCTAGATTACGTAGGCACAATGTTGTCTTGCTAGTCCTCAATCACCACTCGGCCAGCGTGGGGACGTTATGACCTTAACCCTCTAATGAGAGGAGACCGACCCCAGTAGTGGGACATTATAGGTTGTTGATGATAAAGATATAGCAACACCGTATGGAGTAGCCATACGCAGGTGTCCTCCTCGCGGTAAATTCCCCAGATACCACCAGCTGGTGGTTATGTCTACCAAAACCCCTGGAACCCCGACGTACCTCGGGCAACCTACAGTTAAAGATGTCTCACTCTTCTGAAACCCTACTACTAAAGGAAAGGGTGCGTGCTTTGTAGCGCTCATGCCTCCACCCTAACCTGCTCCTGCTAGGGTGACAAATAGCCTCCTAATATACTATTTGTAAATCTGTCTCTAAACCTTGAAGAAATAATCAGATTTTCTTTTTTTTGCGCAAAAAATCTCATAAACACTTAACACTGTTAATACTGTACGCAAATGTTTGCTCCCAAGATACAGGTTTCGTATCAAAACATCTGCCTTCGTTTCCTGTCGTTATCTTTACAGATTGTCAGACCAATCTGCTCTCTAATCCGTAACGTCTAACGTACTTTATTGCTTGGCATATTTAGACCGTGTTTATATTAGATGCGGTCGCGGGTACGTGTTCTCGTAAAAGGAGGTGTTGTTGTAATCACATCAAGATTTTTGAATTTAGAATTGTTTGTAATACGATTTAAAAAAAAAACAATTCCGTAATACAGCGTTTAAATTTAGAAGCGGCCTAACTGGTGTGTTTCATAATTATGAATTGGTTGTACGCTATTTATTTGATATTGGAATAAAATGATAGGGGATTAGAATAAATAACAATACGTTCATATCAAGATTTTGTTCGAATTCGCCTAAAGCTAGAAAATATTATTTATAAATGATATTTTTCGTTCACATTTGTACAGGGACGGATTGATCGGGCCATTCCCTACCAGATAAACTTTGTGTAAAAAATGTAAATGTGTAAAAAACTAACCAATAAGATACGTTAAAGACAGTAGATAAGGCCCGGGCCCTAAACAATAAGTGATTAAGGCAGCCTATGAACCTGCAATCTGTGTGCCCATAGAGGCTAATTTGAGGTGGCTTTCGGTAGGCTCTGTGATAGTAATGAGCCGCAAAAGAAATACTGAATGTCAGTTGTCGGTAAAGCTATGGCATTAAACTAGTCGAGTCTCCTCCTCCACATAATCTTTAGTACGACTAAAATATATTATACTGAGCTCATAGTAATTTAGTCTCGGTTTATTTAAAGTTTTCTTTATTAAAAAGTGAATGAATGAGGTATAATAAAGATCAGTGTTATGGTTACAACAATAAATAACCCATGATTAGGTCTCAACATTGTTTTATTGAAAAGAAAAAGATTTTTATGAAGCCTATTTAATCTCACAGTCTGTGTAATCATGGATACAGGATGCAAGCTATTTTGTCGATATTCTATTTGCGTTTATAGCTCAAATTATGATATAAATACCTTCGCAGTGTATTGCAATTTTACATTGCCCTTCAAACAAATATAGGTATTATTAATAAACGTGTTATTTTTCTACAATAATACAACAAAACAATACTAATTTATCTTTCCTATATAAACCCTTGTATATTATGAATGAATTTTTAAAGGAAATACGAGAAACAACCTTTAAGAAACCATTTTATATGTGGGCGTTCAATCAGGATTGACAGAAAACTTCCTATAAATACTGATTCTCGTTTTAGAATGTAGTCTATTGTCCTTGATATAATTTACTAACTAAATGAATAGCTAATCTTGTATTTAAACAATATGGTGTTATTATTGAAAAAAATCACTATTGAGAATATGTATCTCTGGATGTGTAACCGCCAATTTGATTACTGGGTGGAGTCAATACATAAAACTAAGTAATAAAAATAATTACATTGTGTTTTGAACTTAATTTTTTTTATTAAATAATCGTATATTGGCTTAAGTTACCCGCTTCGCCTATGACAATATAACATCATCCTAACAATAACGTCACGTCTAGTTACACGTTCGAACTTCAAATTGCAATAGACCATAAAACGTAGATATACTTTAAACTTTAATGCTTCAATATTAGAGTTAAGTTTAGCTCGTACACTGGATTTTACTTCAATTGATACTTTATTCGCTATATCAATAAAGTATTTCTTGAGTGGCCTAGTGTGGGCGTTTATATACAGAAGTTCTTTCAAAATTATCGAATTCTATTTTTAAATTTTATTGGGTATCAGATTACATCTACTACTTTTAAAAATATGTGGATATAGGGTTATCTGAATTATTATTGGATTTTAAATGTTGGCATTCTACTTATTAAATAAATAAAACAGAAATAGGTCTTTTGCTTCAAGAAACTCGACAATGTTTTATATTATTACGTAATGAAAATTCTATATACGGCTTTTATTCCTAATTAATGTTAGGATGTTCATGAAAAACTAGCTTTTGCCAGGAGATGTGCAATTTATAATACTGTAGTTTCATTTAAAATTCATTCAGTGGTTTTTTTTTAATATTTAATACTACCAAAGTAACTCTACTCTGCCTGATGAAAAGCATAACTAGGGGTTGGGGTCACCATCCTCATTGTGAGGGTAGACAGTGCAGTATGGTGATGGTCACCCACTATGGCAACCAATACGACAGCATGAATGCTGTAATTTATCATGGGTGTCTATGTGAGGGTAGTACTGCGAGGGGGTTGTCACTTCGCAGTTTAAGTATAGTCGGCCGCCTGCCTGCCCGGATGAGCATGCCGGTCGACTAGACGTCGTCAGAACAGGTAAGAGTTACACGATAGAAAGAGACGCAACGGTAGGTAAATATAATTGTAGTTGATTCGGCGCTGTGCGATCTGAATTGAACTTAATCTTTTGACGCCTAGGGCCCCGATTTCTTTAATTTACTTTTCGGAGTGAGTCTTCTGTATGGGTACTATTATATACTGCCCCGCTCCAGTCGGCCCATTCATGATATAATCAGCGTGGCTTCTGCTACCTTGAGCTTTTGCGTGACAAAGTAACATACACCGTACATCCGTCCTAACAAGCATTCGCATTTATAATATTAGATACTGGCTTTGCCTTGTTGGTATAGCGGTAAGCGTATGCGACTGCCGATCAAAAGTTCGCGGATTTTAATCTCGGGTCGGGTCAAAAAGTGTTTAGTCAAGTTTTTCTGATTATAGAAATGATAACAGCCCGGATTTTGGAAGTTTGAGGTCTTTACCCCCGTGCCTCGGAGAGCAAGTAAAGGCGGTCTCTTTTGTCATGTCGGGTAGGCGTCCTATCGTATTGTGAGGGTGAGAGATACCTCTGTGAAACAACAACAGCATATTTACCAAGAGTTCAGCATCTGACAGCGTAATCGTAGGTCGCTTAACCTGTTGATACAGGACCCCCGTCGGTATATAAATTACCTATTCAGTTATTAATAATACATTATACATGAATATAACATCGGTACGTATAAATATTGTGTGAAATATAATATACTGTAGATGCAAAGATTAGCGTATATTAATAAATTAACTTATGAGGATTATAATTTTAATAAATACTTGTTTAATTAAGTATTACGCGTAGATGTACTACATGTTTAGATGTAAATATCATAAAATTTTCAAGAATATAATATAAGTATGCCGGAGACACGTTATCTTCACGGTCGCTCTTGTAAGCATTAGCAGGAGCATTGTTAGCATATGCGACTGCTAATCAAGAGGACTCGGGCCAATCGGGTTCGATTCCCGGGTCGGACCAAATGTTAGCGTGATCCGCAAATAATTGTTTCGGAGTTTGGGTGTTTTCTATATTTAATATGTATGTATTTACAAAAAAAAGTATGTTTATGTATTTATATCAGTTGTCTTGTTACCCATAATACAAGCTCTACTTAGTTTGGAGACTAGATGGCGTTGTGTGTATAATGTCTGAAATAATTATTTATTATTATTTTATTACCGCTACCCTCTCCAATCTACGGAATGTTTACGTCATAATGACGTTGTGTGTTGTTTGTTGACGTCCTGTACTCATGACCCCTATGCGATAAGTATATTCCAGTTTCAGTAACTCTGTTTCAGTTATTACTGCGAGCATCGCCATTGCTCATGTTCTCCGTTTACACAAAAGGTCTATTTACGGCATAAATGTAGTAACGAACGGTAACTTTGCCCGGAATATCCGTTTATTTCTTTCATTAAGGGTGCGGTTCTATTCGGCGAAGTGTTTGCAGTCGCAGGATAGAAAGGCAAACGGAATGTCGTAACCTGATTAAATGAATTTGACCTTTGCTTCTATGTATTTAGGTTCAAATTAGATCGAAAACCCATCGTTTTTAATTCAAACAATATTTGCTTATCGCAAGTTGGGTGATAAATATAATATAAAATTTTGTAAATTAAAACATGCGATGAACAAGAGTAATTACTGAAAATAATTGAAGACGATCGTTGTTAACTAATGGCATTCACATAGGGAGTTAAATAAATAAATGTTTCGTTACACATAACGCCATCTAGTTTTAAACCAAACAGAGCCTGTATTATGACAGCTAGATTAACTGATAGACTACTTATATAATCGTTGTTTGTCAATAGACTTAGTATCAATTAGTGGAAAAGCATTAATGGTTTAGGAAATAATATATATATGTTACTATCGTTTGCCCGCGGCTCGGCCCGCGTGTACGTCAGTTATCACGGTAAACAGTAGCCTGTGTCCTTTCGCAAGGTTCCATCTATCTCTATACCATAATTCATTAGAATCGGTTCAGCGGCTTAGGCGTGAAAACGTAACAGACAGACAAAATTATTTTCGCATTTATAACATTAGTAGGGATAATATTATATTACTTCTTTTCGCATTATTTTATTTTTATTTTATTAAACTCTCAATAATCTCAACAACTATAAAACGTTGCCTAGTTTTTGGCAATAGGCTTGCTACGTAAGTTAAACAAAAATTAGCCGCAAACTCATTGCCTCGTAAGAATCTGCCCTTACGGATCTGTCTAAGCTTGTCCATTATAAAGAAAGAGTATATGTTTCTTTATGTTTTCGTTCTAGGAAATGAAACTGTTTGAAATGTTATTATAAGTTCTTGTTAGCTGGATGCTGAGAGTGAAGTCGTTCTGTCCAATTAGTTTCCTAATTAGTTACAAATAAAGTTGAAATAATGATTGATATGTCTTTAATACTTTTTCTTTAATTATTTCAGGTACGTTTATTTATCCTGCCAGGGATGCAGTCCTTCTTACTGCAATTTGAAATGGCAAAAATGTAAGTTCTTATTATTAAAACTGGTTCGTTTCCTCAGCAAATTTTTTTTTTGTTGTATCGCTCGTGAACGTTGTGTAGTTAACGCATAAAATATTATATAAATTCAAATTTTTCTTTTCTGTAATAGTTCTACGTATACGAATGATTCTATAAAAAATAATAAAATTAGAAATTATTTCATATCTCTATTTATCAAGATCGCTCGGAGAGAAACACGGGTTTAGTTCCCGCTCTAGTCTTCTATTTATCTATGACTAGCTGACCCCGCGAACTTCGTACCGCCTAACAGTCGATTCAGCGTCACTTAATTATTTTGGATGCTCGGAACCCCTGCAATAAAATCTAGTAGATATTTTTTTTTTTTGCTAAGAACCATCCCCGTACTTCAAGGAATATTATAAAAAAAGAATTAGTACCATCTCAACATGAATGATGTAACCATGATTTTGTAAAAACATTTTGATTTAAAAGAGTGTCCATGGAGTTTCTTGCCCGTTCTTCTCCATAGAGATCTACGCTAGGGAATGGGCAACTACAGTACTTTCACAGTTTTGGTGTCTTGTGACTGGGACTGTAGCTACATTTTTGTTTCGACAATTCAAAAGTGCCTGTAACTGGCCTACTTGAAATAAATGCTTTGATTTTGATTTTGATTTTGATAGTGAAATCGGTCCAGCCGTTCACGCGTGATGCCGTGACCAAGGAAAACGGGTTTCATTTTTATATATATAGATTAGCTGAGTAAGATTTCCAAAGATTACCCGGAATAAACGGACATACAAACTAAAATTTAAAAAAATGCGTTTTAATCTTACATCAAATTGATATAATCTCTGGAACGGCTAGACCGATTTTGACGGCACTTAAATTGGCAGATAGCTGAAGTTAGCTGACTTACCTAGTCAATACTAAAATGTTTTTCAATTCGAACTATCTCGTCTGAGACTATTATTTTCAAACAAAAAAATTACTATATTCAAACAAACAAATCATTTTTGTATTAGTATACACATAAACTTTACAAGGTCAAAGATATTGTGACAACTTCGTTTCGTAAATAAATAAATCATATCATTTATAATTCCGTCTCATCTTGGTGTTCTCCGTTGCAATCAAAACTTAAAGTTCCCCATCAATCAAGAACATTATAAATTATAAATGTACCCTCAGAATGGAAGTTTGAAAATACTCCATCTTAATTATTTTTGCTTTCAACAAGAAATAATTTTAGGATTCCAAGGAAATATTTATAACCAGTTTTAAGAAACCTTCTGCCTTCCTATCCACTAAAAGGTTCTGCAATATTAATACTAGCTTGCTTTTAAAATGTTCCAGGGTTATAAGATATCGTCAAGTTCTCCTTGGCTTGTTTTTACTTTGCGTCTCGTTAAACGTAGTGTAGGAAGTCTACAGGATAGGTGAGATGACGACTTGTTGCGAGATGGGTGACAGGAGTTATATGAAATAAGCCCGAATCCGTTCTGAGTGACATGCAAGCAGATCGAGAATCCAGCAGTGGACTTTGCCAATTAATATAATGGTCTCTGAAAGTGTCCAGTCTCTGAAAGTCCCAAAAAATTATATGCTACTACAATTTTCACATAGTCCTTACTAATGTTATAAACGTAAAAGTTTGTGAGTATGTATGCATATGTGTATGTATATTTGTTGCTCTTTCACGCAAAAAATACTGAACGGATTTGGACGAAACTATACAGTAAAATAGCTTATACATATATCAGAATCCGGCGGCGGCGGAGCCGCAGGCGAAAGCTAGTAATCCATATGGGAGCCTAAACAGCGTGTCCTCTGAACGGGTCGTAGATATGTTTGCAAGTACTAAAATAAACACGGTGATTTCCCTCAGCTTCACTTAAAGCTGCTTCTTCGTTCAGAATATACGTCATTTTCAGACTCTTTTTTTTATAAACTTTTGTTTTTCTTAACGATCCTTAGTTATGACTAACAATGTCAACAATTGTTTTTAAAAATTTTTGCTTATTTCGGTTGTAGATAGATACTCGTAGATAAAGACTGGTTTTTTTGCAAAGAAATGAAACTTCGTTCATTGAAGAGCAGTATACCATTTTACTTTTTTTATGTTCCGTCATTGAAGGTTTGTCTCTTTTAAATTTTTACATGTTTTTCATAGATATTAATGAAGCAGATAATGGTCACCTTAAATTCAAAAGCATAGCTATTTAGGTAGACTGTTTTTTTTTATATTCAAGCCACCAAAGTGACTCTAGTGTGTCTGATAGGAAACATGAGTAGAATCCATGAGAAGGGGTCACCACCTTCATTTTGCATGCAGAAAATTTAACATGGTGACCCACACTTTGGCAATGAGATATTTCTGCATCTTTAGGCTTCCGGTCTCGCACTCACTACCAATATTCGACAGAAAGAATGCTATCCTTTTAGATTGGTCTTCTGTTTTAGCCATCTGTGAGTCGGCCTATTCGTGTGCTGAAATCAGTATTGACCTTTTTTTTTTTTAAAAGGCTGACTCACTGATTTACTGCCATGAAAGATTTGTGCAGATTTATCGAACGTGTGTACAGAAATCGTTGCAAATTTTTGTTATTGATAAATCTGTGCAAATCGGTCTGCACAGATAAATCGCTACGATTGATCATTACATACATAGCAGGCAGCAATAAACAACCCTCGTTTTCTTGTAAGATTAACACAATCTCTATGGTTTTCTTTTCGCTGTATTTACTTGACCACCTTTATCTAATCTTTACCAAATCATTTTATGGTAACAATAAAAAAACATTAGCTTTTATCCTACAAACAATTCAACATTTAGTACCGTTTCGTAAGTGAAATAACCGTAAAAACCTACTATCCCATCTAGGTTACCGCACTTTTGTGGTTACATGTGTTGTAACTGTATCGATATAGTAGTGATGTACCTATTTTATCGTCCAGTTGAACGTAAAAATTTATAAGGTTTCCGGTTAAGAAGAATAGATGCTCAAAATATTTCTTTGTGAAATAGAAATTGAATTATACCGATCCGGGATAGCAGTGAGGTTATAAAGAAGGAGATAGGTCAGGTATGCTCTGAGAGTAGTCCTTTGAGATTGGGCCAATTGATGTTTTTTTTTTATAAACCCTGCCAAGACTCTCCCTCAGTCAGTATGACTACCTACACTATGGGGGTCTAGTGAGATGATTTTTCACTCCCCGCTTATACATATCATAGAGATCATAGGAGGAGGAAAAAAGCGAGCCGCTAGTGATATGATTTAAATTACGTTGTCGCGATTTAATACACTAGAACGGTTCTTGATTGAATAATCTTTATACAACTTTAATACAAAAGTAGTTTTTTCACGCCGCGCTTAGTCTGTTAGCGTGTGAGTGAGTGAGTGATATGATTTAAATTTATCTATGGCTTTACGATTGAATATTCTACAACGATTTTTGATTATACAACTATAAAAGTTTGTTTTTAAATAACTCTTTAGGCACCTATTTATGGTCCTTCGTAATTTTCGAATTTCGAAATAGTAAAGTAAATAAAACCACCACAGCATGTCTGATGGAAAATGCATTAATCAACTCTATTTTCTTCACAATAAGTATTGTTTTCCTTCTATATCATGCCATTCAGTACAGATTATTTTCCTTATGACTGGCTAATCTTATTTAAAAATAAATGTATCTATCATCTGCTACATTAGTATAGTGATTTTTCTCGGAACACAATTCGTTTAACAAGAACCATTAGCCTGATTTGATTTACAATATTGTCTATATATACCTAAGGCGTATCGAAAATAGACTTTTTTTTAAAGAGTTGCTTGTAAGAGGTAGTTTGAGACTTGGTACGCATTTATAAATAAAAATAAATAAATATTTTGGACGATTTACGCACCACATCATCTAGTTCCAAACTAAGCAGAGCTTGTGCTATGGGTACTAGACAACTGATATAATTACATAAACATATTTTTTTTTTGTAAATGCATACATATTATACATAGAAAACACCCAAACTCCGAAACAAATATTTGCAGATCGTACAAACATTTGGTCCAAACCGTGCATCGATCCCGAGACCGCTTGATCAGCAGCCGCATACGCTAACCACTAGACCAAAAAGGCACTCAAATAATGATTTTCCATTCATAAAAAAATCCGTTTAAAAAGTACGTGTCAACTCCCATGCGTTTTACCATTTAGCGCGCTTTTTCTCTTTGCCATTACTTTCTACTCTCATTCTACGTTGAACGAAACACGTAAGCGCCATGAAACTTGCGGCGTTTACGTCATTTTGATCGCGAGAGGACAATACGTAATAATAAGCGTTTTAGCCCTATTTGTTTTATTAGTTTGTTAGACGACATAATTAATGACAAACCGCTGTAACGTAACTATTCATTTGCAGTTAAAGTTACCACGTTTTTGCTTTTTGTAGAATTTTCATTTTACGGCCTAAATATTAAAATCATTTCTTAAGGAATAAACAAATTGAAAGAAGAATCCTTCTTTGTAAGAAGCCTGTGTCTAGAAGTGGAAACAGGCATGGACATGGTATACAGTTCAAATTTGTACTGCACGGTGGGCCCAGTGGTTTAAGTTTGGTAGAAAATAGAGCCACGCTGAGTTCAGGACGAATGGCCCGGCTCAACCCGACCAGTACTACCCTCACACAGAAGACCATCCTAATAATGACAGCATTCTTGTTGTCGTATTTCGTTGGTGCATGTGAGACCAGAGACCCAATCATTCTGCATCATTCTTTCGGCCTCCGGAGGCCGGGAAAATGGTGCAGAATGATTGTGGTAGAGTATAATATCGTTATTTAATTTCGTTATAATAATTGAAGTTTTCGTTTGAATGAATAAATAGTTATTATTAAGTTCTTATACTTACTCAAATCCTACAAAATATGTCCCCTAACAATTCATAATCTGGTTAATATTTCTCCATTTCCAAATCAACTTGAAATCATTAACTAAGTTCCATTTAAGGTGTCAGACGCTCACTTAATATTCCGTACTGTTTCTATTCATTAGTTACAGCCAACAAGACCGGGAGTGTCACCCTGATGGACTGCTATTTGTCACTCCCTGGAACGCTAATACCGTTTACATATGCTATGAGTGACTTGGTGATAACTTTGGAGAATAGGTATGTGCTGAAGACGAGGTCGTTCATTATGAGTTTTTTGGAATTAATATGTTATTTGTGCAGAAGATAATTGGTTTTAAATAAAGCTTGGTTGTTTATTTCGCTAAGCAATTTAATAATTATTTTTTAGGAAAATTATTCGTTGTCCGTGTGGTGATGGTTTAAGAATGCGAAGTGCCACCACCCTATTCATCCCATCCCAGGAGCCGACTATCGCCCTCTGCACACGTTTTTGACAAATCATTCCAACTTCAAATCGCACAGATAAATCGAACGCTTCTAGTGCCACCACACAACTCCGATATCGATAACGATCAAAGTAATCTGAAACGATTTCTCATATACTATCAATATATCTGCACAGATCGGTCTGCACAAATAAGTTAGGACGATTTGACGAAATGTGTATAGCTGGCATAAGGAACAAATCTACTCAGGAAAGCATGCACTACAAAGAGAAGGGAACCCTAAAACGACCTCTATACTGATCTGTCTGGTCAATGTGATATCATCATGATCATCAGTCTATCGAAGTCCACTGCTGGATATAGGCGTCTCTTTTTTGCACACCACTTGTTTCGATCCTTCACTTAATATATAGTAGGTCAAAACCTCTGTTCTAACGAGAGGCTTCTGTATAATCTTGTCTCGATGGCGCAGCGGTAGCGCATGCTGAGTTGAGGTCTTGGGTCCGATTCCTATGTCGGACCAAATGTTGGGTGATCCGCAAATTTTTGTTTTGGAGACTGGGTATTAATTATGTATAAAATGTATGTATTTACAAAAAGATATGTTAATGTATTTATATCAGTTGTCTAGTATCCATTATACAAGCTCTACGTTGTGTGTAAGATGTCATTTATTTATGTTTGTGAGGGCGACAATTTCAGCAGTAAACGCTGTTAGTTAAAAATCTTATTGCGAAACTGCACCCTAGATACCAGTTCAGTCTTACAGAAAATACGAATACCTACTAGGTATTCTTATTTTCGGTATTCTCCTAGGTATTACCTAGTACTAGTTAAAGAATCCCTTGTCTGTATAATAAGATAATCAGTCGCCCACGACCACATGCGTCTCTTTGTTACCTTTAATCTAAAACAAAATTGTTCTTTTGTTCTTTGAATTCGTCTGATGTTTAAGTCTAAAAGCGGAGACATGTTTCTGACAGGCCGACGTAGCTAAACGACTCAATAATTTAATTTTGATAATGCTTCTGAATTACCTACAATTTGGGTGTGCCTTTTTGATGTGGAGTTGATTGCGATTTGGTTGACATTTGCTAGATAAGGTTGACGTGACAAAATACCTTTTAGTTTTATGAGTTGTGTGGCGTTTTGTGTTCTTTATTGAACGTTTAAATTGAAACTTGAATATTAATTTTCATGTTTCATTTTGTCATTTTAGATGCTTTCATTGGTTCAAGGCGTATTCAAATAGATTGTTGACTGTAAGGATACAACTTTAAGATGTAATTATCTTGTACTATAGTCGTCACAAAATAAGAAGCCCGTTTTGACATTTGTCATTTGACATGCCGCATGTAAGAAATTGAAAAATCAAATTCATAATCAAATTCATAACACAACGCGTATCATAAATAAGCATCAAGTTTAACTTGATATTGAAAAATTGCACTCAAAAACACGAGTTAATCGTATTAGTTACGCCACGATGACAAATGTCAAACCGGGCTTCTTACTTTGTGACGACTATAGTGTTGATAGACGCGACATAAAGTAATCCACAAAGACCCTTGCTATCTCCACACCAAAATTCATTCAAATTAGTTCACCGGTTTAGCTCTGAAAGCGTAAACAAACTGACAGAAAAAATTACTCTAGAATTTATAATAACTGCCTCCTTATTCCAATCCTGAATATATTTACTTTTAATATTAGAAATATCAATTTTTTCGTCGTATTTGCCAAATCTTATTATTATAGTACTTACAGCTTTAGTAAATTCGTTTGTGTTAATTTTTAGAAATAAAAAATATTGTCTATTTTTGCAACATTCTCTATCGATTCTTGTTTCTTATTGGTGTCAGCGTTCTTTAAGATAGCGTTATAGAATACCGCCATTTTCTATAAGTATGCTATGTAATTTAAAAAATATCTTTTATCTCGAACCAGTAGTTCATAAGAGTAACTCGTTCAAACAAACTAAATTTATGATCCACCGTAGCGCCTAAAGTGCTCAACCGATATTAATGAATGCGGTGTCAATAGATGCGTAATAATGGCCCGGGTGACATCTATAGAAATCATCTTTAAAAAAGTGAAGTGGCTATTTAGCATTTGAAAGACTATACGGGACTGGCATCAATAACATCAATAAAGCAATTTTTAAAATTTTGTCTATCTTACTCTCTCTCTCTCGTCTTTCTCGTTGTCATTTGTTTCGGTTAATCCCTGGAACAATTAGTCTGATTTTGACGAGCATTTCACGGGCAGATAGCAACTAAGACTATTTGTACCTGCAATTGTTGTTGTAAAGGTAAAACAACAAAATCAAAATCAAACAAAATCATCGCGTTTATTTCAAGTAGGCCAGTTACAGGCACTTTTGAATTGTCGAAATAAAAATGAAAATGAAATGTAGCTACAGTCCCAGTCACAAGACATAAAAACTGTGAAAGTACTGTAGTTGCCCATTCCCTAGCGTAGATCTCTATGGAGAAGAACGGGCAAGAAACTCCATGGACACTCTTTTAAATCAAAATGTTTTTTACAAAATCTTGGTTACATCATTCATGTTGAGATGGTACATTATGTGAGAACGATGTAGCAAGACGTGCACGTTAAACGTGTCCATAGTACAACAAAAATCAATTCAAAAATAAAATCATTAATTCAAATAAGCCGTGGCAACTAAGAGAAGACCAGTCACAACCGACAAACACTATATAATTCACTTTTGCAGAACTTGTGGGTACTTTCTTAAATAGACAAGTGAACGAAAAAATATAAACAGTACTTACTAGAAATGAGGAAGGCGAAAAGCCAATTACACTTGCTTGTTACATGTACTTGTGTTGTACGATTGTATCAACAGGTCGCCACTACGAAACTAATTAACATAACTTCTTTCAATGTACTGAACTACTGGTTTAGTTTCTTAACAAAGAAGAACTAATAAAATTCTCTAGAGTGTAATCTTGTACTGATAATCAAAACATTCACCTGTTACAAGGTATGTATAACGAATACTTTGATCGTTTTTACTTACTGAAAAGCTTTTTAGATGTCAATTCAAAGCTTCTCCCTATACAGCAGGTTATGGCCAACTATACTACACTGGCCAGACGGGTTGGTATAGGGTTTGTGTCAAGTTCCGCGGTAGGACGGGACGGGTTTTTCCCTCCATCCGCATTAGTTGGCCAGCCGCGAGGGTCTACGAGAGACGGAGCCCGCATCAGGAGCGGGTAGACGATGGGAGGGGTCCAGAAGGAGATTTCACCCTGGACTACTCCTAAAATTCAGGCGCACAGTGTGCATACCTGGGTCACGGAATCGAACTGACTAAAACCACACGGTCGATACCGATACACCGCCCCGCCGCATAGAAAACCCCGGCTGGGTAAGGGTCCGAAGGGATTTCAGCATGTTAAAAAAAAGGGTTTGTGCAAATTGCTTGTACGGTCTGCTGATTCGGTCGCGGCCTATAGGCCCATCGTATTACTGGATGAGGGTGACAACTTGTTTGAGATGGTGCTCTCTGTTCGCATCGTCCGGCACCTTTGCCATACGGTCCCGATCTGTTGGACACTCAATTCGGATTTCGCGAGGGGCGTTCGACGATCGATGCTATATTGCGCCTGTGGGCCGTGACCGAAGAGGCAGTGAGCTGTGGCGGCGTGCTGTTGGCGGTGTATTTAGCTGTCTCACGGAAGCACTCATTTACCACGGAGTGCCAGACATACAGGATGTATGTAGTTCCAACGCGGGAGTTATCTTTAAAAGAAACTAGCTTTTAGACTAGCTTCGCCACGCGGCGTAACTCGCGCTTTATAAAGACATAACTGTGTATAAAATAAATAGAAGAATAATAATGTTCGTTGAATGAATTAATAATAATTCTAATCTAGATATAATAACTTCATTGAATATGTACCTTTAGCAATCAAAACACTGATATTTATTCCATTCATGAGTTTATAACATGCTAATTAGTTCTAGATTGAACATTATACCCTGTCTACTTTATATCAATATTGGCAATTTATACAGTACGGTATAATAGTTGTCGAGGCAAATTGAACGAGGCCAAACACGTTCGACTAATATTAATATGAAATAGTTATTATTAAGCCTTGATCGTCAAGATGTAACCTATTTTGAAGATATTCGGAGTATTTTATGTCTGGCATCGGCACCTATGTACTACATTTATTCGTAACGCGTTGTTACCTGCGGTTATTGTTCTAAATCGCGAGTGACGCCGCGGAACAAAACTTGTCTAAAAAAAAGGATGTGTGGCACTCGAGGACTGCCGCGGTAAAGCTATTGCATAGCATTTTTGATCAACTTATGCAATTATAATTATTAATTTATTTTTTAATTATGTCGTTTTTTTTTTCTTTGATATTAATTAAAGTTTACAAAACAATAAACACTGTCTTTTTGATAACATACATTCTAACAATATTATTGCCAAACAATATAATCATTATATTAACCGAAAGAAAATGACAACTAAACAGAAAATATGATAGTAATAGGAGCATATCTATGTAATAAAAAAACGTGTGTTGTGTGTTGTCAAGGCAACGGATAACGGCCGGTGGCGGCGTGCCTATAGAGCACGGAGCCATCACATCCTTGTCGCACTGCAGTTACAATCATATTCTATATCCTTTTTTAACTTCGGGTGTTAGGTTTTTTCGTTACGGAATTTCTTAATTGAAAAGCTATACAATAGCCTAAAAATTGCTTATGTTATCAGGTTTCTTTAGTAAAAGTCCTAACACACTCGATTCAGTCGCTCCAGAGATTAGCCTGGAACAAAACAACAAATAAACTTAAATAAATAAAAAACTTCCAAACTAGCTTTCGCCCGTGGCTCCGCCCATATGTACTTAAATTGGCTATCGCGGTAAAAAATTGTATCTGTTCTTTCTCGGCTCTAGACTATCTGTGTACTAAATTTTATTTACATCTGTTTAGTAGTTATACCGTTAAAGACAGACAAACAGACAGACAGAATGATTTTCGCATTTATAATATTAGTAAGGATTAAATAATGCCCTGATTGATATAATAAATAAGAACATTTATTCAAATTTAAAACATTATATATTCCACTATTATTTCTTGTAACATGCTCCATTAGCCAATTACAAATTCATTCGGTTCTGTTTCACTGATTGATGCAAGCCCAGTAATGGTTTACATAGATTAATTCAATGTTCTCAACATTGTACCCAAAAGAGCTAGAAAGTACACAGTTTTATGATAATCAACTGTACAACACTATCTTGACATTTTAATTTTATGTGGGTAGTTGCAAATTATATTGAATATATTATTTCTCTCTACTCAGGTCGCTTACGACCTTTTTGTGTTGTGAAGCCTAAAGTTGTGTATCTATTAAGCGACATTTGTCTAGTGACATTATATCCCCGATGACATCATATGACGTCACTCGTGTCTTCTTCCTGACCACGTAAGAATAGTCAGTCTCATAATGCCCACTACACACGTTTAGATAAATCGTTCAACTAAAGGCCGCTGCATACGTGAAGGGATTTAACACGGACGGGGCGTGGACGTGGTTGCCTTGTTATAAACGGGAACGTGATTTAAATGCATACGCACCGTGACTGTGACTCGGATCTAACGTGTAAGTGTTGTGAACAAGGAAAGATATATTTTTCATTTCAAGAATTGACTTTAATTGCTATTGACGTGCTAAACATCGTCGGCGACGATATTTAGCACGTCCCGTGCGTGCCACGTTCCCGCCCGTCCGTGACTCCGTGAAGTATGCATTTCCTACATTTTGTATGTAACGATGTTTGCAAAACTTCCCGTCCCGTTCCGTCCGTGTTAAATCCCGTCACGTATGCAGCGGCCTTTAGGTGAAGACCGAACGGTGCAAATATATCAAACGTGTGACAGATATCGTTTGTATTGTAGGTATAAGAAATAAAAATTTGTAAAATTCAGTGTTTAAATATAACTTCAACTTTGTGACAGTGTTATTTTAGAAGTTACGAGGTACATTTGAGATGTGAATTTTGATATTTATAATGAACTAGCTTTCCCCTGTGACTCCACCTGCGTGTATATCGATTATCGTGGCAGAAAGTAGCCTAGACTATGTGTGTACCAAATTACATTGATATCAGATCAGTTGTTTTAGTGTGAAAGTGCGACAGACACACGGAGTTCGTATTTATAATACTGCACTAGTATGTATAGTAAAAATTAAAAAAAATGTGATAGAAAATCAAATCATTTGTTAAAAATGACTAGTTGTGATGAACTCGGAAAAAAAATGTCGCCGACTTTTGTCGCTAGTGTGAAAGCGTCTTAATATTGCCCTCGCTAACTGATTACGTCACCAAGTTATAAGATACCCTTTATTTATTCCATAATACGCCGTAATTAAAGTTCTCCATACACTTGCCCTATTTTTACTTGAATCACCCATAACCCTTTAGCTATGGTGCCTACTTCCCATTATTCTTGGGCATGCAATAAAAAGTTACGCACCCGTATAAGTATGTTCTTCTGATATGTAAAGGGTCCAGATGTTTGGGTTTTGTGGGATATTTGTGGGTTTTACGTGGTTTGTTCTTTATTTTGAACCGACTTCAAAAAAAGAAGAGGTTCTCAATTCGTCGGAATCTTTTTTTTTATGTATGTACAGCAATAATTTCGTCGCTTATGAATCGATTTCAAAAATTCTTTTTGCATTGGATTTGGCATAGCTTGTGAGCTATGCCAAATCCAAGGTGTTCCCATTGTCACCATGTCGAGATCTAGTGATGGGATTCCAAGGAAATTGAGGGAACTTCTCAAATATTATATGCGCAATTGTCGCGATTTGGGTACTTTGAATAGTTTTTCTTTGTTAAAATTATATTTTCGTCAATTGTGGTTTGTGATTTCCTTTAAACGATTATGTCTTAAAGTGACGGATAGGATTGAAATGGTTCATGATATCGGTTTCAAAATAATTATTACTAATTAAGATTGCAACTTAATTATTACTAGCTGAATCCCGTTGAGCGTAGCTAGTCAAATAAAATTAGTCTAAGTCACTCATGTTAGCAGCTATCTGCCAGTGAAGATCCTATCAAAATCGATACAGCCGTTTCAGAGATCCTGAAACAAACAGACAGACAGACAAAGAATTTAAAAAACTTGCTTTTTTAATATAAGTACCATATTTAATTTCATATGCATTAAGTAAAAAAAAAAATTGATATAATAAACAGATCCTTGAATTATATTTATTTGTATATTTCTGCGACTAAGACGGATCACTTTAGAATGTACCTGTAGTTACCTTCAATAAATAAACAGCTGCAAGGATTAAAAGGATCTGACGATTTATCGGTTTTGCATGGATTGAATATTAATTCAAAACGTGTTTCTTAGCTATGGCATCACAGACTGGTATTACGCGTAGTGATATTCATATTCGTGGGAGTTCAATTAGGTTAATTATAATTTAATAGTCATTAGGCTTCATATCTATTTATACATTTATTTATCTATACATTTTGTGGCGACTTCCACATACAAAGCAAGTGAAAAATATATATCAGCGCCATCTAACGAAGGAACACTGAACCACGAAGAAAACAAGTAATGAACTATGCAGAGTTAATGCTAATCCTGAATCGCGATAGAGAAATTCTCGCAATATGGTGTGAGAAGTTCTGTATGTGGAAGTCGCCACACATTCAAATAAATAAAATTAAAGTATCTATGAAATATCAAATGAATAATTTTTTACTAAATGCATATCAAAGTACATACTATACTTTTCACGGTACGGTTTTGTAAATACATTTAAAGGTATAATATATATGTATCACCCAAGTGTTTTCTATGTATAATATGCTCCGAAACAAATATATGCGGATCACACAAACATTTGATTCGACCTGGGAATCGAATCCGAGACATCAAGCACAGAAGTCACATATTCTTTGACCTCCTTATAATTCACGTCAGCTACTTATTCCTTAATCCAGTCGATCACTGCCTCGGTGGCGCAGTGCTAGTGTATGCGACTATTGTACTTGAGGTCTCGCATTTAAATCCTGATTCGTAAAAAATGATTGTATGATCTACAGATATCGGTTTCGGAGTTTGGCTGTTTTCTTTGTATAATATGTAAGTATTTACAAAAATAAGTAAATAGGTATTCTAGTAGTCAATCCAGCTTTTATAGTACAGGCTCTGCTTAGTTTGTTGCTAGATGGTGTTTCGTGTTATACATAATAAATAAATAAATATTTCGGACAGTTTACACACAACGCCATCTAGTCCATAAACTAAGCAGAGCTTGTATTAGACGGTAACTGGACAACTGATATAAATACATAAACATATTTTTTTTTGTAAATACATACATGTTATACATAGAAAACACCCAAACTCCGAAACAAATATTTGCGGATCACATAAACATTTGGTCCGACCCGGGAATCGAACCTGAGACCTCTTGATGAGCAGTCGCATACGCTAACCACGAGACCAACGAGACAGTCAACATGTCCAAAATATTTAATTACTTAAACAAGTTCTTGTGGACTAGAAGTATTAATAACCTAGTATTTTTGGTTACTAAAAATGAGACTGTTTTTGGAGTTACTCGACAATAAACAACATCTAAAGATCCAATTTCAATAGCTTCCTTTCATCTTCAGAGTTATTTTTAAACTGTTTTTTCTTGAAACTCTGTGGAGTTCAAGGATTGGATCAAATTGGAGGAAGGATCGAAATGTAATCGAAGAAGAGATTATTTAAATGTATGATAAACTTTTAGGATGTATAAGATAGCATATTATATTATATAGAAATTACATCAATCTCTTTTTATAATGTTTGTCTCTCTGTATGTTTGTTCCGGCTTATCTCTGGAACGGCTTGACTAATTTAGACAAGAATTTCACTGTCTGGTAGCTGGTAATCATCATCAGCCTATCGCAGTCCACTGCTGGACGTACGCCTCTCCCATTGCACACCACTCTGATCGTTTTTGAGCTTCTCGCATCCAGCTCCTGCCAGCCATCTTACGCAGAAATGATAACCGTTTGGGTAGAAAAGTTCTGGAGTGGAGACCGCGTCTCGGTAAACGTAGTGTGGGACGCCCACAGGCGAGGTGGAGTGACGACCTGCGTAAGCTGATTATACAAGGAAATATTTATTTTACTTTTTTTAGACTGGCTTTCGTGTACTCTAAAGGTATGTCAACAACTGCTTGTCTTAGTCATTAATAAGGTACTATCCAATTTAGACCACTATTGTGAAAAGTCACAATTATCGTAGCTTTTATTTTTGACTTGTCCAATTCTATAAGAGGAAATGATTTACGGGTTTTGTTTGTACGTTTGTTACGCTCTCACGACCGAACTCATAGATCGTTCGTCACTACTTCCATATAAAACAACCTTATATCGAAAATAAAATACAGTGTTTCTGAAATATAGAAAAATAAGGTCAATGAAAGTCAAGCCTTTTAAAAAAGTAAGCGACAAATACGACCCACAGAAACGTACCGCTGTGCCGCGTCGTAAAATTCACGCCTATAATTCGCGGAAAATAAACATTTCCATAATGAAAACAAAAGCCTTAAACGATTTCATTGTTTTAGTATTGGACAACATCATTAATTAACGGCCATTAAACCCAATAAAATAATTAATATTTACTTATCCTTATTGTGCCAAATAATATTCATTTCCTCCTTGCAGGAAGTTTCTGAATTGTATTAAAAGCTTTTAATAAATGAATTTTTATGGGGCCTTTGTCTCTCTTTGGTGCTTAATTAAAAAAAAATATTTGCGGGTACCACCATCCCATTTAAAAAAGGATTCAATTACCGGACTCTAAGTATAGAAACAATATTTGAAATTTAACCGCGGGAGAACCGTTTGCGCACAAATAGGTCTGTTTGACCGAAGTGTTACGGAGATATCAGAAAAAAAAATGGTAAAGTAATTCTTTTATTCGTTTCCATTTATTTACTGAGTCCCGTTAATGTTGGTAATTGCGAGTAAAGCCGCGGCCCGATTGAAAACAATAACGAAGCTAGTCTATAAAAAATAGGCTAAGTTGCTCCTTGGGTAATCAGCTTTCTACCAGTATAGTCCCATCAATATCGATCGAGCCGTACAAGAGATTAGTCCGAACAAATAGACCGATAGACAGCCAAAAAATTTAAATGTTGCCTTTTTGATTTAATGACCGTATATACTTTGCATTTAGTAAAAAATCGGCCAAGTGCGAGTCGGACTCGCCCATGAAGGGTTCCGTATCAACAAGTAACATTATATAAAAGTTCTTGTAGTTCGTTGATTAAATGAAAGGTAAATTGCTGTTTACGCTTTATGACATATTAAAAAAAAACTACTTACTAGATCTCGTTCAAACCAATTTTCGTTGGTAGTTTACATGGTAATGTCCAACATATATTTTTTTTAGTTTTATCACTCTCTTATTTTAGAAGTTAGAGGGGCGGGGGACACACATTTTTCCACTTTGGAAGTATCTCTCGCGCAAACTATTCAGTTTAGAAAAAAATGATGTTAGAAACCTCAACACCTATCTAAAAATACCCCACACGTATAGGTTTGATGAAAAAAAATTTTTGAGTTTCAGTTCCAAGTATGGGGACCCCCAAAATGTATTGTTTTTTTTCTATTTTAATGTAAAAATCTTAATGCGGTTCACAGAATACATGGACTGACCAAATTTCAACAGTATAGCTCTTATAGTTTCGGAAATAATTGGCTGTGACATACGGACAGACAGACAGACTTGACGAATCAATAACGGTTCCGTTTTTTGCCATTTGGCTACGGAACCCTAAAAACTGTAAATTTGAAATTACGTATATACCGACACTTCAATTTTATTTATTTGTATACATTTATATTTTTTATAAGTAATGTACTTGCAGGAAAAGGCGGACTTAATTTCATAGGCATTTTCTTCCAGTCGACCTTTAGCGAAGCTGTGTGTAGTAGACAGTATATACGCCCTGTGTGGCGGGATACTTTACAAACATATATGAAAACAGATGCAAAGAACACCTACACTCGGAACAACAATCTGTGGATCACACGAAGTGTTGTCCCCTGTGGGATATGAACCCACAACACCTGGCGCAGTAGAAAGCGGCGTGGCGACTGCTTAAACCACTAGGCCAACCGTGTAAGGAGCAAGGAATATAATGATACCCCACATGATAGGGTAAACTCGAAAAAAAAATTATACCCACTTTATGTGTAGAACTTACGGTTATAAAATCATTTTTCGTGTTTTTATTTTACCACTTAATTGACGTGATAAAAACATATCCATGCAAAGTTTCATCTTTCTAGCACTATCCCTTTGGACGGTAAGTCGCGGAAAGTCGGATGACCATGAGGGTTCCGAGGTATGAACTACCGAACCCTAAAACCAAAGCAATGACCGAAGTCTGAGCTTGAGTGACTTATACAGATCCAATTATCGTTTGCAAACGATTGAAAGGAAGACCCTCATCAAGACCAGCCGAAATGAATCCTTGAGCGGTATCTTCACATTTTGATATTTCTGTTCGTCCTTAGCTATTTGTCTAGCTCATCTTGTTTTAGGCTTATTCCTTAATCTCATTTCACGTTTTTTAAGGGTAAATGTATTTTCGATACTTTCAATTTTATCAATCAGTTTCTTTAAAAGTTGAATAGCACCAAGCCTAGATGTTACATTTGTCAATATTTTAGAAATGCAAATATCAATTTTCTAACGCGAGCTGTGCAGTGCTATTAGCATAGCATAGCTGCTATGCCTTATGCTAGGTTCCTCTACGTTTAACTCAGAAATCTTTTTGCTTGTTTTGTTTTTTTAAAGACAATTCCCGCATTAGTGATAACGTCCTCTATTAGAACCTAGCGGGGGACTTTAAAATATACATGAAACACAAAAAACACCCAGAGTTGGAACACCCAAACTTAGTGATGTTCCATGTGTAATTTGAACAAAACAACAGTGAACTGTTGTTTCTGGCGGATCGAACGTGGCGTTTAAACCACTGGGCCTACCGTGCAGTCCTGAATACACCTGACGCCTATCCGTTTCGACAATTTCTGTTTATTAGAGAAAGGAAGTATGAAACACAGGTACACAAATAATTTAGTATTTTTTTTCTTATCTTTCGGTCTTAACACTGTTAACATCTGGTCAAATATTAACTCGTCGGCAAATACTAAAATATATCGAGTGCCTTCCAACCAATTAATCAATATACCATCTATCGTGTGATAAGAGCAACTCAAGGTCATTGATAATAACAAACCTTTTAATTTGAGAGGGTTACTGTGCCTTTATCCTCTGTTAGAAATACAAATTGACGCGATCTCTGTGTTCAATTGTATTGACACTATAAGGCAATGGTTTAACTGACAGCGGGGCTTAGCGAGTTATTTCTTGTTTTTTGTTATGCATACATGTGTAGGGTTCGGCGTAAGATAAACAAAGGAAAGACGACTGTTCAGTATAAAGTTATAAGATTTAATAATTAATATTCGATTACATTGTTCTTTATATACTTTGAGTACATACTTTCATACACTATTCAATCATATATCTATACATACACCACACATGTTAGCCATTACTTTAGCATAATTTACTAGATTGAGACGACTTAGAACAGAATACTAGAAAGTCTTAGTTCTACGTTTGTGACCAAGCGATCTCCTTGTAAGTAAATGAGAGTAGTATTGAATTAGCGCGGCTCCGCCCGCTTATTAAACTAGCCGATGTCATTTCTCAGGCTCTAAACTATCTATGTTCTAAATTTCTATATGTACCTGTTCGGTACTTTAAGCGTGAAAGCGCGATAGACAAACAAACAGACAGAGCTACTTTCGCATTTATAATATTAGTAAGGCAGTAAGCATTGGGCGCTTCTAACCATAATGACTTTACTTCGTTATAAAAAAAACTTCGAAAGAAGATATAATTCTGAATCGAATGCCTATTCAATTAATATTAAGTTACCAAAAATAAAATAAACGCTTGAAAATACAAAGACTTATTTATGAACGAGGATCATTAGGCCACTTGTATATTAGAAAATGAATTAAGTTATGCATGAATATAGTAAGAACATTAATTATATTATATATTATATTTTATTGCACGCTCACTTCTCGGTTACAATGGGACCACTGCCTCACATTTTTGACATGGGTACTGATAGAAATTTAATTTGCGAGGGTACAGTAATTAATTTCGGTGTCCATTGGTGATGGATCCGTTTCTGCGAAATAGAACCTTACAGAGGAATTAAAATTTACTGATTTGTTATTTTGTTTTGTTATTAAAATATTATTTATTCCGAGGTTCGATGCCAGTCGCTCCGTGGAAAAACTGATATTCAAGTAAAACCGGTTGAACTAGCTAACCCAAATAATATTGGGAATAAGGCTAGGAAGAAGAAGGAATTTTAAAATGGGGACGGTTAGCATAAAAATTGCATTGTACTAGAAATATAAAACAAACTTTGTTATAGCCATTATTAGCCTTTGATGAAACGTTTCTGCTTCCAGCTTGACAATCTTCTTTTGAGATATTGATGTATTGATATTGGTTGTAATTCTGTTATTAAGTCACTAAAATAAGCTAAAATTTGTGTAACATTAGTTTCATGTCAATTACCGATTGTAGTGTGTAGTGTTAAGATAACATCTATTTTAGTATGATATATCTAACTTTAGTCAATCTGCGGAGTTTATAAAGTCTTTTACCGGACAAAACTTATCTTTAGTGTTCTTTAGATAGCTTAGTTTTCTGACATCAAAATTAACTCCCTTTCATAAAATTAATTCTTTGATCAAATTGTCAGTCGAATTTGGTGAGCGATTGAGAAAATTTACCGCACTAAAATCCAGACCAATTTTTAACATTTCCTTCTGACGTATTGACACCGCTGAAAAGAAAACCTACGTATTAAAACCTAATCTAGATCTCGCTTGAACTGAAATTCCTTTATAGCTTTGTGTAGCCTGTGATAATACTATGATTGTAATAATAGATACAATAACCGTTCAGAGGTCGACTGAAGCTAATTTAAGTCAAAATGTATTAAGATTTACTTGTTCTTGCAGCGTGTCGTGATAAGCGGCCATTTTGTTCTTGCATGCCATTGCGCTGTTGTTCTTCATATATTTCTGATTTACGACGGAAAAAGCCTTAAAAGTGATTTACAAATTAAGGTTTGTTTGTGAAGGAATTATTTTGATTTGATTATAAGTTTGTACTGTACGTTATTTTGCGATAAAGATATTTTAAAAATGGTTACTCTAGATTGTCGGCTTGCTGGAACTTGTAATAGGTACATTCTTGAACTTACGTAGTAAAAATGTTAAAACTTGAAGAAAACATTATTTGAATGAAAGCATTCCTTTTTGATTTCATCAAATGAAATGCCCAACATTTTTGTATAATAAATAACAAGATAACATTACAGTGTTTTATACAAATACTAGCAGCGCCCTGCGGTGTCGCCGTGGATGTTGTTATACTCTTACAACATTCGCGAGAGGCTAGACTAATGGCGGTTTTCAACAACGTCTCCCTAAATTTTAGGGGCCACTTAGAGAGCGTTAAGTAACCCTTAGTAGTATTTTAGTTTTTGGTTTTCGCCAACCTTTTAGGGGACAGCTAAGAGTTAAGACGTCTTTTCAAATTTAAGGGTTACCTACGTTAGGGGGCTTCTAGTAAGAAGACGGTATAAGTGTAGTTAATGAAAACCTGAGATGAAAACGTACATAAGTTACTCTTTAATTCATCAAATATTTGTGAAAATCGGTCAAGCTTTTTTTTCACCAACAGACAGACAGAAAAAAAAAATAGTTTTTTTCTATGTAAGTATCGTAAATATTTTTTTTACTAAATGCATTTAGGGACAACTTTTTAATTTGAAATATTTTATATATTTCAAATTAAAAAGTTGTCCCTAAATTATTATTTCGGATGAATTACACACAACATCATCTAGTCCCAAACTAAGCAGAGCTTGCGCTATATGTACTAAACAACTGATATAAATACATAAACACTCTTTTTTTTGTAAATACATACATATGATACATAGAAAACACCCAAATATTTGCAGATCACAAACTCGGGAATCAAACCCGAGACAAACAAACATTCAATCTTATTATTTTTATAGATGAATTCTACCTCAAAATATGTTTAAGTGAAATAAATTATAAATAAGTACAACGTTCTTTGAATAAGTGAAGCTGAGGTATTTTGTAGTACAGAATGTTCGTTTTGCGTGAGCACGACTCATTTGAAATGTAAGTAGTATTGGCTGTACTTTAATGGATGGTGTTATGCAATGTACACACTTAAATAATTTGAATAATGTTAGGAATAATGAAATGTACTGTTTTTTTTTTCAATTATTTAATTGGATATTTATTCGATATCGTGGTAGATATTGTTATTGTGACTAGTAATAATTTTATTTTACAAATATTTAATGTAATACTTACTAACTGCCTCGTTGGTCTAGTGGTTAGCGTATTCGACTGCTAATCGAAAGGTCTCGGGTTCAAATCCCGGGTCGGGCCAAAAAGTGGTTTTGGGTTTTTCTTAGAAAATTCCTAATAGCAGCCCGAAGTTTGTAGTTTGGCGGTGATTCACGCCCGTGCCTCGGAGAGCACGTAAAGCCGTCGGTCCCGGTTGTCATGAACATCTATGGCAATCGTTATACGGAAGTCAGTGCCCTCAAATATACTGACAACTAGTTCAATCGAATTTCAGTTCTCCCATAGGGTTGCGGAGGTCCGATGCCAGTCGCTCCGTGGAAAAACGTAAAATTCAAGTAAAACCGGTTGAACTAGCAGCCGACCCCAAATAAACTTTGGAATTAAGGTTAGGAAGATGAGATGACTTACTAACTTTTTCCCGCCTCTTAGTCGGCGTGTATGTCGGTTATCACAGTAAAGCTTATGTCCTAAATGCATGCTAATTTTCATTGAAACTAAGTAAGCGGTTTAGCCGTAAAAGCGTTATAGACAGACAGCGTTACTTTAGGATTTATAATATACTAGTATGGATTGCTCTCAAAACTAAGTCGGTAAAATATTGATAGTCCAAACGAGTGGCGTCTTTAGAGATAGATAGATAGATATCCTGGTATTCGTGCAAATGTTACATGTTCAAAACCCGTTATTAGAGCTATTGTAATACGAATCGCTATGAATATTTACATTGTTAAATAAAGCCTTTAATAATTATTATGCATTCCTGTATATTTACTAGCTTAGCCCCGCGGTGTTACTCGGAGTTGTTATCCTATTTTAACGGCGCGGGTCGAAGCTAATAACAAAAAAAGATTAAAACCGTTCGTTAATGTCGTTTCGGAAATTAGCCGTATTAAGTAGACAGACGGGCAGACAAAAAATAAAAGGTTTTAGGCGTAAGTACCGTTTGTACTCGTACTTCACATGTCTTATGTGAAAAACTGTTTTTGAAAACAAAAACAAACACTTAAATTTTATTTATTTGTATAGTCAAATAAATCTCTCTGTGCGGGGTTAGTCACCTTTGTATTTAGTAGGTTTATTTTTTTGTCATAACGCAAACAAATAAAAAGTCTTTCATTATCCTTCGTAGACTTTTACAGCTAACATTTTCATATGAGCTGAACTCACTTAAACTGTAATCGTGTCTTTGACCTTAAACTCATAAATGGGTATAGAATACATCATTATGAGTCATTTACAAACAAATGACAAGAAAAACTTCACTTAAAACGACTAGAAAATATCTAAGAACTGCAAGAATAGCGATTAATTCCCCATTTAATTACAAATGTCACTAAGAATTAAAAGCTTCTACATTTCAGCAAATCTTTTAAACGGGAAAATATAAGAGATTAAAGGGTCATACCAATGACTTATTAAGTACGTTTGAAAGGTCACAGATCACTTAAGCCTTAATTTGCTAGTTTTATACTCAAGTATATTCTCGATTTCACATCATAGTTAATGCAGTGAAAACATTAGCGTTTGCATTCATTCTTCGAAAAATAATTAGCTTTCTCCAAACAACCAATTCAAGAATAATCAATCCCGAAACTCAATTAAAGAATGTGTATGTCTTTGTTTGTGATATTGAAGCTTTCACAAAAAGACCGATTTTACAAATAACGATTTCATAAGTAGTATTCTAAAGGTTGTAGGGCCACGCTGAATTCAGCACGAAATAGCTGGCGCCGCCGGGACGGTGCTACTCCCTTAGGCCCTTTGTCCACTGCCGACGTCACCGGACCGTCACCGAGAACGAGATTATTTCGGGCCGAGTTTAAGATGACGTGACGGCGATCGTGTGTTCACCGTGCCGATATATCGGTGGCTCAGTTCTATAGCTTTGTGGTGCGTGGTAGTCGCGTTTTCTTTTTTAGTATAAATAAAATAGAATAGGATGACGGCTAGTTTCAACCGGCGACAATTGCTTCTTCTGCTTTTGTACGTTCGAAGGCGTAGGCGATGCAAATAATTTTGGTTTCATCAGCGAATACGTAAACGACACATCAAATTTTATGATAGTGTTGTAATATTTAAATTTGGCGCCTTCTGCTCAGCTTACATTAGCTGTCATACATGTCATGTCACTCTCTCTTCTCTGTGAACTTAATGTCCGATACAGTGTATTTTATAGTAATTAAAGTTTCTGCTATCTTTACTGGGAAAACTGCTTGTTTTCATTAAACTTAATAGGTTATGGGCCCAGAGTGTCCGATTAGCAAAAGAAAAAAGTTAATAAACTCAGTTTTCTTAAGTATTAGAAAACACATAACCTCAACCGCAACGTGCTCAGTTTTTAGAAGAAAATTTTAAGTTGTTAACAGATATACAACTAACATGTCTTCGTCAAATAACTCATGGGCATTAATAGAAAAATTAACAGGCCGTGACAATTATGCAACGTGGCGATTTGCAATCAAAACATACTTGGAGCATGAAGAACTATGGGACTGTGTCGAACCTAATCCAAACACGGTTATTGACAAAAGACGTGACACCAAGGCCAGATCAAAGATAATTCTTCTTGTAGATCCTGTGAATTATATTCATATTCAAGAATCAAGCACAGCAAAAGAGGTCTGGGATAACTTAACACGTGCTTTTGATGATTCGGGACTTACACGCCGGGTTGGTCTACTACGAGACTTATGTAATACTACACTATCAGGATGTTCAAATGTGGAGGAATATGTTAGTAAAATCATGACAACAGCACATAAATTAAGAAACATTGGCTTTCATGTAGACGATGAATGGCTTGGTACATTGCTTTTGTCCGGTCTTCCAGAGAGTTACAAGCCAATGATAATAGCAATTGAAAGTTCAGGTATGAAGATAAGCTCTGACTCAATAAAATCTAAAATCTTACAAGATGTCAAACCGACTGAGAGTGACTCAACTGCTTTCGCTTTAAGTCAGAAGTTTCACAATAAAAACAAAAAGTTTTCAAAAGGCCCCCGCTGTTATTCATGCAACAAATATGGACATAAAAGTCCTGAGTGTAAATCAAAACCAATTAAGTATCAGAATAATAAGGAAAGTAAACAGAACCAATCATCTTATGCAGCTGTATTTATTGCTTCTTCTGAATACTCTGATGACTGGTATATTGATTCTGGTGCCTCAGTACATATGACCAAACACAAAAATTTGCTTATAGAAGAAACAAATCCAGATATCAAATCTATTAAAGTTGCAAATAACAAATCATTATCTGTTCAAAGCTCAGGAAAAATAAGCTTATGTGTTAATAATGAAAGAGGTCAACAAAATGAAATACTGTTTACAAATGTTTTGTATGTGCCTCAACTTGCTACTAACCTGCTGTCAGTAAGTCAAATTGTTAAGAATGGTGGCCAAGTGAAGTTTAATAAGTATGGCTGTACTGTACTAAACAGAAACAATATTATAGTGGCAACAGCGAGCTTGATAAATAATATGTACCGGCTGAACATGCCTGTAGGCCATGCATGCATATCAGATGTTATTGAGCAAGATACTTACCTGTGGCACCAAAGGATGGGTCATCTCAATTTTCAAAGTTTGGGAAAAATGACTGAAAACACTGCGGATTTAAAGCTTGGTGTACCAGTTGGGAATGTAAAGTGTATAACGTGTCAGGAAGGAAAACAAACACGTCTGCCGTTTAAAAGTCAAGGGTCTCAAAGTAAAGACCGACTTGAATTGATACACTCTGACATCTGTGGACCAATGGAAACTCAGTCATTTGGCAAAGCTAGATACTTTGTGACATTTCTTGATGACTACTCCAAGAAGATATTTGTATATGTAATACATAACAAATCAGAAGTCTTAGAAAAATTTATTGAATTTAAAAAATTAGTTGAGAATCAATTGAAACGTTCAATTCAAGTTATCAGATCTGACAATGGGCTTGAATATGTGAACAAAAATTTTTCGAACTATCTTAAAGAAGCTGGAATAATACATCAGACGACCACACCTTACACACCAGAACAAAATGGCACAGCAGAGCGAATGAATAGAACTTTGATAGAAAGAGCAAAATGTTTGATGTTGAATGCCAATCTACCTAAAGTCTATTGGGCTGAAGCAATTCACACGGCTGCTTACATTATAAACCGCTCTCCGACTAAATCCTTATGCTATAAAACACCAGAAGAGATGTGGTCTGGACAAAAACCCAATGTTAGTCATATGAGAATATTTGGATGTGAGGCGATGGTTCATTTACCAAAAGAAAAAAGAAAGAAATTAGATTCAAAATCACAAAAAATGATTTTTGTTGGATATTGTGAACACACAAAAGGGTATCGATTTTTATTACATAATTCAAGAAAAATAATAAAAAGTAGAGATGCAATATTTCTAGAGTCAACTGTAAAGAGAGATTATGTGCCCATTCACTTAACTACAAGTGAATGCAGTATTCAAAAGGAAGATTCTGAATTGATTTCTAGTGATGACTCATTTGAGACTGTAACTGAAAGTAAATCTCAGACAGAGAGTGATTACATCCCCGATGAAAGTATAGAATCTTCACCAGAAAGGAATATTACAGTCAGGACACGAAGACAATATTTAAATTCTCTAAAACAAAAAGAAAGTTCTTATCTGTGTTATAATGAACAATTATTAAATTATGAAGTTCCTGATAACTATGAAAATGCAATGAAGTCTGCTGATGCTTCAAAATGGTTAAAATCAATAAAAGAGGAACTTGATGCTCATCAACAAAATAGAACATGGACATTAGTAGATAAAACTCCTGATATGCGAGTGATTGGATGCAAATGGGTATTTCGCATTAAGGAAGAATCTTCTGGACCACGTTACAAGTCTCGGCTCTGTGCAAAAGGGTACTCACAGACCAAAGGCATTGACTATCAAGAAACATTTGCACCCACTGTAAGATATGATTCGATCCGCTTATTACTCTCAGAAGCTGCCCAACACAACCTTCAAATAATACAGTTGGACATCAGAACAGCCTTTCTGTATGGTGAGCTTGAGGAGGACATATTTATGACTGTACCAGAAGGCCTAACCTGCAAACCTAATAAGGTATGTAAGCTTAATAAATCATTATATGGTCTAAAACAATCTCCCAGATGCTGGAACTCTAAATTTGATTCTGTTTTAAAGAAGTTTGGGCTAGTTAATAGTAAAGCTGATCAATGTGTGTATGTGGGCACCATTCATGGAGCAAAATGTTATCTATGTTTATATGTTGATGACGGATTGATATTCTCTAAAGATAAGTCAACTGTAAAAGAGTTAATTATTGACTTACAGTCAATATTTGAGGTAAAAACATGTCTACTCAGAAATTTTGTTGGTATGGAAATAAACAAATTTGACAATTACATTTTCATACATCAATCAAACTATATTGAAAAATTAATAGAAAAATTTAATTTGAAGGATTCTAAACCTAATAGCATCCCAGTTGATCCACATACAATATTGAAGAAAGGAGAAGGTGAAATGGATAAAAACATTCCATATCGGGAAGCCGTTGGGTCATTGATGCACCTTGCCACAGTGAGGCGACCTGATATTTCTTATGCTGTAAGCCTGGTGAGTCGATTTTTAAATTCTTACAATGAAACTCATTGGAATGCTGTAAAGAGAATTTTTAAGTATCTAAAGGAAACTAAGGATTATGGTCTGTATTACACACCATCATCCGAGTCCAATGTTTTAATAGGATATAGTGATGCAGACTATGCTAATGACCCTAACACAAGACGTTCAGTCACAGGATATGTTTTTATCAAAAATGGAGGAGCAGTAACATGGGCCTGTCAGAGACAACAGACAGTGGCTCTATCAACCACTGAAGCAGAATTCATGGCAGCCTGTGCCGCTACCAAAAAAGTCATGTGGATTAAACAGTTGTTGTGTGATATTGGTGAATTTAAGCAAAAGTCTGTGTGTTTAAATTTGGATAATCAAAGTGCCATCAGTGTAATCAAAAACTCAAACTTTCACAAACGATGCAAACACATAGACATTAAATTCCATTTCATCAAAGAAAAATACTATGATAAAATTATTGAATTGAACTATGTGTGCAGTGCTGAACAATATGCTGATATTTTTACCAAACCTCTGTGTAAAGCTAAGTTTTGTCATTTGAGAGATAAAATTGGAATTAAATCTAAAAATGTAGTTAACAGTGGTTAGTTACATATTGTTTCAGTTATTTTGTTATATCTTTGTTTAAAAATATATAATGTTTGTGAAGGCTTAAATTTAGGAGGAGTGTTGTAATATTTAAATTTGGCGCCTTCTGCTCAGCTTACATTAGCTGTCATACATGTCATGTCACTCTCTCTTCTCTGTGAACTTAATGTCCGATACAGTGTATTTTATAGTAATTAAAGTTTCTGCTATCTTTACTGGGAAAACTGCTTGTTTTCATTAAACTTAATAGATAGACAAAACAAAAACCGGTGCGACGGTAGTGTGTGGACACACACTGTTTGTTCTTGTCCAAGAACAAACGTGTTTCGTATTGCCTGCGCATCGGCCCGTCATAAAACCGTCCCGAGTTCTAGCGGTCACGCCGATCTACTCGAAACATCGGCGGGTGGGATGACGGCTCTCGGGTGACGGGCGTGCGGTGGACACATGGTCATATGTATGTATCCCTAAATCGGCGCCCTCATCTCGTTGTCGGTGACGGCAGCGGTGGACAAACGGCCTTACACAGAAGACCAACCTAAGAATGACAGCATTCCTGTTGTCTTATTTTCTTTTTGAGTGACACCTGAGGCCCAATTTTGCAAAAGTATCTCACTATGCCACATGGGTTATAATGCTACTTTATCTGTACTTATTTATGTCTTCCATCAGGCAGAGTAGAGTCACTTAGGTAGACTTTAATATAAAAATAAAACTCATTTAAAAAAATCTTGAGTTGAGGGTATTTTAAGTTACATAAAGAAAATATCATAAGACTTTGCAGAACGTAAATCATAAATCATATTAGATCTAACAAAATCATGAGACCTTGAATAACACGAAACAATATTGCCAGAACTATTTTAATATAAATGAATGTCACAATTATGATAATAAATCGTTATTCAGATCAAATCTAGCATTTGAATAATCAATTTCACCCGAGTTAACACGAGACGAGATTACTACAATATTTCAATTTGTTAGTGCTAAGATGCGTAAATATTGTAAACTTTTAGTAAAGTAGTTTATTGATCTCGTAGTTAATAAACTGCCTCGTTGCTCTAGTGGATAGCGTATGCGATTGCTAATCTAGAGGTCTCGGGTTCTAATCCCGGGTCGGGCCAATTTTCGGTTGTTTTTCGGTTTTTCTTAGGAAATTCCTAATGTGGTGCTTAACGGAGAGCATGTAAAGCCGCCGGTCCCGGTTGTCATTAACATATATGTTACTGACAACTAGTTCAACCTTTGAATCTTAGTTCTCCCTTAGGGTGGCGGAGGTCCGATTCCAGTAGCTCCGTGGAAAAACTGAGAAACGGCTAGGAAGAAGAATTCATAATAAAAGCTCTGCTTGGTTTGGGACTAGATGGCGTTGTGTGTTCGAAATATTTATTTATATTGACACTTAAACAATTATAGTACCTTCACCCGCCAGAGGATCACATAGTCTGGTCGGAGGATCGTTCCTTTTATGTTGAAGAGACACGAAGTGTGTATCATTTGTTGGTGATCCGAAATAAATAAAATAAAAAATAGTAGTACAAAGTAGTAATCGAGTGTGTTACAAGTTGGTGACCATGCTTATCTTAATATACATCCCTCCCTGCTTCTCAATATCGTAGACATACTTGAGTGGATGTGATCAGATGGTAGTTGTTCCATGTGAAAAAGCACAGCTCAGCCGCATCGTATTAGAGTTAAACCGTCCAGGACTTCATTCGGGAAAAAAGGGTACAGAGGAAAAAACTTCTTGACTTCATATTGCATAAAACCGTCTCGCTAGTGGCGTGTTCTTCAATAGTTACGTCTAATGAAGAATACATTAAAACATTACTAATGGGATATCAATCGGTATGGGAATTATCCCAATTTAGTGTGGTTTATTTATTTAAATATCTGATTTATACTTTAATTGTTGTTTGTTTTATTGAATTGATAAAGTAAGTAGTATATTTATCGTGAGTGTCGCCAGAAGATGTTTTATTTATAGACTACTAGCTTTCGCCCGCGGCTCCGCCCGCGTATATGTCCTTCCTCAGACTCTAGACTATCTGTGTACCAAATTCCATCGAAATCAGTTTAGCAGTTTAGGCGTGAAAACGTAACAGACAGATAGACAGAGTTACTTTCACATTTATAATATAAGTAGGGATTTGAGTTTAGCTGTGTTACCCGAGGTTATTGTTGTAAACCGCGAGTACAGTCGCGGAGCGAAGATAATAATAATAATAAAAGTTCATTTTTCCTCTTTACAAAAAATGTTTCTTACAATATATTTAGGGTCCAATACATTCCATTACATTCAACACATACAATACATTACATAGTCTAAGAAAATTAGCACAAGTTACTCCTTAGGTCATAAGCTTTCTGCCAGTGAAAGTTCTCGTTAAAATCGGTCCAGCCGTTCCAGAGATCGGACGGAAGAAACAGACAAACAGACACAGACAAAAATTAATAAAATGCATTTTTGATGTAAGTACCGTATAATACCTACTTTGATTTACTAAAAATATTCATGTGATATATTTTTAGTAAATCAAAGACACTACTATTTTATTTATATGTATAGAATAGATTATAATAGTGTTTTTGTCAGATAATGGTGAGAATAAGTTGGTTTTTAACCGACTTCAAAAAAAGAAGATGGTTTTCAATTCGTTGGAATCTTTTTTTTTTCTTTTTTAATGTATGTTAAGCGATAATTTCGTCGTTTATGAATCGATTTCAAAAATTCTTTTTGCATTGGAATGGGCGTAGCGTACAGGTGGTCCCATCGTCACCATATCGAGTTCTGATGATGGGATCCCAAGGAAATCGAGGGAACTCCTCAAATATCATAGGCGCAATTGTCGCGATTTGGGTACTCGGAATGGTTTTTCATTGAAGTCGGTTCCAATTTGTTAAAATTATTATTATAAGGATTAGATTTATGGTATATCATAGGAGGTTAAGATTCCCTTAGTAAATATGCTTAAGTGCCTATTTATTAATTGTCATTACTTGATTGCCAAAACTATAACACTATTTGACTGCCTCGGTGGTGCAGTTTTCGATTCCCGGGTTGGACCAAATGTTTGTGTGATCTGCAAATATTTGTTTCAGAGTTTGCGTGGTTTCTATGTATGATATGTTTTTAGTCACTAAATAAAGTATGTTTAGCTCTGATTAGTTTGGGACTAGATAATGTTGTTTGTAAGATGCACTAGAACTATGCTTTTGACCAAGCACTAGTCAAGCAATAGAAAAAAAAAAGAAAAAGAACTGCTTTTTTTAAATGCTCTTGGACATGTGCTACAAATATCATTCACTTGTTTCACGCAGTTTCTTCTTCAACACGAAACCTTCAGAGAACTACACACTTTCTTCAAAAGTTCCGAGCAATTCTATTTCCCATCTGAACGTTTCCGACACAGGATTCTATGAATCGCACGTGCACTAATTACGTGCGGTATCAAACTTGGGATTCACTCTGTGTACTCGTTTTGGCGAAATTCCAAATGTAAATAAATATTTTGGACATCTTACACACAGCGTCATCTAGTCCCAAACTAAGCAGAGCTTGTGTTATGGGTACTAAACAAATGATAGAAATACATAAACATCCTTTTTTTGTAAATACATACATATCATACATAGATAACACCTAGACTCTGAAATAAATATTTGTGGAGCACACAAATATTTGTTCCGACCAGGGAATCGAACCCAAGACCCCTTGATCAGCAGCCGCGTTCGCTAATAACTAGACCAACATTGCAGACGACGTATGATGAAGCATCGTGAGTTACGCATTTTGGAGTAAAAAGTTATATTAGTTATTAGACATTAATGGAATCAGTCCTGTCAGCTTTTTGAAAAATTATTCTGTTTATAATTTTAAAACCCTTTATATCAATTACACTCAGACACAAAACAAATAATCGTGCTCATCACACCCATTTGTCGTCAATGAGTAATCTAGCTAGTCAGTACCGCCAACGCAATTTGGCTAGAATATATAACGTTTATGCAATAAGAAACTTTGTTACTAAGACCAGTTACTAGTGCATCTTAACGGCTAAGTTGGTCCAACAGTTTGAGGCGCAATTCATGCATTTATAGAATGATAATAATGAGTCTTCCTACCCGTTTCGGCCAGTCTCAAAGGAGATATTATAGTGCATAAGTGTGTGCGCAATCACAGTTGCACTCTGTTCTCTCACTCTAATAATTCAATTATCCAATAATAGGCCCGAGGAGATCTTTTATACATCATTTAAGGGGAACTGTATTAAATGTTATAATAAAATACCTCAAAACATACTAGATTTAACAGAAAAACGTTTTAAAAATGTTGTAAAACGCACACTATGTAAGCAAGCTTATTACAAATTAGAGGATTACATTGCCGACAAGAATGCTTGGCTTAATGCTGGTCCTGCTCCACAGCCACATGATTAATTCTCAAATTATTTAGAATCATAATGACTGACATTTTTATATTTCTCTTTTTTTTTTGACATTGGATAACCATATTTCTGACATGTATTATTGATATTTTAATTGTACCTTGTTGTTTGACATTATATTATTATATATTTTTTTGGTATCAACATTATTGCATAATAAATTATTTTTTATTTAAATGTTTCAAATATTTATTGCACTCTTAGAGAGTAGCATTTATAAATGGTTTTATTATTGTATAACTGCGAACATTTTGAATTGTACATGTGAGCACTTTGTAGTCACTAGTAGCATATGTTTGTTTGTTGACTGGCGGTTGTGAGTATGTCATGCTCGCTCGAAAGCCCTGCTGGCGGTGGCGTGTGTGGCGGGTCGTTCGGCTCCCTACGATATGGTTGAACTGGACGATGGCTGGTGCATAGGTCATGCTCGTAATACGGGCGCCGCCAGTCGGGGCTGGTCATTTCACAACTTCTATTTATTGTTTAATCATTTTTGGACACGACCTGTGTAAATATCAGCATCGTTATATTGTGCTCACATTTAATAAAATGCCTTAAACAATGTAACCAAAAAATGTAAAAACAATGTTGGAAAATAGTGTCCATGGAGTTTCTTGTCTGTTCTTCTCCATAGGATCTACGAATTGGAACAGACGATTAGCTTCACGTCTGACTCCTGACTGACTACTTGACGTTTCAAAAGTGCCGTTGTATGGTTTACTTGAAATAAAATGGTTTGATTTGATTTGATTTCATTTGAGAGAGGACAGATTCTCCGAAACTACCAAACTGCGGGTTATATTATATTAAGTCTTTCTGTAATTAGAAAAACTTCATAGCACTTTTTGACCTGACCCGGAACCCCGAATCCGAGACCTCTTGATCAGTAGTAACTTAACTACGTGAAGTGACGCTCATTTGGAGACCTTCGGGCGGCTTAAAAACATCTAACGGTTAGATTACTTAGCCACAAAGTGTGCCAGTCCCTAACCCGCACTCGGCCATCGTGGGAATGTATGGCATTAGTCCTCCCCTGAGAGGAGATCCGAGCTCATCAGTAGGACATTATGGGTTGTTGGTGAAGTCATACCACCGAGCCTCAAATAGCCTCGATGCTTGTTATAAATGTGGGTTCATAGTGAGATATGAATACCCATAAAGTTCGATACACAATAACGACAATATCAAGTCTCAGATCACAAATACCGTCTTAAAGAGATTGTAAAATACCATAATACAATATACATTTATATGTTCCTCTTCCCGTTAAAAGCCTTCATGCCAATAAATCATAAATGCGACAAATATAAAATATACGGTTATTTCTCATCAAAACAGTAAAGCCGATTCTGTGATGCAAATTGTGAAACGGTATTGTACGTAAATATTTAATTGAAATGCGTTAGCATGGGTCTTATTTTATGTGCGGCTAAAATTTATTCAGTTCTGGATGGGTTCAGCACCTAAAAGGGTGACCGATAGAGGAGGTCACATTAAGCAGTAGGTCCCGGTTGTTATCATAGGATAACAGTCATGAAGCTTAGTTCGAGGCTTTGCGGCTTAAACTGGGACGTATGGCCTTAACCCTCCTCTGAGAGTAAACCCGAACCCAGTGGAGTGGAGTTGTTGATGATGAAAAACTAATTTCTTATCTGAGATGAGTAAGTGCTTATGTAGAAGGTATTTCAGATTGTATGAATTACGTTAAGATTAGAAATAAGTAGATAACGGAGGCTTTCATGACTACATGTAACAGGTGTAGTAAAAAGAAACCCATTATTTTGCATGTAATTGAAAGTTGAAACTGAGTCAACTAATCACAAAAATATCAAAAAGTTTTTTAGTACGATATTTCATATTTCTAACACCATTCTATAGAACCACATCGTACTTACAACTTAAGCTTTATCATAACATAAGCTATTTTAAAAATAATTGATTTATTTGTACTATACCCATTGGAACTAGAAATTTTTGTAATATTTTTGTTTGGATTATTACTGTAAGAAATATCATAAGGGATGAATTGAAAAATTATATTGAAAAATTATATTAAAAAGTATATTGAACGAAATGCAGCTGGTAAATTGAAAGAGAGAGATATACTCTGCCTCTCTTTCTATTAAAAAATAAAATAAATAAATTTCTTAGCAATATTCAGGAGCATGCAAGTTTGGCGGTGTTTTACGCCTGTGCCTCGGAGAATACGTTAAGATATCGGTCCCAGTTGTCATTAACATCTATAGCAATCGTTATTGGGAAGTCAGTGCCCTCAAAAACTGAACAACTGGATCAATCTTCGAATTCAGTTCGCCTTCAGGGTTTGCGCAAGTCTCGTACCAATCACTTCGTGAAAAAACTGATATTCTTAGAAACCGGTTGAACTAGTAGTCGACTACAAATTAAGAGGAGTACATAAAGGCTAGGAAAAAGTGTTTTGAAAGAAAGTAATGTTTGGAAAGAAATGTGTAAATAGATATGTTCTTTCGTTAAAATATTTTATTTATATCAAATTGGTCTTTGTGTCTGTCATGTCCAGACACCATTTCTTGTTGTTTATGAGGTGTCTGAGTGTTTCGCATAAGCTCTAGACAAACAACATTAAAATGTAACTTAAGTCTTAAATAAAGTGCTCCAAATATAATTTTATTTTACTTGAATAATAAAATGTGACGTAGTTTAAGTACAATAATATAACATACTAGCTGAGACCCGCGGTGTTACCCCCGGTTTATACAATTGTAATTATCGCATTTAAGAATATTGTCTGGACTTTAAAAGAGACTGTGATCCCTGAGTTTGTTTCGTCCTTTCTTCTCAGGGCTAGTCCAGTTAGGAAAGGCCGAACTTATCTGCTCAAAAAAAAAAGTTTAACCTGCAAAAGTGTTCATGTAACCTAATTGCAAAATAAATGATTTCATTTCATTTAAAAATATTTGAAAGTTACTTTGATGCGAGTACCATATATACTTATTTTCATATGTATTTAGTAAAACAATTGTTTAATTCGATAACTTTGCTAATTTGAGAGAATATAACTAGGGTAAGTTTTACTTGTTTCGGGGCTGATAAAGATTTATAAATTTTTCGGAAGACCTTTCATATCGATCCGATATTATTCTATTTTAGATAAATACTAATGCCATAAAATATTTCGATGAAGTTTCAACGAAAGGACAATAATTTCTGTGTATGAGATTATCTTCGTTTTATAAATCACTATATACTATAACATCAATGCAAAGAGAAGGAAAACTTGAAACCAACCCTATATACCAACCCGTCTGGCCAGCGTGGTATAGTAAGCCAATACCTCCTTTTCAAGGAAGGCCTATGTCCAGCAGTGGACTGTTAAAGGCTGTTGTTGATGATGATGATGATATGCTATAACTATATGATATAAACTACTATAACACTTACCATAAATTATTTCGATGAAGTTTCAACGAAAGGACAATAATTTCTATGTATGATATTATCTTCGTTTTATAAATCACTATATACTATAACTATATGATATAAACTGCTATAATATACTAATATATACTACTATAATATACTAATATACGTATATGTAGTAGTAATATTTTCGTTTTCAGTAACCTTTGGAGGACATTAAAGTGCTTACATTTCTCTTCAAGTTTAGATCTTCTTATCTTCGTACCTAAAGTAGGTAGCCTAGGTAAAGTAGGCAGGTAGCGTCCCTAAAGTATCTACCTATTGGAAAGAAGGTAAAAAGACCATAGCATCTCATTAAGTCACCATAGCGTGGGCCGCCATACTTAATTGTCTGCATTAAATTTGCAGCAAGTGTGGTGGCCCCCACTCTTGAATTCTGCTCGTGCTTTCCATCAGGCAGAGTACAGTCACTTTGGTAGGCTAAATATAAAAAAGAAAATACGGTATAGTTGGTGAAAAACGGGCACTAAACTCACAATGACCTTTGAACCCATTTGAAACTGGTTCGTTCTAAAAAGATCGCCAAATACGTAACCCTCAATAAAAACAATTAGTAAGTACATCTGTGATCCAATTAATGAGACTTTTCACATATTTATTTTAACCTTATCTGCAAAGAAATTAGGTTGAAAATAGCTCTGACTTAACGTAATTTAGAAGTTTTCACACTTGATAAGTAACACTTATTTACCATAGTGTTGAGTGTAAGAACAATTAAAGATATCGTTATTAACGTTTGCGATTGTATATTTTGAATTGCAACCTTTTTAGCCATCTTTTTAACTAATGTTTTTGAATTATTAAGAATACGGGATAAATAAATAATAAATAAATAAATATATCGGACATCTTACACACAACGTCATCTAGTCCCAAACTAAGCAGAGCTTGTATTATTGGTACTAAACAACTGATATAAAGACATAAACATATTTTTTTATTTGTAAATACATACATATTATACATAGAAAACACCCGAGCTCCGAAACGAATATTTGTGGATCTCACACATATTTGGTCCGACCCGGGAATCGAACTCGAGACCTCTTGATCAGCAGCCTCATACGCCGCCAACCAACATAAAGGCTATATATCAATGAACCACACTTAAAAGAGCAATGTAAAGAGAAGGGAAACTTGATACAAACCCTCACACAGAAGACCAATCTCATATGACAGCATTCGTGTAGTCCTGTTTTGTTGGCTACTCTGAGACCCTAGGTCCAATGAAGCAGTAGCATTTCTATAGGCTGCCATAGGTGGGTGGGTCTATATACTGCATGCTTTTCATTCGTAATGAGTATGTATGAGTATCAAAGATAACAATAATAATTCAGACACACACACATAAACACGTTGTGACATAACAATGTAATACATATGCTCATTTGTAATTTTATTTATTTATAATGGACCTCCGACAAGGAATACACCTTACATGCTAGTTTTAAACTAACATAAATAATAAAACTGTTTTAATGCTTGTGCGTCCTCAATTATGGGAGATCACAACATGCGCATTATAAAAATATAAAATAGGTACAATTAATAGTGTTCACAAATAGCTTATGTAGAAAAAGTGAAATAGGAAAGAAATTAATAAAATAATAAAATAAAACAATGAGGTAAGCAAAAATTTGTGTGAGTTACATATATATCAAACACAATAAAATTTATATTCAACACTCATAAGTACATATTTATATTTAAATTTAAACAGAAGATAGATACGTCAACAATCAAAAATTTATTGCACTATTAGATCTCGAATATTTTTTTTAAATTCAACCTGACTATTAGACTGACTGCTAAACAGTGCTATTCTTTGATAAAATTATGCTAACTAGAAACCGCCTGACGATCGTGCTTCGACTCCATTTCGAACTGATTTAATTTCCCAGTGTAACTTCATTATGCCAAAACAAACTTGTTCCTGCATTCGAAACTTACTCAACGAAACTTTTAGATTGAGGTCAGCTAAATGTAGTTCACTTTTGCATGTTCATTGCCAAAAGTTTGTTTGAAAACACTTTCCTAGCCGCCTCAGTTAGCATTAGAATAATTGGCAAAGCGATAACAGGCAAAATCCAGTGATAAAAACAGTTTAGCCGCAGGGAAAATTTTCATCAATCATCAACAACCCATGACGTCCCACTGCTGGGCTCGAGTCTCCTCTCAAGAGATGGTTAAGGCCATACGTCCCCACGCTGGCCGAGTGCGAGTTGGGGACTGGCAAGACACGTTGTGGCTACATAATCTTGCTGTTGAATGTTTCTAAGCCGCCCGAAGGCCTCCAACTAAGCTTCACGACTGTTATCTTATGATAACAACCGGGACCGACTGCTTAACGTGACCTCCGAATCACGTAAACGCTCATTACATAAGATGCCACAAATGGTCACCCATCTAGGTCCGACCGCGCTGTCGTTGCTTACCGTCGCTGATAGTTTCCAATCACCTAAGGCCACTCGGCTATGAGCGCTTCTGGAATTTTATTTGAGGTCAAATGGATGGACTGATCGAAATATTGTTTCGCTTAGACCTGCAACTTAATAAGGTGTCAATTCAGCGCCTTATGGTATACTTTGAAACGCGATACCCGTACCTTCCTAACCACATTCATGTAAATTGTAAATATTCTTTAAGTTAATATTGTAAATAAAGTATTTTTCAGCTTTTTTTAGGCACAGTATATTTTCAACTTCCGACGACGGGCTTGACCCTTTGAAGTCGCTTTACTCACTGGACATTATTAAAGTAGAAGGTAGAAAATAACTTAAAATAACAGCATTCATGTAGTGTTTAATTGTTGACCAAAGGCCCAATGATCCAGAAACATCTCTTTGAATCCTAAATGAGTTTGATGACCAGTACTCGTAGATTCTACTTATAATTTTCATCAGGCATAGTAGAGTTACTTTGACTGGCTATAAAAAAAAACAATATACAAATACTAGAAAAAATGTTATGTAAAAAGCTAGCAAGAAGGCTATAAACATTATTTTCCATTTAAAAGAATAAACATTGTACTTTGTTCCCCACTATTAAATTCACTTTAAGTTACCGCTACAATGAACTACAAAAGTCGACATGACGCCTGCAAAATTCATAGAATATAAAGCATAAACCCCTTAATTCTCTTTTAGCACCGTCTACGTATAAAAGAAATCACTCAAAAACCGATTTAGGTCAAATCATTATATCCAGAAAACACTGCACGGCTATATCAAAGAATAACTGAATACCTACATATTCAAAATCGCCATTTTATATTTAGGCTGCGGTCCGACCGAAAGCGGGTACGAATAATAATAGCCCTTTCGGATTTTACTTATTAACCGACTTCAAAAAAGGAAGAGGTTCTCAATTCGTCGGAATCTATTTTATTGATATTTTTAAATTCGTTCTTCTGCATGGATAGCTCTTTCTACTTTTGTGGGTTTGATCTTTACATGGAACTACACTTTGCGTGGTTCAAGAATTTTTGATCTAACGTGACGCAAAATTTTCCTTTCTTCTTCTTCATAGTATATTTTTAAAGATTATAAAATTACAACTACATTTATAATATTAATGAAATTTAGCTATTTAAATTCTGTCGTATTATTATGTCATATTTTGTCAGATTATTGAAATAAATATAATCTGTTAATTTTATTGTTCGAAAAACTGGATAGTAAACTATCAGCACCCATCAAGACCAATTTTGCTTTCATGCAGACTTTTGTAAAGAAAACCTATTGCAGGACTTTCGTACAAAATTTTGCATAAATTCTAAGCATAGTTCCAAAGACTCGTCTATATTTAGGGTCTTTAATACATTCATGGGAGACGCCTATGTCCAGCAGTGGACTACTATAGGCTGATGATGATGATGAAGACATTCAAGATTACTAATTTCTGGTGACTAACAAAACTTTCAGTTTCTCGTATACTAATATTAATTACTATTTGCATTTGACTGCAGTGCAACGTTATGTAGATCAACGTTTTCTGCCGAATCCTGTGATGATGTTAGCTTGAACGTTTTTCCATGTCAGACTACAATATATCATCCAAGTACATTTCAAGAAATTTAGAAAACTTATCGCCGTTGTGAAGGGTTTTCTGTTAATTATCTAATTAAGACCTACCTCTCTAGATGTGAAGATGAGTACTCTACTCATACAAAATTTTCTCAGAAAAGGCTCTATTAATAAAGTTACCTTGTTCGTGGTGTAGGTCGAACGGAGCAGGTTTTCTAAGTATTTAATTATACAATTTGATAATTAAACGAGGTTTGAAATTTAAGGAGATCATGCTTTGAGCTTCGTTAATTACAGTCTAATCTATAAATATCTTGTGTGAGTGATCGCACTCCTCTGAGTTGACTTTGAGGAAATCCAGAGGGTTTTATTGAATATTTATAGCTAGTTATAGAGAGACTATGTCCAGTAAGAAGCTGTTTAAGACTTTGAAAATCGTGAAATATACTACGATTTTTAATTAACATCTTTGCGTTCTTTCAAGTTCCACAGCTTACCCGCTAAACGCTCCCCGCTGACACTTGCACCGATGACTCGATGAAAGTTATATTCTGTATAAGATAATGCGGCTCTGCAATTTATAGCTTCGTTTCAATAAACCACGAATAAATTTACAATAAAGCTTAGGAATGTATCTTTCTGCACCAATTATTACCGCATTGTACCTAATATACTTGGCAGTGAACTAAGTAATTCTTCAGATGTTTGATACATTGATTATGTAGACTTACCGTAGTCGAAACGTATTTTTGTTTGAAATGTCTGCACTCGCGTTAGGAAAATACATTCCTTATCGCTGAGGACCTTACAAACATATATGACGAACAAAAAGAACACCCAGACTCAGAACAAAAATATCTGGATCACAGGTGTTGTCCCACGTGGAGTTTAAATATTTAAACCCTTAAAACGGGCATTTAAAATAAAATATTGACGTTGGTGTTTAGATATTTGAAGAGCTGGGAGATGAAGAAAGAGGGTGCAACTGAAAGACTCCCTTGTAAATCTTATTAGCATATCTCTAAGAATATGTCTACGTATCCCAAGGTGGTACAGCCACGCTGATTTCAGTACGAGAGGACCGGCATTATTGTGTAACTATACATTGACAAAAAAGAAGTGCATGTTCTCCAAAAAAAGGTTTTTTTAAATATTTCGGACATTTTTTTTTTTCAGATATCTTAAAGAGTAACCTATAAGAGTACAGTTACACACACACACAGATAACCCTCAAAGATCTTTAGCTGTGGTTACACAATATTAGTTCTTTGTTATCTTTCGAAGCCTTAAGTTAACCTTGAAAAGCCAATCTCTTTTTCTAATGTTCTCAGAAGTAATTATATTTTAAAATTAATTTGTAGTAAAGAAAAACTAGACGAAAATTTTCTATGTCATCATTTTTAGTAAATCATCTTGTAAGGCCTACTAGAGCTTATATACAAAAGCGAAAGATATTCAATAAGGCCGAAGCGTTACATAAAGAAGACCATTAGGAAAATGAAGTTCCAGAGACACGGAAAAGATTAATTGACTGTTGAAGTATCCTGTTAAAGGAATCAATAAGGTTTTTTTTTTCTCCTGCGGTACCTCGTTTGTGTTCGGCCCTAAATATTCTGAATACTTAAGCCAAATGAACTGTTGTACGAACCTTGCATTATTACATGCCTTGTTTCTTAACTTAGGAATAAATTTAATTATGTTCGAAGTTCGCCTTGGTTGTAAGAAGTTGGGCATAAGTAGGGGTGTTACGCTGTTCGCAGAGTTTAAATTGGGGCTAAGAAGAAACACTGGATTTGAGTTATGAAGTTTTTTTTTTGACAATTCTGTTTGTTTATTCCTCGATTGAGTTCGTTGGTTCAGTTTATTTTAAAGACGTTTATATTAAAGCATGTCTATCATAAACACATACACCTAAACCAAAAATGCAATATACAAAATCATAGAACTCATAGAACAAAATTTGAAGTTTAGTTCCACTACATATATTCATACATAATAGTATATAAAAAAAACTATAACACTAAAAATCGTTAAAATTTAATTTTTGCGTGCGATTCTTTCTTTCTTGTGTTTTATTCCGTATTTTATTATTTATTTAATAAAAAGTTACTCAATACACTGAATACTCTATAGGTACATGCATTATCGGAATAATAATATATTTTTAGTGCTTTATATTACTCATCACATAATACATCTGACATAAAGTACATAATATATAGTACCTACCATTCGTTTAAACAAGTCGCGTGCGTTTCCCCGGTTTCCTGTTAACTCTGCACACAGGTACACACACTTCCGTCCCTTTTCAATTTTCAAATCACTCTCACATATTAAAAGAAAGTGAATAAAAAGTTTTCTCAGTCATTCTGGAATACAACGAAAGTACATATTACATACCATGGCACCGTTTTTACATGCCGTTGAATCACGTCGCTGCCCTGGACATATGTAAGGAAGCCGACTTCCTACAGTTTTGTATAATATATCATTAGTTTCGTAGAAAGAGATTAGACATTGAATTATTGCTATTTCTGCAAAACTGTGTTCAAAAGCAGTTTTATAAACTTAGCGAACTTTGACGAAGAAAGTTGATTCATACCACATCATCAGCCAGTATACTGTAACTAAATTATAACTGACCGCCTCGTTGGTCTAGTCGTTAGCGTATGCGGCTGCTGATCAAGAGGTCTCGGGTTCGATTCCCGTGTCGAACAAAATGTTGGTATGATCTGCAAATATTTGTTTCGGACTTTGTTTGTTTTCTATGTATAATATGTATGTATTTACAAAAAAAAGTATACATGTATTTATATCAGTTGTTTAGTACCAGTATGGCACAAGCTCTGCTAACTCGTAGTTTGGAATTAGATGACCTATGTCAGATGCTCAAAATATTTATTATTATTCTCTTTATTAAATTTCTCTTTATTTTATTATTATTTTTATTAATTTAGAAATAGTTTGAGTTTCCTAATATTAAATTAACTTTATTTTATACTTTTGTTACAGGTAAAAGATACTTCTTGACGATCTTCATTGGCGCTTTTGAGCTTTACCTCTATTCAAATGCTCTTCTTATTACGTTAGTATGAAAATCATTTTAAAACAATATCGTTTTCCTCGTCCATTGCAGCACTGTTCTTTAAGAAATTGATGGATCAAGCTTTAGTGATTCGGAACTCATTGGATTGATTTACATCCAGAACTAATAAATAAATATTTCGGACATCTTACACACAACGTCGTCTAGTCCCATACTAAGCAAAATAAATACATAAATATTTTTCTTTGGAAATATATACATATTATACAAAACACCAAACTCCGAAATAAATATTTGAGGATCACACAAACATTAAGTTGAACCCGCGAATCCAACATGAGATCACATCGATGCAGTCACAGAAAAACAAAGAAGAAAGAAGAACAAAGAAAACAACTTCAAATGACAGCATTCGTGCTATCGTATTTCGTTGGTGAGTGCGAGACCTAATTGGGCAGAAACATCTCACTAGGATGGCATAGTGTGGTTCACCATGCTGCATTGTTTGCATTGAGGATGGTGACCACAACTCTTAGATTCTACTCATTCTTTCCATAAGGCATAGTAGTTATTTTGGTAGGCTTACATATAGAAAGAGGACAATTATTGCTTCAGTGTTTCGTTGTAGTAATATTTTTTATTAAATGGATGTTTTAGTGCAACGCTTAAATTTCGCCCGCGTCTCCGTCGCCGTGTGCATGCCAACATGCCATTGCGATAAGGAGTAGCCTATTGACCTTCCTCAAGAATCAAAGTGTTTACATGCAAAATTTCATTGAAATTGGTGAAGCAGTTTGGCCACGAATGCGTAACATATAACATACCAAGTAACTTTTGATTATGGATACATATGTTTTTTAGCAGTCAGGTAGCCATCTAACTCGACTAGGTTTAAAGCTTGGTAACCTAGTAGTAATAGTCTACTATGAGACGATCTTATACAAGTCGCTTTCAGTTCCAAAACAAAAAAATTAATCCCTTTTAATATTATATCTGATAACATGACATTAAGGGTTTCTTTATTAACTTTGAAATGTACGATAAATTCATTTTGTACCGTCCGTTCTAATAATGAAAAGTAGTAACATTAGGAATTATGTTTATGACCGTTTTTATTTTAAAATTATCCAATATATAACCACTTTCATATGAACTAGTGGTCGCCTAGAGACATTCAGCCCTTCATGATGTAATTGTTACCATAACTATCGCACTACATTTTTTTATTCAAAATTTTATTTCTATTGATGGAACTGGGGGATGGTTTTAAAAATGGAGAGACAAAGGTTTTATCCATACTAATATTATACGTCTGCGTATTGCTACCTACCGTACCCTACCGTGTTGCTCTTTACTATCTACGGACCAGGTATTGTATAATTTTAACAAAAAGGAAAGACTTCAAAGAAAAACTATTGCGAGTACCCAAATCGCGACAATTGTGCCTATGATATTTGAGGAGTACCTTCGATTTCCCTGTGATCCCATCATCAGATCCCGATATGGTGACGATGAGACCACCTGTAAGCTACGCCCAATCTAATGCAAAGAATTTTTGAAATCGGTTCATAAACGACGATATTATCGCTGAACATACAAAAAAAAAAAGATTCCGACGAATTGAGAACCTCCGCATTTTTTTTGAAGTCGATTGAAAATTCTGAAATAAAAATGGTATTATTTCCATTTTTTTTAATTTCACAGCTTTTGTACATTTTGAATGGCCAGTAACAACTCATTTGACAAACGAAAATCTTTTATAAAGAATGATTTATTTCGGAAGAAAATCACCTTGTGTAAAGTAAAAAATCTGCACCTCAAAACACCAATATTATTTCAACAAAATTGTTTCAATCTATCATATGGATCTATCCAATTCTTGCCGTTCCTCTGTACCTTAAAGCAAACATAAAAAATAGATCACTCCGGCCTCAACCTATGTTGCCTCCGGCACCGTATCTCTCGGAAGTAGAATCGTCAACAAGCAGGAAACAAGGGAACGTTAGTGTTTCCTCTGCACTGTGAGTACCACAAGGTTTTGTAGTAAGCCCACAATATTTTGATATATTTTTGAATTGAAGGACGTTTTTGTGACAACTAAACAAACACAATGCACAGTCAACTACTACTGTCTCTCCAAAACATTGTGTTCCATCCTAAGGTTAATTTAAATAGATTGCTTTTGGCAATAAGGCCTCCCTTCATACACTAAATTCTTTCTTCTTTCTAGCCATTATTCCCAAGTTTATTTGGGGTCGGCTACTAGTTCAACCGGTTTTACCTGAATTTCAGTTTTTCCACGGAGCGAACTGGCATCGGACCTCCGCAACCCTAATGGAGAACTGAAATTCGAAGATTGAACTAGTTGTCAGTATATTTGAGGGCACTGACTTCCCAATAACGATTGCCATAGATGTTCATGACAGCCGGGACCGACGGCTTTACGTTACCTTCTACGTTACTCTCCGAGGCACGTTACCTTCATACACTAAATATCTGACATTTTATGTACTCTCTGTAATATGCAATTTTTTTTTTCTGAAAACTTATCTAAACGTACTTACTGTTTTTAGACTTTCGCGACTTTAACACTTATTCATGTTTTTTTTTGTTGTAAATGGGTCTTATTCGCCATAAAATTATTTAAAAATGTTATGATAACTTCCACTTTCCTAGCTTTCGAAACTTTTACCAGTGGGTGTGAGTCTTAATTGCTGCTACGACAAACGGACAAACTAATATTTGTCGATCTAAAAACTATGTCAAAGCATAGGATAGGCGTGTCGTAGTTCAGGAAGTCAATTTTTTTACTGAAATTTCTCAGACTGATTCTTATAGGTGTGATTCCGACATAAATGCCTTGATGAGTCTAAATAGGACATACTTTTCAGAGAAATATATTTGGACAAAAAGTATTTTGGGAATCCGTCTTTAAATAACGAAGTTATAACCGAACATATGTACTTAAAAAATTATATTCGTTTCCCAGTCTATACTTACCTTTATAATCACATCATATATATCGTCATATGACGTGATTATAAAGGTGAATATAGACTGGCTGGGTTTGTTATTATCCTTCATTAATAGCCGCAAAAACCTTTAAAAAAAATATTTTTAAACAAGCAATTATGCCCAATGTTTACTTTAGCTTTCAAACAAAGAATCCAAAAAGTTTCACTCAAGTTCTAAGTCCCATACGATAAAAATAGCATGTATTTTATTCATGAAACTTTTCCAATTTATTTGACGGTGAACACTTAAGTTTTAATTACTCAGAGGAGGGTCCAACGTGGGTGAAAGAAACGCAGACGCACACACTTTGTCACTATATCAAAATTAATTGTCTTACTAAATTAATTAATTCGTCTTAGGGTAAGGAACTTTGGTACCCGACACTTGTGAATCAGACTCAACTGCATTTGAATGTATGGTATATGGTCTATACTCACAAGGTTTTATAAATAAAAGTTGTACGGTAGGTTCACACTTGTAATTAACGTCACAATCAGGAATATAACACAAAAGTTACACAGCACAAAGAAAAGTCACAAGAAATACAGTTACATACAGACATACACAGAACGACACAGAAAACTGTTAAAATGTTCTAAAATCTATTAAAAGGTTTAATTGCAACCACTATTGGTTCGCGCGACCGAGGGCAGTTCAATACTAAATCACCGGTGCGCTTGCACCGGCCGTTATAGCAAAAAAGGTCAACTCAAATAAGGTGTGGTCTCACTACCGCGAATGAAATATGATTAAATAATATTCGAAATACGTAAACTATTTTATATAAGATGAAAGTGTAAATACTAGGATAGAAAGTGATTAATTAATATTGTAATAATAATATTAATAAATAAATAGATAATATTAATATAATAGTGAAGTATTTATATAGAAATGATTTCTTGATAGAATATTATGAAGATAGTTATTTGTTGCATGTAAGTATGTTTGTGTGTGTGTGTGTGTGTGTGTGTGTGTGTGTGTGTGTGTGTGTGTGTGTGTGTGTGTGTGTGTGTGTGTGTGTGTTTGTATGTGTACCTCCTACATCACTCCCCCCCAGAGACCGTCACTACGGTCGATAAAAGTCAGGAAATCGAACTTTGCGGCCAGAACGAGTAGTTCTGGAATTCAGGTGATCTGATGGTTTATCCTGGCTAGGACTGGGGCAAGGGATGGGATCTAAGACGGGATCATAATTAGTAGGAGTTGGAGGGGGTAATATGTTAGTAGATGGGTCGACGAGTATGTAGGCTGGTTTTAGACGGTCTACAGATACTGTGACGCTCTTACCCTTGAAAAGAATCCTAAACGTTTTATCCCCGCGCTCGAGCACTTCATATGGGCCGGAGTAGGGAGGTTCTAAGGGACCTCGTGATGCACCGACTCTTAAAAATACGTGGCTAGAAGATTGTAAGTCCTTATAAATAAAAACGTTATTTTTACTATGGCGAGAAGCGGGGGACGGACGAAGTTTTCGTGAGAAATGACGTAAGCGGGATGTGAAATCCGTCAGATCTGTAGAATCCGGCTTGGTTGTCTGAAAGAAGTCACCAGGAAGACGTAAAGGTTCGCCATAGACTAATTCAGCCGACGAAGCCTTTAAGTCTTCTTTGTAGGATGCCCTGATGCCTAGTAATACTAGGGGAAGGGTATCGACCCAGTTGCTGTCTGCATGACACATTATAGCCGCTTTGAGTTGGCGATGGAACCGTTCCACCAAGCCATTACACGCAGGATGGTACGCAGTTGTTCGGCGATGTTTGAATCCTATCATTTTTCCAAGGTATTGGAAAAGTGTGGATTCGAATTGCCGGCCGCGGTCTGTGACAATATCCGTGGGACATCCAAATCTGGATATCCAGGATATCAATGCCTTACCGACGGTTTCCGGCGGTAATATCCATCATGGGTGTGACCTCGGGCCAACGGGTGAAACGGTCTACTGCTGTCAAGCAATAGCGGTAGCCTTGAGAAGGTGGTAAAGGGCCAATAATGTCCACGTGTATAAAAGTAAAACGCGCGCGTGGTAGGTCGAATGTACCTAAAGGTGCTGAAACATGTCGATACACCTTAGCGCGTTGGCAGGGCAGACATTTACGACACCATTCTCGACAGTCCTTACGCATACCAGGCCAGACGAACCGCTCGGCGACCAATTTTGTGGTGGCCATAGCGCCTGGATGACTGAGGTTATGAAGGGTGTCAAATAGTGGCTTTCTGAGGGCCTTAGTTACAAAGGGGCGAGGATGTTGTGTGCTGATGTCACAATAAAGTTCCTTTGTACCACCAGGAAGCTTGAGCTTTTTAAGTCGTAGTGAGAAATCACCACCGGTGTACTTAACCAGCTCTTCGTCATCGGCTTGAGACTCCGCCAACTGTTCGAGATTAATAGACATCTGAACTTCGTCGATCCGTGACAATGTATCAGCAACAACATTGTCTTTGCCAGATATGTGACGAATGTCGGTCGTGAATTGTGATATGAAGTCCAGATGTCGATATTGGCGAGGTGAGCAATTAGCCTTTCTTTCGTGAAAAGCATAAGTAATCGGCTTGTGATCGGTAAACACTATGAAGTGTCTAGCTTCCAACATGTGCCGAAAGTACTTGATGCTTTCATAAATTGCCAAAAGCTCGCGGTCGTAGGGTGAATATTTTTGCTGGCAGGGACTAAACTTGCGCGAGAAAAATGCAAGTGGTTGCCAGTGATCCTGCTTGAATTGCTGCAATACTGCACCCATCGCCAAGTCAGAAGCATCAGTCACGAGTGCTAGCTTAGCATCGCTGTCTGGATGAGCGAGTAGTGCAGCATTAGCAAGGGACTGTTTACACTGTTGGAAAGCCACGAGTGTGTCTCCAGATATGTCGACGGGTTGAGACGCCTTGACCGAGCCTGTGAGTAAGGCGTTGAGAGGGGCTTGAGTGACTGCTGAGTTAGGCAAAAAGCGCCTGTAAAAATTCAGCATGCCTAAGAAACGCCTCAGTTGCCTGACAGTCTTAGGTACAGGAAAGTCGGTGATGGCCTGGACCTTCGCCTCCAGGGGTTTGGTGCCCGCTTCTGAAATGTGGTAACCTAAAAAATTTACCTCACTTGCTCCGAAAATACATTTGGAAGTATTGACAAGGACGCCGTATTTCTTCATGCGGTCGAAGAGTTGCTGCAGATGCTGCTCATGCTGATCCTCATCCTGAGAGAAGCAAAGAAAATCGTCGCAGTAGGGGTACACAAAATCAAGCCCTCTAGTTAATTCGTCGACGAATCTCTGAAAGGTCTGACCTGCATTCCTCAGACCGAAGGTCATACAGGGGAACTCGAACAGGCCAAAAGGGGTTGTGATGGCCGTCTTCTGAACATCCTCTTCGAACACTGGAACCTGATTATAAGCCTTCACTAGGTCGATGGTACTGAAGACTTTACAGCCCGCTATGGAATGAGCGAAGTCGTGTATGTGCCTGATAGGGTAACGATCAGGGATGGTTCGGGCATTAAGCATGCGGTAGTCCCCACAAGGACGCCAGCTGTTGTCTTTTTTAGGAGCTAGGTGTAAGGGAGAAGCCCAAGCGCTTTCTGAAGGACGCGCTGTACCGTTGCTAAGCATTAGTTCGAATTCACGTCTTGCTATTTTGAGTTTGTCAGGAGCGAGTCTACGAGGAGTGCATGATACAGGAGGTCCTGGTGTAGTGCGAATATGGTGTACTGTGTTGTGTTTAGGGAGCCACGGAGTGCCTGAAGGGCGAGTAATTTCAGGGTACTTACCCAAGAGCGCGTGATACCTGGTGTTGCCTGATGCTACCTTAACAGAACATACATTAGTTTGAGCTACAGAAGCACTAGAATATAATGTAGTTGTGTTATCTATGAGCTTTTTATTACCTACATCCACAACAAGATTGTAAAAGCTTAAAAAGTCTACACCTATAATAGCTTTTGTTACATCGGCCACTGTAAAGCGCCAGGCAAAACTACGTCTTAAACCTAAATTTAAATTTAAATCTACACTACCATAAGTGTCTATAGAAGTGCCATTGGCAGCACACAAAGTATAATTAGTCTTGGCTCGACGATCTCGAAGTGCAGAACGAGGGTAGACACACAAGTCACTCCCTGTGTCGACCAAAAATCGGGTGTCTGAATTCCTGTCGTACACGAAGAGACGACCTGAAGATACTGGGCAGTCGTCAGTCGCCATCAACGACTGCCGTTGGCTTTTCCCGGCTTGTTGTAGTCGCATGGCTTAACACAGTGTCTCGCTCGTTCGCCGTATTTATTATGATAAAAACAAATGGGATACTTGCGGTAGCTCGAGTTTGACCTGGATCTCTGGCGGGAAGTGGAATGTCCTCTCTGTGTCCTTGACTGGCGATATCTATGTTCAGGGGAATGTGACCGCTGTTCTAGCTTAAGTGCAAGCTTTTCAACCATTTGTCTCAGTTCTGCGATTTCATTTGAGACGCTGGTACTCGGTCCTGGCCTAAGAGAAGACTCTGCGACCTGACAGGGTGCTGTAATTTCCTGGATACGGTCCGCCAAGTCCGATAACTGTTCCAAAGAGTGGGTAGGTTGTGACGCCAAGATCGTCTGAATATTGTTAGGCAGACGGTTACACCAGATGGTCTTTATGAATTCCTCCGGTACAGAGGGTCCGGCTAAGTCCAGCAGATGCCTCAGGAATTGTGAGGGTTTCCGATCTCCAAGCACTTCGTGGGTCAGTAACTGCTTAACCCTCTCTTCATGCGATGCAGAAAGCCGACGAATTAACTCCGATTTTATTTTTGAGTATCGGTTGTTCGCCGGAGGGTTTACGATAACATCCTTAACTGCCTTTGCGTGGTGTAGATCGAGGTGAGTGATGACATGGGTGAATTTGGTTGCATCATCCTCAATGCCTATAGCCTCAAATTGTCCTTCCAGCAACGCAAACCAGATTTCAGGGTCCTCGGGAGCAAACGGGGGTATTTTAATGCTCATTTTTCGCGAAACAGTGACGGGTTTTGCGCGGCGTATCGTTACGTGTTTTGTTTTATCTGACACGGTTTTAGCGGAATCACTACTGTCACTCATTGTGTTCTACACGGGGTCACCAGTTATGGTATATGGTCTATACTCACAAGGTTTTATAAATAAAAGTTGTACGGTAGGTTCACACTTGTAATTAACGTCACAATCAGGAATATAACACAAAAGTTACACAGCACAAAGAAAAGTCACAAGAAATACAGTTACATACAGACATACACAGAACGACACAGAAAACTGTTAAAATGTTCTAAAATCTATTAAAAGGTTTAATTGCAACCACTATTGGTTCGCGCGACCGAGGGCAGTTCAATACTAAATCACCGGTGCGCTTGCACCGGCCGTTATAGCAAAAAAGGTCAACTCAAATAAGGTGTGGTCTCACTACCGCGAATGAAATATGATTAAATAATATTCGAAATACGTAAACTATTTTATATAAGATGAAAGTGTAAATACTAGGATAGAAAGTGATTAATTAATATTGTAATAATAATATTAATAAATAAATAGATAATATTAATATAATAGTGAAGTATTTATATAGAAATGATTTCTTGATAGAATATTATGAAGATAGTTATTTGTTGCATGTAAGTATGTTTGTGTGTGTGTGTGTGTGTGTGTGTGTGTGTGTGTGTGTGTGTGTGTGTGTGTGTGTGTGTGTGTGTGTGTGTGTGTGTGTGTTTGTATGTGTACCTCCTACAAATGAATGAATGAATTTTATCTTTTTGTTATAATTAGTAAGTAAGTATAATTAGTAGTTATATTTACTGCCTTGTTTTTCTAGTGGTTAGCGGTCTCGGGTTTGATTTCCGTGTCTAAACAAATTTTTGTGTGATACACAAATATTTGTTTCGGAGTCTGGGTGTTTTCTATGTATAATATGTATGTATTTACAAAAGAAAAAGTATATTTATGTATTTATATCAGTTGTTTAGTACCCATAATACAAGCTCTGCTTAATTTGGGTCTAGGTGATGATGTGTGTAAGATGTCCGAAATATTTATAGTCCGAAATATTTAATATATAATAATATATAAAATTTAGGCTTTAATTATTTTTCAAGAAATCAACAAATCTGATTTATTGAATTACGTATCTGACGGCGCCTGACTGACTAAAAGACTGACTCCATATTGAAAAGTGAAGGGTATATCTGGGTCGACAAAATTTATCTCTGCAGCTATTACTATCATCCCAATACTGCCCTGGAAAAGATATTTCTTTTACTACGAGCAAGAAAAAGTAATTAAGCGAGTATTTGAGATTATAACATTTGTTTTGAAACTGTAGGTAATAGAGCCAGGCTGATTTCAGAACAAATGTGCCGGCTCGACAGGGCAGCACTACCCACAGAAGACCAACCTTAAAATGAAAGGATTCGTGTTTTCTTATTATGTTGGTAAGTGTGAGACCGGAGAATCATGTAAAAACATCTCATTAAACCGCCGTTGTGTTGGTCACCATGCTGCATTTTCTGAACTCACAATGACGATGTTCACTCTTGTATTCTACCAGGGGGGTGTCACTCCGCAGTTTAGGTATAGTCGGCCGGCTGCCTGCCGGGTCAGACACGCCGGTCGAACAGACATCGTCAGAACAGTTAAGAGTTACACGATAGAAAGAGACGCAATTGTAGGTAAATATAATCGTAGTGATTCGGCGCTGTGAGATCTGAATTGAACTTAATCTTTTGACACCGAGGGTATCTATAACTTTAATTTACTTTTCGGAGTGAGTCTTCTGTACGGGTACTATTATGTATTCTGTGATTCTACTTATGCTGTCCATTAGGCGAGGTAGATACACTTTGGTAAAAAAAAAACACTTTTTAAGGAGTATAGTGAGGTAAACGGCTACAATTTGCTCCTAATCGTCTGCGAACTGCGTAAATTGTCCAAATTCCTTTTTCTACAAAGATATTTGCAATCCCTTTGATAGGATATTTGAGACTGTTCTTTCATTAATTTAATGGCTCTAATTTTTAATTAACGGCCGGTAGGTAACTAAATTAGATGGGATTACGTTGCTACTGGAATTTGTTGGGGGGGGCAGGAACTTTTCAACAAAAGGCTTTAAAAGTTAGCAGAAAGTTAAAGAATAGAACGAGAATGTCGCAAATAGATGCTCTGTTTACGTACAGGACTTTCAGTAATGGATTAGTTTTCAACTCACACTGTCCTGACTTCACTTAGAAAGAATACCCGCTCACAAAACATGTATGTTTAAGAAAATTATACTTCTTCTTATCGTATCAATGGCAACACTTTAACATGGTTCTGGCCTAGTGCTCGGCAACGCGGATTGCGTTTGGCCTTGTGTTGATCCATTGTGGTGAGAGGATTTGTCACCTAAACTCTGCGATACCGAGTGTTAGGTGTCCAGGGTGCGCCGGACGTCGGGACTCTTGTTCTCTTTTTTACGTCGCTCGGGGAGGCTCCTCTCGTGCACCCCAGAAAATTATACTGAGAATGCATAGATGTAAAAAAAAAGTACGCGTCCTAGTCGCAGCCTTCGAACTTTATACTATAAAACAAATTCACTTCTACAGCAATCACGAGAATTGTAGGATTTTACGTGGATGTAGTAATAAAAGAAATATTTGGTTAAAATAACTCACACTCTATAATACGTGACCGGTCAAGTACATAGCCTAGACAGGAAGGGAAGCAGAGGCATCGGTGACAGAAATTGGAACTAAAAATTGGTTGCGTTCCATTTTAACATATTCTAACAAGAATAAATAACTGTTTTTAGACTTTCGCGACTTTTACTAGTCTACCCGTGACCACGAGCGGTATAACCCGTTCGAAACGTCGGAAAATAGAAGGTATCGTAACCTTTATAATATTATCGCGAATAAGTCCCGTTTACAGTAAAAACATGAGTATGTGTAAAAGTCGCGAAAGTCTAAAAACAGTAAGAATAAATAATATCTATTCGTATATAAAATAATCGAAAGTAGTAATTTGTTACAATAGGCAATGCGCAAGGTGAAGCTTGTCTAAAAAAGTAACCCAAGTTACTCCTGATACTATCTGTAATCTTCTAGTTAAAGATCGTTTAAAATCGGTCCAGCCGTTCAAGAGATTAAATAGGACAAGCAGACAGACAAAATTGTTAAAAATTAGGTTTTTGGTATAAGTAACGTATATAATTTTTACAGACGCTTTATTTCAATGAATTGGTATAGATCAGCAAAATGATGTTAAAGTAGTTATGGTAGTCAGCAAATATATGAAACGCGATCCCATTTTCGAATATGCTTATTATAGATATCTAAGTTTCTACCATTTCTCGTTTGAATGTTGTGTATTATTCAAGTTTATGTGTATAGGAAATAGTTAGTCGTACATATGCAAATGATTTCCTGTATTATTTCCTCTCAGCGATCTGTATACCTTGATATGTCCGTTTTAATTATTCTGATGCAAGGAAAACCCGTATGTTGAATATCCATAGTTTTAAAGAGATTTTCATATTAGACATATTCAAAGAGATGGTTTGCACCTACTTAACAAAGTTTTATGATAATTTAAGAAAAAAATGAATTTCTTAGAAAAGTTTGTTATTAATAATCCAATTAGCATTTTTTTTTATATTAACCCTGCCAAAGTGACTCTACTCTGCCTTATGGAAAGCATGAGTAGAATCCAGGAGTAGTCACCATGCTTATTGTGAGGGTAGGCAATGTAGCATGGTGACCCCTACCATGGCAGCCTGGTTAGATTATTCTGCATCATTCTCCCGGCCTTCGAAGGGCGGGAGAATGGTGCAGAATGATTGGGCCTCCGGTCTCACACTCACCAACTAAATACGACAGCAAGAATGCTGTCATTATTAGGCAGGTCTTCTGTGTGAGGGTAGTACTGGCCCATTCGTGCTGAAATCAGCGTGTCTCTACTACCTACAAATTTGCTTGCGGCTCCGCGTATATGCTGATAAACTCGTAGAAAAGCCTATGTTATTTCTACTGAATTAAAGTATTTTCATTCTAGATTTCATTGAAATCAGTGGAGCAGTTTGGCCGTGGCGAACAGTTACTTTCAAATTTAAAGTGGTAGTAGGGATTTAGAAAATTTTGTTTTTGAAATTCCAGTCATTCGATATGGCTTTTGAAAACATTGAGAGGTTGCTAAGATGATTTTTCGATTTAGGTATCCGTTTGCGAGTTATTCAACTTTAAAGCGCATTTTTTTTATAAAAACAGGGCGTTCCCCCCCCCCCCAAACAGGGAGAAAAGTTTAACGGCTTTCTCAAAAATCATAAAAATGGCATGATGGTCGTACACATATTAAACTTAAAAGGAAAACTATAGCTGCTTAGGTAACTTTTTTATTTCAGGAGTTATAGAGGCCTTGTAAAATGCAGTCAATTGGAAATCTCCGTACAAAACTTAAAAAAAATATTTAGTAACCATAACAATTATCTATGGGGCACGATTTGAAATCCACGTGCCATTGTGAGTACTACGGAACCCTATTCTATGCGTGGCCTGACACGCACATATCCGATTTGATTATTTAAAAATGCTTACTCTTAGTTTGGTCTAATATAAATTTAAAGTAAAATTTTAACCCTAAGAGTGTAAGTGTGGTCAAGAATGAAGAATGTATTTATTACAACATAATGTAGTCCTACGAGCATATCGCTGGTTGTATAAAGAAGCATAGAGCATAATAATTGGTGCTTACTTGCATCAAAAAAGTAATATATATTAAGCGCCCTATGAATACAATGTCTTGAATAAAACTACTTAATTACTTACCCGTCAATTATTTTTAGTAGTTTTTTTTTAGTCAATTATTTTTAGTAGTTTTTTTTTATTTTGTAGTGTAAACACTGACATAGTAAAGCTCAATTAATTTTAACAATCCCTCTTGTGTTACCGTTTTATACTTACAATATTTTTATAGCTGGCAATAATTGGGCTACCGCTTAATGTTTTTACGACATCACTCGTTAAGGGTTACCAGCGTTACGATATAAATGATGACTAGATTGGTTTATTTCTTTTAATTTTTTTACGATATATTCGTTGATATATTTTTTATGTAATGCTGTGGTGGGTGGACACTTTAATGTAATAAATATAAAAGTATAAGGATAAAAGTTTTTGCGTTTCTTTGAATTTTTGGTTATTAATATTTTTCTTTAATTAAAGTACCTACCATAAATGCTATCAAAGAGATTCATCTCTGTGTTCAATTCAATGTAGATTCGTTTGGTAGTTTTGCCGTTGCTGAGTAACAAACGAGCATACATACATCTATTCGAGTCTAAACAGCGAAGCTAGTTCTTCAGATTATCTGATAGTATATTTGCATCACTGCAGTATACCATAAACATAAAAATAATACAGAGGCTACTCTTTACCACGATAAGCGACATAAATGCAGGTGAAGCCGCATACAAAAGCTAGTCTCATATAAGGAGAGCCCTTGTGTAAGATTGAAAAACCCTTATAATGTATTCATACAAAGTAAATACCAAGAAATATATTATAAATTCCCTTTCCATTTATTACTAAGACGATTTTTCTATGTTGACGTGTAGTGAAAAATATTTTTCTCTTTTTTTGTATTGTCAACTTTTTCGACTGACGTAAGCGGGGCGGATTATTTTGTGGACAGCCAGTTGTCACACTGTTACACTTTTATAATTTCTGAAAATAATTCTTGAAATACACGAACATTTTATAACAAAACAATGCTAATTCTGTTGTTGCCTAACGCAATAAAAAAATCTCTAAAATTAATTTCTATTCTCTTATTTTAGCGAAGCAATTTCCAAATCCTACTTTTGTATATACACATGTATTTAGATAACGTCTAGTTTTATTGTACATTTTATCTAGATTTAGTTTTGACGTTTAGAAATTTAGTTTTAAGCAACAGCATGAGCATTATCACCAATGTTTACAACCAAGGCAGTAGATTCACGTTGAATCCTACTAATATTATAAACGCGAAAGTTTGTGAGTATGTATATTTGTTGCTCTTTCACGCAAAAACTACTGAACGGATTTGGATTAAACTTTACAGTAATATGCCTTATATATCAGAATAACACAGAGACTACTTTTACTGCAATAATCGAGATAAACGGGCGAAAGCTAGGTAATTATAAAAATACATTAAATCGTAGATGTCAAAATGTATCAATGTTTATCTCCTGTTAGAACTTCACAGGTTCCTATGCATAACAAACTTGCACAGCAAACATAATGATACGCGGGTAACCGAGGTGACACTGACCTTCTCACAGAAGACCAATCTAAAATGACAGAACTCGTGTTGTCGTGCTTTGTTGGTGAGTGCGAGATCGAAGACCTAATGATGCAGAAGCACCACAATTGGCCAATATAGTGTAGGTCACCATACTGCTCTTTCTGCATTCACAATGAGTGTGGTGATCACTACAATTGGATTATTTCGATCATACTCACATACATACTCATCATTTTGATCAGGCAGAATAAAGTCACTGTGGTTACCTTTTTTTTTTGTTTTTTTTGACATCTTACACACAACATCGTATAGTCCCAAACTAAGCAGAGCTTGTATTATGGGTACTAAACAACTGATATAATAACATAAACATACTTTTTTTATAAATACAAACATATTATACATAGAAAACACACAGACTTCGAAACAAATATTTGTGTATCACACAAATATTTGGTCCGGGAATCGAACCCGAGACCTCTTGATTAGCAGCTGCATACGCTAACCTCTAGACCTACAAGGCAGCAAGATGCCGGCATATTAGTATGAAAAATTAACTACACAAATAAGCACACATCCTATCTGATATAATAAGTGTTTCCTGATGCCTATAGACCCGACTGTAAATCAAGAATATATACGACAAGAGTATCGAACTGGACGGGGCTCAACTCAGGCGTAATCTAGATTGGCATTTAGAATGAGATTTCAGACTGGAATTATCTGTTCCCACCCATCCATTGCCACTCCAGGTACATTACATCCTGATATTATTAATTACAATCCACTTCAGACCTCTGCAGCTGCAATGGTTAGTGTCTGCACAAAAGCTCCACTTATGAACTTATTCGTTTCAACATAAATTCGCCTTTAAACGCTGTAGAATTTCATTGGAAAAGTTTCTAATGTGTAAATTCACGTCTTATTTAGATCTCTAAATCATAAGCTGTTTTTAGAATGTTTGACTTCGTATTCTCTTTTCGTATGTATTTTGATAAAATTTACATAAAATTTTTGTTTGTTTTATATCAATCGGTTGACAATTTGAAAAGTTAAATCAGTTTAAAAAAATACCGTGTTAAGCGGCATACTCGCGAGAGGAGCTTTAGGAAAAAGCCACTACTTAACATAAGTAAGCTAATAATAAGTTAAGCTAATAAATTAAATTGTGTACAAATAGGCACATTTATTACAAGACCAAAAGGAAAAATTTAAACGGTAATATTTTTTATTATGAAATGTTTACCAATAATGTTTTTATGGAATTTCATTAAGAGTTTTATTGCTAGAGCTTTTGAAGATAGGCCAAAATACGCTTGACGACTTAAAAAAAAAACAAGACAACGTGCACATTGTCTTGTTTCTTTTTAAGTCGTCAAGCGTATTTTGGCCTCTCTGTGTCTAGAACGAAGAATAAGAGCATTTAATATTTAGTATTTAATTTAGCTTTCAAACCTTGGCTTTGTACGAATGTTACTTTTACTATGTTATATTGTAACATACTTATACTTAGTTGTAGGTGTGTATAAATTCATTGAGGGTTTCTATCCGGATTACTTCTAGAGTAACTGTGTGAATGTGTAAATTTTTTAAAATATTGTGCTAGCCAAAGTAAATACTCTGCCTGATTGAAAGATAAATAAAATTCTAGAATGGTGGTCACCATACACTTTATGAATACAGTCAATGCAGCATCATGACAGAAGCAGCTTAGGAACTAACGAAAATTTTTAAAACTGAGACACTTGGGATCAAAAGATTAGATTATTTTTTATTACAGAAGTGCTCGTGGCCAAGTCAGTGGCCCTAGGTGATTAGAAACAATCACCGAGAGTAAGCAACGACGTCGCGGTCAAACTTGGATGGGTGACCGTTTGTGGCTTATGTTATAAGCGTTTCCGTGACTCGGAAGTCACGTTAAGCAATCGGTCCCGGTTGTTATCATATGTTATCAGTCGTGAAGCTGTGGTGAAGGCCTACGGGCGGCTTCAAAAAATCCAAAGGCAAGATTACGTAGCCACGCCGTGTCTTGCCATTCCCTAAGCCGTACTCGGTCAGAGTGGGGACGTATGGCTTTAACCCTCTCCTATAAGGAGACCCGTGCCCAGCAGTGGGACTTTATGGTTTGTTGTTGAAGATAACTAAGTACCATCAGCAGCCTAACCCAGTATAATGATATAATAATTAATATGTATGGTACCGGATTAATGTGTCACTGGACTGTTAAATGCCTCGTTGGTTTAGTGGTTAACGTATGCGACTGCTAATTAAGAGCCCTTGGGTTCAAATTCCGGGTTGGCCAAAAAGTGTTTTTGGTTTTTCTTAGGAAATTCTTAATAGCAGCCCGGAGTTTGGAAGTTTGGCGGTGATGCACGCCCGTAACTCGGAGAGCACGTAAAGCCATCGGTCCCGGTTGTCATGAACATCTATGGCAATCGTTATTGGGAAGTCAGTGCCCTCAACTAGTTCAATCTTCGAATTTCAGTTCTCCCTTAAGGTTGCGGAGGTCCGATGCCAGTCGCTCCGTGGAAAAACTGCAATTCAGGTAAAACCGGTTAAACTAACAGCCGACCCCAAATAAACTTGGGAATAATGGCTAGGAAGATAAAAGGACTGTTAAATGCTATTGATGATAGTGATAATGATTCAGTATGTAGACCAATATTGATCATAGCCTTCTGCGAAACAACATAATCACGTACATTTTTCTATCCGCCATCTTTGTCTTTGCCTAAACTGTATCATTTCCCTGTCTTCCATGCCAAAATTACAGTGACGTTTAATAAATATCCCCGTATAAGAAATGCGTTCATTAATAAAAGTACCATGCTTCTACCAAGTAATGGAAGCTGTCATAAATAATGGGAGACATGGAACGCTATAGAATATTCCATTGCTATATTTTGTAAGCTTAGAACGTTTATGACTTATGGGAGAAATGTAATGTACATATTTCTCTTGGTACGGCAACTTTGGTACGGTTTACTCTAAGATATCTATTTATTCCGTTTATTGACTAGAGTATAAAGTATGAAATAAAAATTCTGACATAGTCACCGCTTCAGGGTAGAGGAAATACGCACTAGAACGAAACGGTTCGGCTCTTTCTTCATATGCTGGAAAAAGCTGGAACTCACTACCAGCTCACGTGTTTCCTTCCCACTATGATACCGGGTCCTTTAAGCGGGGCGTGAAAAAACATCTCACTAGGCCGCCATAGTGTGGGCCGCCATGCTTTACTGTCTGCATTTGCAGCAATGATGTGTGGTTTCCCCCACTTGGATTCTACAGATACTTTCCATTAGGCAGGGTAGACGGTAGGCTAAATATAAAAAAAAAAGCGGCCAAGTGCGAGTCGGACTCGCCCATGAAGGGTTCCGTATCAGCAAGTAACATCATATAAAAGTTCTTGTAGTTCGTTGTAACTTTCATCGATGGTTTTATACTAGTGTATTGATTGGATGAAAGGTAAATTGCGTGTTACGATTTATGACGTATTAAAAAAAACTACTCACTAGATCTCGTTCAAACCAATTTTCGTTGGTAGTTTGCATAGTAATGTACAACATATATTTTTTTTAGTTTTATCACTCTCTTATTTTAGAAGTTAGAGGGGGGGGGGGGACACACATTTTTCCACTTTGGAAGTGTCTCTCGCCCAAACTATTCAGTTTAGAAAAAAATGATATTAGAAACCTCAACATCATTTTTGAACACCTATCCATAGATACCCCACACGTATAGGTTTGATGAAAAAAAATTTTTGAGTTTCAGTTCCAAGTATGGGGACCCCCAAAATGTATTGTTTTTTTTCTATTTTTATGTAAAAATCTTAATGCGGTTCACCGAATACATCGACTGACCAAATTTCAACAGTATAGCTCTTATAGTTTCGGAAATAATTGGCTGTGACATACGGACGGACAGACAGACAGACAGACAGACAGACAGACAGACAGACAGACAGACAGACAGACAGACAGACAGACTTGACGAATCTATAAGGGTTCCGTTTTTTGCCATTTGGCTACGGAACCCTAAAAAGCGGCCAAATGCGAGTCGGACTCGCCCATGAAGGGTTCCGTGTCAGCAAGTAACATCGTATAAAAGTTCTTGTAGTTCGTTGTAACTTTCATCGATGTTTTTATACTAGTGTATTGATTGAATGAAAGGTAAATTGCGATTTACGATTTATGACGTATTAAAAAAAAACTACTAACTAGATCTCGTTCAAACCAATTTTCGTTGGTAGTTTTCCTAGTAATATACAACATATATTTTTTTTAGTTTTATTACTCTCTTATTTTAGAAGTTAGAGGGGGGGGGGGACACACATTTTTCCACTTTGGAAGTGTCTCTCGCGCAAACTATTCAGTTTAGAAAAAAATGATATTAGAAACCTCAACATCATTTTTGAACACCTATCCATAGATACCCCACACGTATAGGTTTGATGAAAAAAAAAATTTTGAGTTTCAGTTCCAAGTATGGGGACCCCCAAAATGTATTGTTTTTTTTCTATTTTTATATAAAAATCTTAATGCGGTTCACAGAATACATCGACTGACCAAATTTCAACAGTATAGCTCTTATAGTTTCGGAAATAATTGGCTGTGACATACGGACGGACAGACAGACAGACAGACAGACAGACTTGACGAATCTTTAAGGGTTCCGTTTTTTGCCATTTGGCTACGGAACCCTAAAAACTAGTGCACGTTATATATAACCAATAAATATACATACAAATATGATTAATAGATATTTTTCTCTAGAATATGATTAATAGAGGATGGAAAGTCCTTTCGGATTCCCGGTTCCCCGGGAATTAGTGGCGTTGTAAAAATGAGAAATGTGTTTTGTTTCCATTATAAACTATCTCGACAGCTCATCTATTCATCCATTTTTAATATGTATGGTGTTTTCTATGTATAAAAAATCGGCCAAGTGTGTGTCAGGCCACGCACAGGAAAGGGTTCCTCAGTCACCCATAATGGTACGTGGATTAGAAATCGTATCCAATAAATAATTGTTATCTTTACATATTAATGCTGTAATTTTGTATGACGTTTTCCAAGTGAGTGCATTTTAGCAGTTAAGCATCTATAACTCCTGAACTAACAAAGCCATCTAATCTCTTATAGTTTTCCTTCAAAGTTCATTATATGGACCACATTCACGATTTTTTTCAGATTTTTTAAGCTAGCCGTTTAGCTTTTAGAGGGGGGGGGACGCCCTGTTTTTACAAAAAAGTGCCCTTTAAAGTGGAATATCCCGCGAACGGATACTTAAATCAATAAATCGTCTTAGAAACCCTTTATTGTTTTCAAAAGACCTATCTAATGATACCCCACACGATGGGGTAGCCGCGAGAAAAAAAAAACATCCCCACTTTACGTATAGGGGAGGTACCCCAAATAAAAATATTTTTCATAATTTTATTGTAGCACTTTGTCGACGTAATTACAACACGTATTCATGCAAACTTTCATCTTTCTAGCACTTACCGTTTGGACGGTAAGTCGAGGACGGACGGACGGACGGACGGACGGACGGACGGACGGACGGACGGACGGACGGACGGACAGACGGACATGACGAATCTATAAGGGTTCCGAGACATAAACTTCGGAACCCTAAAAATGTGAGCCGTCACGGGACGCCTGGCAGATGTGAAACATCGCCTTTATTTTGTAAAAGTAATATGCAGAAAAGAACATATTGTAATAGGAACTAAATATGTCATAATGATAAAATAAAATATTACTAATTATTAAAATAGTAGTCTATATGCAGTAGTGTGTACGGTGGGGCGACGCGAAGCACGTACACACTACTGCATATAGACTGTATATATATACCATCGTATAGCGTGCCGCGGCGACGCGTCGCCAGTCGCCAGGCCAGAAATCTATTTTACGTGCGCCTATAGATGTTTCACATCAATAATAAATAAATTTTATTTCTTCTCTCACACAAATAATTTCACAGAAATTATTAACATCAAATTAAATCACAATAGAGGAAGCAAAGATCTGTGTGAGAGACTGGTTTCAGTACTAGGTAGAAACCTGTATGACAGATAACCAGCCTCTCCTAACTCCAGAAAAGTAGGTACTTAGGTTGTGAGTGTATAATTTGTTCCGTTACTTTCGATATGTGAGATGAAACACGACACTTATTACACTACAATCCAGCATGACTACCCACAATATTCAGATTCTCCTGCATCTTTAGGGCTCAGGTCTTGCACTCATCATCGAAAGACTACTCACGAATGCTGTCTGAGAAAGGGTAGTATCGTCCCGTACGAACCAACCCGTTCGTACTGAAATCTACTCTACTAACTTGAAAGATGATTTTACACCAAACATTTCGTTTTAAAACACACCGTAATACAATAGAATTAAATGTCTAATTTTACAACAAAACCTCCTAATAGCAATTTATTACGGGAAATAGATTTTAATAGAACGCTCCGGAGCTGATGATTAGAACGTAAAACAATTTTGGTGTGGCCTTGGCAGTATTGCGCTTCAGAGAACACAGTAATATGTATTTTGCTATTATCGTACAAGTTAATAATACAATATATATATATATATATTCAATAATACAATATATATACATATATCCATTCATCGTTGGGCATACAGTGAACATTGACGTGTAAATCGTTTAACCAGCAGTTTATTAAACAACTTACTTCACTTTAAACCTTAAACAGTTATGGTTAAAGTTAGAATTCAATCTTGTTGGCCGGTGTGGTGAACGGAGAGTGAAAAGGACCGAGCGCAGTGTGTTACATCTTCCACACGTGGTAAGTGCATGGCAACAACTGTATCCAGGCATAGTATATGCAAAGGAAGAAGATGCCACTTCAACGCTTGCCATCTACAGGAATGTGTTCATCTCAACCTAATCTAAGCAAGAATGATGATGGGGAGACAAATATAAGAATAAATACCAGAAAAAGAAAAAATACCGAAAATGAAAAGTTTGAAGAATTTTGCTCGGACATAAAGTTAATTCTTCAAGAATTTCAATCAAAACAGGAAGTAAAATATGATAACCTGGTTAAAGCTGTTGAAACATTGGCTACACAAAATTCTAAATTGATTGAGAGCAATGGGGATATAGAACGAATCTTACAGCAAAGTATAGAGCAACAGAATGTGTTGAAGAAAAGAGTATTTCGTCTGGAGGTGGAATGCGCAAACGCTTACAACAAGATTGACCTACTCGAGGAGCAGTTGGATCAGTTTCATAGAAATCAACTGAAAACTATACTGGAAGTAAGAAATGTACCTAGAAAGGAAAAGGAAGACCTAAATCTGATCGTTACGAAGCTGATGGAGACTGTGAATAGTGACGTGAAAATGGATCATATCGGGAAAATATATCGTGGAGGAAAAGCAAATGCTCCCATCGTCATAGAATTTAAAAACTTTAACCATAAAATACAGCTATTGAAGTCGGTAACAATTTATAACAAAACTAATAAAGACAAGAAATTGAATAGTAAGAACTTGGGCATCGAAACTCCTGTAGCTCCTGTTTATGTATCTGACAAGCTGACCCCTAAAATGAAACTACTACTTGCTGCAGCAAAAAAACTTGTCAAGAATGGCTTATTTAAGTACTGTTGGATCTCAAAGGGTGTCGTGCTGTTGAAAAAGAATGAAGATGAAACTCCGATACGAATTGAAAAGTCTAAAGACTTAGAAAAGTTTCAGTGTGACGTTATATCAAAGTGACTATATAGAACTACTATGCTAGCACTTTTGCGGATCTGTTGCTGTTTTGTTTACTCTTTTGCCTACTATTGTTTGCACATTTTGATTCGGGTTTGTGTTACTGCTGTGTCAACAAAAATATTGATAAATTTTTTCATATTTATATATAGCATTATTATCAATACTTATTTATACGACTTAATTTACTATTTAATTATATTTAAATATTATATTTATTTATTTAAAATTTGCACCATTTTCTCCGCCAGTACAGATTGCTTCATGTTTTTGAATGTTCTAATAATGCTGCTGCATTATGATACAGCTATGATTTTACACAGTATAGCCTACGGTGTTGGAGGCGAGTGGTCGGGAGCGCCAAGCCATTATGAGTTGTCCTACAAAAATGAACAATATGATCAAAATGGTAAATGACATACAACAAGTAAACACTGACATTGATACCAATGTTAGTGTTGGTGAAGCGTTCTTGATAGACGAAGCTGACGATTGCCGGGGTCTGCTGGGTCGATTTCATAGTGACTTAAATATAATTGTTCAGAATATTCGAAGCATAGATTGTAACTATCATGATTTCACAATACATCTTGCAAGACTAAAAACTGAGTTTGATGTCATAATTCTGACGGAATGCTGGCTCCCCCACCTGAACAACATACCTAGCTTAATTAACTATAGTTGCTATTCATCTAAACAATACATTAACCAAAATAGTGGCGTCTTAATTTACACTAAGGATAATTTAGATGTTAAAGTTTATGAACCTAATATAGCAGATGCTGATTGTTTGGTTGCCGAAATTAGCAATCAATATGCCATTGTAGCAATATATAGGTCACCTTCGGTATACACTGTTGACCGCTTCAAGGAATCCCTGGATCGTGTTTTATATCAACTCAGAAATTTTTAAAACCTTATAGTTACAGGAGATATGAACATTGATATTAAAGAGTCTAGTAAGGATACAAGGTCTCCAGATTACCTAAACCAGCTGTCTATGAATGGACTCTTGCCCAGTCACACTTTCCCTACCAGACAATCGAAGTGTTATGACCATTCTTTTGTTAAAATGGGCTGTAAAGCAACTACAATTGTTTGCAACTCAACCATTACCGACCATTCATCTGTTATTATCGCTGTAGATGGCAATGAACAGTTGAAAAAAACACTTAAAACGATTACTAAATTCGATTATGACAAAGCTGTTAACGAACTAAAATGTATTGATTGGTCAGACTTTTATAAATATACGTGTCCTGAGATTGCAACTGATAAATTTCTTAGCATATTATCAACTATATTGGGTAATTCTGTTGTTAAACTAAGAGTTCATAATAGGAAAGCAAACATTAAGCCGTGGATGACCCCGGGTTTGGTTAAATGCATTAGGTGGAGGGATAAATTACACGCAAAACTACGAAAGGATCCTAATAATCTTACACTACAAGTGACATATAAAAGATATAGAAACTTTTGCAATCAAATTCTACACAAAATAAAAACTGATTTTGAGAAATCTGAAATATATAAACACCAACATGATGTAAAAAATACATGGAAGACTATAAGGCAGATATGTAACCTGAATATGAAATCTGGGACTGCCGTTGAATTACTCAATATTGAAAACAGTCCCGAGGATTCTGTAGACACCGTAAATAAATATTTTACTAATATGGGAAAGTCACTAGCTAATGATATTTTATCAAGGTTAAATAAAAGTGAAAAGGACATAGCCAGTGAATTCAGGTGTAAGGATAGCCCAAAAAATTCAATTGTAATGTTACCCACAAATGTGCATGAGATAAAAACAATTATAAAATCTCTGAAAAACACTTCTGCTTCTGGTTGGGATGGAATATCTTCAGTCTTTACAAAAAAATGTGTGGATTATCTCTCGGAACCAATCTCTTTCTTGGCCAACTTATGCTTGTCAACTGGCATCTTTCCAAAGGCACTAAAAAGGTCAATCGTCGTACCCATTTACAAGTCTGGAGATAGAGACAGTGTCACAAATTATAGACCAATTTCCCTTCTTCCCACACTAAGCAAGATAATGGAAAAAGCTATCAATACAAGATTAACAAATTATCTTGAATCTACTTCTTTTTTTGCCGCTAATCAGTATGGCTTTAGACAAAAGCTATCAACTTCTGATGCCATTGAAGATCTTGTTCAACATATCACACAAAATTTAGATATTCGAAATAAATGTTTGGCAGTATTCTTGGATCTCGCAAAAGCGTTTGACACTGTCTCTATTCCTAGATTGCTTCGTAAGCTGGAAAGTGCTGGCGTACGCGGTGTTCCATTGAGGCTTTTTGAGTCGTATCTCAGTGATCGGACTCAATCAGTGGCAATTAATGGTGTGACTAGTAAACCTCTAGACATGGATTTTGGTGTGCCACAGGGTTAAGTTCTTGGACCAACCCTTTTTCTCATATATCTCAATGATCTTAGTAAGACTATCATGAAAAACGCCAAAATTTTGTCTTTTGCTGATGACACTGTACTTCTATTTGACGCGCCATCGTGGGATGAGGTCCATAAAGTCACTGAAGAGGGAGTTGGGACTGTTGTTGATTGGCTTGATAATAATTTATTGACAATCAACTTCAACAAAACTAAATTCATTACTTTCAGTATTTATAACAATAAACAACCTCAAAATTTCACCATTAAAGCCCACGTACGTACATGTATTGGTCGACAGGGGTCGTCCTGTAATTGTTTCCTACTTACTGCTGTCTCCTCCATTAAATATTTAGGAGTAATTATAGACCAGAATCTCAACTGGAAATGTCATATTGAGATGCTTAGCAATCGGTTGAGAAAGCTAATATGTATCTATAGGAAAATAAGACACATTCGGGACCCTACAATAAACAGGATAATATATTACTCGCTATGCCAATCATTAATAACATATGGCATATCAGTTTGGGGTAGTGCTAAAAAAACGAATCTCATCAGAGTTGAACGAGCACAACGCGCTATAATAAAAGTTCTACACTTTAAAAAAATCTATTACCCAACAACTGAGTTATACAAGGAATTTTCCGTGCTGACTGTACGACAACTATTTATATTGCGTATAGTCCTAAGGCAGCACCGAGTCACACCACCTTCAGTCATCTCAAGAAGGCGACTTGCTACTGTTTATACAGTACCTAGTTTTAATACTATGTTTGCACGGAATTGCTTTTTCTATCTGGGTCCTTGGATTTATAACAAACTTAGTAAAATAACTAAACAGTCCTTTAGAAACAAAACTATTAAAGCTTGCAAAAAAACAATTATAAATTATCTACTAACATTAGACTATCAATCTACTGAAGCTGTTTTACAACCATTAATCTGAAACTGGTGTTGATAAACTTACATACATGCATTTATCTATATATTCTATTGTATAAGATATATACTTTCTAATATATTTATTCATAACATAAGATTTCCACTTATACTCTCCATAGGTTATAATCAATTATTTCTACATATCATTAAAAAACACAATAAAATTTATTTTGAAAGTGCTATATTAGGAATACATTGAATCCTTCTATGTTTACTTTAAATTAAATATAAAAATAATAGTACCATGTAGTAGTTAATGTATATATACGTGTATATGTATATATTATATATATAACAGTAACTATCAAAGTATCAAGTACATAACAATGGCATAATAAGTAAATTTAATAGAAACTATATTTATGTTAATGTGATTGATTTTGATTGACGCAGTACATTAGTGGCTCGGGTGTGATTATTTCTTTTTTGTTTTGCCTTCTTTTAATTTGTAATCTTATCTATAAATTTTGCGTTTACTATGCTTGCCGTTCTACACAAGTAATTGAGAAAGTAAGACAAAGTTGGGAACTTACTCATTAAACACATGACTATATCAATTGGTCGCGTAAGTCAATGGATACTACACTGCCGCAACACAGTTAATACTAGTGCGGAGGGTAGTTGTCACTACTTGCTGTTACCATTTAGAAGATTAATTTATATTGTTCTTCATTTATTGGTGTACAATAATAGTCATAATCAATGTACTACAGTCAAAAGTGATTATAATTTTACAAGATTCTAGTGAAGTTGCGAGAAATGTATACAAGTAAGTAATCGTTCTGAGTAGTAGGTAATCGTTAAGAATTGTATATATCTAAGTAAATAAATCACTTATTACTTCCTTTTCTATGAGGTATTATATACGATATGCTTACTTTTAAGAGTTAATCTTTAATACGGCCGGGACATTGCAGTTAGTTCATAATAGAATATTATGTTGTTTATATGTTAACGATGTTCCTTTATTCGGTCTCAGCCTTATTAGATTTTAGACTTCAAGACTAATTGTCGTCGCTTAATTTCCGTTAATATATCGATGATATACACTTGAATATTATTGTAACAGCTACCTACATTAATGTTTTAACAATAAACAGTTTTTATTTTTTATTTATTTTTTATATTTGGTCATATACATAGAATTATATTGTATTAGCTGCGCCCCGCGGTGTTACCTGCGTATCATTATGGTTGCTATGCAAGTGTGTTATGCATAGCTACCTGTGAAGTTTTGACAGGAGATAAACAGTGATACATTTTGACATCTACGATTTATGTATTGTTATAATCACCTTCGCCCATGTATCTCGATTATTGCAGTAAAAAGTAGCCTATGTGTTAATCTGATATCTAAGCTATATTACTGTAAAGCTTCATCCAAATCCGTTCAGTAGTTTTTGCGTGAAAAAGGAACAAACATACATACACACATACATACATACGAACTTTCGCGTTTATAATATTAGTAGGATTTAATATGTCGTGTATTGTGTATGTGATTTGTAAGTTTAATCAGCACAGCCTGTTACCACACGCTGATTATAACTCATTGAACCTACCAGTGCCATACGTAAACACTAATCATGTGTCATCTGCTTTTAATTAAAAACTGTGTGTTCAAGCACGCTAAACAGGCAGTTTTTGGACGTTGCACACTTATACTACGTTGAATAACATGCGTAAGAACCATGAATTCTCGACGATTACCTCATTTTGATAGCGAGAAAAGTATTACTTGTTTGTTTTGATAGTTAATAGTATAGATTTAACTGTTCATATAAAGATAAAACTGCCGACCTGGTCGAGTTCATTGCACAAACTTTAGTTTTGTTACTACGTTAATAGAAAACTGACAAATGTATGGGAATTATATTTCTTAACGATAAGTTCCATGGTCAAAACAATGTCAAATGTCTAGTACCCATAATACACTGCTTAGTTTGGGGCTATATGGCGTTGTGTGACAGATTTTCGAAACATTTATATATTTATATTAGCGAACAAGACTAAAGAACAAACCCCTTAACGATTATAGAAATATATTCGACGCAAAATACTCGCAACTTCGTCAAGGGGCTGATCTATATGTACCTTAGATATATGTTACTCCTTATGCCATTAGCCATCTTGACTGCCTTGTTGGTCTAGTGGTTAGCGTATGCTTCTGCTGATCAAGAGGTCTCGGGTTCGATTCCCGGGTCAGACCAAATATTTGTGTTATCCACAAATATTTATTTCGGAGTCTGGGTATTTTTCTATGTGTAATATGTAGGTATGTATTTACAAAAAAAAAAGTATGTTTATGTATTTATATCAGTTGTTTAGTACCCATAACATAAGCAAGCTCTGCTTACTTTGGGACTAGATGATGTTGTGAGTAAGATGTCCAAAATATTTATTTATTTATTTATCTGTCAGTGAAATTCCCATCTAAATCGGTTTAGCTGTGTCAGAAATTAGACGGACAGACGAAGTAAGTATCGAGTATACTTTCATACGCACTTAATAAAAAAAATATCATTTGATATTACAGACACTCCAATTTTATTTATTTCTATATTTAATGCAATTACTTACAATAAATTAATCTAATCGCATACCCTTCTGGTAATAGTACCTTACCTAAGTACCTGTAGAGTTTCGTTAATTAATTAGCTAAGGGTGACATTGTACAATAACAATAATGATCGTTTAATTAGAAGGTTCTCACGTTTCGGTTCGAGTGGCGGGAATATAACCCTGAAATATTCAGGTTATTGTTAATGACTGTCTTGTTGGTCTAGTGGTTAGCCTATGCGACTGCTAATCAAGAGTTTTTGGGTTCCGGGTCCGGCCAAGTGTTGTTGGGTTTTGCTTATAGGAAATTCTTAATAGCAGCCCGGAGTATGATTGTTGGTGATTCATGCCCGTGCCTCTGGGAGCACGTTAAGCCATCGGTCCCGGTTGTCATGCACATCTATGGCAATCGTTATTGGGAAGTCAATGGCCTCAAATATACAGACAACTGGTTCAGCCTTCGAATTTTAGTTCTCCTTTAAGATTGTGGAAAACTGGTATTTAGGTAAAACCGGTTGAACTAGTAGCCGACCCCAAATAATATTGTGAATAAAGGCTAGGAAGAAAAAAAAGTATATACCATCTGAGGTAATCTTTCAAGACTTGTTCCGTGTTTTTTTTGTATTCTCCTCTTATATCTAGCCTTTGGTATATCATAAAAAGTCTATGTGTAATGGCACAATAATAAAAAATCGGTAACGTGGGTATCGGACTAAGACATGAAGGATTCCGTATCACACTGTATTATAATACAGTGTAGTGTGTGTGGCCTCTTTTTTACTCTAACACAAATCACTTAGTTCGAGCAAATTAAGTCTGCACTAAAATCTGCACGAAAATCGCGAATCGCGATTTAAGCAGACGCCTTATATTACTGCGAGTATTGTATGGGTTCGAACAACCTTGAGACAATACTTTATATCGGGATCTTTAGTGTTCTCTGCGTCCATTTCCTGTGATATGCGATACAGGAGATATTTGGTAGAGTCTGCGATACTTAAAAAATACAAAAAACACACCAGCCAAGTTACCAACGTTTTTCGTTCTCTATTCTATTTCTCTATTCTCTTGTTTCATCATGAAATATTTAGTTTTGATCACGTGACTGAACGAAGATCAAAGTTACACGAAAAAAAAATTGGAATATACGTACTCAGTTAACCATGCCGAGTCAAGGCGGATAACGAGCTTAAAAACAACGGTTTTTTTTTCTTTCTTACTATAATAAGTGTATTATCTACCATAGGATTAACGCTTAAGCTTGCCGACCATAATTGGCTTCACATTTCGCATATCTCTGTAATAAATTCGCATAGTAACATCTCGCTAACTGCGTATAATGTTCTGGTACGATGCTCTGAAACCATTCCAAGGTACAATTTGAGTTCCTGGGATATTTACGAGGCGTTTGTGCTGAGTTTGGAATTGAGCAAATTGTGGTCGGTAGTGTTTAACTTACTGCTGGAAAGCTCAGGATAGCTGTGTTGATTTTAAAGCAAGTACTTGTTTAGATGTCATTTAGGGTTTGATGAAAAAAAAATTTTTAAGTTTCAGTTCGAAGAATGGGGAACCGATAATTTATTGTTTTTTTCTATTTTTGTATGAAACTATTAATGCGGTTCACAAAATACATGTACTTACCAAGTTTCAACAGTATAGCTCTTATAGTTTCGGAAAAAAGTGGCTGTGACATACGGACGGACAGACAGACAGACCTGACGAATCTATAAGGGTTCCGTTTTTTGCCTTTTGGCTACGGAACCCTAAAAAGTATTTAATTATTAGTCATTCTAGCTTTCATAGTACAAGATCTGCTTAGTTTCAAGCTTGTTGGTGTTTTGGGTAAGATGTCTGAAATATTTATTATTTATATTAAATGGTTAGGATAGTAGGTAATTACTGTACTGTTAAAACTGTTTACTACATTGATTAATTTTCGTCCTCAGAGGGAAAGTTTTAGCTGAAAATTGTATAACGAGAAGCATAGCTTTTAAAAAAGTTTATGCAATTTTGAACAAAGTTACATGCCTTTTTAGTTTTTATATTACAGCGACACTAAGGTGTTTCTCTTATATATTAAGTACCATTACAGAAACAAACTACGGTGAGTGAATAGTGAGTAAGTAGATAGTAGTGTAGGTACGTAACAATCCCTGAGGAGGTACTTAGCGAGGAACTTCGTTTTGGTTGCCATTAGCACAGCGAAAGCTTTTGAATTTTCAGTGTTTTCATAGTAATTAAATAGTTTATGTAGGCAAGTGAAAACTTCAAAATCTTTTGTCATACTTATCGCTTAAAATAGTTTCAAAGCAAAGCGTGCTTTCAAGGTGTCAAGAGTTTGAAACCTTACTTATGGGATTTTTTTATCACAGTTAAAGTTAATTTAAAGAAAAATAATTTATTCTTATTTACAAGTTCCTAAAGAAGGAAATAGACTACTCGTTTTTACTTAAATCGACATTCACGCTGATGAATCTTTTGGCAAAAGTTAGTAAATAAAACTGAAATTCAATTAAACCAACACCTGTGAATTCGCGAAATTGACGAAATTCGCGAAACGATGTTAAAAGTGATCTAAATGCGATAGTTTTGTTCAGCCGTTCCATCGTAATTCTTAACGAATATTCTTACTTCTTATAAAACTGTGAAAATTCTTAATAGCAGCGTGCCTCAGTGAGCATGTTCAGCCGTCGGTCCCGGTTGTCATGAACATAAATGGCAATCGTTACTAAATCAGTGCCTCATATAAACTTACAACTAGTTCAATCTTCGAATTTCTCCATCGGGTTTGCGGAGGTCCGATGCCAGTCGCTCCATGGAAAAACTGATATTCAGGTAAAAACGATTGATCTAGTAGCCGACCCCAAATAAACTTGGGAATAAAGAGAAGAGAAAGAAGAAGAATCAGATATACCGCGAGAGTGGTTTAGAACTCTAGTAAAGTTGTCCTTATTTTCCTACAAAAAATAAGTGCAATATCTCTTTTATGAAGACATTTTTCCAACTCCAACGCCTGAAAGTATCATCTTTCGCTGTAAATATCTTTGACAAATATACGTTCATTAACCTAAAGTAGATTCTAACCCCTCATACATCATATAAAATGGTTGTTTTGAAACAACAATTTTAGAGTAAACCTTATGTTATTTTCATCCCAAACTGTGAATTAAAGAGACGTTTTCAGGGTTAAAAGTAATCTATTTTAGTTTAGTTGGTTTGTGGGTTTAGTTGGGTTAAATTTATGGGTCTGTGTGAACTAAATATGGTGATTATGTTCGTCGAGAGACAAAGAAATATGGAATTAAATTGGTACTTATTTATATTTTGAGTGAGGGATGTACTGCAGAAAATTTGATGATGTGTATGAAAATATTTGTTCGGAATTGTTGCGTATTAAAAGGACTGCAGTTATATCCGTGTATATTGTCGGCCCTTAGACGCAAGCGCTTATTTATAGAAATTCATTGTAAAATTAGCAGAGTCCCGCCATGTTTCCCGCGAATATTATTGCAAATCGCAAGTAACCCCATGGAGCGATGATAGTCTAAAAGTTATCCTAAGTTACTCCTGCTGTCATCAGTACTTTCCTCCTTCTGAAAGTCCTATCAAGGTAGGTTTAGCCGTTCTATAGATTAGACGGAACAAACAGACACAAAAAAATTATTGCTTTTTTATGTAAGTACCATAATATATACTTTTATATGCATTTAGTAATAATTTTAACAAAAAGGAACCGACTTCAATGAAAAACTATTCCGAGTACCCAAATCGCGACATTGTGCCTATGATATTTGAAGAGTTGCCTCGATTTCCTTGGGATCCCATCATCAGATCCCGATATGGTGACGATGGGACCACCTGTAAGCTACGCCCATTCCAATGCAAAAATATTTTTTGAAATCGGTTCATAAACGACGAAATTATCGCTGAACATACATAAAAAAAATAAAAAAGATTCCGACGAATTGAGAACCTCCTCCTTTTTTTAAGTCTGTTAAAAAAACTGTTCATTTAACATAACATACACACACTTGAATTATATTTGTTTGTAAAGGTTTTGTTGACAAATTTTAATTACCTTTTTTAATACACTTTCCACATTTCCACTCCATAGACTTACTCACTCACTTCCATAGACAATTTAAATGTACAATAATCTAAACGATGTAAAATAATAGTCCCCTTTTATGGAACACTAGTAAAGTGTCAATATTTATGACTAGAAACTGGAGGAGAAATCGAACAGTGTCGGTATAGAAATCGCGTGTTAGTAAACATCTATGTTCTATTCAGTTTATTGTGGGATTATAGCGTAGGGTCTGGTGTGACTGGTACTGATTATAAGTGTACTATGTCTATGTATAATCCCTACTAATATTATAAATGCGAAAGTAACTCTGTCTGTCTGTCTGTTACGCTTTCACGCCCAAACCACTGAAAAGATTTCGATGAAATTTGGTATGAAGATAGAACTGAACTTGGGAAAGGACTTTTTACCGCGATAACCATCATACACGTAGGCGGAGCCGCGGGCTAAAGCTAGTAGTACATATTTATACAATTAAATGAAATTATGGTATCGGTCATTTGAAATTGGTAGTTTTTCACTAGATACATATAAAAGTATATACGGTACTTACATCGAAAAATCAAAAAAAAAATCTGTCTGTATGTCAAATGAGTGCAAAGTACTCATATCTGTACTTGTCTATTTTTTCCTCTCGTTCCTAAGACTTACTCGAAGACATAGACAAAGTACAGGCTTTTAAGCACGTTGGCTTTCTTAGCAATTCGGAGATTGTAAACGGTAGTCAAAAGTATATTACAGAGACAATCGGTAACGTTGTGGTCGGCGCAGTCGGCTGTTGATCAAGAGGTCTCGGGTTCGATTCATTAATTTTCATTATACAAACTCTGCTTAGTTTGGGACAACGTGTCGGTGTGTAAGATGTACGAAATATTTATTTATTTAATTGATCTCCACTTACTACAGTCCTGACACACCCTTTCTTGCTATGTCTACATTGATCAATCGCGGCATGCATCCTCGTCAGTTTCTAGTGGTCTTCACAGGGCACGTTTTCAGAACATCACCAAATTTGAATTAAAAATGTTCGTCATGGACGACCTTTGCCTATTCGTCTCCTATAAATTCCTTTCGTCTTCTATCATTCGTCCTCTCAAAGTGGGCAAACCGTTAGTGATTATTTTTGGTTTCTTAAGTGATGTGAGAGTTATATTAGAGCTTGGAAAAACACCCATATATCGAAATCGAAGTGTTTATTATGCTTTAAAAACGTATTGTACTTGATGTCGTATGTATTAAATGTTAGATTAAACTTCTATAAAAAGCCGAAACTACCCTTTGGAAAGTGGACGAGAAGTAAAAAGAGTACCTACCTGTGACTATAATCGTAAGTTTTTATTGTTTCTCTAGCTGTTTACACCTCTTTTAAAGCGAACAATCTAAAAACAAATCTATTCCCTTTTGCGCCATTGAAACGAGTGGTCTAAGAATGGGTAACTATTGAGATAATCGAAATTTTAAGAAGCAAATATAGCTATACTACATATGTAAAATAACCATTTATTTTTTTTTTTTATTTATTGTCTAATATAAAATTCATACATGCATACAGTCATCCATTATATACCACACAAACCATCAAGAGTTTATCCGTGATATACCAGACACATCTCGGTTACAAATAAATTACATATCTGTAAAACATAAATATTATTATATATTATTATTATATATATACTTGAGTATCAGCTAGACAGTAAATGCTTTATCAAAACAGCATAATACCTAAATAATATTGGGAATAAGGCTGGGAAGCAACATATGTGTATTATATTAGTAATCATTGAAATACCTATTGTCTCGGTGTCACAGTGGTTGTGTATGCGATTGCTATACTTGAGTTCTAGTAACTTGCTGGAGGGATTTTCCATCCCGTCAACGAAAAGGTGTTGATTTTTACCCAAAAACTGTGAAATCAAAAGTAAGGTTAATGCGTTTGGCAGTCTAATTACTGTATGTAATTATTGTATGTTTATATTTTCCACCTTTTTTTTTTTTTTTTTTTTTTTTTTTTCTGTGCGGAAATCCCCTCGTATACCACCAGTTGGTGGTTATGTCGGACTCGAACCGACCAAAACCGCACACCGTCTCAGGTACCAATGGCCGGGGAACCAGGTGTACCCTAGGAAGGAAATCCCTGGAACCCCAAATTACCTCAGGCCGTCTACCTACGGCTAGTAGATGACCCTCTTCATAATAAGAGCGCATAGCGCATCCACCCTGGCCTGCTTCTGCTAGGGTGACAGATTGCCTCACCTGTCACCCCCAGGCTAGCGCTTATGGAGGACGGAGATCGTTCTGCGACCTCCGGCGCCTGAGTCGTCTGCGGTACCGGGCCCGTTCCCGGGCCTGGCGAACCGGGAGGGTTCTAAGCCTCTCCCGGTCCTTCTCCGCCATCTCCTTTGCCAGCATAACTTGCTCGCAGAAAGAGACGGCGGAGTTCCACGCGCTCTCGCTCCGCACCATGGCCGCAATCATGTTGCCGAGCGAGAGAATACCCACTCCGATGGCCGTCACGAGGTCTCCCCTCTGCGCCGCCCACGCCGGGCATTCAGCCAGCGTATGGAGCGATGTATCCACGGTCCGGCCATCGCAGTGGTGGCACTCAGGTGTTGGCTCTTTTCCGATTAGACACAGGTGATCTCCGAAGCATCCCTTCCCAGTGATCACCTGTGTCAAGCGGTATGAGAGGCTGCCGTGACGCCTCTCGAGCCAATCCTCCATAACCGGTCTTACGGCCGCAATAGCGGCGTGCCCTGCGCTTGGTTGCCCAAGTCGTTCCTTCCACTCCTCCACGACAACCTGGTGGAGCTGGGATTTCTGATCCTCGATTTCTCGAGGTTCAGGACTCCGGCCCAACTCCTGCGCCTCCTTGTGCCATTGGTAAAGAGCAGCAAGGGCTCTCGCCTCCAGGTCCCATGGTGGAGTTCCGGCCAGGAGACTCGCCGCCTCAAAGGAAATTGTGCGATACCCTCTTATGACCCTGATGGCCAACACTCTCTGCGGTCGTCGCAGTAGCACAACGTTGTTGGCCTTCAGGGCCTTCGCCCAAATTGGAGCCCCATAAAGGGCCATGGACCGCACAACCCCCGCGTAAAGTCTCCTGCAGGAGTCATCGGGTCCCCTCAGCATTCATCAGCAGCAGTCGTGATAATGCACGCGCTGTGCCAACTAGCTTGGGGACCAGACTTCGGAAGTGATATCCGAAGTCCCATCGGCCGTCGAGTACAAGCCCCAGATACCTCATAGAGGGCTCGATACCGATGCGAATGCCTCCTACTACGAGGCTGAGTCCATCAGGCGGCTTTCTCCGAGGCCCATGAAAAAACAAGGCCCCAGATTTATGCAGAGCCACCTCAAGACCCAGCCGCCGAATACGTTCCACGACTTGGGCAACCCCGGCCGTGGCCCTCAGGATTGCTTCTTGGTGAGTCCCGCCACATGCCGTCACAAGGGTGTCATCCGCATAACATGTGACGGCAATACCATCTGAGAAGTCACCGCGAAGCACCCAATCGTAGCCGATGTTCCACAAGAGCGGCCCTAAGACCGAACCCTGCGGAACACCGCACGACATTTCACGTCGCCCGAGACCGGTCTTGCTTGGGTAGACAACGGCTCTCTCCGACAGATATGCCCCGACTATTCTGCGGAGGTAGCGAGGCACTCGATGATACACAAGCGCCTCCCTAATGCAACTCCAGGGCAAAGTGTTGAACGCGTTGGCAATGTCTAAGGACACAGCCAACACCACTTCGCCCCGGAGAACTGCTTCCTCCGCCAGAGTCTTCACACGCAGTATCGCATCTAGGGTGGAGCGCCCCTGACGGAACCCGTACTGGTTTTCCGCCAGATCCGGCCCCACCCTGTAGAGGTGCTTGACGAGGCGATGTGCAATCACTCTTTCAAAGAGTTTGCACACCTCGTCAAGCAACACTATAGGCCGGTAGGCAGATGGTGAGTCCGCCGGGCGCCCCTCCTTTCGGATGAGGACCAGTTTCCCCGTCTTCCACAATTTCGGAAACTGGCCCTGCTAGAGACATGCGGTGAATAACCCTCTCAGTCGGGGCTCAAGAACCGGCGCCTCGTCATGTAGAGTCAGGACCCATACTCGGCCTGGAATGCCATCGGGTCCTGGGGCGGTGTTTTTGGTTTTTAGCCGTTTCACCGCCAGCGCAAGTTCTACCCAAGTGACCTCAGGCACGTCGTCGTCATCCACTCTAAGCGACTCAAGAGCTGGAAGCGGAGCCATCTGTGGTGCGGTGTGCTCCACCACTCGCGTTGGGAACAAGGAGCCAACGATCCCCTCAAGCAGCTCTGGCTGAAGACATCGGGTCAGTGGCGGAGCCCATGGGCGCATCTTGCCTCTAACCATACGGTAGGGGCGTCCCCACGGGTCGCGCTCCAGTGTCTTCAGCAACTCTCGGCGAGCCTCAATCTTAGCCCGCTTTATCGCTACCTGAAGAGTCCTCTTGGCTACCTTGTATTCCGCTAATAGCTCCGCCTCTCGGGCTGCCGCATCCTCGGGACGGCGACGCCTTCTGCGGAACCTAGACCACTGGCGGCGCGCGGTCACGCAAGCCCGTCGCAGTCCTGCGATTTCCGGCGACCACCAGTAGACCCGGCGCTTAGCAGTGTTGAGATGAGCTCTAGGCATCGCCGCATCGCAGATGCGGGTCATCGCCTCCTGGAACCACTGGGCTTCAGCATCCACGTTAACAGGCCTGTCCGGCACAGGTGTCCAGGCTTCAACTATGGCGGCTTCCAGGAGGAGTTCCCGATCTAAGCGCTTGAGCGCCCAGCGTGGCTCAGGTGGAGTCGGTCTGACCGGCGCGCCACCTGTGGGAGCGGAGACATCAAACCGAATGTATCGGTGATCCGAACCTGTCTCCTCCCCCACAACGACGCGCCAACCCTGAACACGACGCGATAGTGAGGGGCACGCGAACGAAATGTCCACGATCGAGCTGCCCCTCGCCGTTACGAACGTAGGTTCGACTCCCCTGTTCAGGACAACTAGGCCTGATCTTTCGGCCCAGTTTTCTAATGCCCTGCCCCTTAGATTCGTGCGCTGGGAACCCCAGGCCTCCGACCAGGCGTTAAAGTCACCGAGCACAAGATCCGGGTGGGGGCGACAGGCATCGACGACGACGGCCAACTGAGCGAGCCATTGCTCGTACTCAATTATGTCTCGGTTCGGCGTGAAATAAGCGGCCACGACCGCTATATCCCCAACCACTGCCGCTATGCAACCCCGTTCCCTAGCAATCACAGCAAATGGGGGCGTGCCGGCAGCGGTGCCGTGCACTAGTGCCGCCGAGCCATCTAAGTCGGTCTCCCAGGCAGACCCGAGAAACCCATGGACGTAGGGCTCGGCAACAGCAGCGATGTGGATGGACCACTGTGCCATACTCTGGAGCAGAAGGTCCTGAGCAACGGCACCGTGGCCAACGTTGACCTGGAGAATACGAAGATGTGAATCCATTATTAGATTCACATTTCCACATCCCGCTGCGAACTTTGCCGCTCACTAGCGGCACCATCCGTCTCCATCGGTAGTGTGGAGGAAGAAGAAGAAGGCCGACCCCCCGGTTTCGGTCCCGAGTCGACGCAGGCCTTACTGCCAACTCTATGATTTGCCGGTTTTCCCCCCGCTGCGCACTTAAAGCAACGCAGCGGAGCATTGCAGTCACCCGCCTTGTGACCAGGTTGGCCACAGCGAAAGCAGAGATCGCCTATGGTGACCTCTGACGTACATTGGACCCCCACATGTCCCACCGACAGGCACCGGAAGCACCTTGCCGGTCGGGCCGGCAGGAGTCGTGCCTGCGCCCTCAGGAAATCTCCAACCAGGAGGGTACGTCCGTCTACGACCTTTTGAGCCGCCGCTATAGGGCAGCTGACGACTGCTGTCCCCTGTCCAGTGGGACCGAAGCGTATTGCTCCGGCCTTCACGTTGTCCAGGGGACAACCCCCGACCTTTACTATGGCGAGCCTGAGCTCGTCCGCAGTGACAGACTCGTCCAGGCCTGTGACGCGTACTTCAGCGCATTTAGTAGGCCTGGACACTCGGACGTCAGCTGTATCCAGTGACTCCCTTATTTTTGCCGCTAGGGCATCGGCTTTGGGGCCACTGGTGGCGCCGGGAACCTCTAGGAGTCGGGCTCCCGTCCGTGTATTTTTACACCGGACGCCCGGTATCTCTAAGGCCTTGAGGTCTACTTTAGCCTTGACTTTTGCCAAGACCTCGGCGTACCCCAGGCCTCTTTCCACTGCCTCCGACGTCAGGGTGACTACAACGGCTGTAGATCGAGGTGTACGGAGTTTTCTTGGTGCTCCCGACACAGAGACGGCGGCCTTTTTGGCTTCTTTTTTTGCAGCCTTCCGCTTCTTCCTTTTATCCCCAGCTACCATCCAGCTAAAGGAACGAGGTGTTATTAATTTCGTGAGACTATTTCACTTCATTAAAAGACCTTACGTAGGATTTATTTTTTATTCCTTTTTATTATTATGCATTAATAAATATTCTACAAGTGCGGGCTTCAATACCAAATTCATTCGTATCTGATACAGCTTAACTCTACTTTCACAAAATACATATGATTATTATATTATTTTAATGGTCCGTATCAATTTTCATTGAACCGTTGTTAGTGTTGTCTTATTCCGTCATCAATTAATCCATTATTACTTTATAAAAAACCGACTAACATGAACCACAAATTTTCTTTTCCCATATAATATTACCACAAAACTAGACATAGAATGTTTGTTTTGTAACGTTGTAATCCAGTTCTTTGTCGGTATGTCATTATATATATTTATTTCGCAGCGGGCGTCTCAGCACGATATCTCTTATTTGGTCCAATTATATTAGTACAGTAAAAACATTCTGTTAGACAGAAAATTTGTAGCAAATTATACGCATTTGTGAAACACCATTTATCTTGAACATATCGTTTTTGTAATAGGTACTATGTATTATTCAATAAATAATGTTGAATTGTTTGATCTAGATAGACATTTCTTTCATTATTTATTTATTTGGAACATTTATTCACAATAGTGTGTGTCTGTTTCGTTTGTGTTATACTTTTTATAATATGATGATAATTTTGATTTGAAATTATGAAAACGTCATCATTTTTTGGGTCAAGAATAGGGGTTCCTCTTCAGTAATCTACTCACTTTGTAAAAATAGTATCAAAGGAATAATTTTTTCTAAGGTATTCCCGTCAAACCGACTTATTAATGCCGAAGGAGGCCCCTCCCATGGCAGTGGTTAATTATGGTAAATTAAAAGTTAAAGAACTTTCAAAATAAATCATTTTTTACTTCTAAATTTTGTTATCATACGTGGACGTAAAGCCACTATCAGTTGGGCAAACAATAAGCCAAAAATGTTGCCCAAGAAGCAGTTGCGATGATTGTCGAGTGCCTACGCGATTACCTACCCATTCGTTTATTTCGCACACTCGTAAATGTTGTGTGATGCGATAATAAAAGCTAAACATTAGTTTATTACACTTTAGTGCATTTAAATTGAGTTATAAAGCAATAAAGATGATTGTCATTAAAGTTGTAGTGTGAGAAAATGTTTATATACGGTCATGAAAACATTTTGTACGCCGTTAAGTTAGTTTATTTTTCAACTCATTTTTCGTTCCGATTGATGTTTTTCTTTACTCTTCTTTGAGAGACTTGTATTTTTGCTTATTGTTATTACTTGTGGTTTTGTTGTATTCTTTTTTTGTTTTTAGTACTGACTGTCTTCTTTTATCGTATGTTTACTTCTTACCGATTTTATTAAACCCGAAATAATTTATCTTAAATATGTTTCTTTGGTGACTAGGTATAGGTAGGCTAGGTATAGTAGGTATAGGTAACTTTCTATATTTTTACATATTTATTCTTATTTGGTCTTGTAAACCAAATTGGTTCTACAGTGCCTGATGAAAAGCATGAGTAGAATCCAAGAGTGGTGGGCACCATACCCATTTTTAATACTTTGATGCATGTATGCGCTCACCAACGCATGAATGCTGTCATTTTAGTTTAGTCTTCTTTAGACTAAACCGCCGAGTTGAGCCGGCCCATTCATGCAAAATCAAAGTGTCTCTACTACCTTGAATCTATTTGAATTATTATTTAGCTGTTTTATTTATTTATATTTCCTGCATTACAATTTTGCACGAGGCGAACTTAATGAGACATGGCAGTATCTAGCAGTCAACCTTTAATTGGTTCGGTGAGGTACCAGGGAGGTGATAGTCATTCGGAGACAGTCATTCGCAATTGTAAATTTTTACGTCATCAAAGTACCAAATGATCGTTTATAGAGGCAATTGAAGCAATTTTCATTCGCAACTATGTGATTGAAGGAGGGAAGTATTGATTGAAGCCCATTGACAATCGTGAATGAAGTAAACTTTGAACGTCTTGTTGTGCGATTTACCGGTTTTGGTCATTCGCTAGTCCAGAAACATAGCGGACATTTCGCGTCACGCTCACGACCCGATTCCCGAGCAATTGACGATTCGTATGAAGCTCCGTCATTCGCACCTTCAATTGAAACAGACAATGACTTAAAAAATGACAATTGCAAATGACTATTTCAGGAGCAGTTTAGAAATAAGATATACATATATTTATAGATAATAATAATGATATTTTAAATAAATAGACACCTAAAAGTATCTTATACTTAAAAAACTTAGTTTAATACGGGACCGATGTTGCCGCTAATAATATGTGACATAAATTCTGAATCCAATTAAAAATTCTCGAAGGCTGTGTTGCTATCGCTCCATATTATCACGAAGTTAAAATTATAATCTGCTTAAATTACCTTTTAACGAAATTACTCACCTTTAAAATTTCACGTTTCATGATAAATGAGAACATTAGCACCTAATGAAACCTACCTAAAACGCAAAGCGAATTGCCTCATGAAAAGGGGTGTTCATTTTTGTTAATTCAGTCGTATAATTATAAGATAATTAACTACCAAGTCTAATTTTCCACTTAAAAATTGGTTGTCTGTAAAGTCTGCTTACGAACGATAATTTTACGCGATAACTTCAAAGAATACACTTACTTTTTAGCAATGAAATACCAACTTCATATAAAAACTATTCCGAGTACCTAATCGTGACAGGTGTGCCTATGATATTTCAGGAGTTCCCTCGATTTCTCTAGGATCCTATCATCAGATCCTGGTTTCCTTATCCTTAAAAAAAAAATTTTTCAAAATCGGTTTACTTAATCGATAGCTGAGGTAAACTTAAAAAAAAAACAGTCTAACGTGTAGGTTGTGTACTGCCGTTGTCTCTATTCTACTAGGACGGAGCAACGGGCCGAAACAAGACCCCAATGGCACGATGACCTGAAAACTGGCATGTCGAGACAAGACGAAGTCTGGCTACAAACCTTAAAGCAGAGAAGACTGCGTCGCGCCTCACCATCCCCTACGGACTCACGATTCGTCTGCAATCGTTGCGGCAAAAGATGCCGCGCTGCAATAGGCCTCCATAGCCATCAACGGCGATGCAGAAACACATAGATCCACAGGCGTTGCAACAATCATCTGAAACAGATGCTGTGGCCAAATATATATATATACTAGGACGCATCGGCCGATAGAGTGGAAGAGAAAAAAGATGCGTCACAAGCCGAACGCTTAGACCGATCTTACCTCTCTACGCTTGTTCCGCGCTCTTGTTTGCATACTTATCTCGGCTCAGGTGAAATGGGACAGTGAGTCATGCGTTTTCGTGCGTGTAGAAAGAAAAAAAACTTAATTCGTGAGCGTTTTTAAATCAAATGATGTTACCGTATAGTAGAACGACAAATTTTACGTAATCACAGATCTGACTGAAGCAAATTTTAAAATATCGCTCGTATGTTTCAATAACGTGACCAGTCTGAAACTTACTACTTACTTACTTTGCTGACTAAGCGTCCCAAAGTGTGTCACCATTCGTTCTACTGTCGAGGACCTCCGACATTAGAATGCGCTATTCTTTTCTATTCTGTGCCAATCAGGCTTTTTGATATATTTTAGAAATAAATAAATATTTCGGACATCTTACACACAACGTCATCTAGTCCCCAACTAAGCAGAGCTTGTATTATGGGTACTAAACAACTGATATAAATACATAAACATACTTTTTAGGGTTCCGTTGCCAAATGGCAAAAAACGGAACCCTTATAGATTCGTCATGTCTGTCTGTCTGTCCGTCCGTATGTCAAGGCCACTTTTTTCCGAAACTATAAGAGCTATACTGTTGAAACTTAGTCAGTAGATGTATCCCGTAAACCGCATTAGTATTTTTACATAAAAATAGAAAAATAAAAGCAATAAATTTTGGAGGTCCCCATTCCTAGAACTGAAACTCAAAAATTTTTTTTTCATCAAACCCATTCGTGTCTATGGATAGGCATTCAATCAGTTCACTATTAATAAACATCGATCAAAGTTACAACGAACTACAAAAACTTTTATATGATGTTACTTGCTGCTACAAGAAAGCTCACCCATGAAGGGCTCCCTTCATGGGTGAGTCCGACTCGCACTTGGTCGCTTTTTTTAATACATACTTATTATACATAGAAAACCCCTAAACTCCGAAACGAATATTTTCGGATCACACAAATGTTTGGTCCGACCCGGGAATCGAATCGGGAACCCGAGACCTCTTGATCAGCAGCTGCAAACGCTAACCACTAGACCAGCAAGGCAGCCTCATCCTGCAGCCTCATCATTAGTAGTTCTTCCTTGAAATTTAAATATAAATAAAAAAAAAATGTGCTACGGATGACTGTACTAATAAATGTTGCCTAATTGTAGGACAAACTGTGTTTTGTAATGTGAGGTACCTAGGTACTATTTTCCCCCCAAATAAGGAAACTAATAATAATAGCTTTATTGCACTCCTTAGAACTGTTACAAACACGCAAAATTTTGTCACAATTTCTTAAATTTCTAGATTATCGTCGGCAGCTATAATAGTTTAAAACTGTGCTTTAGCTGCCAGCGCCCTCCACTCTGAGAACCAAGCACTTGGGTCTATTTTTGCAAGACTAAGTAGTTCATTCTCTATAATATAAGTAGTTACTTTCAAATTTAGAGTGTTTTAATTGTTGGTCTCATTTTATACCCCATACCTTTGCCACGCTATTTTGCTTGCCTAAAATAGTTTTTTTTTCATACTTCTGAAACAGTTTTATACCGAATGAAAGGTTAGTATTTTTTTAATACAGTCTGGCAACTTTTGAACATACTTTCACAAAAATGGTATAAAAGCGTATGATATACGAACGAACAGGATCGATTTTTAATCGATGTAGGAAATTCTTTAACGAGTTTACTCGAGTCAATACTACTCGACTTTCGAACCCGAACTTCGACATATTTTCGTATGAATGAGTTCTTTCTGTGGGGTTTTGTTTTTAGTACTTTAGTTAAAATTTATGAGAGTATTATATTGCCGGTAGAAGTATGTTACGGTAACTTTGCACATATGGAAAACTTGGAGCTGAATCATATTAGTACCTTATTTTTCTTATAAAAAGAGATTTCATGGTTATTTTATATTTTTCTTGATTATTTTTTCATGCTTTAAATAGTCAAGCAGTCAGTATTTACATACAAGTCAATGATACAATAAAGATTTGTATACCTTTGTCCGTGCCTTTTAGATTGAATGCACTTTTTAATTCACTAATTGTTCGGAATGCACAACAACATAGTGTGATCGAAGTCTAGTTTAATATTTTAGTTAACTTTTCGTTCCCTAGATGGAGCTGTACCGATACTTAGATCGCGCTATCGTTCTATTAACGCCTTAGTGTGTAAGGCGGCTAAACATTTGTATGATAGAACACGACTGGTATTAAATCAAGGCGTCTGCCAATTAAACCGTGGAGTCCTACGAACACATAAAACAGTGCACAGTGTGGTTTTATTTAAATCCCTAATGTCACACACCCAGCGCAACGATACCACGCTTAGTATTAAACAATAATATGTATATTACTAAGAAGTTACTTTCAAAAACTTATACTGTACATTTTATATCTTGTATTTTTATATCTGTCTGATGAAAATAATAAGTAGAATCCAAGAGTAGGGGTAGTCATTTTGAGAATAAACAATACCACATGGTGACCCACACTATGGCGATTCAGAGAGGAACTTCTGCATCATTGGACTTCGGTCTCACACTCACCATCAAAATATGACAGCGAAGAAACCTGTCATTTCAGGTTTGTCTTCTGTGTGAGCGTAGTACCGCCCTGGTCGAGCGCATTCATGCTGATATCAGCGTGACTCTATTACCTTGGATTTATTGTATAATAAATACACACCTACATTTCCTTTAAATTTCATTTTCCTTTTAACCTACATTCGCCAAACACTGGAAGTAAAATAAATCATAGATGAAAGCTTTTGATGTCGGTTTATTCTATTAACATCCATCGTTAACCGCAATTGGCCGTTAGCTTTAGAACTGCAGATCTGCGAAACATCTTTCGCCAAAATACTCGGATAAAATCTCATGGTAATATTCTTTAACCGACTTTCAAACTTAGGATAGATACATATTATATGTACACACTAGCTGCGCCCGCGGTCTTATCCGCGTATTTTAGGGATAAAAAGTAGCCTACATATGTGATTATCCAGAACTCATTTTTAAATTAGCCATTAACAAACTATCATTATGGTGGCTTTGCATGTTTGTGCAAAGTAACTTGTGAAGTTTTGACAGGAGTTAAACAGTGATACATTTTGACATCTACGATTTATGTATTTTTATAATCTACCTAGCTTTCGCCCGTGTATCTTGATTACTGCAATAAAAAGTATAAGCTATATTACTGTAAAGTTTCATCCAAATTCGTTCAGTAGTTTTTGCGTGAAAGAGCAACAAATATACATACACATATACATTCATACAAACTTTCACGTTTATAATATTAGTAGGATTGAAATACATCCACGGGTGTATAACTCCTGGATTATATTCACGTTTTCCATCAGACAGGCAGGCACCATTGGTAGGGTTGAATATAAAATAATGTTTTTTTAAGACTTCAGGACTAAGCTTGTTATTCATATAATTATTACACAAAACAATTTCAATACATATATCACGACATCTCCAATTAAGGTATGTTCGAACTCCATAAAAATAACATAATCACATAAATTATAGCTTTTTATAACCTTACATACGCGTTGACATTTAAGTAAGGCTTTTATTGACTATTCCGTAAAATATAAAATTAATATTACGTATTTTAAAAGCCGCTAACGATAAGTTAATTACTTACAGATCGATAATATTACTTTCGATGAAAGTATTTGGTTTGTTGACAAACCGTATGAATGGAAATGAAATTTGGTTATTAAAGATATTTTCTAGGTTGGTATATGAAAAGCTTCTGATAAAATGTATAAGAAATGTAGAAAAATAATACATGTAAGTAAATAAAATTGAAATATTTGTTTGTCAAATCAAATGACCAAATTTTTATTAAATGAATATAAAATTTTATACGAAGCTTACGTCAAGAGAGCAATTTTTAAAAATTTTATCTGTCTGTCTGTTCCGGATTACCTCTGAAACGGCCAGACTGATTTTGACAAGACTTGGTGCTTGCACTGGCGGTTAGCTGATGATGCAAGGAGTAACTTAGGGTAATTTTATTTATACTAACATTGCTCCGCGGCGTTACTCGCTATTTACAACAATAACCGCAAGTAAACCGAGACTAAGCTTTTATCTACCTAATTATGTCACATAAACTGAATTAATATTAATTGCTTGAGCTTAGAACACACGTGAAATTGGTGGAAACGATCTGAAATTTTTTTACTTGTGATGACTGTTATTAGACTTTCGCTACTTTTACACATACATAGTTTTTGTTGATTAAAAAATAAATAAATAAATATTTTGGACATCTTACACACAACGTTATCTAGTCCCAAAATAAGCAGAGCTTGTGTTATGGGTATTTAGAAACTGATATAAATACATAAACATACTTTTTTTTGTAAATACATAGATATTATACATAGAATAACATCCTGACTCCGACAAATATTTGTTAATCCCAAAAATATTTGGTCTGACCCAGGAATCGAACCCGAGACCTCTTGATTAGCAACCGCATACGCTAACCACTAGACGAAGTCAATTACGGGACTTATTGAATATACTATATTTGAAAGGTTATGATACATTATATATTCCGACGTTACGATGACGACATAAGTACCTTAAAGTTCTTTCAATTAGAGAGCAATGATATGATGTCGATATGTACGAAAACACCAATCTAGTAGGCTGTGACTTCTCATTGTAATTGGTCATACAGTTAAAAAAAGCCATGAAAATACTACTTTATAATTGGTAACTTACATACAAGGCAAATAATTATCCGTTCTTTTTATGTACCCTTAATATGTGTTGCTTTATGTTGATTGGTCGACGTCTTGATACTGTGGCCTCTACTGTTCACAACTTATCTACCATTCGCCGTTCACGTTTTTTTGTGAATTTATTCAAGTATATTACTGCCTCGTTGGTCTAATGGTTACAGCATGCAACTGCTAATGAAGAGAACTCAAATTCAAAGGTTCAAATTCGGAAATTCTTAATAGCAGTAGTAGTAGTAGTTTGGCGGAGTTTCACACTCGTACGTTCGAGAGCGTTATGCCGTCGATCCCGGATGTCATGAACATCTATGGCAATCTGTATTGGGAAGTAATTGCTCTATATATTGAGAACTACACTCGGTTCCAAAAATTACGGGTCAGTCACAAAAATTGAAATACCTCCAGAACTGTAAAAGCTAGATCAATGAAATAAAAAACAGAATAAAGACTTTTTAGTTGCGCTTCTAATAGCATATTATTTAAACTGGTTGATGAAAAAAACTTCATTAGAAAAACAAAATTTAAAAAAATGACTATTTTTAAAAACAAAATTTTTGTTTCATGTCATTATGGATGCTTTCCATTTCTATTCTGTCACAAAAAAAATTATCGTGAACGTCTTCCACGTGCATAATTATTATTCTGTGAGGTGAAGCATGGCAGTCACGCTAGAGGAATGTACCAGAATCCTAACTTTTTTGGAACTTGGGCGGAGCCAGCGTGAAACAGCCAGAAACATTGGTGTATCTTTGTCGACTGTTCAGCGGGTAGTCCAGCGGTACCAAGAGACCGGATCACACCTTAGAAGACCAGGAAATGGCAGACCAAGATGCACAACGGCCAGGGAAGACAGACAACTGGTGGCTACAATGCTCCGAAATCGTTTTCAAACTGCTGTTGGTCTAAAAACTCACTTTATTCGCTTTGGAGGTGGCAATTTAAGCGCTCAAACAGTAAGAAGACGTCTTGCTGAAGCAAATTTGAAACCATTGAGGCCCGCAAATGGCCCCAAACTGGAACGGGGACATCGAATTGCAAGACAGAGATACGTGCGCGAACACCTAAACTGGACACTAGACGATTGGTCTAGGGTAATGTTCACGGACGAGTCTAAATTCATGCTTTATAAGCATGATGGTAGGCAGTTGGTGTACAGAAGACCAGGGGAGCGCTTCCATCAAGCGTGTGTGGAGGAAAAAGTGGCGTACGGTGGAGGCTCCGTACAAGTTTGGGCTGGGATTTCTGCTGAGGCCCGCACCGAGCTGGTGCTCATTCAAAATGGAACTCTAAATGCAGAGAGGTACGTGGAAGAGATCCTCAATGAACATGTAGGTCGTTTCATGGCCAGGATGGACCGGCATGGCATATTAATGCATGATAATGCGCGTCCCCATACCGCCAGAATTGTACATGACTACCTTGAAGAGGTCGGTATCGAACTCATGCAGTGGCCAGCGCGAAGCCCGGACTTAAACCCCATCGAGCACGCCTGGGACGAGCTTCAGAGATGCGTGAAAGGTCGAAACCCCCCACCAATCACGCTTCCCGAGCTCATACAAGCACTCGTGGAGGAATGGGAAGGTATTCCTCAGCACCGGCTCCGAAATTTGGTGTACAGCATGCCTAATCGCCTGGAAGCTGTCAGAAGAGCTCGTGGAGGCAATACAAAGTATTAAATGAAGAAAGTGATGAAAAACAGCAAAAAAACAATCATAAAAAAAATTTGTAATCTTAAGAAAAATATGACTACTTTAGTTTTTTTTTAATTTAAGATTAATATTGTGGGTGTAACTAAGTTTTATTTTATTTTTTATCTCTATAATTAAATTCTCAATTGAACAGTCTTCGTTTCATTAGGATGGCATACGTAGTTCGGGAGATATTCGGGTTTATGTGACTGACCCGTTATTTTTGGAACCGGCTTTAGTTGAACCTTCGACTTTCAGTTCTCCCTTAGGGTTTAGGAGGTCCGATGCCAGTCGCTCCGTGGAAGAATTGATATTCAGGTCAAGTCTAGATTGTGGTAGTTTGGCGGAGATTCACACCCGTGCCTTGGAGAGCACGTTATGCCATCGGTAACGGTTGTCATGAACATCTTTGGCAATCGTTATTGGGAAGTGATTGCCCTCAAATATATTGAAAACTAGTTGAACCTTCGATTATCAGTTCTCCCTTTAGGTTTATGAAGGTCAGATGCTAGTCGCTCTGTGGAAGAATTGATATTCAGGCAAAACCGGTTGAACTAGTAGCCGACCCCAAATAGTATTGAGAATAAAGGCTAGGAAGAATATTTGAGAATATATTACTTGCTTATAATATTAGTCAAGGAATTGGTCAATGAATAAAACACGCGTTTTATTTATTGTTGAAGTCCTTAACGAACTGCTCAATATTCACGAAGCGGACTTAATGTGGCATTAAGTCCGCCTTTTGTAACTGTGATGCAGTAAGTATATATAAATCTATTACAAATAAATGAAATTGATACGTCTCTTTGTAATATCCAATGTGCAGTTTTCAATTAAATGCTTATAAAGGTAGATACGGTATTTACATCAATGAAGTTTTTCAAATCAAATCAAATCAAACCATTTTTTTTCAAATAAACTATACAACGGCACTTTTGAAACGTCAAGTAGCAGGTCAGTAGTCAGTCGTGAAGCTAATTGTCTGTTCCAATTCATAAATCCTATGGAGAAGAACAGACAAGAAACTCCATGGACACTCTTTTCCAACATTGTTTTTACAATTTTTGGTTACATTATTAAAGGCATTTTGTTAAATGTGAGGACAATGTTGCGTTGCTGATATTTACACAGGTAGTGTCCAAAAATAATTAAACAATAAATAGAAGTTGTGAGATGACCAGCCCCGACTGACGGCGCCCGTATCAAATTAAGACAAATTTCCAACAATAACTGAGGGCAATTCCACGGGACTCTGCTAGTAAATGAATAAGAATTATAAACAGAGATAGAAACTAAATTTAAAACTTAGTCTTCCCTATTGTAAAAAACATGTTTAGCTAAAGAATCGAACTCATAAAATATAAGAAACTAGCTTTCAGCCGCGGTACAGTCCGCGTTTATCTCGATAATTGCAGTAGCCTAATGTGTTATTCTGGTATATACGCTATATAACTGTAAAGTTTCATCCTAATCCGTTCAGTAGTTATTCCGTGAAAGAGCTACAAACATACATACATGCTCACAAACTTTCGCGTTCATAATATTAGTAAGGATATTTATTCCCTCTCGATGTGTTTCGATAAATATTTACAAGGCCGTATAATATTAAAAAAAAAACTCGCAAAGAAAAATGTTATTATTTTATTCCCTACTTCAAAATACGTCCACTAAACACCTGCGTAAACCCGAAATTATCATTTATTTATCTACCCATATATATCAAGTCATTTTCAGTCATGTCTAAGTTAATAATAAAGTTTAGTTTAGTGTGAAGCCTGTTGAAACTTGTCGCTCCATGTTGTAACATGTCGGTTTATGAATTATATTTGATATTTCATACGAATATCTACATGTATGGAGTTTACTTTATATGAGAAAGTCTTGGATAAGCAACCTTAACCAAGGTTCCTGTAAGTTAATCTGGATACAAAAAGGTACAAATAGTGCCATGGGTCGAAGTTAGTCTGAATAAAGTAGCCTTAATTACTGCCAAAATCGGTTCAGCCGTTCCAGGAACAAACAGTAAGGCTCTAAATAGACATGCAGTGCTAGTTCTTGTAGTATATACACTTAAATATATGAAGGTATAAACACAGTAAACAATAGCCTCCGTAGCTTTTGACAATTCCGGAATTATGCACAATAGGAGAAAGTGTGATTTTGAAGAGTAAAACTATGAGGAAATCCGCCATTTTTGCTTTTACACAAAGGCCACGCCGGGGCCCGTCGCGCCTCTTGACAACCCTAGCCACTTACATCGACATAGTCGCCTTACCCCTCTAAAGTTTACATGCTTATAGATAGTGAATGTATGTTATATTTCTAGGTACTTGCTGAATTTATTACGCTATCTTTACAAACTTCCGTTAAACAATTTAGAAATCATTATTACACAGTACCGTTTCGGAAATAATTTTTACCCTAATGCTACTCATATCTGCTCGAGCTTGATATTTGCCAAAACGTGCAAATAATAAATCATTTACTTTTGGTATCGTATTGTAGTCTCTAAAGCAGCTACATAATGATAAAGTGTAATAAACTTTTCTCTGTCCATGTGGCTAGGAATTAAGAATACAGAGTGTTATCAACCCTATTTATGTACACCACTATATGTGTGTTTTTAAAACCGACTAATGGAACAAACTCTGCAGTACAACAACAGTATAAAGCTAAAGTATATCTTGAAAAAATACTATTTTTTTCGTGTGGTAGCTCCCACGGGCCGTCACCCCGCCGGGGTTTGCGGCGAATGGTGTATCGTAGTCGGATCGACTAAAACCACACGGTGAGCCACTCTGCACCTCATATAGGCGGGGTTCAGGAACAGCTGATATCACGTCATCAGGACCATCTTAAAAACCCTATTACAAACCCGTTTGACCAGTCCTTTGAGACGAAAACCTTATTTAAAACTCTTATTGTTTGTCTTTGTTCAGCAGTCAACTACTAAAGCATATTGATGACGATGATTTGATTTTTCAACTTTTAAGAGTGATATCTTTTCTACAAATTCAAACGATTAACTGATAACCGTATATTTCCATGACGGCTCTCACAGACGGAGTTTGGAGGTAAAAACTAAGTTACACATTTTTTTTAATATATCTAAGTCTATCAAAGTGACTCTACTCTGCCTGTTGAAAAGCAAGAGTAGAATTCAGGAGTCCAGCATGGTGACCCATACCATGGCGGCCTGGTCAGATATTTCCGTCCGCCTTCCAGAGGCCGGGAGAATGATTCAGAATGATTGGGCCTCCGATCTTACTCACTCACCAACTCAAGAATGTTGTCATTATTAGGATGGTCTTCTGTGTGAGGGTAGTACTGCCCCGGTCGAGCTGGTCCATTCGTGCTGAAATCAGCGTGGCTCTATCACCTGCTTCAGCATGACTGTACTGCTTGCTGTGTTGTTAATGTTTCTAAGTTGAATTCATTGGTACAAACACAACACGTGCACCTATTAATTGTATACCTAGTATAATAATACACGCAGGTAGATCGCATCTATTTCAACAGTAATTATTAAAAGTATTGTCACCACTGTTGACTAACTTCACGTTGTACCCGTAATAACTGTATTCAAACAGGTAAACATTCTAGTTAGTGTTTAAACTTCATTTAATGAATGTATTCTTTGAATTGTTGCTACAAACTTGCTCGATTGTAATTAGTGAGCTTATGCTGAACTAGCATTAAAGGTAACGACTTAATCGTCCAATACAATGTAGTTTTATAAATATAAGGTTTATATTGTCGTGTAAGATAATACTTGTTTTATTTAAACCCCTTATAAACAGGTAGATGTGTTTATTTGAGGCATCAAAGCTAGTAGATGCGGAAACCATTTCTTACAAATAGTTTTTTTTAATGTTTTTTGTAGACATCGCGTTGTTTTACTTTTGTGTTATATATCTTACATGTATTTTGGCGAAGGTGTCTATGAACGAAGGTACTCTCGTATCAGTTAGTAGGTGACCTTTTAAAAATGTATAAAAAAAGAATTATGTCCATAATAAATAAACATGCAAACGTCAATCAATCACTATTTATTTGTGGATGTGGGTCTTACAATATAATAATGGAACCCGTGAAAATGTATTTCAATTGCCACGCAAACTTGACAAGATATTTCACTTTGCTTCTGTCTTCTCCCTCGGGGATAGAAGAGGACGTGAGAGCATGAATATAAATAAAAAAGTTGTTCAAAAACTATCTTAGGATCTACACGAGGATAAATATTCTTAATCCCGGAAACCATACTAGCTTTTACTAGCGCTCATAAATGTGTCGGGTTTCTCTGTAAAGAGTAGATTATGCCCTCAAGAAGTTTCTCAAGAATCAAATTCAAAAATTATTTGATCTCGGTATAGCAGTTTAGTCGGGAAAGTGTAACATACAGATAAAGCTACTTTCGAATTTATAATATTAGTATAGATGTAGTAAATAAAGTTCCAGAAATTGTGACCACCTCTGACAGACTAGTCTATTAAAAAGTCATATAAGAGGTACGCTTTTGTCGATGCAGTCTTTTCCAGCTCTCCCTATCGACGGCCACTTCTTCCTTAATCGATATGACTATGCCTCGGTCTTCCTCTTCCTTCCTCTCTTTCCTTCTATGATCTTACTATCAGGGTCAAGGATATGATGCTTCTATTCTTCTAAAGCACCACATTTCAAAGGATATAAAGGTGGCAATAAGGATTTGATATTACAATGTGATCTACAATACTGTTGAATAAAAAAGGCATCCTAAATAGTAAATTTTTACGTTGTTTTGCTTCGCCTATTAAAATTACTGTATAAAACATTTTCTCAGAAATACTATTCAAGTCTCAGCAAGTCTTTAACTTCTCCACTTAGATCCCCAGGCTAGGTACCTTCTTAAGTAATTGGCATCGACCACTTAAATTCAGAACTTGGAGAATTTTTAAGCAGGTTTAAAATTTTAAATCCAAACTTTTGAAGGGAGATATTTTACAACAGAAAAGTTTTAAAACAAGATGAGTCCATGGAGACTAAAATATTTTTGCTGATTGTTTAGCAAATAAGCTGAGATTCTTGATTACTTTTTAATCATTCCCAATATTAAAACAAATGGCATTTTTTTTTTAATATTGAGGTCTACTTGATATAATTTAACTGCACCTGTGGCATACAGGTTTAAGCGTAAGTGCATTACACCAACCCTACATGGGACTACACTTTTTGTGGTCCACAAATTTTTGTCCTGAATCTGGATGTGTAAACCGCTAAAAGGTTTGTGAGGTTTGTGAAGAAAAAACATTTTTTTACCACTTGTGAGATCCTAGGAGATTTCCAGTTTTTTTTGTTTCATCCACAACAGAAAAGAAACGGTGTTTTGGAGGAAGAGTGGTTGGATGCTAATAGCGGCACCCAAACAGTTTCTTTTTATTGATTAGCTGACATCCTAGTAATAAAGTTTAAAAAGTCAAAGCTGAACAAAGGTATAGTATATTAATTACACAACTAAACTGTGCCACGGCCGCACCTGCGCTGGAGATGACTTAATGCTTCCTTCTCATTCATTCAATATAGTGCAATGAGCGAGTGAATGAATGTTTGCGTGAAGTATATAAATGACACATACACTACAAATGAAAAATCAACTTTATTGCTTTAGCGTCAAGTTTCATTAAATTTCGTAATCTACCGTAGAAGATATCCTCAAATCCTTTTCAGCTGTCGTCAACATTTTATTGGCTGTTTTTTATAGCTATTCTTATTTTTTTAGTCTAAACTTTATGCTCTTCTTTTAATCAAACCAAGTGCGAATCAGTGTATCGAATTGATATCGATTTTATTTTGCATATAGATAAGATTTTCATTTGTAGTATAAAGGTTATATTTTGATTTTACATCTCTTGACAATCACAATATGATGAATGTGTGTTACATATTTACGATGAAAAAGAATTCGACGACTGCCACGGCGCTGCAGTGTACATGTGACTGCTGTGTCTCGTGTTCGACTCAGGACTGGACCAAATGTTTGTTTGATTTGCAAATATTTGTTTATATCTATTAACAATGTGTAGTAGTATATCTTAGTATTACGTCAGTCGATCTAGCTGTCATAATACAAGTACTGCTTAGTTCAAGCTAGATAGCGTTGTGTTATGTGTCAGATGTACGACATATTTATTTTTTATTGAAAGTTATTACTTCAAAACAAAAAGTACTTAGTTCGAATTCCATTAAAAATATTGTAACACAAAACTCACGTACTTTTCATATAGTCGTGTAGACAACTCAGTGTCAAAAGTAAATACTAATATTAGTAAACCAGGTAGCTAAAAAATAGATAAAACCAAAATTTCTAACTACTTTGTTTATATATATTTTGATGAAACTTTAAAAAGTGCTTCGGCCAGCATTAATTTGAAAAGCGAAAAATCTAAACCGATCAGAATGGTGGACAAAAGTTTGGCATTGTAGCGTGATCTTCATGAGCCTTTAATTGTCCACGGCTGGAAATAGGTCTCTCCTTAGCAAAGAGGTTTTGCCTAATTCGAGAGTCTACCTCATAAAAGTTTCTACCCCACCCAAAAGTTGTCCGTAAGAGAATGTCCTGGGCGTTACGTCCGCCGATATTCAAAAGTGCTTAAAGTTTAATAAATAATATACCATGCTGCTCTTAAGTTGATATTTATATATCGTTATAGAATGGATATTTGCAACACAATTCAATCAATATTGAATACCTTCTCCCGCCCTCCAAGCACGGTTCGTGATGTAAGCTCTCCAAACAAATCATATTTACATCAACCCATACTCAACAGACTTCGTAAATCTCGCTTTATATTCCACTCCTGACACAAGACGAGCGTTACTCCATTTAAGTTTCAAATATTGTATTAAGTCATAGGTACGTTTATTTCCTTGTCTCGTTCCCGACGTTTCAATCGAGTAATATACAGAAATGTGTTTCTTTAGACAGCAACGGTAAATCTCACTTGAACTTCTGACATAAGAGTAGGTATGTATATGTATACGGAAAGCATTGTTATTGGATTATAAAGAAAATTCTTCCGGCATTTTATTTATGTTCTTTTACAAATTTTTGACAGAATTACAAATGAGATTCTGTTATTTTTATGCGTACATATATATTGTTTATCAGTTTAAATTGTACATGAAAAGGAAAATCTCATACTGATATTATAAATTCGAGAGTAACTCCATTTGTCTGTCTTAAATTTAAATTTAGCAATAAGATACATTGATTTCTGAGGAAAGACATGGTCTACTCTTCACCGTGATAACCGACGTACATGAGGGCGGAACTGCGGTCAAAAGCTAGTTTACATAATAATATAAATGTAAGTAGGTGAGTTTATCATGAGTCTGGTTATCAAAATACTTTATTTCATACATTTTTTTTCTTTCTTAAAAGACAAATCCCGCATTAGGAATAGTAAACATGTGTCGCGGGGGACTTTACAAACATACATGAAACGGAAACATAGAACACCCAGACTCGGAACAACAATTTGTAAATCACACAATGTGTTTTCCCACGTAGGATTTGAACCCACGACACTTGACAAAGTAGAAAGAGGCATGGCGTCCACTTAAACCGCTAGGCCAACCGTGCAGTCATGTCTGATATCATGTCTGAAAGCACCAGGTATTGTATACATTACTTAGACACCTTGTTAATCACTTCTCGCAATCATTTTAATAGATCGTGGCGTGGAATGGCCATAACTATTCGCTAATAAACTAGGGCTAGATATTCGCCCTTTTATCATTCATGCCGTACCTACATATAGATGCTCATATGTATAATATGATAATACGTGAAGCAAAAACTTAGTACACATTTTTTAGACCATTTTGTGAACGGAGGGGTATTAAAATTTGGTTCAGTTAAAGTTAACATGGAGGAGTGCAGAAAGTTAACTACACATATTGCCGGTAACATATATACGTAATTTGGTATTACAAACAGAAACTTTAATTATGTTAATATAGATAGGATGTATTTTTGGTAAAAACACCGCCAAGTCCACAGCTTCAGTGGTCTCAGACCTTATTTCTTTGATTACAGTGATTAGCATCCACAACAGCCCAGCCAACGGCTACTTTCCACACATTGTTTTTTGCTTTCCTTGAATCATCACTGGTATTTTAAAGTACAGTCAGACAAATAAATGTAGTTTTAATGGTGTTTGTTTAAAGAGTGATTATGGTTTCACAGTTTAGTGGTAGCCTGAGGGTAAGAGCGTAACGATGTTCACGATTCTCTTGTTAAATAAATGGCAAGGTTATTTTAACGGTTTTTTCATACATAGTTAACCTATGAATCATTTTTTTCTTGTAAATTAGTTGTTAAAACAGATAGTAAGCGGGTATCTTTATAAAATCATCTCAAAATGAGTCATATATAAATAGTAACCTCTCTCACTTCAATATAAAAGTATTGTATAGGATTCTAGAAACTTGTACATCGGTTATCGCGACAAATAAGAGCCTATGCCCTTCCTCAAGAATTAACAGTAGTAAATCATGATCTACTAAACGATGAAATGTAGTATTTGTAAAAGAAAGTGTTATACTACAAAATTTCATCATCATGATGTTATGCCATTTTCAAGTGCAATTAAAATTAATTCTCAACAGCAATGATTGGGTCAACTAAACTTACCTGGCTTGGATAAATGATTACCTTTTAAAGTAATAAGTTCCTAAACTGTGTAATGTAGATAAACAATATATTTCATAGACTTGCGTCCACATGATAAAGTGATATCACTGAAGTCTTAAGGTATTTCTTTATTACTTGTAGCTATCAACGTAACGATGGCAGTAAATTCTAACGTGGTGAGAATCCTGGCGATCCCCTACTAAGATTTAATCCTCCTCAATTAATACTACTAATAATAGTAGTAGTGATAATAGCAATCGTATATTAGTTTTGTAACAAAATGGTCTTTTTTGTATATTTTATAATTAGGCTTAAGATGTTGCTCATCTCTTTGTTAATTTTGTTTTCCTCTTTCCTTATTATGTATCTTCTCTTTTATTTATATTACATTTTATGAAATTCATTTAGCTATGGTTATTAAACATTTCACCCCCTGCGGCTTCATCAGGGTATAAATTAATTTGTTTTCATTTTGCATTTCCTCTTTTTTTTTAAATTAAAAGTACACGTTAAGAAAAACCTGTCCGTTGGCGTATATTGAAATCGGGCTATATAAACAAATATACAAGTCATACTTACAACCACCCCAAGCAACACCTACCGTTGCGAGATGATACAATAATAAAAAAAAAAAAATAGTTCATTATGAAGGAAAAAACATCCTAAGTGTTTTTTTCTTTTCCTTACATTGTAAACACTAAGTTAACTTAGCGTCTACACTACACTACACTATCCTACACTATACTACACTACACTAAGTTAGTGTCTAGAGTGTGTTAACTGTTAGTTCATTTAAAATTTTGAACAATGAATTATAGTACTCTTTGCTGGCTGTACTTTTTAAAGATTTGATGTTTAAAATTAACCTGTGCGTGACTGATTTTCTGTGGCATCTGTTAAATTATTGGCTTTCCAAAGATTAACAAATTATAGAAGATTCAAAGAGTAATGTTAAATCTTTTATAATCGTAATAACTGTAAAAAGTATTTAAATACATAAGACAATGTGACAAAACTAAGATAGTGATTTAATTATTCTACAGTCTGTACAATTAAATAATTAAATTCGTTTCTGGCATTCGACTGGAGACGATTAATCTGTCTCTTTGATAACTGTAGTTGTTAAGAAAATGGTATGTGTTAAGCATAAGTGATCTGACGCCTATACATTGACCAATAGTATTAAATTATAAAACCATTAGAAAACACTAATATAACTCTAGAAATAAATCTTTATCATCCCCAAAATTAGATCTAGTTATGATAGGCATATCAAATTGTAAATTTAAAAACTTAAGTACATATTTATGGTGCTGACTGTACCAATACATGTATCTGCCAACAATCCTATCATCAAAATTAAGGTGTGAGTGGCCGTAATCATACATACATTTAAGCTAGTTATTTGGCGAACCGACTTTTGACATGCAATTATACCATCCAATACCCATCCGGCACTTATTTGTTTTAGAGTTCCACTCGAAATTAGCAAATCGAAGGCCTTTGATTTGAGTCTTTTTATCGGTTACTGCTGCAATTTACAAGCCGCTTTTATATAAAAGTTGGTAGAGCCAGACTGATTTCATCACGACTGGGCCGACTCGACTGGGGTGTTACCAAGTACCAAAAGACCAACCTAAATAACAGCATTCGTGCCGCATCATGAGTTCTTATTCTCAGAGATTGAGTGTAATCTAGTATTTTTGATTTAGTCAAATATAAAATAAAAGAAAATACTGTCAATTTCGTGTACCAACTTATTATACGGAACCATGAGAACATCAACTTTAGACATTCTTTTTTGTTTAAGTTTTGTAACATATTATTAAGCGACAATGTGTTTTGAGCGTTTAAAGTAGGCGTTGTTTACCACTTTGGTGATTATATTTTAAAATACTTACCTTTTAAGCAAAAGTAAAAAAGATACATTTTGTATCAACATGTAAACTTCTAAAAAAGTAACATGTATTTAAAATTTCATTTTTATACTAAAAATCGTATGGAATTGAGATACATAATTATGTATATGTTGCTATAAATCACAGAATAAAGAATTTCCTGTGAAATAGGGCGGTAACTATTTTTTAACCTGTGGTCATGGTGTGGTTGTGTGTGTGACCACGCGCTCATAGCCAAGTTATCCTAGTTGATGAGAAACGATCACCGAGGGTAAGCACGGCGATACCATGACTCTCCGTGTTTCGGAGGTCAAGTTAAGCTGTCCGTCCCGGTTGTTGTCATAGAATAACAATCAACGGTTCTTATCATAGAATAATAGTCGTGAAGTTTAGTTGGAGGCCTTCGAGCGGATTAAAAACGTCCAACGACAAGATTCCCCAACTCGCACTCGGCCAGCGTGGGGACGTATGGCGTTAACCCTATCCTGATAGGACACCCCAGCACTGGGACGCGACTCCTAACTGAACTCATGACTTTCATCAGGCAGAGAATAGTCAATTTGATAGGCAAAATATATATGTATATATAGATATCATTGTGTCGTTGATGATTATGATTGTTGAATGATTACACTAATTAAGTTTGAAGGCTGACATTCGCCCTATTTCGCGTAATTAATTTAATTTGTAATGCTAGGAAGTGACGTCACACAAAATGACGTAGGAGGTTGTCTTTGAATAATGTACATAACCTACAAATTTAATTTAATGTTTCATTACTTCAGTCTTTATTATTAGATATTAGAATATTTTGGACATCTGCCGCAAGGCCATTTTGTCCCAAACTAGCCAAAACTTATTCTGAGGGTGCTAGATAACTGATATATTATTATGTACACATTTTTCAAATACACACATAATATACGTGAAACTTTCCCAAACTTCGAAACAAATATCAATAACCACTTCACAGATAATACAATTTTTTTGTCAAACCTGGATATCGAACCTGAACTCAGCAATCGCAGATACAATAGTTGCATCACTGAGGTAGTCAATTATAGTCAAATATAACTGGTTCGACCTTTGAATTCAGCTCGACAGCAAAAGAAATATATATTATACTAGCTGATGCCCGCGGTTCCGCTCGCGTCCTAGGGGTGTAAAAAATAAATGTTGACCGATTCGCAGACCTAACCGATATGCACACAAAATTTCATGAGAATCGGTCCACCTATTTCGGAGGAGTTTAATTACATATACCGCGACTCTAGAATTTTATATATATAAGATTATATATTATATAAGCGTTGCTCAGGGCTCAGTAGACTGTTCCGAGCTTGTTGCCAAGGTGCAAATGAGTGTAAACAGGGTTAGTTTTAGACAACGACCTCTGTTAAAGAGCAACGAACTATGGGCATAGTAGAGTAAGAGCCCGTGAACCCCAGACCTTCGTTATTTTATAAAAGCTGAAAGTTTGTTTTTGGCAGGTAAGCAGTACTAAAGGTGTGTAAAATACAGATCAAATTTCGTGAAATAATAAAGCGCGATAAAAATAAAGATGGTAGGTGATTACCGCCGCCCATGGACACCCGAAACACCAGAGAAGTTACAGGTGCGTTGCCGGCCTTTAAGAAGGGAGTACGCTCTTTTTTTAAAGGTTTGAAGGTCGTATCGGTCCGGAAACACTGCAGGCGACAGTTCATTCCAAAAATTAGATGTGCGAGGCAGGAAATTTCGGGAAAAACGCACTGTTGTGGACTACCAACCATATTTCCTTCAGAATATTATTAAACATTATATTATTTTCCCTTTCCTGTGCGTGTCAGGGTTCCTCAGTCATCCATAATGGTACGTGGATTTAAAATCGTATCCAATAGATAATTGTTATGTTTACGTATTAATGCGTTAATTTTGTATTACGTTTTCCAAATGAGTGCATTTTACAAGTTAAGCCTCTTTAACTCCTGTACTAACAAAGTCATTTTTTGAGCCAGCCGTTTAGTTTTTCAGGGGGAGAACTGAAATTAGAAGGTTAAACTAGTTGACAATATATTTGAGGACGCTGAATTCCTATCGATGTTCATGACAACCGGGACCGATGGCTTAACGTGCTTTCCCAGGCATCAGGGTGAATAACCGCCAAACTTCCATACTCCGGTCTGTGATTAAGAATTTTCTGTAAAAAAACCCGACAATACTTTTGGCCCAACCCGGGTTTTGACCTCGAGACCTCTACGTCTATATTGACGTATATATGTATGTTTGACATGACGAATCTATAAGCATATAGTAAAGGTTAGAATGATGATCACGATGAAAAGTTCCAGGATGTCATCATAATAGGAAGAGCTACACTTCGTAACATATTGTTAGCGGCCAGTTTGAACCGAAGAAATACCACGAAAGTGCTTATCTTTACAAGTACTTCCTTACCTGTCTCCCTCGTAGTATCCCGAGGGAGGTGGAGCTTCAAAGATTCCCAAATCACTCCCGAAGAAACACTTTAAACCACTTTTCCTTTATGTTCGGTGAGGTCATACACCGTGGGGATTTCCACGCGATAAAAAGAAAGCTTACAATTAGTTATTTCCACAAAACATGCACAGTCGTCGTAAACAAATTAATGAGAATTATTGTGTCAAGAAGGTGACACACCTCTATTCATAAATGCGCATCGGTTCCTGGTGCTTTTTAGATGAGCCCTTATTTTGAAAATCACCAATTTGGCCTGTAAATGACCACCGTGGACGATCTCTTCCAATATTCTCCAGACCTCCGGACGTCGGGCGAATCATACAAAAACATCTGACCAGGCCGCCATGGTATAGGTCACCACGGTGCATTGCCTACCCTCACGGTCAGGATGGTGACCCCTAGTCTTGGATTCCATTCATGCTTTCCATCAGGAGGAGTAGAGTCAGTTTCTAATACAAAAGAAGCTTCCACACACAAATAAATAAAATTTTTGGACATGTAGTCCCAAAATAAGCAGAGCTTGGGTACTAGACAACTGATATAAATACTTATATATACTTTCTTTTGTAAATACATACATATTATAGATTGAAAACACCACAAATGTAAAATAATACACGTATAAAAAAAGAAAGGCTTTTTTATAGGTGCGGGTAGTTCGTGTTCTTTTCAAAGTGAACTCTCTTTTATAACTACTTTTCAAGGAAATGAATGAGCAAATTTTCTTTTAATTCCGGAAATTTAATTACACTTACCTGGTACCGGCAATTAATAAAGTACTACTTGTAATTGGTCGCACGGACTCATTTTCATTTAGCCGGTAATTAAAAGAAATAATACGTTATTGAAGCACTAGCAATTTGTTCTTTATTGAATGTAATTAGAGTTGCAAATACAATGCCAGATGAGTTGAAAGGCTTAAACTATTAAGAATTGAGAGAACTAAAAAAATGTTAGATATGAATAGAAGATACTATGTGATGTCTTATAAATGATGGGTTTTCTCCTTTTTCTTATCGACAGCTTTTATTAGTCTGTTGTTAGAGATATGCTTCTTTCAGAAAAATAGTTTTAGCAACTAACCATTTTTTTAGATAAAAAGACAACTCCCGCGTTCGGAATATTAATCCTGTGTGGCGGGGGATTTTTCAAACACACGTGAAACAAACTCGAAAGAATACCTAGACTCAGAACAACAATTTGTGAATCACACATTGTCCTCCCCTCCCATGTGGGATCCGAACCCACGACACACGGAGCAGTAGAAAGCGGCGTGGCGACCACTTAAACTACCATAAATAGTCTTTATTATACAGGGTGAATTTTTGAGACGGTACCTTAACCGTTACAGTTACAGGAAAACGCTTTTAGGAGACTATCTATAATTTTTTAAGATATTCTGAACTGCATTTACAGATTTTGGAAAAAATGTACAGCCAGCAAGAAAATGGTCATTTTAAACAAAAACTTTTTTTGATGCCAATCGATCCTGTTTTATATAAGGATTAAAAGTCTCTACTGGACCGACTGAGGTTTGAGTACTAGAAATGTCAGAAATCGCAAAAAACTTTTTCCATACATTTGTACGGCAATAAATCATTTTAATATGTATTTTAGACACAGACAACAGATAACTTACATTTAGATGATCTATGAAATAAATTGGTCAAAATGACCGCCGTTTTAACGAATACATAAGTACAATGGTTTTTGTACTGAGCTAGTGGCAGCCGACAATTTTCTTGGATAGATATCATATATAATAGTTGTTAATGCATCTTTTATATTAAGCCTATTTTGTAAATAATAGAAACACGGAATCTGCATTGGTTTGGTACGCGAGAAGGTATCCACTGCGACTAGTATCGTGTGGTAATGGTGGAGTTTCATGAAGGTACTCTTAATTCTGCCGTGTGTATCTCCGAAATCAGTTGGATGTTGGGTTGAATGGCTCTTGTCAGAATTGCGAAAAGTTTATTACAGCAAGATGGTGCTCCGCCACACAACAGCCGCGTATTTCAGTTTGAATAGGCAGTTCGGGTCACAGTGGATAGGTACATATGGTCCAACCAAGTGGCCACCTCGTAGCCCCGATCTAGCGCCTCTCGATATTTTTCCGTGGGGCTATCTAAAAACGAAGACAACAAAAAAAATACAACAGTATTCAGGAGCTGAAAGATGCATTAACAAGGATTTTAAATGACATCTATCAAAGTAAATTATCAGCTGCTATTCGCTCAGTACAAAAATGAGTGAACTTATGTATTTGTGAAATCGGCGGTCGTTTGGAGCAATTCATTTCGTAGATTAATTAAATGTAAGTTAGCTAAATGGAAGTTATCTGTTTTCTGTGTCCAAAATACATATTAAAATGATTTATTTCCGTACAAATGTATGGAAAAAGTTTTTTGCGATTTCTGACATTTCTAGTACTCAAACCTCAATCGGTCCAGTAGAGACTTTTGATCCTTACAGGAAACAGGATCGATTGGCATTAAAAAAAGTTTTTGCTTATAATGACCATTTTCTTGCAGCTGTACATTTTTTCAAAATCTGTAAATGCAGTTCAGAATATCTTAAAAAAATATGGATAGTCTTCTTAAAGCGTTTTCCTGTAACTATAACGGTTAAGGTACCTGCCCTTACTGTCCCGTCTCAAAAATTCACCCTGTATATATAATTCTTCTGTGAGTGTGTATGTCACTGAACTTCTCTCAAACGACTAGACCGATTTTGATGAAATTTTTTGTGTGTGTTCAAGGGGATCTGGGAATGGTTTAGATTCGCAATTGGACCCGGTAGGTGGCGCTGCGATCAAGTTCTGGAATTTTAAAGTTGGGCGGTACGAAGTTCGCTGGGTCAACTAGTCTTTATATATATAATTCTTCTGTGAGTGTGTATGTCACTGAACTTCTCTCAAACGACTGGACCGATTTTGATGAAATTTTTTGTGTGTGTTCAAGGGGATCTGGGAATGGTTTAGATTCGCAATTGGACCCGGTAGGTGGCGCTGCGATCAAGTTCTGGAACTTTAAAGTTGGGCGGTACGAAGTTCGCTGGGTCAACTAGTAAATATATAAATATTTCGGACTTCTACAACACACAACGTCACATAACTTGTATTATGGGTACTAAACAACTGATATAAATACATTTTTTTTGTACATACATATTATACATAGAAAAACACCCAGACTCCGAAACAAATATTTGTGAATCACACAAATATTTGGTCTGACCCGGAAATCGAACCCTAGACCTCTTGATCAGCAGCCGCATATTCTAATCACTAGACCAACAAGGCAGTCTGTCTTAACATATTTGGATACGAGATTATATTAATTCTTACAACAACCATGAAATGAATAAGGTTGGTGACAACACGTCAGTATTCAATTGCAAAAATAAATTGAAGATTTGATGTATTTACGTCGGTTCAACTTTTTATGACAATTTTTTTTATTGATCAATCTAGTAATGAACTACAGTGTTTGTTAGAGTACACTAACAGTCGTTGAAGACAAAACACTTATATTTAAAACAAAAATACTTCTTCTTTTCGCCATTTATAAATTAGGCCCTCGAGTTTCTCTCCGCTCCAAATTTAAAGAGATAAATATTCTGACCGTATCTTCACAATAAATGTATATACGAAAATTTTATTTATGTTCAAAGAAATTTAGCAAAGTTTCCTAAACTCAGTGATGTTCATTCGGTAAATACCAGAAACAAACATAATCTTTGTGTTCACGTCACTCGTCTCCACAGAGTAGGCAACTCGTTCATGGGACAATGTATACGCTTTTACAATAAACTCCCTATTGCTATTAGGAATTTGCCATTACGGAAATTTAAGAATACCATTAAATCTAAGCTATCCGCAAAGGGGTATTATACCATAGCAGAATATATTGATGATAAAACCGCCTGGGATTGAGCTGCCCATTCTGCACATGCTGTTTATTTTGAATGTTTAAATTTATGTTGATGTGACGATAATTTATAGTTAAATTTACAAACTTAACAAATTAATTTTGAAGTGTTGCTTTTTTTTAATTATTATCTTTATTTATTATAATTGTGACTCAAATTGTAATTATCGTAAATAATAATAATAAATAATAATAATAATAATTTTTCGTCCTTTCTTCTCAGGGCTAGTCCAGTTAGGAAAGGCCGAACTCATCTGCTCAAAAAAAAAGTATAACTTGCAAAAGTGTTCATGTAACCTAATTGCAGAATAAATGATTTGATTTGGTTTGATTTGATTCTTCTTCCTAGCATTGTTCCCAAGATCATTTATGGTCGGCTACTAGTTTAACCGGTTTTACCTGAATATCAGTTTTTCAAAGGGAGAACTGAAATTCGAAAGTTAAATTAGTTGACAGTATATTTGAGGACACTGAATTCCTATAGATGTTCATGACAACCGGGACCGACGGCTTAACACGCTTTCCGAAGCACCGACGTGAATCACCACCAAACTTCCATACTCCGGTCTGTTGTAAAGAATTTTCTGTAAGAAAAACCCGACAACACTTTTGGCCATACCCGGGATTTAAACCCGAGACCTCTAGATCGCATACGCTAACTACTAGACCAACGAGGCAGTCTAAACATTAGAATATAAATAAGTACATTACATCTTCATCAATTTAGAATAACCAGTCACAACAAAATTACACTGAGCTTCGCTAATCATTCGAAATCCTCACAGGAAGTGACGCGTTTGGGAATAGATTGATTAATGAAATTCTCTCTGACGTCACAATCGTGACGTAATAGGTCTGAATATATTACTAGGAATGTTTGTTGTCTGTAATTGAGTTCAAAGATTCGGATGTAGTTTTAGGATTGTATTAATTGGCTCCGACATACATTTGAGTATCAGGTATATTGACTTGACGTTGATTAATGTTTCAGAATATCGAGTTACTGTATAACCCCATCACATTTTATCAACAGCTTTTAATAGTCCACCGTTGGACTATACTTTCAATTCCTCAAGTTTTCTTCGCATAAATTCCGTTGCGTATTCCAAGATAGTTTAATTTTTCCTTGATTTTTTGTACCCCCCCCCCCTTTCAAGTTTCACGTGATTAATGGACAGCCCCTAAGTCTCTCCTGTGAAACAAAGTTCCAATAAACGTACATGAAACGAACACAAAGAACACCTACACTGAGAACAGCAACTTGTGAATAATACAAAGTGTTATCCCACTTGAGATTTGAATCCACGACCTTGGCGCAGTAAAAAGCGACGTGGAGATCGATTAAACCAATAGACCATCCGTCCAAACTGTATGTGTTATAAGTGACATACTTTCGCCATTCATGACTTCTGCATATGAGTTTGAATCCTTTTCATCACAGAATTAGTGAGAGAATGGAGGTGACGGATTTAGTAAGCCATAACTCCTCTGGGGTTTCCTTAACCCCACCTTATCATTTTCCTTTGTCCCGTCTGAAAACTTTGATATTCTCAGAGAGGGTAGGTGTGAAGCAGACGACCGAGCATACGTCAATTTAAATTAAATTTTTCAGACATTTTTTTTCTTAGTTACGGGTTTTACCTACCCCAAATAAAAATTGGAAATTTATATTAAAGTGATAATGAAGAAAATGAAATTTATTTACAGTACTGATTATTAATCTTACTATCTACAACACAACCAAGTAAAACAATATAAACAACAATAAACTCTTTATGTTTGTTCTTCATGTTAACAACATAATACAATTATGTTTGTGATGACACAGTCTATCTTTTACGACTACTAAACAGTTTCTGCACGAGAATATTTGATGCCTCCTATATGTTACTGCATGGAGGAATAACTAACCAGTTAAAAAAAGCTTTACTTTTATTCTAAGCTGGCCAGATTGACTCTGCTCTGTCTGATGGAAAGCATGAGCAGACTGTAATATATTTTTATTTATTATATTTCTCTCATTACGATTCATTCAGTAAGATTACATTATTCCTTGTTGACATTAGTGTTTGTGTTAGGAAGAACCTGTTTTACAGATCACCAGGCTCACACCTCCCAGACAAAACAAAGAAAAAAACATTTCTCGTAGCATGTACTTGTATTCAACAAAAGATACACTTGTATACAACAAATTATATCATATTATATTATAAAAGAAAAACACATAATATATTTTTAAAATAGAAAAAAAAAACAAAAATGATTATATTCTTTAATTTAAATGTGCTCGTTCTTGGGTGTGTGTGTTTGTGTGTGTGTGTTTGTGTGTGTATGTGTATGTTTTGTGTGCCTGTGTGCATGCAGCATGGTAACCCACACTATGGCGACCTAGTGAGATGCATCGGCATCGTTTTGGCTTCCGGTCTCGCACTCACCAACAAAATACGACTGCACAAATGCTGTCACTCGTAGTTATACTACCTTGAATATTTGCTTATAATTTTTGTGTCGGTAATAATATAATGCTTTTCCTGCAGATTTTATCAAATTAAACCTAAAATATAAAGTAATCCTAGACAAAATTTCGAATTCTAGACTAGTGGGTACTTTTAAATAATTGATTTACTGTAAACCAGAGTTGTACTTTACAAAGAGAAAGAAAGAAAAAGAAACATTACATTAATCAGAAACCGTCAACGTTGGTCGCCGTCTGAGAACACCATTAAGCGACTCGAAACAGCCATCAAGACAAAATAAACTTTACTGTCTAAAACAAAACGTTCAAGATCGGCATTCCTCAATGTAAATTCAATAATTGTACAACCCAGGTTTAATGTTTTGCACTTTTTTTCCAAGAAAACAATTTGCCTTGCAGGCGCACTTTAGTGTTTGACACTTTCTTGTTATTTAATTTTGTGGATTGGGAGTTTCAAAGGAATGTAACTGGAACCCGATTTAATATTTTATTTTAGTATAAAACTCAGCATAAGGAGATTAACAGATTACTTCTATCCTAGGTTTTATTTGATTTACGATAAGCCCTATTAAAAAAATATAATTGAGACATGGATCAAGAACTTGAACCAAAGACGTGAAAGATTTCGCAACGAATTGTGGATTTTATTTTAGTTTTAGTATAGTAGGCCAAAACCTCCTCTAAGGAGAGGCCTATTTCCAGCAGTGGAGTGTTAAAGGCTGTTGATGATGATGTGGATTTTATTCCGATTCAGGACAATAATACTGTGATGAACGTGATCATTACTTTCGTTCCTGATGTTGGTTTTTTGTGTGATCCTGTCAAAGTAATTTCTATTCTGCCTTCTGAAAAGCGTGAGCAGAATCCAAAAGTAGTGAGGTGTTTCTGCAGGTTTCACACTCACCAACGAAACATAACAATACGAATACTATGATTTTAGTCTATAAATTATTGTCTTTATATTTAACAATATAGTGACTGCACAAATGGAAGAGTGGTGTAATTGGTCTCTTCATCCATTGTTGCCTTTGAGTGCCTTGTTGGTCTAGTGGATAGCGTATGCGGCTGCTGATCAAGATGTCTCGGGTCGATTCCCCGGGTCGGACCAAATATTTGTGTGATCCACAAGTATTTATTTCGGAGTCTGGGTGTTTTCTATGTATAATATGTATGTATTTACAAAAAAAAGTATGTTTATATATTTATATCAGTTGTTTAGTACCCAATAATACAAGCTCTGCTTAGTTTAGGACTAGATGATGTTGTATGTAAAATGTCCGAAATATTTATTTATTTTATTTACTTTACACAATCTTTTTTTTTTTGAAAGACAACTCCCGCATTAGGAATATGAATTCCTGTGTCGCGGGGGACTTTACAAACATACTTGAAACGGACACAAAGAACACCCAGACTCAGAACAACAGTTTGTAAATCACACAAAATGTTATCCCACGTGGGATTCGAACCCACGACACTTGGCGCAGTAGAGAGCGGCGTGGCGACCGCTTAAACCACTAGGCCAACCGTGCAGCGTTATTGCTGAAGTCGAGTTCTTAAAAAAACAGAAGTTTATGTAACTCCTTTATTTAAGAACACCATTTCAGCTTCACTTTCTGACTATTTTCGGAACAAATGAATCTGTGTAAGATATTAAAAAAAAAAAACTTGAAATAGCTAATTAACATAAATATGTTCATTTTTTTAATTCATATTCTAATATGACTATTTTTTTTTCAGGTACACCATTTTCGTTGATTTGCAAAGTATCTCAGGTATGTTTTTAAATAAGTTAAATAGTTTTTCAAAGTTTTTCTTTAGTTCAACAACCCATACTGTCCCACTCGGGTCTCCTCTCAGAAGAGGGTTAAGTCCCCACGCAGACCAAGTGTAGTTGGGGACTGTTTAGAGACTGCTTTCAAACCCGTTTTACGTTAATGTCACTTTTATATTACTCCGGCTCAATTTTTGTATACATTTTCTAGTTTCTGATTGAGTAGTACAAGATTCAGCCGGTAAGAAACAAAAGTCAGTCGCTGACTGTATCTTTTCATTAAAAAAAAATGTTATTAAATCATTGTAGATTAAGAGTGAAAGCATACGTAACAATCTCACCTTCACATTTTACTGTTACTTAAGATTAAGTATCTTACTAAACAAGAAAGAAGTTTCAGGTACAAAATATTCCTTAAAACTTTTCCCCTACAACACAGTAAAATTAGTACCGCTGTGTTCGTTATAAAAATATATTTTACACGCAATATCGCATAATACAGGTAATTTCCCCAGAAAAGGGGAAACTAAATTAAATTATCTGCTACTAACACGCTCCCTTTAAGCTTCCGTGAGTCAAGGAATAATTTTATGATAATATACACGAAAAAGCCGGTGAGGAAGAAAATAGGTCGATTCCTTTGACCCGTGCATTGATAAGTTTTTCCATAGAAAAAGTCGAAAATGGTTGAGAAAATATCGTAAAGGGAAACACGATAAGAGACCGAATATATAGTTATTTATACGTTATTTGTAGTACAGCTGTTCATTGGATTGAGAGATAGGGTAAAGAGAGTGCACCTGCATTTTCGCACTATAAAATCACCTGCTTAGTTGGCTGGCCACTGTTAAGAATATGTGGCTACTTCCATATACAGCGCAAGCGGAATACATAGAACAGCGCCATCCACCGAAGGAACTCTGAACCACGAAGAAAACACGGAATGAACTATACGGAGTAACTACTAATCCTGAATCGCGATAGAGAAATTCTCGCGCCGATTAGCACATATACAACATCCCAACATCAACTGTTGGGCAGTAGCCCGCCAGGTATGATCACCTCACCTGGTCAGAAGATGCTACCTTTATGTTGGAGGGACATCAGGGAGGTTCATCGACAAATACATCATCGTCATTTGTAATATTTATTTTATGAGTAAAAGCGCAAATCTAATCACCAAATATTAAAATTCTACCTCAACTTATTTCATTTACCTGAGAAATGATGCAAGAAGAGGAAGCAGGAGCGCAATCATCGACGCTGTGGTCAGTACCTAGATGAGTGACGGTTTGTGGATATATTATGAGAGTTTCAATGATTGGCAGGTAATTTTGAGCAGTTTTTTCGTGAGGCAGAGTAAGAGTCATTTTGATAGGCTTAGATATCAAAAATTCGGTTCCGGTTGTTATCATAAGATAACAGTCGTGAACAGTCGAACTAATCGAAACCTTCGGGCGGCTTAAAAACAACTAACGTAACAACAACATGTAGTGCTTTCCATCAGGTGGGAGCCTTTTTAGTGGGTTTAAATCCCTACTAATATTATAAATGCGAAAGTAACTCTGTCTGTCTGTCTGTTACGCTTTCACGCCTAACCACTGAACCGATTTTTAAAAAAATTGGTATGAAGATAGAACTGAACTTAGGAAAGGACATAGGATACTTTTTATCGCGAAAATAAAGGTAGAAGGGTTTGAAATGGAGACGAAAGTTTGTGTCGAAGTTCCTTATTATCAAACAAAATCATGTAAGATTGTTTAATCTAGCCGTACCGTGTCGCGCGATATAAACGAATTCCACGCGGGCGAAGCCGCGGGCGGAAAGCTAGTATAAAATAAAATGAAAAAGCCCGTTCAATTTGCTAAGTGGTTTGATTAAAATCATCATAACCTACCTGTTTACAGAAAATCTGAATTTTGATTACTGTACAGCTTCAATTCTGTTGAAACTGTACTTATTTTACTTCAATTAAATTTGGTACCTTACTATGCTTCTTATGGATCAAGAGCCCAGAGCCGCCAGACCTACGTCATTAGTGCAAAGCTGAAATTTTCAGGATTATTAGTACAATGTCTTGTTAAGATGTATGCGTACCCCAGAAACGGCCCCGCTTTGAAAGCGGGGCCGTTTCTGAGGTAGCGCGAAGTAAAAGTACAAATCGCACCCAAAGGAGTTGGTTCCAAACAAACAAACATACAGGTGAAGCTAATAAAAAGCGTGTAAAAACCATTTAATATTTTACAATTCTATTCTTGAAATAATACCAAAGATGATATACCTCAGCTTCCTAATTACTACAAATAGTTAAAGGTGTCTGGGGGGATGATTGGCCCTTCGGATTGGTCTGGCCAAATACAAAGGGTCTTAAAATAGTACCTACCTTAGACAATATGTATAAAAATAGGTTTGCTACTATAACGTAGTTTACCTAATTTTTTCACAACTTTCAAGACGTCTGGCAGAAGTAATGGCCCACGGAAAGAGTCTGGCAGTAATGAATTTTAATTTTAAATAATATTCTTGATAAAATATGTAAATACGAGCTTTGCACCTTTAAAGTAGGTAAGTAAGGTTTTTATCCATCTGTACTTCGCGCTACCTCAGAAACGGCCCCGCTTTCAAGCTAATGGGTACACATACATCTTAACAAGACATTGTACTAATAATCCTGAAAATTTCAGCTTTGCACTAATGACGTAGGTCTGGCGGCTCTGGGCTCTTGCTCTATTAGAAAATGATATTTTGCAGACAGACACACGGTAATTAAGTCATCTTCTAAGGCTTCTTTTTCCTCGAAGTATCCTGAAAGCGAACTTACTTGAGACTTAATTAAAGATTTATTCAAATTTTATTTTAAAGTATTTTACTTAGACATTTTCAACAGTAAAGATTTTCAGATTATGTTTTGTTGTTTCTCTTACGAATTGGTTTTGATGTAAACATTATTCCTTACCCAATATTTTCTGTTCCCAACCTCACTTCAGTAAGATTCCGTATACAAAGATTAAAGTGTTACAACCGTGCCTCACATCGTAGGCTCACCTTCTAACTTGCTATTCATCCCTTGAAGCTCCAAATCGCAAATGAGATATATTTCCGACGTCCACTCGGAGTTATAATTCCCAGGCTGCTCGTATTCTAACACTTAAGTGATATTATATTCTTTATGAGAACACGGTTGTAGTACAATTTAATCACTTATAGCGGACATAATATATGTTGTCCTGGTGCGGGATTATCCGACTCCAGATTTTAATCCAGTATTAATACAAGTATGCTAAAGATTCAAGTTTAAAGTTACGCAGTATGCGATGCTGGGTGTTTCTGCGAGGTCAGTACGCTGAAGTGAAATTGACGGGACATGTCTCCAGGCGAACAATTAATGCTGAGCTGAAATATGCTAGAATGAAGTTAAAGATAAACTAACATAGTGCAGGGAACCCTCCGGAATGATAGACTGATGATTTATTTATTTATTAAAACTTCTTGCAAAACATATTGCACAAGGCGGACTCAATGCCACAGGCATTATCTTCCAGACAATACATATATACAGAGACACATACATGTGTACACATATACTACATGAATATAATAATACGTGAATAATTAAGATAGAAAGTGTTATTCTGAAGACTCCGTTAACAAGTCTATATAGAGCTTTCGCACTTTAAATTTAAAAGTGGATCGGCTAGTGGACATACTGATTTCCATTGCGAGCGCGTTCCAAAGAGTAACTGCTTGAACAGGGAAAGAACAATGGTCTTTACTTGAAATATGTGCAGGACAAAGAAGCAGAAGATTATTAGAAGAGCGAAGAAGCTGGAAGAGATTGGTTATCAACTAACTGGAGATATTTGGCGCTAATAAAAGTAAATAATAGTACCAATTCTAATACATCAATAAATCTATCAACATGCTTGACACAATTTCAGAACAGAATTTCGAAAACTATAGAAAAATGCTTCAAAATTTGCGAATGTAAAATTCTAAACTGCTCAACTTTGTAATTTAAGTGGAAAACATACTAAAATTATTCAATGGGATCTAGTCATTTATGAAAAAACGTTCGTGTGCCAAAAGAAAGCGTGTGTTACCACCGCTTGTTCCTTGGAACCTAATAATTTACAACACCAAGTTATCGCGAACACCTACTTTCTGAATTGATTTCTATCTGGTATTCTGAACTTAACTAGAATAAAAGTGGCGAACGTTTTCACGATGCACGCAATATTGATAGAAACTCCACTTCTCTAAAATGTAAAAAATGCATGCTTTCCACCAGGCAGAATAGTCTGATACAAATACATAAACATACTTTTTTTCGTCAATTCATACATATTTTAGATAGAAAACACTCAAACTCCGAAACAAATATTTGCGGATTAAACTAACATTTAGTCCGACTCCGGAATTGAAACCTAAACCTCAAGCACCGCTTACGCTATCACCACTGAGGCAGTCAATAAAAAGAAATGTATGTAAATCTTTTATTAAACTTCAAAAGTAATAAAAATAAATTAAAGGCCAGGGTCATGATTAAGGCCACGCTAGTGACCTCAATCTTAATGGTTGCTATGCAAGTGTGTTATGCATAGCAACCTGTGAATTTTTGACAGGAGATAAACAGTGATACATTTTGACATCTACGATTTATGTATTTTTATAATCACTGTGTATCTCGATTAATGAAGTAAAAAGTAGTATATACGTTATTCTGATATATAAGCTATATTATTGTAAAGTTTCATCCAAATCTGTTAAGTAGTTTTTGCGTGAAAGAGCAACAAACATACATACACACGTACATACGTACAAACTTTCGCGTTTATAATATTAGTAGGATTTTCTCCATTATAAGGTAGTTACGATCTCGACGCTAGACGATGTTGCTCTCTAAAAATACTCCGCTTTATTGACTTAGAAATTCAGACTTACTTAGTAATGGGTTGATTAAGGTTGTTTTTTCTTATGTAACGGACCAATCTAGGCTCCTAAAAGTAAAGTTTATTTCCTAGCTTTATCCGTTCCTCAACGAAGTAAACTTTTTTTAAAAGACAACTCCTATTAGGATTATAAATCCTATGTCGCATACCGTTTCGCGGGGGATTGTACAAACATACATGAAACGAACACAAAAAACACACAGACTCAGAATTACAATTTGTGAATCACACAAAGTGTTGTCCCACGTGAGATTTGAACCCACGACACTTGGCGCAGTAGAAAGCGGCGTGACCATCACTTAAACCACTAGGCCAACCGTGCACTCATGTATACTAATTTATGTATTGTGACGTTATCTTCACACTAAGTTTTTGCAATGTTTCATATTATTATCAAAAATCCATCATTATCATCAACAGCCTTTAAAAGTCCACTGTTGGAGATAGGCTTCTCACTAGATAGTATTTTTTGGGCTTCTATACCATCCTCTCAAGACTAATTTATGTAACAAGTCCTATTAATACAAAGTGCATCAAAACAACGGTGACATTAAGGTAATTGAAGACTTTCTTCAAATGTGGCTGAATATTGAGTTGTCTTATTAGACATAGGACTTTCCTAAGCACAACGTTTTTGACCTGCTATACAATCCTTTCCAGACTTTTGATAAGGTTTGTCTTTACAAAGCCAACGGTTTGTGTCTGTGGTGACTTCCACATACAGGGCATAAATCATACAACAGCGCCATCTACCGAAGGAATATTGAACCACGAAGAAACACCGATTGAATTATACGGAGGAACTACTAATCCTGAACCGCAATAGAGACATTCTCACGCCGACTAGCATTTATATAACATCCCAACATCAAACGTTGGGCAGTGGCCCGAAAGGCATTATCACCTCGCCTGATCTGAGGAAGGATCCTCCTTTTGGTTCCTCCACATGTCAAATTATCCTTCTCTTTGCGATTCGGTTGTATCGCATAGATTGCTGCCTTAGTCAGCTTATACGGCATGCACGCGAGGAAAAAGAGTGATGTTATTTTGTATTCTTAATCTCTTCACCCGGATGAAAAACACCATAATTTAGACTACGACAACAATTCTTAACGTTGACGACAGATAGAATGACATTCACAATAATTCAAATCAAAACATTGACGTCTTGAATCTGTCGAAATGGTCCTTCGAACTCAATCTAGCGTAAAGAACAAGAACAAGTCATAAATATACAATAAAGAGATGGTTTCTTGATGAAAAGATGGGTAGACACCATTACGTGATTGGACAATCACATATTTTATTCATTTTTTCTTACTGAGAGATAAAAGCTTGATATATGTAGGCATATTTGCTCGCTTCTGGAAACCAAATTGCTACTTTATTTTGAGATGTGACTTCTGTGTTTATATCGTTAGGGTATAGAATAGAATAAACTTAATTGTGCATTAGTTTTGTCCATAAGAGTAGATACATCAAAGTAATGAACATGTAATAGCAGCTTCATCGTTAGAATGCCATTAAGATGGTAGAAATACCAATTTATTGGTAGCTTCGAGAAAAAGAAAACGTATATTGTATATATCAGCATTTTTTGACCAACAAATGATAACTTTCATTTTCAAAATTTTGAGATATATTATAAGTACAGCTGGCTAAATTATACGACGTTATGCCTATTATAATAATTTAATAATTTTCAAGAAGATTTCTTCGCTTCTTACAACATATTTATAGAAGTTGTATTTAGTAAAACCAAAACCAAATAACCGAGTTGAACCTTCAGAATAACCCGTGTCTTTGAATATTCTAGTTTCAACATGTCGTACATATTAATATCGAATAATATATGAATGAAATTTCATCTACAAGTAAACTGAGTACTCTAATCTCATTATAATTTATAAAGAGTGCCTACAAACAAACCTATTTTTACTTTCATATTGATTTGCAGTGTTTCTTAACCTTCAAGTTCAAGGTCACGCCAAGGCACCCGACGAAAGTCCAAGATAAGCGCGTTTTGCACTTTATTTGACACTAAGAGTTAAATAGGGGTTAGGTAATGGCGTTTATCTTCAAGATTTGGGATCCCCTGTCGAGTACAATTTTCTGTCCAATTCTTGGTACCCACTGAAGAGTAATCTTGGACGATGTGAATGGTACAGGTTGTGAACGAGAGCGTTTTCTTTAAACAATATTTGATAATGATTTTATACATCGAGCCTTTATTCTTTTCGGTTATGGATAATGTTTAATATTTTAAGGGTTGATGAGTAAATGTTGTTGATATTATCATCCTCTAACTTTGCTTTTAGTTTGATAGGGACTTACTAATAAGGAACACAAACCCAAAAGACTTCAAAGAAAAACCATTCTGAGTACCCAAATCGCGACAATTGTGCCTATGATATTTGAGTAGTTCCCTCGAATTCCTTTGGAACCCATCATCAGATCCCGATATGGTGACGATGGGACCACTTGTAAGCTACGCCCCTTCCAATACAAAAATAATTTTTGAAATCGGTTCATAAATGACGAAATCATCGCTGAACATAATTATCTACATAAAAAAAGATTCCGACGAATTGAGAACCTCCTCCTTTTTTTGAAGTTGGTTAAAAAGGGTATTGATGTTTCAAGTTTTTTAGCGTAGTAATTTGCCAAAAACGCTCTCTTCTATCACTTGGTGTAATAGCCCCCTCAGCACGTAGATTCATAAATCCGTGAATTCTTCCTTACCACGTGAATAGAATAATTCATACAGTATATATATAACTAACTACGTTTCAAAGTGTCAACTTTGCTTGTAATGCACTAAATAAATTGCCCAATTCTTGCTTGCGGTACATCTAAGGTTTTAAGACTGTATATCATTCTATTGTTGAGTATAAAACCTTTTCTCGTCACGTAAGGAGTTAATGTAGATGCTAGCTTGAAATAGAGGGTTCCCAAAAACCTCTTTTTTATAAATGTGGGTCGAATGTGGTATTTACGTGTGCGAAGTAAGATTTGTTGTTAGGAAAATAAATGTATAAACAGAGAGTTTCAATCTTGAGGAAGAAGGAAGTGTACTTGATAGTGGTATGTTGAGGATGCAATACTTTTCTCAATTCTCAAAACCTGAGTTGAGTTACATAGAAAGTGTGCTTTTGCTCCAGGGAAACTCCCACTAACGAGCAGATACGTCATCTATAGGTAAGTGACAAACGTTTCTCACGGACACTGTATCGCATTGCCGCTTTCAAAGCTCAGGGCAGGGGGAAACCCCTTTTTGACGTGTGGATACTTCCACGGGCAGTCACCCCAACGGGGTTTGCGGCGGGGTGGTGTGTCGGAATCGGACCGACTAAATCCAAATGGTGTGCCATTCTGCATCTGAAATAGGGGGGGGGGAGGGGAGGTCTAGGAACAGCTGGACTCCTCCCAGAGCCTGCCCGAATAAGGGGGAACCCCTCTCTTACGAAATCATTCACTTGTATAAGCAACTTGAAAATTGCTTGTATTTTTTCGTTTTTGCTCTCTAAATAAAATGTCTCCACTTTCTTCATCTTTTAAATTATTCTACTTTTATACATAGGTAGAAGGGTTGGCCTACTATACCACCCAGGCCGGACGGCTGGCTATACTGTTGTTGCCTAGTTTTTATTGTCACTCTCTTAATGAGTATATTTTGTCTTGACAGGGGCAGTACTAGAGTAAGTGCGCCAAATATGGACTAGTTCCGTAATATGGACTACCTACATTTCTCAAAAACCATCAGTCGTATTTAGCTATCGGTCTCCAAACACTATGTTCCACTCCTTCCGCTGCTCGTTTGTCGCTTGCTGGTCGGCAGAGAGCGCTCACGCATTCACGGCACCCATTTTTCGTTTTTAACTTCGTGCGATGTAATTTTTACTTATCTTCGTAAGGTCATCATTTCATCAAATATAACTGTTTTGGAAAGTGGATTAAACTAGGGGAAAGGTGAGTTATTATACAATTATTCATATATCCATCCAAGTTGATATATCCAATGGCTTTAATAATTTTCTTAGCAACAATATTAATCTTGAAATGTATGTGTATTACAATATGGACCACCAGCATGTTTGTAATATGGACTAGTGGTCCATATTACAAACAGTCGCTTTAATTTTAATTTGATTGTTTTAAGATGGCATCTATAAATTCTACAACCAAAGAAAAGACCAGACATACATCTATATATCATCATATAAATATTCTACATATCATTTATTTCTATATATATTATTTATATCATCTAGATCATATTTTTTGAACAAAAGTGTTGCAGCCTATACCGCATTTAAGGAAAACTATCAGCAACAGAGGAAGAAAAACCACCAAGCCTACAATTTTGACATCTTCTCCCTATAAACAAGATTTAGAAACGTCGATACAGAGGATAATAAAAAAGAATACGCCGAAGAAGGCGCAAAAGAAAATGCCCAAAAGAAAAGAAAGATCACAACAGAAAATCATCGTCTGAAAGTTCTGATAAAAGTTATTATTCAGTCAATGATAGTACCGATGAAAGTTCTGATCGTTCCCGAAATCAAAATGGTAAATGTTTGTATTGTAAATGGAGAGAAATGGATCCAATGTGCATCATGTAGGGAGTGGGCTCATGAAGAATGTGCTGGTATAGAAGATATGTTTGAGTTTTTGTATGTGAATTGCCTATAAATAGCAATATTTAATCTTAATAATTGACTGATTTAATTTTATGCAACACGTCCTTTTTTTTTCAATAATTTTGAACCAAATTGACTATGGTCCATTTTTTAAACCACGTGGTCCATATTTTGTACTCTTTTTGCCAATGCACAATCCCTACTAATATTATAAATGCGAAAGTAACTCTGTCTGTCTGTCTGTTACGCTTTCACGCCTAAACCACTGAACCGATTTTGATGAAATTTGGTACGAAGATAGAACTGAACTTGGGAAAGGACATAGGCTACTTTTTACTGCAATAATCGAGATACAAAGGTTTTTACCTTTTTACCTAGGTGATTATAAAAATGCATAAATCGTAGATGTCAAAATGTACCACTGTTTATCTCCTGTCAAAACTTCACAGGTTGCTAGGCATAACACACTTGCATGGCAACCATAATGATAGTTTGTAAATGACATGTAGACAAGTAGACCAGGGTAGATAATTTTTGAAAACAAAATTATAGTACGAAGCCCATTGGAAAAGGAGGAGAATATTATAAAAATCAAAGGAAGAATAATTTACGGGCGATCTGTTTCGGGTCCTCCTCGGACGGGGCGTTTTTTTTTTTTTTTTTTTTTTAATTTATTTATAACAGATGTGATACATTTTGGTACAATAAATGATTTTGCCAAACTGCATGACAGTTTGTTGGCGAACACTGTGCACTCATTTTACAAAATTAAATAATGTAAACACATTTAAAACAATATGCATATTTAAATGTTTCAAACTACATGGTACATACACTTTAATCAGAATAACATTCTATCAAATATACTATTATTATTATTTTTTTTTAGAAACCTAAGTCGACTTTGAGATACATTAGTCTTCAATTTGATCATTAAACATTTGTAACAATAGTTCTTTTAACTTTTTCTTAAATGTATTTAATTTTAAGCAGTTTTCTTCAATAATTATTTTATTATATAGCCTTGGTATTATAAACATACGTGTTCGTTCACCATAAGAATTACATGAAACAGGCTCTTTGTATTTGTTTCTTACAGCGTGAAAAAGCACCACACTAAACCGCCATAGTGTGGGCCGCCATACATTATTGTCTGCATTCGCAGCAAGTGTGGTAGCCCCGACTCTTGGATTTTGCTCATGCTTTCCATCAGGCAGGGTAGAGTCACTTTGGATGGCTAAATATATAAAACAAAGGGTAAAAAACGGTTTATCTCAATTTCCGGCAAAACTATAAGTCCTATGGAAAAAAGTTAAATGGCAAAGTTGTAGGTAATTAAAAGATCTACAACTTTTTAGGGTTCCGAAGTTTATGACTTCGAACCCTTATAGATTCGTCATGTCCGACTGTCCGTCCGTCCGTCCGTCCTCGACTTCCCATCCAAACAGTAAGTGCTAGAAAGATACAACTTTGCATGAATATGTATTGTTATTACGTCGACAAAAAACTACAATAAAATTATGAAAAATATTTTTATTTAGGGTACCTCCCCGACACGTAAAATGTGGATGTTTTTTTTTTCTCGCGGCTACCCCATCATGTGGGGTATCATTGTATAGGTCTTTTAAAAACATTAAAGGGTTGTTCAGACGATTTTTTGATTTAGGAATCCGTTTGCGAGAAATTCCACTTTAAAGGCCACTTTTTTGTAAAACCGGGCATCCTCCCCCTCTAAAAGCTAAACGGCCATCTCAAAAAATCTGGAAAAATTCGTGATAGTGGTCCATATAATGAACTTTAAATGAAAACTATAACGAATTAGATGACTGTTAGTTCAGGAGTTATAGAGGCTTAACTTCTACAATGTGCTTACTTGGAAAACGTCATACAAAATTAACGCATTAATACGTAAACATAACAATTATCCATTGGATACAATTTCTAATCCACGTACCATTAAGGGTGACTGAAGAACGATTTTTTATTTAAACTTTTTTTCACATAACCTCAAAGTGTATGTAAAAAATTAAAAAAAGTTTTTTGTTTTCTAATTTTATCTTTTACAAATAAAATCATTTTTATACGAAGTTTAGTAAGTTTAGTAGTTTAAGTTTATACACTGTAATTTTTTTGATTTGAAATATTTAATTTGTTCACCCTATTTTTAAAAAAAATTGGAGTGTTTTCTGTTTGATGAAATCTCTACTTTCCGATGGTGTAATCCCTACTAATATTATAAACTAGCTGTGCCCGCGACTTCGTTCGCGTGGTTGTCGAGAGCAAAACAACGTCGTTTAGATAAGAGTATATCACCTTTTTGATGATTTAGATAAGAGTCCTGACTTTGGTATAGTTGATTACGTTAATGCTTCTCTATATACTATGTTAGCGGTGGAATTACCCGGAGCATATACAAAAAGGTTGTTTGGGTTGCTAACACGTGATAGAGAAACATAGAGTTGGCCGTGTGAAAAACAATCAAAAGTAAGGTCTACACCCGCAACGGATAACGTCTGGCCTTGGGCTTTATTAATAGTCATAGCGTAACAGAGGCTTACAGGAAATTGCACACGTTTGAAAGTAAACGGAAAATTATTGGGGATAATGGGTATCCTGGGAATGAAAACAACATCACCGGAGCCGCAACCTGTTAGGATTTCGGCTTCGATGACATTTCGTTGGAGATTTGTTACTCTCAACCGAGTTCCATTGCATAGTTTTGGTGGGCTTAAATTTCTGAGTAGAATGATTGGTACTCCGACTTTTAAATAAATTTTGTGTGCTGGAAGACCTGGTGTATTTAGAGAGTCTAAAAACTCTACTGGATAGTGGGTGGCATCTCCTTCTTCTAAAACCGTGTTAATAGATAAATATTCCCTACTTTCTCCAGAAACATGTACCAATATTTGAGAATTTATTGCTGCTGCTTGGTCGTTGCGAGGTGCCAAAATAGCTCGTTGGCATAGCCAAGCAGCGTCATGGTTCGAGATCTCTGATGGATCTCCGTATACAGAGGAAATGAGTTCCTGCTGTGAGGCAACAGAAGAACACAGGCTTTCGACTAAAGTTACTTTACCTCCTTCTTGAGTCGGGTATGTGCCGTTACCAATTTGAAGTAGTAAATTTGAGAAAACCTGCGCGTTTGCGTCACCTCCCAAATATGCTCGCATATTAAAGCTCAAATTAGTTAATATGACACTACGCCATAAAATAGAGCTCTTTAAACAGGCACCTATTTCATCGGCCCTCGTTCCTCTGGGTATTATAGGGAGTGTCTGCCTGAAGTCTCCACAGAATAGCACCGTTAAGCCTCCCATCGGTCGGTCATTTTGTCTTATATCTCGCAACGTTCTATCTACAGCTTCCACAGCTTTACGATTTGCCATCGTACACTCGTCCCAAACGATAAGGGCGCAATCGCGTAAAACCCTTGCTTTATCACTATTGCGAGACACGTTGCAAACAGGGTTTTCTGTGCGGTCCAAGTCGATTGGTATTTTAAATGTTGTATGTGCAGTTTTTCCTCCTGGTAATAAAGTGGCAGCTATTCCTGAGGAAGCGACGGCAAGGGCAATTTTGTTTTGGCTCCTTATTTGAGCCAAGATAACTTTAGTGAGGAAAGTTTTACCTGTTCCACCAGGTGCATCTAAAAACAGCATTTCTCCTAATGAATGTTCTACACTACAGCATACTCTATCAAAGATTTGACGTTGTTCTGACGTCAAATTTGAACAGCCATTTCGCAATATTTCTGCTAACTCTTCGGGGTTGTAATTTATTTCAGATGTATACTCCCTATTAATTCGTTCCCCACCAACTGTCGGTGTCGGCAAGCCGTATTGACTGAGGGGGTTCCCTCCTATACTTGTAACTATATCTTGTATAGCCAGCAAAGCCCTATTATGGCAGCTTTCACGTACTTGGTCAGAAGTTTCACTATTTATATTTTGCTGTCTCAAAAAATCTTCGGCAAACGCGTCTTTATATTTTTGCCACAACTGCCCAGCGTCCGATAGGCCACAAAATGTCAACAAAATGGCAAATAAATGGCGCAAACGATGTGGACTATCACTGACGCATGCTTCGGCTAAAGCATCATCCCAATGCTGATCGCCATCTAATAAATGCCGTGCGCGGCAAGCAGCTTGAAATGTGGGATATTCTATATCGTCCACTTTGCGGAGCTCAGCAAAAGAAGTAGGTCCTCGCACTGTGTGAAGAAGAAGGCGTAAATAATAACACTCTGCATTATTTGGGTGCACCGTGTATACTCTTCCAATCACGTGTTCTTTAAAAATGCCGGACTCGCCTTCTACAGCAGTTCCACGTCTCCTGCGATTAAAAACACCTTGCTGCTTGTTATAAGTATAATAATGTGGCACTTCATTGTACAACAGAGACTTAGCGAAATTGTCTCTTTCGCAAAGGCGAAAGAATGCGAGCAAGGTGGTTTGTCTTGGGTTGTTCATTCTTTCTGCCACATTTTCTGGCTGAAAGTAAACTCGCTGCCCGCCTTCCAGGTGCACGTCAAGATGGATGACTGGCGGATACCTTTCATGAATAGGGAAACTCAAAATGCGCCAAACTGCCTCCGAAGAGCTTATGTATCGGCCAGATTGATACCTTGTCACTTCATCAAATTGGTTGTTATTTCTTAGTGCTATCATGGCTTGATCACTACCTTTATTAACATATTTACATATATATTTTATAGATTCGACGCTATTACAAATTTCAACATTAATGTGTGCTTGAAAAGCGTTTGACAAAACTGGAGAATACGGTACCACCCAACTATTATTTAGAATTATTTCTTGTCCACGGAATCTGACAGTAGCTGTGAAACCACCTTGTGACGGTGATCTTCGCCGGTATTGCGGATACCCATTTTCCCCAGCCATAGTTAGTTCTTTCAGTGCTCTGGGGTATTTTTTTGAGCATTGACCATCTTTCATGCACGGTGATTCCCTGTTTAAGAGGCCACATGGCCCGTGAACCATATGTGTTTTTACTATGTCATGCAAAATCGGATCTGCATTATAGTCCGGAAATTCTGCACTTATGACACTGTCTATAGCATCGGGACGAATTTTTTCTTCCAGCCACAGAAGAATGTGCGCGTGGGGTAAACCACGCTTTTGCCACTCGACGCTATACATAAAACAAAGAGTTGAACCGAAAACTTTCTCCTTTGTAAGTAGATTAATCAAGACTTTGAGTTTTAAATGAAAAATCCTAGCAATAATGTCATGTCTGTCGTATGACGCCTGTCCTGTGAGAAGTGCCTGGCAAATCTCCGTCCACTTTGGATTTGTTGTAAATGTTATAAAAAGGTCCGGCCGGCCGTATTTACGGACGTAACAAAAAGCATCTTGCGTTCGTTCGTGCATATACCGCGGACCGCCTGTGAAACTGGATGGCAAAATAACCAATCGACCCAAGTTTTCGACGTTATTATCTGATTGCATGGCGTCCCGCAAGTGCACGTATTCTTCAGCGCGTAACCGTCGCTGGTTAGTGCGAATATACACTAAACGTTCAGTTTCTATTTTTGCGTACATGTCCACAATAAATTGGCTGAACAAACCACGAAATCGTTGCAAATATACGAAACTGTTTTGCCTTATTTGTAAAAGGTAGGAATAGTATTGTTGAGCAGATATTTTTTTTTGATAATTAGTGACTCTCGTAGTAGGGTTCACTTGGTACAGCCCAAAATTGTACCCATCTTCACCATGACAATAGATTAGTGGATATTGCAGGGCGTTGTAAGCTCGGTGGGTTTCCAAAATGCGTTGAAGGCGATCGTCGCGTGTACGCAACACGATATCACGTCTCTCACACTCCTGGTCGACTAAAACAACTGCAACTTCATCTGCGACGGGTGCATTGTGTCTTCCACGGTGTTCACCCACAGGACGTCTATCGGCACTTATAACAATTTTGAAATCATTGCTGCCTTGTGGAATTGACTCCAATGCAGCTTTGAATTCACGAACGTACTGGTTAACGCGATGCAGCAATTCTTGAAGTTGACCCAAAAGCTCAGCATTGAGCTGGGGAAAATTGTGATTTCTAACATTGAGCTGTTGCGTGTAATCGGATACAAAATAAATTTGGAGAAATTTGGGTTCATTTTCTGGCAGCAAAGATCCAATAAGGTGATAAACTTGACCTTGTACTTTGAAGGTTGGCATGAACGGTCCTTCCGTTATTTGTTTTGCCCCAAAGGAAGTCATTTGGAAAGCACTGTTATATAAACGAATATTATCCAAAAAACGGTTCGACTGGGGATGATCGCCATTCAGGAGACTTATAAGTAAGTGTGGTGGATCTTGGAAATTTGGAAGAACAATTTTTCCATTTGAGCAGCACATTCCATCTGTCTCTTTCCTCCATTTCAAAGCATGACAAAAATTACAAATTTCTCTCATGTCACCCACGAAAGTAAAGCCAGCATAATTAATTCTAGACGAATATGTGAACCCTGATTTTTCCCTATTGTCCCAAGGTAATAAAATATTTGCATCGTCATTTTCCATGGACTCATCAGCTCCGCTATTTGTTTCTCTATTCATATGGTATCGAGCTCGTTCTATTTCTAGGCGAGATTGACGTTGTTCTGCTGTTTCTGCTCGTCTTAGTTCATCTATTCTTTCCCTTTCAGATGCAAGATAACTTTCATTGTTTCTTTGTACACCTACATAGTTATGTCTAGCTATTTCTAATCGTTCTTCTCTTTGGGAGAGAGATTCAGACTCGCGCGAGAGAGCGTGTCGCTCTCGGTCAGATGACAGACGTGCTTGGCGTTCCTCGATACTCTCTTGAGAACGCAAAGTCGCGGTCCGAGTTCTTTGCGAACTTAAGCGCGACTCCCTTTCTGTGAAAGTCTCTGACTCGCGTGAGAGAGACTGGCGCTCCCGATCAGCAGACAGCCGAACTTCGCGTTCCTGGATATTCTCTTGAGAACGCAAAGTCGCGGTCCGAGTTCTTTGCGAACTTAAGCGCGACTCCCTTTCTGTGAATGTCTCTGACTCACGTGAGAGAGAGTGGCGCTCCCGATCAGCAGACAGCCGAACTTCGCGTTCCTGGATATTCTCTTGAGAACGCAAAGTCGCGGTCCGAGTTCTTTGCGAACTTAAGCGCGACTCCCTTTCTGTGAATGTCTCTGACTCACGTGAGAGAGAGTGGCGCTCCCGATCAGCAGACAGCCGGTCTTCGCGTTCCTGGATACTCTCTTGAGACCGCAAAGTCGCGGTCCGTGTTCTTTGTGAACTTAAACGTGACTCCCTTTCGGTGAACGTTTCCGATTCACGTGAAAGAGCGATGTGCTCTCGGTTAGCAGATAACCGTGCTTCACGATCTTCTTCCGATTCCTGAGACCTACAAAGTCTCATCCTTTTCGCATTTCGGCTACGCAGCGAAAGGTTAGTTTTTTTTCTTTGAGGCATTTTCAAGGAAAATTAAAGCAATAAACAAAACTAACAACACTTATGACTGAATAGCCTACAAACTTAAAAGAACGGTGCGTCGAACAGTCTAGTGTGACAACGTATCGTCTGTTCGTGGTCGTGACTCAACGAATTGGCAACACTAACTTACTGTATAACGATTGGCACTATTGGATTCAAACTACGAAGTAAATCAAATACAATCTTAACTTCGTACTTCAAACCAATGACCAAAGTTGACCAAACGAAACCAATAAGATAAGCAAATACTTTTTTTTCGACCAATTTAGAAAATCGATAAACCAAGCAACCAAAGAACTTTTACGACACACGCAAGAACTTTTAAGACACCTAACGAAACCCAATTTGCCTAGTAAACACGGTGGACGTCATCCTCGCGCGGAAAATCTTAACACCGCGATTCAGAAAATGACGTCATTTGCACAACGCCATCTATCGGATTTAGATTTCAACTATCAACATTAGTTCTATTTTTAGTCTTAAGATGTCGTTGCAAGTACTATACTTAATTGCGTAACGTAATATTTTACTTCTTGAACTCACTAAATTAATCATATCTTTTGATAGAGTGAACCGATTTCGATGAAACAAAAACTAAGTTAAACCTCAAGTTGCGTATAATTTTTGTATATAAACATTGTCAGCATTGAATTCGTAGATTTTACGTGATGTGCGCACAAACAAACAGACAAACAGACAAACAGACAAACAGACAAAAATTTCAAAAATGATGGAAATGGGTTCTGTTACTTATCTTTTCACACGCTGGCTATTTTTTGTTTCAATTTCTTCAATGTACAAAAATGACTTTTCTACAGATTTATTATATGTATAGATGCGAAAGTAACTCTGTCTGTCTGTCTGTCTGTTACGCTTTCACCTAAACCACTGAACCGATTTTGATGTAATTTGATATGAAGATAGAACTGAACTTGGGAAAGGACATAGGATACTTTTTATCTCGAAAATAAAGGTAGAAGGGTTTGAAATAGGGGACGAAAGTTTGTGTCAAAGTTCCTTAATAGCAAACATAAAATCATGTAAGATTGTTTAATCTACCCATACCGTGTCGCGCGACATAAACGAATTCCACGCGGGTAGAAGCCGCGGGCGGAAAGCTAGTTATGACATATTTTAGAAAATGTTGATTATTTCTAAGATGTTCATATTCCTTAAGAATTCTAACAATCTTTTTTGATACCAAATAATTATCGAACCGTTCAAAATATTTAAGGCTGATTAATCTTTTTAATTTTCAGTTTTATTACACAAAATCCTTATGGTGGTCCATAATTGGCGCACTTACTCTACCCTCACACAGAAGACTAACCTAAAAATGTCAGCATTAGTGTATTTCGTTTCATCAATCATTCTGATCACTCTCCAGAACCAAACTTCTGAATTCTACTCCTGCTTTCTATTAGGCAGTGTAGAGTCACTTTGTTGGGTTTAAATATAAAAATGAAAAAAGAACTAAATTTTTTTTGCTTAAGTTTAAGCATAAGTAAGCCCTTTACAAAAAAAGCATTACAAGTTTAAGGGCACGCAACGTGATATTTATCGTTATTTGTAACTAATGGCAACATTGTCCTTACGCCAGTAAATTTATATTAGTCTAGACACTTCAATTATAGTTTATAGAGATTTTGTCTTGAAACATGTTGCGCGATTTTTAAAGATTTTTTTTTTATAATAATTTTAAAAAGCAGTTATTATATATAAGCTGATATAATTAACTAACTTGAAGAGATTTAAGTTCCTAGACAGTTATTCCGAGAATTACTTATGTTCTCAGGAATATGTTGACTGCACGGTTGATGATGGTCTACGTGGCGACGGATTAAAAATGAGGAGCGGGACTAACCTTATTCAACCCTTATTCATGTTGTAATTGACGACTAAGGGAGTAAATTACAAAAAAATATAGAAAAGAACACACTTGAAACAACTATAGTAGGCCACCCCTTCATAAGCATTTTTTTACGGTTTTTGAAGCATACATAAATAAACCAAAGTAATTATGTAGATGTATGTATATGTACAAGTGTATCTCTGATCAAAACATTATGTTCATACAACACACAGTTTATAAAACCACCAACAATTTAGGGTCTGAGTACACTATATATGCATGCTCCCAAACCTTGAGGTACATAGTTTATAATTTAAACAACATTGATGATTTAATATCAATTACACGAACACAAACTGCTCTTGTTGAAACTATCAATGGTTCCTTTGTAACAAAGTTTCGAACATTCACGAAGGATCTTTAGTGGGACTATATAATATATATGTATTTATGTATAGTACAAAATCATATTTAATTCTAACTTACTTGTCTAATAGATCTTATGGAACATTTAGGTGGGTATGTAGTGCAGTATGCAGCTCCGCTATAAAATATATTTTATAGTCGGATTTTTAATTAGACGATATCCACTGACGTTTACTGTGTTGTCAGTTTTTGATGAAATAAAAATAGTGTTGTGACAAAGTGAATGATTGAAAAACTCCCGAATGATTAAATTTAATAAAAATTAATAAAATTAAAATTAATTAATAAATTAAAAAACAATCCTAAACACAAGTACACAATTAATTCTGTGCCATTACAACCAGTGTACTCCCAAAGAGACCTCGGAGTTATCATAACACATAACCTGAAGTGGGATGAGCATATTACAACGATAACAAAGAAGGCAAACTCTTATTACTATTATTAAACTATTGTTGTATATAATTAGACAGGCATTCTATGCTATCAATAAAGAATTATTTCTCAGCATCTATTTAAGGTACATTAGACCCTTGCTGAAATTCGCCTTTCAAATATGCAATCCATATTTAAAAAAATATATTGTAATGTTGGAAAGAGTACAAAAAAGGGTAACTAAAATGGTCTTCTCTTTGAAAAACATGTCCTATAAAGAACGTCTGCTATAACTCAATCTACCAACACTAGAACCCCTGTTTTAAAAACACAAACAGTTCTGTTCATATACAACAAAAAATACTTTTTTAATTATAATTATAAATAAAATATTAAATAATACTTTTTTATTTATAATTATAAAAAAAAAGTGTTTTTTGTTGTTTATGAACTCTTTTGTATTTTCTATTAATACAAAATTATATGTCATGTTTTCATTGACATAAATCAAAGCCGGAATTTTCCAATGAAAGAAAAAATGTGGTATGGGGAAGGGGCCCGCCCTCGTAAGACTTTGGTTAAAACCTCATACCTAAACATTTATTTTGGAGGAACGGGGGTGAAGCACCATAGAGCTGTCAAAGACCCATGTTGCCACTTTGCCTCAACAGGAATTAACCCAACCTGTTGAGGGATGTCAGTCTGGGCTCAAACAAACAAACAAATCAAAACAATAGAGCAAATCTATTGATGTTCAGTAATTTAAACACTAGAGTAAAATTTATTGACATGTATACTGCCAATACCCGTGCTGTTTGCTTTGCCTTTGCCCACAGACGAGTAATATCTCTATTAACAACCCTAAAACCAAAGAAAAAAGTACAAAACTCGAGAAGCTTGTAACTTAAAGATCCTGGATGATTAGGATTTCTTTTTTTTTATATTACTGGTACTATTGCAGGCTAGTTATTTATCAAGGTTTTGAATCCAACTAAGACAAGATATAGCTGTAAAAAAATAAATCCTGAAATAACATTGTTTGTTTTTCTCTCCCGTATTTTTCATGTTATGGTTTATATTTTTGAGTTATTTGTGTATGTTAAAGCCGCAAAGAAGGATATTAGTAGATTTACAGAAACTCATATGGGATCTAAGTTTTTTTTTTTTTTTTAATATTTACAAAAAAAAAAACATATCTTTTGATCAAAGCACATTTGAACATCAGGAATTCTCGTCTTTCTTTTGATGTGAAACATCTATAGGCGCACGTATGTGAAACACGCACGTAAAATAGATTTCTGGCCTGGCGACTGGCGACGCGTCGCCACGGCACGCTATACGATGGTATATATATACAGTCTATATGCAGTAGTGTGTACACCGTACACACTACTGCATATAGACCACTATTTTAATAATAATAATTAGTAATATTTTATTTTATCATTATGACATATTTAGTTCCTATTACAATATGTTTTTTTCTGCATATTACTTTTACAAAATAATGGCGATGTTTCACATCTGCCAGGCGTCCCGTGACGGCTCACATTTTTTTAAATTAATTTATCTATTTAATAAAAATATGATAAGAGGATGGTTGTTCTTTGGGTCAAAAAACATAATGCGCGGCGTTGAGCCGTCATAAAACTGATTGTAGTTACATACTACTAGTATCTTAAATCAGAGCACTTTTATACAATTTCATTCTTAAATGGATATAATATTCTTTTATAGTTTGAAATGATTAACTATTCACACTCATTGTTCATTCATCTGATTGAATGAGAACTGAACGCATCACTATTACTTTAAATATGGCAGCATTATTTTACTAAGTGACATTAGCTACTGTCAGGTAGCTTCGTCTAATTAAAAATACGACTATAGATACCATGATATGACGTCATTTAAAATTTATAAAGGTACCCTAAATAGTTTCTTAAGTTCAAGGATAAATATGTATATATGTTGCATATTGAAATTATAAAATTATACTAGCTTTTAGCTGCAGTTCTGTGCGTATATGTTGTGGTAACGAGGTACCCTCATGAATCACAGTATGCCAAAATTTCATTGAAATCGACTTTAAATTACTGTGATATTGGCAGTAATTAGTAGTCAATACAAATTATTTTCTATCCACATGAGATACAAACGTTATTAATTCAAACGTTAGTAATTAGTCGATCAACAAACTTATACGTATATCATGACAGTTATTGGAGGGGTTGAATAATCCAGTTATTATAGCAACTTTAAAAGCTATTAAAAATAACTATAAGGATAATTATGTATAAAATTCTAGTGTCACAATGTACTAAACGACTTGATCAATTCTTATGAAGTTTTGTGTGTTTGATTGAACCCATTTTACTACCATTTTAAGGTATATTGAATTGACCTGAGCTATATGTATATTGATATAGATATCTATCTATATAAATTGTAGTAGCTAATAATTTCGCCATTGATCACCAGATGGAGCACTTTCGTGGCAACTGTTTTTACCTAGAGATACCTTTCTATAGCCAATATGCATATTAATCCATGACACAGATTTTTGAGATCGTGGAACTCTGTTTTAATTATACCCCAGGGTAATAAAATATAAAAAGAACGCAAACAGCGAATCAGTTAGTAGTTATCTAAATACTTACAACATTAAAATGATGTAGATTTGCATACTGTAGTGCAGTGTAAAAGACATTTTTAATAGCAATGTGTGCATGCAACACACACTCATCACACACATTTGTATGCATGTTTTACTTAAGTTACTTCTTAGTTTAGTTTGGATATAATTTATAGTTAATTGCTGGCTTACAGTTTTATCTAGGATATTCAAATTGATATAACGCTATTGCAACTTTCTTATTGGGGAAGACACTAACACCTGCAATACAGTTTTTGCTAGTGTGGGTTTTAGAGAATCCCATAATATATTGTCTATCTAATTTATATATTAATATTATATTTTATATCACGCACTGTAAAACCAGCCTATCCCAAAGTATGTGAGGTTGTCTGATAAATTATAGATATAACAGTGGCTAAACTTCAGCCCTTGTAACTTGAAACAAGTTATTCACTCACAATATGTACTTGATTGATTAGCTTTGTGTTTTAAATGAATCTTGGGGGTCCGTGTCATGTTGAATTTTGAATCAGAATCAATTTGTTGTACTGAAACGGAAGAAATTTATTTTTTTGACTACCTAATTTGAGTTAAGAAAATCATTTATTCTGACATTCACACAAGAGCACATGGCTTACTTAATATGTTAGTGACTGCCTTATTGGTCTAGTGGTTAGAGTTTACGGCTGCTGATCAAGAGGTTTCGGTTCGTATTTACAAAAAAGACTATGTTTATGTATTTATATCAGTTGTCTAGTACCCATAGTACAAGCTCTGCTTAGTTTGGGACTAGATGTCCGAAATATTTATTTAGTTAATTAATATAAAATGTCTATCTGTGTGTCACTTTTACACCATTACTACTGAATCGATTTAATTAAAGTCTGGTACCCAGACAGTGTAGAGTCTGAGAAAGTATTTATTATTTACCGTGAAAACCGACATATACGCAGGCTGAGCCGCGGGCGAAAGTAAATAAATATAATATTATACTAATACAAACTTTAATATTCCAACCTAAGGGGAACTTTACTTTTGAGTATTAATTATGAACCTGTTGTAGCTAAAGCGACTTCCATAAAAAAGTCAAACAAACCTAAAACAATTACTTTATTTCAAACTCTACTTCATGTTAATATACACTAACTTTCGCCCGCGGATCCGCCCGCGTGTATGTCAATTATTGCAGTAAAAAGTAGCCTATTTATTAAGGCATATTACTGTAAAGTTTCATTCAAGTCCGTTCAGTAGTTTTTGCGTGAAAGAGCAACAAACATACTTGTATACATACATACTCACAAACTTTCGCGTTTATAATATTAGTAGGATAAAATAACACATTTTACACACAACGCCGTCTAGTCCCAAACTAAACAGAGCTTGTATTATGTGTACTAGACAACTGATAAAAATACATGAACATTTTTTACATACATATGACTTGCTTTACTTTACTCCATAAAACTTTATATGGTGTTCGATATGTCAATAATAGGCTTTCGAAAAAAGATACAATAGTCGTCAATTTCATATGCGAACTTTATACAGGGTTTTATTTTGAAGCTACTGTTATGATTCAAAACTTGGTTTTCACGTTTGACGGTTTTTGAACAGAGCATTTTATTTTTAAAACAAGCAACATACATATGTTTGTCTATCCTGGCTGTGTTTTATATTATTTTTGGGTAAACATTATCAAATTTGTTGTGTTTGGGGTGTTTTTATTTGAAAGCTTGCTACACTGAAATGAATCTGAGGAAATGAAAGGCCTCAAATACCAAGTCATGATATATAAACGAGTTTATTTTCAACAAACATTTGTTATGAATGTTTTATTTAGTTGTGGGGAAATAAGTACTTGAGAACGTTTTAATTATGAATTTCAAATATTGTTTTTTTTTCATGGATCCGTACTCAATTGGATGTACACATCCCATAGAGCCTTAGTCAATTTAAAAGGCAAAAATGGAAGTCACATTGTAATAAGAATGTATGGGTCAATACTTAAGTACTTTATATAAATGTTTATAAAGTTATATTAATAAGTGTATCTATCTAATATATAAAATTCTCGAGTCACAATGTTCGTTCCCATACTCCTCCGAAACGGCTGGACCGATTTGAATAACATTTTGTGTGCATGTCGGGTAGGTCTGAGAATCGGCTAACATCTATTTTTACCTCTTGGACGCGAGCGGAGCCGCGGGCATCAGCTAGTATTAATATAATATTATAAATTAGGGACTAGATGATGTTGTGTGTAAGATGTCTGAAATATTTATTTATTTATTATTATTATTTGTCTCGAGCAGATAGGAATAAGGAATTTTAAAAGTGTGACCAATTAATCAATTCTCCTTACTATTAGGGAAATGCAACACACCTAGCTAGTCACATAGAAGATTGTACTGGTATTAGAAGCCATGACCTTTGTAGTACGTTTCGGGGGTATGCCCTACGTTCATGGCAGTTAACTCCATCCAGTAACCGCAAAACCATGCACATAGCGCTCAAGGACTTTGATTGCGTGAAACAAAATCAGTAACATTTGCGTCATTGACTTAGCTTAGCTAGATGACGTTAATATGCTATAAAAAGTAATTTACAGTGTGCCACATATAGTTACACTTACGATATAATTATTTATAATCGCACATACGGTACGTTCGTGTACACTTTTTAATCAGAATAAAATATTTAGGAAGGCACTTTCACATTCATTTGTAACTATAGTCGTCACAAAATAAGAAGCCCGTTTTGACATTTGTCATTTGACATGCCGCATGTAAGAAATTGAAAAATCAAATACATAATCCTATTTAATTACTATGTTACCCATACACTATCACAACGCGTATAATAAATAAGTATCAAGTTTAACTTGATATTGAAAAATTGCACTCAAAAACACGAATTAATCGTATTAGTTACGCCACGATGACAAATGTCAAACCGGGCTTCTTATTTTGTGACGACTATAGTTACAAATGACATCTAGCTAGATCCTACATAAATCATAAGAAGTACTTAAATCATATGCTGTCTGACAGTGAAGTCCTGTCATAATCGCTCAGGCCGTCTCCGAGACTATCCGAGAAAAGCAGACCGATAAAATTAAAAAAATATTTTCTGAACCGGTTCTGCAGTGAACAGGATAAACGAAGACCTTGAAAGGGTGGCTAGGTGGTCTATGGACCACTCATTAGTTTTAAATCCAGCAAAGTCCAAGTTTATGATACTAGGTAGTAAGGGGCAAATCCAGTCTATTGTACAAAACAACCCTATCATTATTTTGAATGGACAGCAAATCACTAGCGTAACTGAAGCTAATAATCTGGGACTGCTGATGGACCCAGAACTAAGGTTTGAAGCTCACATTAATAAAATGGTTCAAAATTGTTTCTACAGACTTAAAATTCTATATAACATCCGTGACTACCTTAGTATACCTCTTAGAAAACAACTAATGGACACTTTAGTATTAGCCAAATTTAATTACTGTGATGTGGTATATGGTCCTTGTTTACTGGCTAGAACAAAAACCTTAATACAAAGGGTATAAAATGCTTGTGCTCGTTATTGTTTTAAAATCCCCAGACGTCATCATGTAACACCATACTTAAATGACCATAGCATTTTAAAGATGGAGGCCAGAAGAAAGCTGCATTTAGCCAGCTTACTGTTTGGTGTAATTAATAAGAGTAGTCCTGTCTACTTAAGTGAGAAAATAGACTGGAGACATAACCATTTCTCATACTCCATCAGACCTTCAGCTAGGGCACTCAGCATACCGGGACACAGAACTGCAGCATTTCGTGGTTGCTTTAAATATGCAGCGACACGATGCTGGAACACAATACCACCGCCACTAAGGGACCTAAAATCCATATTCTCTTTTAGAAATAAATTAAGAAAGTACTACCTAGAACATCAAAAACAACAAGGTATGACCACATCTACTTACCTATAGATTATGATCCATCGACAATATATTTCCAGCATGAGTGTAAAGGGTGTTGTTCAATATGTTAAAAATTATTCCAAAGTATTTAAAAAGACTTGCGCTGCTGCCAAGTCTTTATATTTAAGTAAAAATATTAAACAAGCAGAGAATAAAATTAAAGCCACTTGGAACATGATTAATGCTGAATCTGGGCGGGTCAAGCCACGTGAACATAATTTTGAATTAAGTATTGGTAATAAAACTGTAACTGACAATTTAGACCTAGCGCAAACATTTAATAATTTCTTTGCTGATATACCTAAAAATGCAACCAGCTCCTTAAGATCATGTCCGGTTGATGCTCAATCACTTATGAGAGGCAGTGTGAAAGAGTGTACTGTACCATTCAGTTTTAATTTTATAAACCCCACTGACATAATAAAAATATTTAAGTCAATTAATTGCAAAAAGACAGCAGATTTATGGGGTATTTCTGTTAAATTAATTAATGGCATTATTATTAAGATAGCACCACATTTAGCAACAATATTTAATCGATGTGTTGATACCGGTGTGTTTCCTGATTTGATGAAACACAGTAAAGTAATTCCTTTGTTTAAAGCCGGTTCAAAAAGCGACCCTAGTAATTTTAGACCTATTTCTATTTTACCAGCTATTAGTAAAATCTTTGAAAAAGCCATACTAATGCAATTAGAAACACATTTTAATTCTAATAATCTACTGCATAGTGAACAATATGGATTCACAAAGGGTCGCTCAACAGTAGACGCAGGCTCTAAACTACTTAAACATATATATAGTGCCTGGGAAAACTCGCAGGACGCCATTGGTGTTTTCTGCGATCTCTCAAAAGCATTTGATTGTGTGATGCATAGTACACTTCTGCTGAAACTTAGGCATTATGGCATAACAGGTACAGCGCTTAATCTTGTTGCTTCTTATCTTAGTGAGCGAATACAGTATGTTGATATTAATGGAATAAGGTCCTCCGGATCACCAGTGAGTATGGGCGTGCCACAAGGCTCAATTCTGGGTCCTTTTTTATTTTTGGTGTATATAAACGATTTGCCATTTTTTACTAGTAAGTTATGCGATATTGTTCTATTTGCTGATGACACTTCACTTATATTCAAAACCAATCGCAAAAACGATTACTCTGACGAAGTAAATAGGTCCCTCGCATTAGTCCTTGACTGGTTTACATCAAATAACTTGCTTTTGAATTCTAAAAAAACCAAATGTATTAAGTTTAGTTTGCCAAATGTAAGGAATATCAGTACAAATCTAGTTTTAAACAATGAAGTTATTAATTTTGTTGATTCAACGGTTTTTTTGGGAATTACTTTAGATAGTAAATTACAGTGGGGCGCCCAAATATCGTGTCTCGCAGGGAAACTCAGTTCTGCAGCGTATGCTGTCAGCAAAGTCAGACAGCTTACGGATGTGGAAACAGCAAGGCTAGTATATTTCGGTTATTTCCACAGCGTCATGTCGTATGGCATTCTGCTATGGGGCAAGGCAGCTGATATTCAAACAATTTTCATTCTCCAAAAACGTGCAGTGCATGCGATTTACAAACTAGGTGCACGAGTTTCCCTTAGAGAAAAGTTTAAAGAGATAGGCATTATGACAGTTGCATCACAATATATATTTGCAAACATTATGTTTATAAAACAAAACATGCATTTATATCACAGGAATAGTGACGTTCACTCGGTGAACACGAGACTTAAGCATAAATTAGTAGGTCAATATCATAGGCTACATAAAACGCATAATTCATTCATGGGTCTTTCCGTGCGATTTTTTAATAGGTTACCGGCTAGTGTTATGAGTCTATCAGTGGAAAAGTTTAAAAATGTAGTCAAATCTTATCTTTTACGTAAAGGTTATTATACAGTTGACGAATTTTTAAATGATAAAGAAAAATGGATTTGACTACTTGCTCCTTATCATTTTATTCTACTCATGTGAATGTTGTTATCACACTGTTTAAGAGCATGATTTTACTTTTGTAAGTAAAGATTCTACGTGACGAATAAAGGCCATTCTTCTCTTTCTTTTGATCTTATAATTAATATTTTATATTTAATCTTTCGTTACCAGTAATTTGGCCAATATTTGAGCACATATAGTTTTTACCTTTGTTGTAAGTAGATGCTCCTACTATGTTGTACCCACTGAGGCTGTTGTTTTTTTTTTAATTAGCTTATGTTCTAATTTTTAATCACTATATTTGCATCAGTCCTCTAACATGGTGTATAGTATATTAGTGGCAGCACCTTACCCCCATATCAGGTTTATAAACATTAAAACTATGTAAACATTGGCGATTTGAAAGGAGTGGCCGCGAGTTTTTATTGCCATGTTCTTTTCTCCGGCTCTACCTATTGTTTGCGAACATGGCATAAATGTACATGTAGAATCTTGACCTGTCATAAGAGATGTATTGCATCCTAAGTGAATAAAGAATTTTGAATTTGAATTTGATGTGTAAACAGGAACTTGCTTCCCAGCCTAGTGTCCTGTTATGACGTCAAAATTAAAATTTTAGTTTATATTTCTTATTTAGATAGTGATTTCTGATGTAATTTTGTTTGTCTCATTTTTTTTTTTTCTTTTTATGTTTATTTTCTTTTTGTCCAGCTGTTTGGATTTCTCAAGGTTATGTGCCTGAAATAACAAGACAGGATTATCATATATACCCATATATTTAAAATAATGATATTCCAATTAGCTTACCTGCACCATGGCTTTATTATAAGTAGGTATTTGCAAATTGCTGAGTAAATTACAAGTATTAATACTTACCAAAACCCAAGTTCTGCAATTTCTTGAAAATAAAGTATAATATTATCTTTTAAGTATAGGTATTATAGTTATAAGATGCAACTGCAGCTATCGGCTTCGGGTCGACTGTTACGGTGGGCACTGAAAATCAGTATTGTAATGGTTCATTCCCATTGCAAATAACGCTGAGTGTCCAACCATTTTGTTCCAGACACAGCGTACAACCCCAACTGATATTGAACAGTTTAGTGGGACGTCATAAAGGCTTAGTTTATTAATTGTATTGTAAGTGTTACTTAGTTTGTATAAATATTAATGTAATGACACGTCATACATTCCACGTCATTACTTATTTGACATTAATTGACGTTTCTTACAAATGTTTCCAGTTAAAGAATATGTTTGTAATCTTTCTTTTTAGGTCTATATTATGTCTTATGTAACTATTACCAAAATGTAAACTTGGTTTGTGTGCTGTGTTTGTACAAATAAAGTTTTATTATTATTATTATTTGCTTGAATTCGTACCGTAAGCCTATATAAGTTAAAGAATAATACCACTCGCTGATTAATCAAGAAATCTTAGAAACTATACACCTACAAACTTGAAATTTAGGAGGTAGGTTCCTCATATGGATTTTATGAAACCCCACCCCTAAAGGGGAAAATGGAGGTTGGAAGTCTGTCCAAATATCCTATTTTTTTGATGTAAGAGACTTGAAATTTATAAGATGGATCTTAGAAATCAAATCCCTTTTGGGGTTAAATCAAGGGATGGTAGTTTGAACGAAAGTCCAATGTTATTGAAGTTAAACGGTAGAAGGATTTTAAATGGTATATAGCTATAAGAATTATTGAAAACAACTACTTACTATTATAAGGCTGGAGAACTAGAGGAGACTAACAGGAAGAAAATACGTAACACTAGCTACACATTAGATACAGCATGTGGTCCTAAAAGCTCAAATCAGGAAGTAGCTGAAGAATTTGTAAATTTCTTTACCAATATACCATCAAAAACTACAGAGGCTCTTAATTCCTCACCTGATGTCTCAATTGATTTATTAAAGGCGAATGTGTCTAGCTGCCTGGCTGAATTTAAATTTAAACACATTAACCCTAAGATAGTTATTAAGGCTTTCCGGCAAATAAAAATCAAACTGACCGAAGATCTATGGGGAATGTCTATCAAAGTTTGTACATCCATACTTGAGACTATAGCCCCATACTTAGCTTTAATTTTTAATTTATGTGTTGACCAAGGAGTTTTCCCTGATTTAATGAAATACAGTAAAGTAATACCTCTTTTCAAATCCGGGGACAGTAAAGATACTAATAATTATAGACCTGTATCCGTGTTACCAGTTTTTAGCAAAGTTTTTGAAAAGGTAATGCTTAATCAAATGCTCGATCATTTTAACACCAACAGAATCATACATGATCAACAGTATGGTTTCACCAAGGGACGTTGTACAACTGACGCCGGTGTAACCTTATTAAAGCATATATTTACTGCGTGGGAAGAGTCCCAAGACGCCATAGGAATTTTTTGTGACCTCTCCAAAGCATTTGATTGCGTAAATCACGACACATTACTTTTGAAACTTGAGCATTACGGACTAGGAAAACTTGCACTGAATTTGGTTAAATCTTATTTGAGTGATAGACAACAATATGTACAAATAAATGGTGTTAATTCACAGGGTTTAAAAGTAAAAATGGGGGTTCCTCAAGGCTCAATATTGGGTCCTTTCCTCTTCCTAGTATATATAAATGATCTACCATATTTATTAAAAAATCAACCTCAAATTATGGTGTTATTTGCTGATGACACTTCCTTAATTTTTAAGATAAAAAGACGGGCCCAAAATCTAGATGACGTGAATAATGCCCTAGTTCAAGTCCAGAATTGGTTCACAGCAAACAATTTGGTATTAAATGAAAAAAAAAACCAAATGCATAAGATTTGCTTTACCGAATGTTAAGAGTAGTGATTGTGATATAATTTTGAATAAAGAGAAACTTGAATTCGTAGATAAAACTGTTTTCCTGGGGATTACGCTTGATGCAGGGCTACAATGGGGTTCTCATTTAACATCTCTTGCGGGGCGGCTAAGTTCAGCAGCATATGCTATTAGAAAAATCCGTCAATTTACTGATGCAGATACCGCTAGACTGGTCTATTTCAGTTACTTTCATAGTATAATGTCTTACGGCATCTTGTTATGGGGACGGGCTGCAGATATTGAGTCTATATTTATTCTGCAAAAAAGAGCCATCAGAGCCATATATAATCTTCGTAGGCGTGATTCTCTAAGGGAACTGTTTAAGAATATTGGCATCATGACGGTACATAGTCAATACATCTACGAAAACATAATGTACGTTAGGAAAAATCTTCATCTTTTTGGCAAAAGAGGTGACAAACATAATTACAGTACTAGAAATAGGGACCAACTAGTTCAGCCAGGCTTTAGACTCGCTAAAGTAGACTCTTCTTTTATGGGGTACTGTTTGAGATGCTATAATAAAATTCCACAAAGTATTCTTGAACTGAATGAGACAAAATTTAAAACATGCATTAAACGCACACTATGTAAGCAAGCATATTACAAGTTGAGCGATTATATCGCTGATAAAAATGCTTGGCTCAATGCTGGTCCTGCTTCACAAGGACAGGGGCGCATAAATTGATAGCATTGAATGGTATTGTTGGAGCTGCTGAAGATTGTACAACTTTCTTTGCATTGTATAGATTCAATCTCTTTAGTGTTATATAATCGCATAGCCCATATTGTGTGAGTACTATGTACTAGGAAGCTATTCAAGCTATCATTCACTGGAAACCTACGTCTTTTCTTGACCTGAATCTGCCCTGGCGGTTGAGGGTATGTCATGCTCACTCAAATGTCACGCTGGTGGTGGCGCGTGTGTCTGATCATTTGATTCCCTTCAAAATGGTTGAGTTGAATGGTGCGGATCCATGCGTCATGTTCGTGAACGGGCGCTGTCAGTTGTGACTGGTCATCTCTTAGTTGCCACGGCTTATTTGAATTAATTATTTTATTTTTCAATTGTATTTTTGTTGTACTATGGACACTTTTAACATCGTTCTCACATAATGTACCATCTCAACATGAATGATGTAACCATGATTTTGTAAAAACATTTTGATTTAAAAGAGTGTCCATGGAGTTTCTTGCCCGTTCTTCTCCATAGAGATCTACGCTAGGGAATGGGCAACTACAGTACTTTCACAGTTTTTGTGTCTTGTGACTGGGACTGTAGCTACATTTTTGTTTCGACAATTCAAAAGTGCCTGTAACTGGCCTACTTGAAATAAATGCTTTGATTTTGATTTTGATTTTTGAGAATTTTTTATTATAACAATATGATTTTAACAAAAAGGAACCGACTTCAATGAATAACTATTCCGAGTACCCAAATCGCGTCAATTGTGCCTATGATATTTGAGGAGTTCCATCGATTTCCTTGGGATCCCATCATCAGATCTCGATATGGTGACGATGGGACCACCTGTAAGCTACGCCCATTCCAATGAATTTTTGAAATCGGTTCATAAACGACGAAATTATCGCTGAACATACATAAAAAAAAAAGATTCCGACGAATTGAGAACCTCCTCCTTTTTTTTTGAAGTCGGTTAAAAAAGAATTTTAGCGGTGGCCAATTTAAAATTATGTGCTTATAACTAACATAAAGCGCACGAAGTCGCGGGCGGCAGCTAGTAATCTCATATTCATCGAGCAACAAGCTGTTTATTTAAAATCATGAAAAAACACCTCAATTGAACTTATTTGTGTAGATAATGTATACTTTCACTTTGTGGGACAATTTGACATATTGACACGAAAAAAATAATGAAAAGCCTTAATATCAATCCAAGAACGTAGTAAGTGCCAAAAGTGTTATCCAATATTGAAGCATGTAGTTATACGCATCAGTAAACATTTTCGGTTAGATATATGGTGTTGTAAGTCTCATATTACGTAATACATTTTTCTTATCTCAAACTGCAGTTGTCTGTATATAGGTACATACATATTCGTGGTTTCTTCGAGAAAATAATTGACTGGTATAGGAGGTGATGCATCGTGTGTCGTTTTCAGCTGCCGCGCGATTGAACAGGTTGTCAAGGTCGAATGGAGTTCATCTGCGGCGTAATCTTGATAAGACCGGCAAGCATTTTACTAAGTCTTTTAAGAAATTTTTTTTTTTTAAGTTGGATTTCTTTTTGAAACTGAAACTGTAAATATGAACTTTCTCTTATAAAATGAGAACTCACGTATTTGGAATATACATCCTGCGTCACGGGGGATTCATGTATGTTTCTAAACATAAATGTTAAAGTTCCTTAAGGTGCCTCTCCACTAATGAAGGTTGGCCGTTAGCTTTGTATACGCCTTTCTATTTTTAACCAGACGAAACAGTTCTTCTACGCTGGCGATACTAGGCAATACATGTTTCTGAGCCACGATTTTATTCGCCTTCCTACGTGGCGTTTCCTGTATATTTTCCCCATTATAATTAAACGAAACAGGCGGTACCGCGAGTAACGGAAAATAAGCCAATTTTATGCTTTTTGATGGTCGGAAGTAGCTCACGTGATCTTTTCCCACGTCGTAGCAACTACTCGCACTACTCATTCGTGATTCTAAAATGTTATAATCCAATTTTATTACAATCATAGTCCATTAAAGCTACAAAACTTTACGGTGTTTAGCCCTAACCTCATAGTTGATTAACGTTGAGGCAATTCAACAGTCCTCATCACAGTTCTCCTTATATCGTCCTCATCAGCATTCCACCAGTATCGCTGTTTCCTCATTCTGTAAAAGGAGGTACATTTTTCTCCGGCGCCCTTTAAATTAGGTGCGGATATTTGCTAGAACGTGACAGTCTGCTGACTAAACGAGTTTAAACATGGTCTGTTTCTTTTATTCCTTGAATAAACAAGTTGATTGAAAAATTTAAATAAAAATGTGTATTTCGAAATTGAATAGACTCAAATCATTCTAAAATGGTATGTTTTATTTTAGATTAGAAACACGTTAAATTGTCAGTATAATTTTATTTCAATAACGAAAATAAATGTATTTTATATCTAAATTATATTCGAAAATATTAAATATGAAACCACTAATACATAATATGTGGAAAGTTTTGTGGAAAATTTAAGTTGTCAACTTTAATTTTTTTAAGTCGCTTCTTAGAATTGTTTTTGGTTTACAGATTAAGTTAAGTACACGTTGAGAGGCAAAGTTTTCTTCATTTTGTAGCCAGTGAAACTTAATCCAAAAAAAGTTTGAAGACAAAGTACCTACTAATAAAAAGATAATCTTCCTTGAAATACATTTTTTACGATCATTCAAACTCAAGATTAACAGAACATGAAATTCGGAAAACCTAAAACACTTCAAGAATAACAAAATAAAAATTAACATTACTTTTTAGTTGTGTGTCAAATTCGAAATATTTTATATTATTTTTATTAAAAACAACTCCCACTTCCCACATTAGGAATATACATTCTGTGTCGGTCTTTACAAACATATATGAAACAGACACAAAACGCACTCAGAATCCGAACAACAATTTATGGATCACACACACAATTTATTATTTAAATTACTGCAACCATTGCAAGTATACTCGTACTATAGTAAATATAATTGTTGCGGTTTTTACGTGCATTTTTTTTAAATTAATGCGAAGTCGTGTATGAAAACAATGAAGTAATTAATAAATTTGTTCCAACATCAACATGACGGATTAAGAATACAGAGTGTCACCACCCCTATTCATCGCGCGGGTGTCGTAAAAGGCGACGAAGGGATAAACTACGCAAGACAACATCAATGCAAAGAGAAGGAAAACTTGAAACCAACCCTATACCCACCCGTTTGGCCAGCGTGGTATAGTAGACCAAAACCTCCTTTCTAAGGAGAGGCCTATGTCCAGCAGTGGACCGTTAAAGGCTGTTGATGTTGATGATCAAGATGAATCAACAACCCATAACGTCCCACAGCTGGGCGTTCCCTCTCAGGAAAGGGTTAGACCACACGTCCCCACGCTAACCGAGAGCGGGTTGGGGACAGGCAAGGGCTGGCGTTGGATGTTATTGAGCCGCCCGTCGATCTCTAAATAAGCTTCGCGACTGTTATCATATGACAACAACCTTGACCGACTGCGTTGCGTGACCTCCGAGTCACCGTAACTCTCATAATCATCTAGGTACTGACCGCGATGTCGTTGTTACACTCAGTAACTGTTTCCTATCACCTAAGGCCAGTTGACTATGAGAACTTTAATTTAGGTATTCATTTGTTGTGACTAGAATATTTTATTTAGTTGTTTGTTGATCGTGACTCAATTTGTTCAATGAAAGAATATTCTGGCATTTAAAAATTTATTTTAAAAGCAAGAGACTGAATTTGTAATTAATGACAAAATGAAACATTGTAATTGCCGTTTGTACAGTCGAACCACAGCGTTTGATAAAGTTGTTCTATCATAGATTCTATCAGATTATATAATGGGCATTTAACAGGGATTTACTAAGTCTATATTCTATATAAAGGTCTGACTGAAACAAGTTGAGTTCTCATCACATTCCCGATTGTACTGAACATGTTTATACACTAGCAATCCGAGACGTAACATAATAAAGTAATTATAGTATTTGAAATAGTTTACTAGAAGTTATGTAGGAGTTTTTGTGTTTTGTGTTAGTAAAAGGCGTAGATAAATTAAAAAAAAACGCCATAATGCATGCCATGATTATGATAGAGAATTAATATATTTACCAAAACATTTCAAACTACACAAGTTGTTGAGATTCTATGTGCTGGCATTTTCTAACACTACTCTTGAAAATTTTAAATATTTGAACTCAGCGAACTTCACTCGGTCTACTAAAGTTCTGTTTCTTCGTATGAAGCCAGCACTATTGCGACAGGTACTGAAACCACTATTTTCAGCACACAGCTGAGCTGGACAATTTTTTAAACTTTCCCTTTATTTTTAAATGGTACTCCTTGTCTATACCCTCTGACACAATTGTGGGTAGTTGAAAGGTCAACACAAGAACTTAAAAGCTCTTACTTAATATTTTAAATAAAAATACAATAAATAGATTTTAAGTAAATTTAATGAATATAAAGAGTTCTGAACAGTAAATACCTGCTGGTCAAGTGTTATCCATCCATATACATAACTAAATAATCTAAAACATAAAGCAATCACAGTGTCACCATGAAAAGTATCCAAGATATACAAGACTGCTTTGAGAAGAGGATGGCAGGCTTCGAAGCAGAACTCCTAAAGAGAACCTCCAACGCTGTTAGTCTGACTGGTCTCGCAGAGGAATTCAACACATTTAAAACTCTTATTCTTGAGACCTTAAAGTCCTTCCAGAGTCAGATGGAGGCAATAGTGAATGAGGTGGATAATATGGAGACACGCAGCCGCCGTAAAATACTTCTCATTCATGGTGTTGCGGAGCAAAAGGATGAGAGTACATCCCTGGTGGTGGCAGACGTGGCATCAAGTAAGTTGGGTCTTGAGTCATTTACACCTGAGGACATAGGCCGCTGTCACAGGATGGGTCGACAGTCTTCGAGTGAAAAACCAAGGCCTATTCTTGTAGAATTTAGGACTGTGGTGCTGCGGGACAGGGTTTGGGCATCCAAGACAAAACTAAAAGGCTCCGGTGTGACCCTATCCGAGTTCCTGACGCGGTCGCGACACACAGCCTTTATGGCAGCACGCGAGGAGTTCGGCATTAATAAATGTTGGACCAAAGAAGGAACTGTATTTGTTTTGGGTCCTGATGGTTCACGCTACCGCATCGTTAGTGTTGCAGATCTCAAACAAATAAAGCCAGTGGCTGCTGAAAAGCTAACGGTACCAAAAAATCCAATCTCAAAATCGAGAAGAGCAGCTGCTGGTTTCAAAAAATAACTGGAGTGCTTGTTTACATGCGGTTGTTTGTAAGTTGATTTAACGTTATGCATTAGTATTTTGTATCGTAACGTTGCACTCGCTGGATGAACCTCATGTGAACAAAAGTTCCAATATACCCTTTTGCTATAGTAATACAAGTATCATTATTCTACCTTATTTTAAATAAACATAAATATTATACCAACACAAAATTACAAATGACAGTATGACACATCCTGTCAAAAATGCGTTCCGATTTGCCTTCAAAGTATTTTGTCATTTTGAAACATGGTCCTTTTGCACAATAGGTTCAACCAAATGCTCGTGTGTTTTATTAACTTTGCATAATAATCTTATTCTTTTGTTCAATTTTTTCCTTATTTTTTTTTTTTTTTTTTTTTTGTTGTTTTCAGTTTTTATTTTTTTGTTTGTTCCTTTTGCTTATATTTAGTTATGAATGATTAATTAATTGATAAAAATGTCATACACGACTGGCGGGTGGACTGAAATGTCTAATTTATATTGTTTTACATACGTATTTAGTAACTACTTTTATAGTCTTCTTTTTTTGTGTGCTTGTTTATATATATATTTATATATATCGGTATATTTAGTATATTTATTTATTCATAATTTTGGTAAATTTAGTTAACCATTTATTCTTTATTCATCATAATGTCTGACCTGATTTCAAGTGATGATGATAGTTTTTACTCCAGTAACAGCCATAACCACTCGTCAGTTGGGCCCAATAGTGGGACTTTCTCGTGTCTGTTGAGTCAGCTCTGTGGACGTCAACAGATAAAGGGAAGGTCAAAAAAAAAAGTTGATTTTCTCTAAATCTATCTATTCTATCTATAATTAAAAATATAAATTGAATGCCTATTACATTTCTTTATGTTTTTTTCTAACATTTCAATGGCCTTTGAAATGCCATTCAAACGTTATGCCATAAAAACTGACTCACCTGGAACGGGAGGGGCCCCATTTGGGGGCCGATTTTATTTTCCAATTCTTGAAAAATTACGATTTTGCCACCACTATATACACAATTTACACATTAAAACACTAAACACTTAATAACACAAACAAAACATCTTAATATCAACTAAAAACTAAGATAACTAAAATTGGCGCCAAAGTACGCGATCAAAAAACCGTTGAACGCGGCCACATTCCGATGCCGACTGTCAAAAAAAGTTCTACCAACGAAAAATTGAATTAAATTTGGTAGGATGGACCGGTTCGTTCCCCTTCACTCGTGAACGACAACAGTACAGTAGAAATAGTAGATTTCGCCAAAATAAACCCTAAACAAAGGTCTTAAGAACGTCCACAGAGCTGACATCAACAGAAATATCCAACTTTTTGGTGTCAGCTGTGTGGACGTTCTTAAGGCGTCAACTGATGAGTGGTTAATGCTAGTTTTGGTAGCATACCGTCGCTTCAAGAGAATCTTCAGTACCAGTTTTCTGGTGCTCCGCGGCATTTTAATGTAGTCCATATTAACGCCCAGAGTATTCCTGCTCATTTCCCTAATATGCTGGCTACCTTTAATTCTCAAAACATACACGCAATCTTGGTGTCAGAGACATGGTTGAAACCATGCCTACCATCCACGTTATACACTTCCGGATTTTAATCTCATAAGGAATGACCGCGCGATTGGTGGTGGGGGTGGTGTTGGTATATATCTACGACAGCAAATTCCTTTCTCCATTGTAAGTATGTCAACGCAACCACCACCACCGGACGCCGGTGAGCATCTCTTCTTAGAATTAGATCTTAATCACTCAAAAGTTTTAATGGGAGTTTACTATTCGCCCTCATTACGTACCAACTTCTTTTCCTCCTTCGAAAATTTACTAGAAACACTATCACCCTCTTACAGCCACACAATAGTAATGGGCGATTTTAACACCTGCTTGATAAAAAATGACTCCCGCGCCTCTTCATTACGCAGTGTAGTGGACTGTAATAACCTATCTCTTCTAACACTTGATGCTACGCATCACTTTCCTAGTTGTACCCCCTCTCTTCTTGACCTAATTCTTGTTTCTTCTACTGATTATGTCATCAGCCATGGCCAGTATCCAGCTGATGCATTCTCTTATCATGACTTAATTTTTCTTTCCTATGCTATCCGTCCACCCAAGGCAAAGGCGAGAATTCTTGTGCAGCGCAGTTTTAGCAGTATGAATCTTGCTAAGCTTAAGGAGGATGCACGTAATATCGACTGGTCGGTTTTGTTGGATTCACAGTGCGTAAATGAAAAAGTTGAAATATTCACAAAACAATTATTACAACTTTACAACACGCACCCTTGCGGTCGATCAAAATAAAACATCTACCGGCCCCATGGCTCACTGAAGAGATACGACAAATCATGTCCAAGAAATGCTTGGCAAAAAATAAATACAAGCGTCGTCCAACGACTGATAATCTGGAAAATTACGTGTACTTTAGAAATCTCTGCAATAAGATATGTAGAAACGCACAACGCCAACATATCCACTCGTCCGTTGAAAACGGAGACCCAGCAAAAGTCTGGAAATTTCTAAGAACATTGATAGTCGGGAGGTCTCGTCAAGACTCTATTCCTAAAAATTTAAACGTAGACTTTCTTAACAAACATTTCTCTACCACGTCTGACATTAATGCCAATACTAAAGCTAATACTCTCCGATATATTTCTTCTATCCCAGCTCCCAACTATCCACCTTTCGTCTTTGATCAATTGTCCGATTGTGATGTTAGGAAGACCATTCTAGCGATTTCATCGAATGCAGTAGGAAGTGATTGTATCAGTCGAAACATGATTCTACCCATCCTTGATGAAATCCTTCCCATCCTATGCAATATCCTGAATCTCTCCATGTCAAGCGGTGTTTTTCCATGTGCATGGAAAGATGCTCAAGTAATCCCTCTACCTTAAAAATCTAAACCCTCTTCATTTTCTGACTATCGGCCCATATCCATTTTACCTTTCTTATCTAAAGTTCTCGAACGCCTTATCCACTATCAACTAAGTAACTTCCTGTCCAAAAATTCCTTACTAAATCCATTCCAATCCGGTTTTCGTCCTGGTCATAGCCCGACCTCTGCACTGGTACACATTACGGATAGTATCAGACTAGGCATGGATAGTGGAATGATCACTGTACTCACCTTACTTGATTTTAGCAATGCATTTAATACTGTTGATTTTCACATTCTGCTTGGTATACTACAGTCTCTTAACATATCTCCAAGGACAATTGACTGGTTTCATAGTTACCTGTCTGGTCGCCGGCAACGTATTTGCATTGAGGACACTGTGTCCTCTTGGTGCAATATTTCTGCTGGGTGGCGTTCTATCTCCTTTACTCTTCGCTGTTTTTATAAACTCAATCTCTAACCAATTAAGTTCCTTCTACCATCTTTATGCAGATGATTTACAAATATACACACAAGCTCCAATAAACTTGTTACCGGAGGCTTTTGATATAATCAATGCGGACCTCAAGCATATTAGCGAATGGAGTCACAATCATGGACTCAAAGTTAATCCCGTAAAAACGCAAGTATGCGTAATTGGCAGTCCCGGGATGGTGTCAAGAATAAATTGGACACATCTACCACAAATTCTATTTGATGGCACTGCTCTCGAGATAAGTACAAGCGTCAAAAATCTAGGAATCGTAATAGACAGTACGTTATCTTGGGGTCCACATATACAAGAACTTAGTCGAAAAATACACGCCGCTGCCGGGTCTCTGAGAAGACTACTTAACTTTCTGCCGACCGCAACTAAGACTGCACTTGCACAAGCACTTCTTCTTCCAATTCTCGACTATGCCGATGTCAGCTATCTAAATCTCACTGAAGCACAACTTGATAAGCTTGAGCGACTACAAAATTTCTGTATACTATTTGTATTTGGCCTACGAAAATACGATCATGTCTCCGAATTTCGTCAAATGCTCAAGTGGCTTCCGATTCGCTCTCGCCGGAATACTCATATCCTCACTTTGCTTTACAATATCTTATTTAATCCTAAAGCCCCCTTGTACCTCAAAGAACGCTTCAAGTTCCTTAATGACACACATGACAAATGTCTAAGGTCATCTGAAGATTTGTGACTGAAGATGCCTCAGCATTCCACAAAATTTTATAGCCAGTCTTTTACAGTTGAAGCTGTACGCTTGTGGAATGCACTACCGACGAACATTAGGAAGGCACAAACAATAAATAGCTTTAAAAAATGTACAGGAATTTTATACTGCATAACTGGATCAGTCACAAATTTGGACATTATGTGAATGTTTTGTTATTATGTATGTATTTATATTATATATTATGTATGATATATGTTTAGTATAATGTATATGTATGTATATCGTTGGTATGTATATATGTTTGTATGTATACGTATGTATCTATTTGTACACGTATGGAGATATATATGCATTCCTAAGTTATATTCATGAGCGAATTATAATTTTTCAAAACTCATTGCACCGTCAACTACTGTCTTTTCAAAACATTTTATTCCATCCCAAGGTTGCCTGGAAGAGATTGCTTTTAGCAATAAGGCCGCCCTTTGTACATTTAATGTAAGTTCTGTTTTGTTTTATGAATTTATAACACAGTGTGCAAATAAAGAGTTATCTATCTATCTATCTATCTATCTATTTGTAAACCCTATTAATAATTTGGCAGTACCTTTCAATAAAAAAACCAGTTACAAAAATTAAACAATAATGTCGTTCACGAATGTCGAAATAACATTGTATTAAAAGAGGGTTCTTTTAATAAAATGTTTTTTTCATTTATGATCCCAAATTATATTACAGAAAGGTCTTTATTCAAATCACCTTTAAGACTTATCGTAAAGGCGATTTCAAAAAGAAATTTGAAACAATATTTTCATCAAAAACTGGCAAGTTACATTTGAATCCAATCAGACTGTTTTCCGACGGCGTTCCACCTCATCTACCAGACAGAAAACTCGCATTTTCAAAATATCTGAACGGAATATCAATGATTGAAGCTTTTTAAAATATCATATTAAAAGAGTACTGTATTTTTTTTATAACAAGGGTCAAGTGTTTGTTTTGAAAAATACAGCAAAACAGGAGTAGGTTATCCCTACTAATATTATAAATGTGAAAGTAACTCTGTCTGCCTGTAACGATTTCACGCCTAAGCCACTGAACCGATTTTGACGAAATTTGTTATGAAGATAGAACTAAACTTGAGAAAGGACATAGGCTACTTTTTAACGCGATAGCCGACATACACGCGGGCGGAGCCGCAGGCGAAAGCTAGTTTATTATAAATGCGAAAGTAACTCTGTTTGTCTGTCTGTTACGCTTTCACGCCTAAACCACTGAACCGATTTTGACGAAATTTGTTATGAAGATAGAACTAAACTTGAGAAAGGACATAGGCTACTTTTTACCGCGATAACCGACATGCACGCGGGCGAAGCCGCAGGCGAAAGCTAGTAGCTTATAAAATATTCTTTCTAATTAGAATTTGCAACATCAACCTTACACGTCAGGGCCGTCTAGGCATAATCACGCGTTAGAAGATTCTTACAAACCCAATTTATTGTTTGACTTTTTAGAAAAGACTAAGATTCTATCTACATCTTCGAGCAAAACAAATAACCAAAGAAGTAATATAATTTCTTTAAAACATTTTAATAGTAAATGATATAACTTCTAACCTGTCTTTTCTATCTACCTATCTGCATTAAAATTTGAGCTATTTGAATTATAAAACAGACATAAAATACAAATTGCTCTTAAGGTTGCAAGTCTGTGTCGCACTAGCGAACAATACGGTCGTGAATCATGAATGTTTCGATAGAACGACTTAACAAAATATCTTGTTTGAAGTCTGCAACTGTGTGTTAATTTACCATAAAAAGAAAACAAAGTAAAAGCACTTTGGATTTTTGTTAAAAGTTAAATTGAAAAGCGTCAACAATTGTTGTACACCAATTTAATAAAACAATTATTGACAGAAGCACTTGAGTTAGGAACTCTCTTTTAAGTCATTATTTTTTTCGTCAACCATTTTGTTTTTTGCTACGTGTATATTTGGCCAATATCGTTTGTTGATTTTAAAGGTATCCCGTCGTTTCTATAGAAGGTCTACCGCGTTGTCGCTTTTCTTGATATGGGTTCTAATTAGTTGCGTGTTTTGGTAAAACGTGGGGTATGTTTTTAATGATAGCTTTTGCTCTGCCAGTTTCCTTAATAAAATGTCATTATCGACGCTGTCAAATGCTTTTTTATAATCAAAATATGCAACATCTACCTGTGAACCTGCATCTACTGCTGGTACCACCTTTACCATAAAATTAAGTAAGTTTGTGACAGTACTACGTCCCGGTCGGAAACCGTGCTGCGCGTCTGACAACTGTGTACTCACCTGTCTTTGCATGCTACGTTGGATAGCCGACTCGAATACCTTAGCTGGTGTTGACAACACTGCCACAGGTCTGTAGCCGCTGACATCTGGACCTGCCTTACCTTTTGGTACTGGGATCACTCGTGTAATCTTCCACCTAACTGGGAACGTTGCTTGTGTTAGACTGACATTGAAAATATGATGTAGTGGTTCTGCTAATATTCTGCTACAGTCTCTAAACAGAAAAGCGGGTATACCGTCCGGGCCAGAAGAAAACTTTGGTTTGAGACTTACAAGTGCATCCTTTACATCTTGAAGACTTAAAGTCTCTATATGCACTCGTGCACTGTTCGCTCCCACCTCCGCTCCTACTGCCCGTGCGTCAAGTTTAGGTCGTTGTGTACTGTAAACCGACTCAAAGAAGGTTGCAAACTGCGCTGCACAATCTTCATCTGAGAGATATTGACCATTGTGTACAATATTCTGTTTATTTATTTGACCTCTCTTTGTCCTAACATATTGCCAGAATGATTTTGGATCTTTTGCGAACTGGCCTTGAATTTTGTTTATGTGCTCTTTGTGTGCAATTTCTATTGACTTTTTAATACGGGCCCTGTACTGAGAAAATTCATAATAATCACTTTTAAGCTTAGTTTTTTTAAATCTTTTGTGTAAATTGGCTTTCATCTGAATGTCTTTAATAATTTGTTTAGTATACCATTCGGGGTATACATATTTTGAAGTTTTGGCGCTAAGTTTTTTACGCGGTGCACATAAGTCTAAAGCATTGTAAAGCTTCTCATAAAAAATATTCAACGTCTCTTCAACATCATACGACTCATACATAGTGCTCCAATCTATGGAGGTGAGCATGGAATACAATAAATTATAGTTAGCTTTATAAAAATTCCAATTTGGCCTTATTTGGCGAATCTTGCGTCTGATCATACCATCACAAGATGATAGTGGCGCAAGGGTACAGGTAAAAGTGTTTCTAACGTTTATCGTCAGAGGCGGGTGGAGCGGGTCTTCGCGCACAAGTGCGTCGTCTGCCATTACGACTGACACCCCTCCCTTAATACCTCTACATAGGACTAAATCTAACATACGACCTAAACAATTGGGTACTACATTATTTTGAGTGAACTCGCAAAGTGTTACAAAACATTCATAGTAATTACTAATATTTCCTGGACATGAATGTAAATTAAAATCTCCAAGTACAATTACTTCTGTGTACTTGTCACATAATTTTTCTATTAATCTAAATAAAATCATATACTCACTTTCTGAACTACCGGGCGGAATATAAATTACACAACACAAAAATAAGAATCTATTATTTAAATGTATCGTCGCACAAACCATTTCAAAAATGCAGGTGTCTATTGACGCGTCCTTGAGGAACACTTGTCGCATTTCGAATCGGTGTGTGGCCACGAGAAACGCTCCACCCTGCTTGCGGCCGTCTGCTCGATCACACCGTAATATATTGTATCCTGGTGGGAGAATTTCCGCATCTTGAATGGAATCGTTGCACCCGGATTCAGTAATTGCGAAGAGGTCTGCGTTAGATGATACTATATTATTTCTAAAAGTGTTTAATTTTGTGTTAGGGAATCAAATATTTGGACGGGTACGCCAATACGAAATGAAGAATATTCCTTTTCCGCTTTGTGATTGATTTTGTCTATTTTTAGATCCACTTCTGGACCACATAAACTCTTTAAATGCTCAGTCATTGTATCTATTGTTGTGTCAGGATGTAAACGCCATACATGTACAAGCCAACGCCATACAAGTGTATGTGTTACATAAGCCGCATTTAAAAATAAAGTACGTTTTGAGTTAACGATGATAATAATGATAGTTTTATGTGTATGATTACCATAGTCTGTGCTTTACCGGTTATAAATGTTTTACCGATTTAATATGACAGCGATATATTCCTTATACGGAAGTTGTTTTCCAAACTTTTAATATTCCCAAACTGTTTAAGGTCAACTACTAAATTAACCGGTTTTACATGTATTTGACCTGAATATAAGTTTTATCACGGAGCTACTGGCATCGGACCTCCGAGACACGGAGAATGAACTGAATTAGGAGTTTTAACTAGTTGTTTGTGTATTTGACGGCACTGACTTCCCAATAACGATTTTCACTCAGAGCGAATATTAACGTATTTATAAAATGTTGAAGTACTACTTAAGTAGCATTATTCTTCTTAGCGTTTCGATGGCAAACGTAAGGTGTCGGGAAAATTATATTTTTTCAGCCCAGAACGCGGCCACTTTGATGGCGTTATCGGTGGCAGCCATTAGGTCTTCCTGCGTGCAGGTGTCTGGGCACGCAGGGCACGATGGAAGATGGGACATTGTTTGGATTGCACCGCATAAACAGCTGAGATCATCACCGGCCGAAAATCCCCACCTAAACAGGTCTTCTTTGCTTCGACCAACTTGGGTCCGAAGTCTATTTAAAGACCTCCAGATTGGCCACGGTAGTTTATTTCCAGGCGGAAGGCTCTCAGCCGGTGCCACAAATGGATTCGGCAAGGACACCCCCTCTCTCCACTGTTTGCACCTTGCTTGGGACGGGTCCAAGGTCAGTGGGCCGACACATTGTGCAAAACTTTTGCGGCTCTTTAGTCTTTGTTGGGGTGGGGTGTGGCCGTACATGGGGTGCCGCGGGTCATTCTCCATCCTAGTCCTCTCCGCTGAACTCGCCACAGCCCTCCGAATCGCCGGAGGTGCTATTCCGGCCAGTGGGTACAGCATCTTAACCGGGGTCGGTTTAAGAAAACCCGTAATTATCCGGCAGGTTTCGTTTAGTGCTGCGTCCACTAGCCTTGTGTGAGCGGATCGGCTCCATACGGGGCAAGCGAATTCTCCAGCAGAGAATGCCAGTGCCAGACCAGATGTCCTCACTATCCGCGGCGAGGCGCCCCAGTTGGTGGTACGTAGTCGCTGGAGTAAGTTGTTACGGGCGTGTACCTTTTTTTTAGATATTCGCAGTTTTTCCTGTATGTAAGAGACCTGTCCAAAATGATACCCAGGTACTTTGGATGGTGGTTGTGGATAATGGGTTCGCCCCGCCACATGATGTTGAGCTTTCGATTCGCCTGGTTGTTTCGAAGGTGAAATGCACAAGACTCGGTTTTTGATGGGTTTGGTCTTAGTGAGTTGTCCACGTAGTACCGATCTAAGTTGCGGAGAGCCGCACCGAGGCTGACCTCCACCTCCTCAAAGCTGGACGCCTGAGCTGTTAGCGCTAGATCATCCGCGTAGATAAAGCGGGAGGTGTTAGGACTGGGTGGTTGGTCATTGGTATACATGTTGAATAAGAGCGGGGCCAGGACACTGCCCTGTGGTAAGCCGTTTCTTCGAGATCGCCAGCGACTCCGATCTGAAAGAAGATGAACCTGGAAGCGACGATTATGTAGCAGCTCTCGGAGTGTCCTGACAAATTTAAGATCACCCGTCATGACTTCCACCTTCCATAACAGTTGCCTGAGGTTTACAGTGTCGTACGCTGCGGTGAGATCGACAAAAACAGCCCCGGTTATTCTCCCCAGCTCGAAGCCATCCTCGAGCTGGGGAGTAGGTATTACATTTAGACACACAGACACAGAGGTAGTAGCATTATAAGAAACGTTTTTTCATTAATAATCTTATAAACATGTTTTGCCAGCTATGGCAAAACATGTTATTATTCTTGTAGATATATTCTTTTTATACTATGACATCTTTTTACATATGTTATATGCAAATAAATTTACGTTACATTAACAATTTGAAGTTATTACTTTTAATTAATACTTAAAATAATTTCTGTACTGAGATTATATATTTAAAGCCTACAACCATTTCATTTTAGCACGATTTATGCCGGGATTCATCCTACGCAATTCTTTTGTCATAGTAGACTATGCTGCTTTTAAACACACGTTTTTTCATGTTTTACTTTCTTTAATTGTTTTAGACATCCCAGTCAAACAACACAATACCAAATAAAACATTACTGGCTGATATATAATAAGAATACAACGTCTGTTATTCAAAGGATTCAAATATACGTAGATTTTAAAGTATTGTATTGTTAGGGCTCAATATCTCATGTGAATGTGCTTTGAATAAAAAGTCAGAATACGTTCATTCAAAGCTTGACTTAGATTTACTGAATGCGGAATACTGCAAGCATTCAATTCAGCTTTGATGTCAAAACTATCTTAGTTCTATTTTGCTGTTATGGATTTCTATGAAATATTATTCGGATATTTTTTCATAATATGTCGTAGATTTAATAGTCAGGTTTTGCATCCTCTTTTTCCGTCCAGTAATTTATTTCTGACTAGTCTTAAATTTTTAGTGACTACTTTTAATTGGCATAGCCCATAGGATTAGCAAGCTGAAGTGGCAATGGACTGGCCATATTAGCCGCAGGACCGACAACCGTTGGAGTAAACGTGTTCTTGAGTGGAGATCGTGTCTCGGCAAACGTAGTGCAGGATGTCCACAGGCCATGTGGAGTGATGATTTGTGCAAGACGGCAGGTAGGAGCTGGATGCGAGTAGCCGAGGATCGAACAAAATGGCGTGCAATTTAAGAGGCTTATGTCCAGCAGTGGACTGCGATAGGCTGATGATGATGACTTTTATATAGCTAAAGGCGCGAAAGGTTTACTCTAATAACTATATATGAATGGTGTGAATTACGGGGCCTGATAGTCGAGTTCGAAGGTTTTACTCAAACATAGTAAAACACAATTACCCGAATCACTATATTTTGAAAATGCGTATTTCATTTCTTTAACGATATTTGCTGGTAAAAAATATAGACTAGTTGTTTTCAGAGAAATTAAATGGCCACAAGTTGATTTCTATATTAATCTGAACTTGACTCTGTTATCATCTTGAATTATTGCATTAAAGTGTAAAACCAATTTTTCAGACACTGGGAGTTACATAGTGTGCTATACGATACTCTTTTTTGATGACAGTAAATTATATATATTCTGCGTTATTAAATCCCACACACCATTTAAATTATTAAAAGATCTAGCAAAACCTGACACTACTATTTTGCCCTACACTCGTTTAAATAAAATTTGCTTTGAAGTTGTTTAAAACTCAACGTGTATGTTTCACTTAACACGCATTCACTTAATAAATAGACCTGAAATATCTAGCTCTAACCATTTTCAGCTCGGGCTCATTTGAAATGACAGTTTTGGAAGGGTATTCTTGGGTCGTGGTAATCAAAAACTTGGGTCTGTATGTCGTTATACCCTTTTTGAAAGGGTAACCATGTATATTTTTTGGGAAACTGTCGTGTTTCAAAAGTGTGTTTTTAAGCAGAAAGGTTTTAATTACCGTTTTTTAAATACAAGCCTCTAAGCTAGGAGTGAAAAAGCAAGGTCACCATTGTGTGGGTCACCATAATATACTATCCACGTTCGCAATAGGGATGGTGATCACCACTCTTTGATGTTACTCATGGTTTCTATCATGCAGATTAGAGTACAGTCATTATTGCAGACATAATAGAAAAAGTATTTATTTTAACATTATGGTATCAAATCATATCTGGTCATTATTTTATCCTCCTGTACACAGTTTGTGAACATACAATGAAAAAACAGAGACTATTTTATGTTTTCTAAATTAACTTAGTAACTGAGGTCTTCTCTCTTCTTAAATGTGTATTTCATAGATTAAATTTAGGTTACCTCAACCACCAAATCCGCGTGATAATGAATCAAGAATACAGAATGTCTCTACACCTATTCATCCCATGGGTGTCGTTAGAGGTGAGTAAGGGAACAAACTAACCAAATTAAGTAAATAAAGATAACTTAAAACAAAACTTATACCAACCCGCGTGCTATAGTAGGCCAAAACTTCCCTACTAAAAACATCGGTTATCTGGAATTGAGGTAATACAAAATCACAAAACGGTAACGATGATAGCTGCCTAAGTTTAAAACTGTTGTGCAGCTATCAAAGCCCCCCTCCTTTAAAGGAAAGTAAGTTGTTACATATTAAAACTAAGCATGCAAAACTGCCGTGTGGTGACGGATTATGAATACAGAGTGTCACCACCCTGGAGTTCATCCCGCGGGTGTCGTAAAAGGCGACTAATGGATAAACTACGCAAGACAACATCAATGCAAAAAGAAGGCAAACTTGTAACCAATCCTTTTTTTTTCGTGAGGTAAATCATCATGGACCGTCACCCCGCCGGGGTTTTCTTCGGCGGGGCGGTGTGTCGGACTCGAACCGACTAAAAACCACACGGTGTGCCCTCTCTGCGCTTCTCTTTTACGAGGAGGAGAAGTCCAGGGTGAGATATCCTTCTGGAGACCTCCAGCGCAAACCAACCCTATACCAACCCGTCTAGCCAGCGTGGTATAGTAGGCTAAAACCTCCTTTCTAAGGAGAGGCCTATGTCCACCAGTGGACTGTTAAAGGCTGTTGATGATGATGTGCAGCAGAGGACTATTGTGATAGATTTACCCACTTATTGAAAAGCAATAAAAACTGCTTTCGCATAATCGTATCGTTGCATGGATCTCTTACTTATAACTCAAAATATTCCTCTGAATATAAATCTGAATGTTTATCTAAATCATGGCCACCCTATTTGTACAGTTAGATCAAACAAAAAGGATTACTGACACCTTCCCCTAAGCACCTTTGTGGACAGTTCATTAATCACGTTGACCTTCACCCTAAATGGGCAGTATAGACCTTACCACGCCATTTTAAGTCAAAGCTGGTTTCTGAGCTTAAAAAAGTACATTTTCGAGCAATTGTGTTGTTCAGGTGATTGAATAAAGCCTTTTATATAGACCCGTAATCATTATTTACGCATTACTGTAAGTATAAAAGAGTTTCATTAAGGCTGGATTTTTAAATTAATGTAAATTTATGTTAAGTCACAGTTTGTAAAATTATTATTGATCCATCTTTGAAAACTTTCGACTGCCTCGTTGGTCTAGTGGTTAGCGTATGCGACTGCTGATCAAGAGGTCTCGGGTTCGATTCCCGGGTGGGACCAAATGTTTGTGTGATCTGCAAATATTTGTTTCGGAGTTTGGGTATTTTCTATGTATAAAATGTATGTATTTACAAAAAAAAAAGTATGTTTATGTATTTATATCAGTTGCCTACTTACCGATAATACAAGCTCTGCTTAGTTTGAGGACTAGATGGCGTTGTGTGTAAGATGTCCGAAACTAAGCTACCATTAGTTAGATGCATCTGCATCATTGGGCCTTCGATCTTACACTCACCAAAGAAATCCCTACTAATATTATAAATGCGAAAGTAACTCTGTCTGTCTGTCTGTAACGCTTTCACGCCAAAACCACTGAACCGATTTTGATGAAATTGGGTATAAAGATAGAACTGAACTTGGGAAAGGACATAGGATACTTTTTATTATTACTTTTTTTTTATTTATTTTTTAAGGTAATATGTTGGGCGATACAACCGAATTCCACGCGAGCGAAGCCGCGGGCGGAAAGCTAGCAATATGATATATTGAAAAAAAAACATTAAACAAAATACAACAGTGTTCCAGCAAGAAAATAAATAGTTGACTTATCTCCACGGCGCACGCTCCACTTGTTACAAGTAATTTTATTTAAACTTTTTAATTAAACAGCTTCCAGCGACGCCCATTTAATTGAATATTTAAACTCATAATATTTCAATATGTACATACTTCAGGTAAGGTGTGAGATCGGGGTTCCATAGGTAAAGGAATGAAACTTTAAAGCTGCTTTATGTGAAGTTATTTCACAATAGAATATTTGACTTGATTTGAGGTTAGATTTTGACCTTGCAGTCGTATTATGATTGATTGTAAATTGTCGGTGATAAAAAGTTGTTAATGTCATACTAGCTTTCGCCCGTGGCTCCGCGCGCGTGTATCGCGATTTATGCAGTAAAAAGTAGCCTATGTGTTTTATATATAAGCTATATTACTGTAAAGTTTCATCCCTTCAGTAGATTTTGCGTCAAAGAGCAACAAACATACACACATACATATTCACAAATTTTCGCGTTTATAATATTACTAAGGATCCCAAACTTACCTGTATCTAGAGACTTAATGTTATCGAATTAAAAAAACAGCCAAGTGCGAGTCCGACTCGCCCATGAAGGGTTCCGTAGAAGCAAGTAACATCATATGGAAGTTCTTGTAGTTCGTTGTAACTTTGATCGATGTTTTAATAGTAGTGTATTGATTGAATGAAAGGTAAATTGCGGTTTACGATTTATGACGTATTAAAAAAACTACTGAATAGATCTCGTTCAAACCAATTTTCGCTGGAAGTTATGTACATAATATTTTTTTTTAGTTTTATCTCTATCTTAGAAGTTACAGGGGGGGGGGACACATTTTACCACTTTGGAAGTGTCTCTCGCGCAAACTATTCAGTTTAGAAAAAAATGATAACCTTAATATCATTTTTAAAGACCTATCCATAGATACATCATGACGTATGGACATGGTCAAACTATTAGGGTTCCGAGAAGTGAACTACGGAATTCTAAAAATGTGTCCACTTCAATCTTCAGTTTCATTCAACGTTTATTTCTCATGAAACTTCAGACACAGACATGTTCCTTATAATCCAATGCAACATACTTATTTCCCATAATACAATAAACTTCACAATACTTCCAGAAAAGTTTCCATTTACAAAGTAGTGTAGTGAGAAATGTGGGACATCGTTCGCTTAATGTTATTAAACATACAACGGCACTTCAGGGTATTGTGTCTGCGGGAGTTTTTTTTATTCTTTAATCCCGCGGTTCACAGAATACATCTACTTACCAAGTTTCAACAGTACAGTTCTTATAGTTTCGGAAAAAAGTGGCTGTGACATACGGACGGACAGACAGACAGACAGACATGACGAATCTGTAAGGGTTCAGTACGGAACCCTAAAAAGTATAAAAGGTTAACGTGGTAAGTTTTTAATTACTGTGACTGGCTTGTGACCGCGGCTCCCGCCTATGGAATAAAGTAGCCTTTGTTCTAATTCAATAATCAAAGTATATCATGTTAATTTCATTCCAATCGGTTCAGCGTTTTAGCCGTGAAAGCGTAACAGATAGACGAGAGTTATTTTCGAATTAATAGTATTATTATATCAATTATAAAGTAAACAAGTTTATTCGTGAACAAACATTATTTATAAAATTTATTGGTATTACAATATGTTGGTTTGAATAGACCTGATGTTATCAATGAATAAGGGAAACAATTATGAGTAAAAATACATACTTCGCCGTGCTTCTTACCTAAAATAAAATCGCTCGCTCAACGGTATTCAATGCAGTTTTTAGTGATGTTAAGAGTGTTTCCAGAGGAATGTTTATATGTGTAAAAAATGCATATTAGAAGAAATCCGAAAATATCAAAGACTTCCGTGGGATGCGGGACCTGTTTATTATCTATTATCTATAAATTATACGTGAAGCAAAAACTTGGTAACGTTAACCCTTTTAACGAAAATTACGCCTCCGTCCGAAGGAGCATGAAATTTCGCACACTCACTGAGAAGGAGAGCAGAATTCTTATTTTTTTTGAAATATAAATAAAAACACATTATTTCAATAATAATGCATTACACACACTACCATATATTTAACATACACACGTATATATATTCTCTTTTCTCCAATTAACATTGAAGTGTATCCTTTGCGAAATCTCAATATCAAGTTAGTCTCTGACAATTAAACTAAAAAAATGCCACATATAATTAAAATCGGCAAACACTAGTGTTATTATTTAATATGCTTATTAATATCAAAGTTTGAAACCGATTTCCTGTATAGTGAAGTAAGACCTCTTATTCTTTTATTTTCACTATGTATATATCTTACACACACACATATATATAGCCTGCATTCAAGTCACTAATAAAACCAACAGTGTTTCAATCACACGTACGATCATACAAAATCATATTTTTACCAACATATTCCCAAAAGTAAACATAATTTTCTTGGTCAATAAATTCGATTGAATACCATACAATATGTGAACGAACACGGAAATTACCAGAACCAATGATACGGAACCCATGTTCAGTGGAGCCCACACTTGACCGGTTTTTATTTCAAGTGTTTTTCGATGGTAGTTGAACAATTTCAGTTAATAATTGGATGGTCAAACTCATCTTTCTTGATCGCTAAAGCGTGAAACTTTTAGTGGAGATACGCAGAACAAATAAGTTTTATTGGTATAAGATATGTTATATCATCGAAAACTATATCATTAGGTTGGTACTACTCTCTCGGCTCGAGCGGGGCAGTACTACTCTGACACAGAAGATCATCCTAATAAAGACAGCATTCTTGCCGTCTTATTTTGTTTGTGAGAGTAAGACCGGAGGCCCAATCACTCTTAATCATTCTCTCGGTCTCCGGAGATGATGCAGAAATATCTGACCAGGCCGCAATGGTATGGGTCACCATGCTGCATTGCCTACCCTCACAGTGAGGATGGTGGCCCTGCTCTTGGATTCTACACATGCTTTCCATCAGGCAGAATAGATTCACTTCGGTAGGTTTAAATATATAAAAAAAAAGAAAAGAAGGAGAGTCCGACTCATGATAAGCTGCTAATAAAAATATCTGAGTATAACACCGAAGTTCAACTTGGTTTCAATCAGTGAAACGGTTAGTTATTTTCCTGCACGGTTTGACTAGTGCCCCATAGATACCCCACACGTAAAATAATCGCCAGATCGCTTCCTACTGAGCCAAGTGTTGTGGCTTCAAATCCTACACGGTATAACACTTTGTGTGTTCCTCAAATTGTTATTCTGAGTCTCAGTGTTTTTTTTTGTGTCCGTTATTTGTACGTTTGTAAATTCTCTCGCACTAAAAAAATATATTAGACTAGAAATAGGTTCTGTTGATTCCCAGATAGATCACTACAATTTATGTTACATTTTCTAAATTCCTCTACTAATTTATCATTTATAATACAGTATACCGATAAACCGTAAAATTCTTTTTCATCCGAATCTCTTTTACAAATACCCTCAACAAATCTTCAGGGCCGCTGGTCAAAAGCATCTTAGCTTGAAAGGGCTGCCATAAAAAGCTATAGATTTCTTTACATAATCGTACAAGTGGGTGTGTTATGTTCTGTTCGCAAATACATACGTGTTTAAACGTTTATTGTGAGGGTACTCTGAAATTCGAGAACTGCCGTGGCGATTTGAGTATCGTAAAATGTTACGTGTTCTGCTCACAGAACAAGCTGAGGCGGAAGCGAGAATGTTAAAAATCCACTACTCGATTTATAATAAATTGTTGTTGCTACGTGTAGTGCTCATGTCATCATCATCATCATCAACAGCCTTAAACATTCCACTGCTGGACATGAACTGTCCTTTGAATGTAGGTTTTGGCCAACTATACCACTGGTCAGACGGGTTGGTAAAGGGTTTGTTTCAAGTTTTCCTTTTCTTGGCAGTGATGTTAGCTGCTTATTTTGTTCCTTTAATAGCTTCTTACGACACCCATGGAATGAATACAAACAATATGCTTGTTTTAAGTAAAATTTGTTTTTTTTCTCGCGTCTACTTTATCGCGTGGATTATCATTAGATAGATCTTTTAAAAAAATTATGAAGTTTTTAAACCATTTTTCGATTCAGGTATCCATCAACTAGTTATTCAACTTAAAAGTGCAATTTCTTCTAAAAGCTAAACGGCTGGCTTAAAAAGTTTGAAATCTGAATTCAACCATCGAATTTCAGTTCTCCCTCAGGGTTTTAGAGGTCCAATACCAGTCACTCGGTGGAAGAAAGTGATATTCAGGTAAAACTTGTTAAACTAGTAGCCGACCCCGAATAATCTTGGAAATAAAGGTTAGGAAGAAGAAGTATAATATGATTAAGAGCAAATAATAAAAATTAATGCCGAGGATCGAACTGAGTGGCGTGCAATTGGAGAGGCCTATGTCCAGCAGTGGACTGCGATAGGCTGATGATGATGATGATGATGAATAAAAATAAAATGTCTGACAAAAAATATTAAACCATGTAAAAAAAACATGTACACCCCAAACATTCCCGGTAGTATGGAATATTTAATAATGCTAGCTCAAACATTTTTTTTTTCAAAACATAAAATGTCAAGCTTTAATCGTCTATGCACACCCCTAAATATATATTCTGGGAGCTGGAATATTTTTTGGTCGCCTTTACATAGTTTCTCGTTCTAAAATGTTATCAATGATTTTCTATACTGACAAAACAGATTTGTATCATAATTTATTTATTTATTTTAAAACTTACTGCGCATATTGTACAAAAGCATACTTAATGCCATAAGACATTCTCTCCCACTCAACCTTCAGACGAGATTACAGACAATTACGAGATAAACCTAAGTAAGAAAATACTATTAGTAAGAAAATACTATTACACACAAATTTACTAGGTACTATGTATATTAATAAATACACATAAATATAATATGTACAAATAATTCATTTATTTAATAAACAATATAAGCCTACAGTTCATGCACCAAGACGCTTACATGTTATGTCAAAACAATGATTTTGGATAAACATTTACAATAAAAGAGAAATAAATAAAATAAATTTCAACCATAAATAGCTTAATATAAATAATATCAACAAATAAGATCCTACATTAAAAAAAAATATAAAAAAATCAGTACTTTCAATTAAATGTCAATATTTAATTAAAATACAATTATTTACAGTTATTTAGGCATGTCATTACATTATTACAAAATATACCAGGCGTATCAAAAAATATGGCTACATTTGGGCTAGCTTTTAAAAGATAATTTATTAGATTGATCGCTGTAACGGTGGGGCTGTTACTAGTTTTTGTAATGTGAGTGGATGCTGTCTAAGACCACAACCACGCAAGTAATGGTCAGGCAGGTAGAGATGAACAGACTCACGGACCGATGGATTGTCCACTTTATTATTCAATAACAAATAGTAGTACACTATAAGCATAAACTTCCGCCTGAGTTATAGAGTATCCAAGCCAACCTAGACTGCACGGTTGGCCTAGTGGCTTAAGCGGTCGCCACGCCGCTTCCTACTACGCCAAGTGTCGTGGGTTCAAATCCCACGTTTTTTTTTTTTTGTTTGTTTTTTTTTTTAAAAGACAACTCCCGCATTAGGAATATAAATTCCTGTGTCGCGGGGGACTTTACAAACATACATGAAACGGACACAAAGAACACCCAGACTCAAAACAACAAATTGTGAATCACACAAAGAGTTGTCCTACGTGTGTGTGATTCACACTTTGTGTGATTCACAATTTGTTGTTCTGAGTCTGGGTGTTCTTTGTGTCCGTTTCATGTATGTTTGTAAAGTCCCCCGCGACACAGGAATTTATATTCCTAATGCGGGAGTTGTCTTTAAAAAAAAAAAAACCATTCCTGAAACAAAAATTGGCGGTATCCATACGTACGTAACAATCATGTTAATAATATGACATGTGTGTTATATGTACGTATGCTTGTGGCGCACTCTATGTATTAGATAGAACAACTAATGCTGCTCATACAACAATTTTTCGTACAACAAGCAAAAATACTTTCTATTTCTTAAACTGTTAAGAGCGCGCATAAACCTAAAAAAATATCAGATTTCACCCGCGCGCTTCACACCCCCCGCTCTCGTATCGGCAAGAAGATAGGTATCCTAGGTATGTTACTACGTACGTCACCGCGCGTTTCCGTAGCTACCGTATTGTTTTGTCAAGTACGATCTAGCACAATACACCCAAAATAATCAGATAAAAATTGGCTAAGTGCGAGTCAGTTTAGTCAGTCAGATTTGGATAGATAAAATGGTGGTAAATAAATCGAAAATGTAGGTACCTAATATAATGATGTATTTTCAATATATAGTGTAATATAATGTCACACAGGAGGGTCATTTTGTGAACAAACACTCTCCAAAAAAGATGAGGATATTTAAATAGGATGATATTGAATTTATATTTACTTGTGTTTGTAAATATAAATTCAATAATAAAAAAACTATTTTAAATCTGTAGGTACTTTGTAAAGATTTTCTTTTATGAATTTTACTCAAAGTAATACAAAGACACAAATTTTATACAGTTTATATTTTAGAAAAATAATAATTACATAAAAGATACTTTTATGTACTCGTAAGTGCATCAATATTCTGCAAATGACAATATTTTTTGTGGTGCATTAGAATGACCAACGGTAGAGAAATCTGGTGAAAAGGTTTTGTTTTCCTCTGACAACGTAGGCTGAGATTGGATTTTTTCTAATTCGGATGATTACATAGTTTGTTCAGAGGTTCCAGCTTCAGAAAAGTCGAGCTTGTCTGAAGCAGTAACTAAATCTGAAGAACGGATTTTCACTAATTCGGAAGTTAGATTCGACCTTTTTGGGGGTCCAGCTTCAGTCAGTACTTTGTGTTGACATTTTTTGCTAACTAATGGTTGTCTCAGTGGCATAGTTTTGGTCTGACGTGGGTCAATCAACTCAGGCAATATATGTTCCATGTAAAATTTTGTTAATTTACCAACCATTTTATATTTCCAAACGTCATCATCGCGCAAGATTTTTTCTGCAGTTAACTTTTGGTTATCAGCCGACCACACTGTGAAAAGAAATATTTTTCTATTGGTTATATGAAGTTCACCAAGAATCGGTTTTGTTAATGACAATTGTGTTGTCTCGTATGTTCAAAAATTAACAATAAATTTCTGCGAAGTTCTAACCATTCGCTACTATCTCTTTGTAAGATAGTAGCTCTTTCGATCTGTGATCGTTCAGTCTCAGTCTTTTCCAAATTTTTTAGAAAACTACGTTTCGCCATCCCATACACATCTTTTGCCATATCAGGCTTTTGACAGGTGTCTGTTCCATAATTTAAGTCTTCGATTACAGGCAGTGACGGTTTTTTGGAAAAACGTACTTTATAATTTTGTCGCAACTTATTTTTACAAATTCTTTTATCTTCAAAAGATTTTGTTTTTGATTTAGGGCTTTGGCCTAAAAGCGATTTGTTGTACATTATACAACGGTCTTTTTGCATTGTATGCCATTACAGCAGTCGCACACCTGAATTGATATGTTCGTCGTTGTATTAAATTTGTTCGTTTGCCCCCCACAAATTTTGCAATTATGCTATTGAATGGCTTTACATCATTACTGTCGCAATCATTAATTAGATTACGTGAATGTGTAGCGATTATACCCACAATATGTTGGATGTTAGCCCAGAATGTTGAGGTTTTTACTTTTGCAACAAGATTTTCACTTTTTTTCTCACTGCTGCAATAGTACTCTTGACATTCGTCGTGAAAACCAAATGAATGGTTATAGAAATATCAGTATATAACTTATTGATTCGTACTCCTAGTTCATCATCATCAAAGGGCAATGGCAAATGACCAAGGTAACTTAGGCCCACATATGCACACATATAAAAGTATGTTTAGATAACAGTGGGTAATATCAGTATTTGATTGATAAAAGAAAAAATTGAAAAGAACTTGGTGTTTTTAAGTAATTAATTTCTTTCATAAAATCAAAAAATGTTTAAATGAATGGTAATGGTTTATTGACGAACATTAACTGACTTATATATATCTAAATAATAACAAAAATATAAAATATATATAAAATCAGGGGGGTGTCACTCCGCACTTTAGGTATAGTCGGCCGCTCGACTGGCCTCGCAGTCGCAGGCCATTCCGGTGGGTTGCCCCTTACGCACGATACGTGTCACGTTCTTCGCCACGTCGCTCTCGCGCATTATTGGTTATTTTTATACTTTTCAATACCCACAATGGCTTCTAGTGACAAACCTCGATCTTCTAATTCATGTAAAAGATAAGTATACATTATAAGTGGTCGGATGGTGTTAACCATGAGCTTTGTTACTTACTTGGGTACTAAGAATCATTTTGCAGTGCAAATGTTTTATGGAAGGAAATTAATACTCACTTATATTGTAAATTTTTTTATAGACCTTAGTTATCGAAGTATTTTCTAAAGTAGAAGCTGATCTGGAAAAAAACAATAAATAAATCATCATTATCATCCTAGCGAGATACATCCGGTTGCATCCAAGGAGTTAAGGGTCCGTTTTTCTCCTACTTAATTGGCTAAAATTGGCTTTTAAGAGAGCGAATGCCGTTTGACCTCCCAACTCCGAGAGGGCGACGTCCAAACGGAAAATATAAAACCGAGACGGTGCCCGCAACAGCGCGGGCTGGCACCGGGAGGGGTCCAGAAGGAGATAACACCCTGGCCCCCTCCCTAAACACAGGCGCAGAGAGGTCACACCGTGTGGTTTTAGTCGGTTCGAGTCCGACACACCACCCCGCCGTAAACCCCAGGCGGGGTGACGGTCCGCGGGGATTTCCACACGTTAAAAAAAAAGGCCCTAGAGGTCTAATTAGGGCCCTATATAAAAAAAAATGTGAGCCGTCACGGGACGCCTGGCAGATGTGAAACATCGCCATTATTTTGTAAAAGTAATATGCAGAAAAGAACATATTGCAATAGGAACTAAATATGTCATAATGATAAAATAAAATATTACTAATTATTAAAATAGTAGTCTATATGCAGTAGTGTGTACGGTGTGGCGACGCGTCGCCACACCGTACACACTACTGCATATAGACTGTATATATATACCATCGTATAGCGTGCCGTGGCGACGCGTCGCCAGGCCAGAAATCTGTTTTACGTGCGGCTATAGATGTTTCACATCAAAAGTAACAAATTAATATTTGACTTGACTTTATTTACTTAATTCACGTCTATTCATTCTTTGTAGTACGAAAATCTTGAGGGTTAATTTACTTTTTTTTTTAAATAGACCTTCATTGTTGTTTAAAATTGTTTACCTTAGGACCAACGTCCTAAGGTAAACAACTACAATAAACTTACAAAGTTGATAAGTGATTTCCGCTTAGCGAATCGTCTGGATTGCATTCATCACCTTGTGTTGTTACGAACTAAAGCGGCTCTGAAATACAAAATCTATATATATAAAACAAAGTCGGGTTAATGATAAGCAAAACGATAAGCGCTCAAAACTCGAGAACAGCTCGACTAATTTGGCTGAATCTTTTTTTGTTGTTTATAATAAATTATTATCAGAAGCGGGCTCATAAGGAAAGAAAAAATAAGAAAATTGTGCAGAAAAACATCGACAATAACGCATGCGGAGCCGCGGGTAAAAGCTAGTTACAAATAAAATTGTACGGTAAAATATAAGTTTATAAATATACTGGCATCAACATGCGAGTGGTCAAAAACATCGATTTGTTTTGCATATACTACCCACACGCCGACATCCAGCGCATTTACATTGTAGATGTGAGATCATTACTACTCATCAATCAAACACAAATATAAGAAAAGTAAAGTAATAGACCTTCGACAATTAGTCATGAGTTGAATTTTTAACTTCTTTAATTCTCTTTTAAAGCGTTTTGTTTTATATTTTTTATTTGCAATGATTGACCAAGTATTTTCTTGAACCGGAGCACAGAAGCACAGTCTTCTCGTCTCAACAGAGCGACCGCGACTGATTGATGAAACAAAACATGCCCGTTACCTCGGGTCAAGTGCGATAGAAAGGGAGCGTTCTGCACGGAATAAGAATGTAGTAAGCGTCGAATCAATTTTATTGTAATTACTCGTAAATTGTACATTATTTTTTTAAAACACTAATACAGTCCCTTGGTAATATATTTATATACAATGTATTAAAATATTGACTCAGTAATATACATATTTATGATAATAAATTGATTTTAGTGGAAATTTAGACGTAACTTTGTGATTATTTTCTATCGATAAAATATTATAATTTTATGTTTTCACTCAGTCCATCCCCTTTCAAATATAATGTAATATATATATATATAAAAAACAGATCATTTGTGGCTTACTTTCGAGTGTAAAAATCAAATCTAAGATTGGCAATTTGTCTTTATACCCCCTCTTAAGAGACTTCCTCAAATAGTATCTAAACTTTTCTAAACTTCTGTAAAGTGTAGCTGAGTAGTATCCGTATATGTTCATAACCCAATTACCCGTGGAATAGGATCTAAAGGCATCTCAGCTTTTAAAGTAAAACTTTTCCGTCAGCCATAAGCCCTAAAAGTTCGAGGTACGTCAGAAAGAATCCTTTTTGTTGATGTTGAACTTGAAAGTAAATGAGCATTTGTAACGAAATTGAAATTAGTGAAATTCTCAAGTTTGTTTTTCAACTTCAGTAAATAGCGCTACAGATTTCAAATAAGGTACTCATATAATACAAAATCTAATGATGTCCGTAATTTCGTAATTCTGGAATGAATACTTTGAATCTCGGTAGTACTCTTGGATTCTGCTCATGTTTTCCATCAGGCAGAATATAGTCACAGGCTTAAAATAAATGTTTATTTAAATAGAATGTTCTAGAAAATGTTAGAATATTCCATGCCTGATGTTTTAGAACTGTATCTGGATAGTATTGGGAAAGCTAGGATGCACGGAAAAGTTTGTGAGACTTCTGCGACTCCTGCATGACAATATGCAATGTTGCGTCTCCGTAGACGGCGAACAGTCCGACTTTTCCCCTTTACCTGTGGGGTAAAGCTAGGCTGCGTCCTAGCACCCACACTGTTCGCTCCATACTTCGCAGTAGCAGACAAGGAAGTCCCACTTACTGTTTCTGAAGGAGTTCGCATTCGCTTTCGCACCGATGGCAGTCTTTTCAACTTGGCCAGACTAAAGGCTCGCAGCAAAGTCTCATATGCAAAAATTTCACGATAGTAGCAGATATATTGAGCTTTCAAGGAAAACTATAATGGTTTTGATAACTTTTTTATTTTAAGAGTTATGGGGACATAACTTATAAAATGCTGAGTGCATTTTATAAGTTAAGTATTTTATGGAAGTAAGTGACTACGAAACCCTATTTTATGTGTTGTCTGACATGCACCTGGCCAATTTTTTTCAAAGTAATAATGATGATACGGTGTGATATTAGCAGATAGTCTATTTCTATAGCCGACCTCACTTTACATTTGATAGTAGCCATCAAATATGATTTCCAGAAGAGAAATAGTGACCATAAACGCATGTAAAATGACAGGGATCAGGTACGAGTAGTTCTGTTCACTATCGCTGTCCTCTTTTCACTTGTACCATTCCCAATAATCTTGTGCCGCCTTTCATGCGTGCCATTATAGTCACTGTATATAGAAATGGCAATTTCATGAAGCGTGTCTCGCTTTTAAAATTTGTTCCAATCTTCTCGTTTAAACTCCGAGTTTGCCTCATTTACTTGAAGCGTTTTATATAAATTCTTAGATTCTAGCATGTGTTCTAGATTATTGAGTTTTGTGCAAACATTGAGAATTTTATGTTTTTCTGTAATGTTTTATAAGAAAAAAAATATTTAGCATACCAAAGAGAAGGAAATGTGATATCTCTGTAGTATTTTGTAGATGAGCATGACTTGCTCAACGAAAATAAATGGGTAATTACTTATTTTAATGAGCTATACTTTCATTTATGCTCAATCCTGCTTTGCGGTTAGCGAGTACTACTGCCGATTTTCCTGCTCAGTTATGATTCCTGGGTAGGGTCAAAATTGTTGGTGGGTTTTTCTTACTAGGAATTCTCAATAGTCCGGATTTCTCATAGAAATTTGTCGTTGTTTTGCCTCAGAGAACACGTTAAGCCGTTGGTGTCGGTTTTCATGAAATTATATGGTAATCGTCATTGGGAAATCACTGCCTTCACATGTATTGATATATTAATAATGTATTCATAAAAAAAAGTTTGTTTATATATTTAAATCAGTTGTCTAGTACCCATAGCATAAGCTCTGCTTAGTTTGGTATTAGATGACGTTGTATGTGAGTTGTCCGAAATATTTATTATTCATTTATTGACTTCCAGTTCGTTCGTCGAATCCAGTTTGCCCTCAGAGTTGTGGAGGTCCGATGCCAGTAGCTCCGTACAAAAATTTATATTCAGGTAAAACCTGACCTATGACTAGCTAAACCTATTAATCTTCAGAAAAAAACTAGGCTAGGCAGATTCATGATTATCTCCCCAACCCGCACTCGGCCAGCGTGGAACGTATCTCCTCAACCCTCTCCTGGGAGGAGATCCGAGGCCAGAAGTGGGAAATTATGGGCTGGTCTTGATATCAATGATTAACATATTTAGGAAAAAAATAAAGCAGTTAACGGTTTAGTTGACAATCTCAAATTCATAAACAAGTCTTAGAATTGAATAACGACAATTTATTTAATTGTGAAAGTAAATAATCAGCAATTAGGGTACTAATAATTGGTACCAAATATTGTGTCTTAGTTTTTTTTTATTGCAGTCGTTATAATTATCGTAACTCATGATGACAATTCGGCTCAAATTTGTAGACTTAATACAAGTATATAAAGTTAGTTAAGTTTCGAGGATCGAACTAAGTGGCGTGCAATTGGAGAGGCCTATGTCCAGCAGTGGACTGCGATAGGCTGATGATGAAGTTATTTTTTTAATCTTCTTTACAGTTCACTTACGCGAGGTACAACTTATATTAATTTACACAATTCGCGTCATGTACAATAACCCGCCCTATAAAGTAGAAAATACACTATTTTTTTGTAAAAAAAATCCTCTCAAAAAATTAAGAATTTTACAAAATGAAGTAAATATAAATATTAAATACTTACTTCGTCGCTTGGATGAAAATATATAAAGCGTTTTGAAGTTGCAAAATATAAGCTTACTTAAATTTTAAAAGTAGTTATTGAAGATGTTTCCGAGGGCCTTAAGCTAGTTGACGGTTTGTCATACCTTCCCTCGGATATTAATCTCCTCTTCAGCATTTATTTAAATAAGATTTCATAATAGTGAAATTTTGGAGATTTTGTTTGAATAATTAATTCAAAACCGGTGTTTCCAGAAGAATGTTCTCGGATCTATCACACATTCGCTGTTTTGAATTTCTCTATCTTTTTAGAGTTAACTCTTTAAGGAACAATTAACTTCATTTAAGTGGAAAATTTTTATGAAGAAAAAAATCGAAGGAAATGAACTAAGTTGCACGCTTAACACTGCAGCGCTTTGTCGTTACTTATGTCGTCTAACAAACTATTAAAACAAACAGCGCCAGAACGCTTATAAAAGCCGAGAAATGCTATAAGGTTACGCGTTTCGTTAAATATGGTTAACCGGTAGACACCGTCACTCCGGCTAAAGAATCATAAGTACGTAATAGAGCTTTATGTATACTGCCAGGGTCAAAAGGTCAAAAAGTAGATTCAGATTTCACTTAGCGAAAGTGTGTTTCTTTCTAAGGTTATAGCATTATTCCTATTGAGTTAGTACATGTGTGCCGAACCATGGTTATCTTACGGTCATCTGATTGAAAAATCAAACTTGTTCTTACTACATTTTGTGAATTAATGCGTAGAACTCGCTGCTCTGTATACTTAGTATTACAATGTGAGAGTGCTCTGCTATGCTTTTACGGTTAAACCGCTGTAACGATTTGGATGATTATCCCTATAGAGATAGATTGGATCTTGCTAAAAGAACATAGGCTACTTTTTACCGCGATAACCGCCTTTGACGCGGGCGGAGCAGCGGATGAAAGCTAGTAATAAATAAACGTTTTTAGGTTAGTTCAATACATGCTTTTGCAAACAAATATAGCCCTTGACCGTCTTTATTTAACTTACTCGTGTTTCCGTTGCGTTGTTTTTCTTCTGTTATTGTCCTGTTAGAGAAATAATTGCTTATTAGAGTTTCTTCCGTTTCTTTCTTGAATGTCAGGAAATATACAAACAGTACTGGTAAGATGGCAAGTTTGGAGTTTTATAAAATAACTTAGATTAATGTCAGCTCTATTTTTTGAAACTCAACTTACGCATTTTTCCTAATGCGTAAGTTGAGTTTCATATATCATGTGTCACGTAGAACTTTGCAAATATACTTGAAACTGACATAAAGAACACCCAGACTACAACTTATGGCTCACACAAAGTATTGTCGGTTTATATCCTGCATGGGACAACCCCACATGGGAACCGATTTATATGTAGGCTAATAATAAAAAAATCTGCCAAGTGCATGTCAGGCCACGCACAGTAAAGGGTTCCTCAGTCACGTGGATTTAAAATCGTATCCAATAGATAATTATTATACTCCAAGATCCCAGAGCCGCCGGACCTACGTCATTTGTGCAAAGCTGAAATTTTCAGGATTATTAGTACAATGTCTTGTTAAGATGTATGCGTACCCATTAGCTTGAAAGCGGGGCCGTTTGTGAGATAGCGCGAAGTACAGATGGTAAAAAACCTTACTTACCTACGTTAAAGGTGCAAAGCTAGTATTTACAATTGTTTTAAGAATATTATTTAAAATTAAAATTCATTACTGCCAGACACATTCCGTGGGCCATTACTTCTGCCAGACGTCTTGAAAGTTGTGAAAAAATTACGTAAACTACGTTATAGTAGCAAACCTAAATTTTATAACTATATTATACAGGGTGAATTTTTGAGACGGGACGGTAAGGGTAGGTACCTTAACCGTTATAGTTAGAGGAAAACGCTTTTAGAAGTCTATCCATATTTTTTTAAAATATTCTGAACGGCATTTACCGATTTTGGAAAAAATGTACAGCCAGCAAGAAAATGGTCATTTTAAACAAAAACTTTTTTTGATGCCAAACGATCCTGTTTCTTATACGGGTCAAAAGTCTCTACTGGACCGACTGAGGTTTGAGTACTGGAAATGTCAGAAATCGCAAAAAACTTTTCCCATACATTTGTACGGAAATAAATAATTTTAATATGTATTTTAGACACCAACAAACATAACTTAAATTTAGATGATCTACGAAATAAATTACTCAAAATGACCGCCGTTTTAACGAATACATAAGTACACTCGCTTTTGTACTGAGCTAGTAGCAGCCGATAATTTTCTTGCATAGATATCATTTAAAATCCTTGTTAGTGTATCATTGCAAAGCATTTGTATTAAGCGTATTTTGTAAATAATACGAAGACAGAATCTGCATTGGTGTGGTACGCGAACAAGTATCCACTGCAACAAGTATCGAGTATGAAGGTACTCATAATTCTGCCGTGTATAACGACGTCATTTTTAAAATCTCCAAAACCAGTTGGATGAATGGCTCCTGTCAGAATTGTGTAAAGTTTATTTCCAGCAAGATAGTGCTCCACCACCCAACAGCCTCGTATTCCAGTCTGAATAGGCAGTTCGGGTCACAGTGGATAGGTACACCATGGTCCAAACAAGTGGCCATCTCGTAGCCCCGATCTAACGCCTCTCCATATTTTTCCGTGGGGCTACCTAAAAACGAAGTCTACAAAAAATACAACAGTATTCAGGAGCTAAAAGATGCATTAATAAGGATTTTAAATGATGTCTATCCAAGAAAATTATCGGCTGCTATTAGCTCAGTACAAAAATGAGTAACCTTATGTATTCGTGAAAACGGCGGTCGTTTTGAGAAATTTATTTCGTAGATCATCTAAATGTAAGTTGTTTGTGTCTAAAATACATATTAAAATGATTTATTACCTTACAAATGTACGGGAAAAGTTTTTTGCGATTTCTGACATTTCTAGTACTCAAACCTCAGTCGGTCCAGTAGAGACTTTTGATCCTTATAAGAAACAGGATCGATTGGCATCAAAAAAAGTTTTTGCTTAAAATGACCATTTTCTTGCTGGCTGTACATTTTTTCCAAAATCTGTAAATGCAGTTTAGAATATCTTAAAAAATTATGGATAGTCTTCTAAAAGCGTTTTCCTGTAACTATAACGGATAAGGTACCTGCCCTTACTGTCCCGTCTCAAAAATTCACCCTGTATAACTATATTTTATAACTAAAAAATGTATACATATTATCTAAGGTAGGTACTATTTTAAGGTTACAAACAAACAAACATACAGGTGAAGCTAATAAATGAGCGTGTAAAAACCATTTAATATTTTACAATTCTATTCTTGAAATAATACCAAAGATGATATACCTCAGCTTCCTAATTACTACAAATATTTAAAGGTATCTGGGGGGATGATTGGCCCTTCGGACTGGTCTGGCCGCATACAAAGGGTCTTAAAATAGTACCTACCTTAGATAATATATATAAAATTTAGGTTTGCTACTATAACGTAGTTTACCTAATTCTTTCACAACTTTCAAGACGTGTGGCAGAAGTAAAGGGCCACCGAAAGTGTCTGGCAGTAATGAATTTTAATTTTAAATAATATTTTTTTAAAAAATATGTAAATACTAGCTTTGCACCTTTAACGTAGGTAAGTAAGGTTTTTTACCATCTGTACTTCGAGCTACCTCAGAAACGGCCCCGCTTTCAAGCTAATGGGTACGCATACATCTTAACAAGACATTGTACTAATAATCCTGAAAATTTCAGCTTTGTACAAATGACGTAGGTCCAGCGGCTCTGGGATCTTGCTCTATTATGTTCACGTATTAATGTGTTAATTTTGTATGACGTTTTCCAAGTGAGCGCATTTTACAAGTTAAGTCTCCATAACTCCTGAATTAATAAAGTCATCTAATCCGTTATAGTTTTCCTTGAAAGTTCATTATGTGGACCACCATCACGAATTTTTCCAGATTTTTTGATCCAGCCGTTTAGCTTTTAGAGGGGGGGGGACGCCCTGTTTTTACAAAAAAGTGCCCTTTAAAGTGAAATTTCTCGCAAACGGATACCTGAATCAAAAAATCGTCTTAGAAACCCTGTATTGTTTTTAAAATACCTATCTAATGATACCCCACACGATGGGGTAGCCGCGAGAAAAAATTTACACCCCCACTTTACGTGTAGGGGAGGTACCCCAAATAAAAATATTTTTCAAAATTTTATTATAGCACTTTGTCGGCGTAATAACAATACATATTCATGCAAAGTTTCATCTTTCTACCACTTACCGTTTGGACGGTAAGTCGAGGACGGACGGACGGACGGACATGACGAATCTATAAGGGTTCCGAGTGATATACTTCGGAACCCTAAAAAAACGGGGAAAAATAACTATAAAACAAATTACTTTGTAAAAGATCCTTGATTGTCAAGGTCGTAACAAAAACAAAGGAGCGACATGGAAATCAGATTGTAGCAATTATAAGTTTCCATAACAACCCCACAATTTTTAAGAAATGTAATAAAATCCAAGGTGTTGTGATACTCGTGCAATTTAATTATAAAAAAATATAAGGTCGAGAAAATAGAGTTCGCAACTTGTTTCTTACAGCTTAATAAGATGAGGTTTTAAACTCAAGATGGCGGATACAGAGGCATTTTCAAGCGATGTTGGAGGGTTGGCGTCTTATGTTGGTTTTATAAGATGTTAATGTTATAGTTGCGTATATTCTGCATAATATTTACCCAACGTTGAGTACCTCACTGTAATTTAATTAAATGCATGGGAAATAATAACATGAGTATACCATCTATACTGTATTCCATTTCCTACAACACATGCTAATGATGTGCTGGATTATCTTGTATATCCGAGGTTATAAATTCTAACATCGCATCTAGATGCGTACAATGCGTAAAATGCGTATTCGAACGGTAGAATCCGTAGGATATTTTTTCTACAGTTAATATTGAGTATCAGACACTAAAAAACCTGTCTTGGTCCGATTTCGATTCTGTGTATATATTGCTCAAAAATTTAATGTTTTCTATCGTTATTAACGAATCATGAAATGAAATAAAAGTTTTTTATGCAAATCCCTCAAACTACAAAGCATATAACATTATTAATAATATGAAATAGTAAATAGCAGTAAAAGATTACCTCATCATAGTAAGATAATAGAAGGAGTTAAAGTTTGTAAGGTTGTAAGGGGTAACCTTTGGATCTACTGAAAACTCTTGAATCTCTTGAAAACTCTTTTACCAAAAGAAAGCCTTATTATTTATAACTGTCTTAAACTATGAAAAAGAAATATCGGCTAATCATATAAACATAAATATTAAAAACACATTAAGAATTAAACGTAAAACTATTTCTATGGGATATCCGCGGATACAAATATCCGTACCTCACTATGTAAACACCCAATCAAATAATAACTAGTAGACATCACTACATACATCATTCATTATAATTTAGTTTTAGTACACATTTATTCTTGTTGCAGAGAATATCTTATATATAAAATTCTCGTGTCACAATGTTCGTTCCCATACTCCTCCGAAACAGCTTGACCGATATTTGTAATTTTTTTTTTGTTTATCCATATTCAGTGAGTCTGAGAATCGGCTACCACCTATTTTTCAAACCTCTAAGTGATAAGGGGTGTTCACCCGAAAAATGTTTTTTTTTATTTTTGATAAAATATATATATATATACACACACACAACCCTAAATTTTCAACCTTCTACGATCATCCCCTATTTTTTTAGGGCGGTACTAAGTTCGCCGGGTCAGCTAGTAACGGTATATTTTTACAACATAAAGCAATGCTTAATCACTGTTTTGTAGTATGTAATAACGTCTACTTGTATTCAAAGTAAATTAATTAATTATACGAAAATCTTGTCGCAATCCATCATGTCCCTTAAATTTTTAAAGTAATTAATCCTCCATATTTCTTAATTACTGCAATAAAACGCTTTAATGAGTTTCTTGATAGGTGTTCAGGTTGATTTATATCCTCGAATTTATGTTGTCCAAATGCTTGAACTTCAGTCCGTCTTAATGGTTCATCTGTTATTACGTTTGCAATTTTCTTCCCAAAAGATTTTCATTAGTTGTATTTTGTAATCATCATCATCAACAGCCTCTAACTTCTCTGCTGGATGTAAGCCTCTCATGAACAAGGGGGTTTTGTCCTTCTGTACTACTCTCGACTGTCGGATCGCTATAGAATTTTTAGAAGTTCCCTTCTCATTGCAATGATGTTGCCCTGCGTAGTTTATCCCTTAGTCGCCTCTTACGACACTCACAAGATGAATTGGCGTGGTGTTTCTAATGGAACTAATAATAGGACAAGGGAACCTAAGAGTTAGCTGATAACATACCTGCTACTGCGACCCAGGAAAAACTAAAAATTATAAAATTATGTCAAATTTATGACAAGCGCGATGCTATTGGAAGCTCCTCGTAATCCTGACGAATTACTTGTCGGAGGCAGTTTCTGTTCTGTTTACATACAAAGAAAATCATAAATATATTGGAATCCCATCTTCATCAGACTATCGTAGTCTACTACATCGGACTTTTCCAGCACACTGGAGAATTGAACCTAAATAGCTTTACAAATAGTGTTAATTTGATTGTGCGTATTAAAATTCGCATTAAAATCTGCAGCACTTGATAAATAACCTAACCTTAAAATAGCAAAACCAAGAAGCTTCTTTTATTTATTTGCGAGAATTCACATGACGAAAACGTGCTCCAAAATGAATTAACCAGTTTCCCAGTGGGCAGATTTCGCGGCAATTTTCCTTAATATTTCAAAACAAGTAAACTCCTTTGAGCCAAAAACTAATCAAATTTCCTCTTATAAGAGATAAAAGGTCGGTTCCGACGTACAATTGTGCTATACGAAAACGAACTTAATTAACCTATGTACAAACAGTTTTAATTAATATATTAATCTTGAAAACGAAGTTGAAATAATTTATTGTAATGCTTCGTGATTAATTTCTAGTAGTGTTATATTTTATTTGTAAAGCATGTGGCAAGGTCTACGTCTACGAATAAACCCTACTAATATTATAAACGTGAAAGATTGTGAAAAAGAACAAACATACACACACACATACATATAGTATGGTTGTGTGTATGTTTGTTCTTTCACGCAAAAACTACTGAACGGATTTGGATTCAACTTTACAGTAATAAAGCTTATATATCACAATAACTTAAAGGCTACTTTTTACTGCAATAATCGAGATACACGGGCGAAAACTAGGTGATTTTAAAAATATATAAATCGTAGATGTCAATTTATATCACTGTTTATCTCCCATCAAAACTTCAAAGGTTGCTATGCATAGCACACTTGTATAGCAATCATAATGATATACGCGGGTAACACCGCGGGGTGCAGCTAGTGTAAACATATTTATAGTAGACAGAATTCGCAGAATCGTTCCAATTTCAGTAAAAGTTTTAAGTATGTACCCAGTGACTTCTGTGTTTATTTAAATTAACTTCGTCTTGTTTGCTCTCTATGCCGTAAAAATGAAATATCACATAATATAATAATAGTAAGACAAGTCAATTTATTTTCACACACGAAGTTTTTTAAGCTGGTTTCTAGAAGATTAAAATCAGGTAACCTCTGAGATACGTGTCTGAAGTAGGTTTGAATATCCTGTGATTAAAGCCTACAAGGGCGTTCCCGCAGCAATTAATCTATAAAATGCTATTTGTATATAATTAAAATGAGAAAAATTAAATAATGCGATTCAGTTTCAGCCGAGGATTGAACTAAGTGACTTTTACTTGGAGAGGCCATGTCCAGCAGTGGACTGTGAATTGCTGATGATGTTAAGCATTTAGGCTGGCGGTGAATACATTCATGCGTTGGTTATAATCAAATCAAACTACTTTATGTACTTTAGTCGTGAAATATTGGTTTATATTCACATTTGTTATAACGTCGAAACAGCGTTAATATCTCTGTTCATTTTATGGTCCGATAAAATACTATTGTATCAATTTAAAATGAACACATTTTTGTGTGAAAAGATCTGATATATTATATATACTATAGATTTAATTGCATGAATCGTTTCATTTCAGCAAACTTGTTGTTTTTTTATTTTTATTTTAATGCCTACCAATGTGACTCCATTCTGCCTGATGGTAAGCATGACTATTCAAGAGTGGGGGCCACCAGACTGCCTGCGATGCAGGAAATATGGCGATGCCGGTCTAAAATATGGCGGTTTTATGAGATGCTTATTCAACCCCTCTTATAGGACCCGGGAACATAATGAGAAGGAAACACCTGGGTTGGGAGTGAGTTCCAGTAATTAACCACTCGGCACAGGAAAGGAGAGCTAAATCGTTTAGTTCTAGTGCGTATTTCTACAACTCTAAAGCGATGACTTCCAAGGCCAGCACGCGCTGTCCTGTAAAGGAAGGGACAATTATTGTGTGATGAACAACATAAAAATTTATTTTGTTACGGAAACCTAGATGAATATACTGCATTTTTATAGTCTATCGCCACCAAGGGAATCAAATACTTAAAAGTTATTAATTAGTTCTTAAATATTTATTTGATTACCTACCATAACTGTCAACGACAGATTTGGAGTCTATTCTCCGTTGCTTGAAATAACTCTCGATTGCTTGAACTATTTAGACCGTCCATAATTATGTACAACTGAATAATTTACTTTAATGTAATACAATTCATCATTGAAACAAAACCGTAAGATTTTTCATCAAAAAATATATCTGACTGAACATACACATATTTTTTGGTAAACATCATCGGGTAACCTGCTATTGAGAAACGGGGGTAAATGATAAAAGATTTTCTTCTTTGTAAATAAATCTTTTACAGATAATATTGCCCTAAATTCATAGCAAACGGTAGCCCTGGATGAGTTATTCAAAATGTGAGTTATATAAAGTGGTTGCAGTACAATGATGTATAGACATTGTAATATATAATGGTAACACCTATAATGGTGCACGTCGTGCTTACCTATAAGTAATTTGTTACACTATGTCACTCCATAATTTCTGCTAAATGTATCTTAACTGTTAAACAGTGTATACATATGTAATACAAATGTAATACATATGTATACATATGTAATTGTTGGTGAGCCTATGAAGTAAATAAATAAATAAATATTATATTCACTTCGTTTACATTTTCTTTCAAATTTTAGCTAGTTATTAATATTCACTTTCTTTTCAGGTAAAGAAAAGTATTCAACGCTTAGCTTCAAGAGGTAAAAGCCAAAGAAGAGAGCTTCAGAAATAAATAATTAAACGAAATTTTGACTTCGCAAGTAAGTACTTAGAGACTGGTATTTGTTGTATAGCGGGACTCATTCGCGTATATTATGATATATTGAAAAGGTTGCGATACCTTCTATTTCCCGAAGTTTCCAACGGGTTCTAGGACAGTCTGCGCCTCTCACCTTCACACTCCGCCTACTACTCTAGCAGGACCAGCGTCAACGACATAGAAATTATTAAACCAAATAAATTAAATATTTCGGACATCTTACGCACAACACCATCTAGTCCCAACTTAAGCAGAGCTTGCATTATGGGTACTACTGACATAAATACATAAACATACTTTTTTTTCTAAAAACATACTTATTATATATAGAAAACAACCAAACTACGAAACAAATATTTGCGAATCACACAAAGATTTCGAAGGAATCGAACCCGAGACCTGAAGCACACCAGCCGCATACGCAGTAACTTTAGGTCCATGTGAAGTAAACCCCATGTTAGATCCTAACAAATGTTTTTTTTTTTTCAATTCTTTATTGTGCCGCTTTCTCTCACTCAAGGAACATTGGTGTTAAATTTAATGATTCTAAGTATGTAAGTATGTACACATAACAAATATACTAGTACATGTTCGACAATTCTAAGTTCTTTCAATTTTTCTGTAGATTCTAGAAATCACCTGATTTGTGCTGTTTATGTTACCAGTTGTTTGCAATTTAGTTACTGTCTAAATAGGTCTGTTAGATATAAAACTCTCTAGGCTAAATGGCTATCGTAAATGTTTACAGGAACGCATTTTATGTATCTTTAATCGCATTTGAAATAGTAATGATTACTTTTTTATATCGACAATTTGTAGAAACTGTACATTTGACTCTGACTTACTTTTACGAAAACATTTACTTTTAAATTGGCTGAAATGTTGAAGAGGGTGTAGTTACCGAACAATGCATTGTACAGAAATAAATAAGATTAAAGTGGCTGTTTGTAATGTAATGTCAATAATAATAATAATAATAATAATAATAATAAGCCCCCTATAAACCAACCGTACGTCCGAGTCGAACACCAGACTCACGTGGGGGGCGGACACGCGATTAAATAATACTGGCGCGGCTAACACGGCTCTGGGAACCCATCTAAAATGGAGACTAGAGAAAGAAATATACGTATAGGGCCGCTGCCTGGGGATCGCCAGGGCACGTCTGGAGCTGGCGCTGGACGTGGCAGCATGCGGACCGCCAGTGGTCGTAGATTGAACAGGCGGGTCACGGCCACACAACCTACTACAGCCGAAACAAACAACACAACTACAACATACACTCCACATAATGCAGCTAGAAGTGTTTTGCAGGACATGTTGCCTGCAACCACCCTTGCTGGTAAAACTAGGCAGCGGATGAAATGGACAGATGAAGTTAATCGACAATTACTCCGCTGCTACTACACTATAACAAAATGCGAAACAGACTTAACAGGATATCGTACATGCCTTTACACTAAATTCATTAACATATATCCAGAACTTCATATCCTCTCAGAACAAAGATTAGTAGATCAAATACGAGTCATACATCGCAACAACAGAATCCCAGCTACTGAACGAGAAATAATAAAAAAAGAAATAGAACAAAACTTAGTTAATAGTAACACAATTCCAACACAACCTACATATCAATCTAGCCCCCATGAAACCACACAACATGTAGTTGAACAAAATGAGAATATTCACACACAGAATCACCCATCCTCGCAGACGAATGATATGATAGATAATTCTCTACAAACACAATCAACAGTATCGTCTATGACAAGTAATGAACAAATTCCAATAAATAGATATACAGTTTCATCGGGCACACAATATACACAAACTTCTCATACAGAAATGGAAACAAACGATACTGAAGATTTATTACAGCATATAAAACCTATATTTTTTGAAAATTTAACTAAATATAGAGGAACCGATCCAACATTACGCCCAAGTCTACCCAAATTGAAAATAACCTGGTCATCTAAAGCAGCTGTTGATATACTAAATCGATTAATAGGGGAACAACTATTTAACAACACAGATACATGTATAGAAGAAATACAAGACTTAATATATTGCGCAGCAATAACAGCTACATCAATATTTAATAGAAACCCACCAAAACAAGACGAAGGCGAGAGAAGGAGCCATAGTAAACCAGCGTGGGAGAGGCGAATAGAAAATAAAATAGCACGGTTAAGAAAAGAAATAGGAAGACTTTCTCAGTTCATAAAAGAAAATATGTCAAGAAGAAATCAGATAAAACTTAGCAGAATATATACAAATAAAACAGCAGCAATAGAAGACATGGATACAAAAACTCAAAAGTTGCAGTCTTTGTCAAAGAGGCTACGTAGGTATAAAATATCAAATCAGAGACATAGGGACAACGTTACATTTAATAGCAACAAAAAATTATTCTATAGAAAGCTTAGCACACAAATAACAGTAGAAGACCCTCCTAATATCAATGAAATAGAATTTTTTTGGAAAAACATATGGTCAGAACCGGTAGTACATAATACTGAAGCACAATGGATAAAAGATGAAGTGGATCGAATGCAAAACATAGAACCTATGGACGAAATTATCATACAAAAATTATATGTTCAAACCGCCGTAAAGAGAACTTTAAACTGGAAAACTCCTGGACCTGACAAAATACATAACTACTGGATAAAATATTTCACTACTACACATAATTATATTGCAATTGCCTTTAGTAAACTGATTAAAGAACCCAGCACCATGCCTAAATTTTTCACACAAGGTAACACTTATCTTAAACCTAAAGACACAGACACACAAAACCCAGCCAAATACAGACCGATAACATGTCTCCCAACACTATATAAATTACTCACATCAATAATAGCAAACAAAATAAATAATCATTTAACAAAATACAATATAATAGCTGAAGAACAAAAAGGCTGCAAAAGAGGATCACAAGGATGTAAAGAACAATTAGTAATAGACACAGAAATACATAACCAGGTTAAACAATCACACATAAATCTTTATTATTCCTACATAGACTATCAAAAAGCTTACGACAGCGTCCCACATTCATGGTTATTACAGATCCTAAACATTTATAAAATAGATAAGTCTTTGACGGAGTTTCTACACCAAACTATGAAAAGATGGACCACAATTTTAAACGTTAATACAGTCTCAGGAGAGATAAAGTCGAACCCAATACAGATAGGACGAGGTATATTCCAAGGAGATTCACTAAGTCCTTTATGGTTTTGTATGTCATTGAATCCGTTATCCACATTACTAAATAAAACTCAACTAGGATATTCACTACACAGAGAAAGTAATACAAAAATTACACATTTACTCTATATGGATGATATTAAACTCTACTCTGGTAACAAACAACAGATGAATAGTCTTTTAACAGCTACTGAACTTTTTAGCACAGACATCAAAATGAAATTCGGAATAGACAAATGCAAGGTAAACAGTATTATTAAAGGTAAACATAATGAAACAGACTCTTATATTTTAAACACACAACAAAACGCACTAATCGATAAAATGGGCCAAGATGATACGTACAAATACTTGGGATATTCACAGAGCACCGGATTAGATCACGGTAAAATTAAGGAAGAGCTTATTACTAAATATACAAGTAGGTTAACTAAAATAGTAAAAACAGAATTATCAGGTAGAAACACGGTGAAAGCTGTGAATACATATGCGGTACCCGTGTTAACATATTCTTTTGGAATTATCAAATGGACAAACACAGATTTAGATCGTCTCAATAGGCTTACACGTACCACATTTTATAAACACCATATACACCATATCCATTCTGCTACAGAAAGGTTTAATATTAAGAGAAACTTAGGAGGTAGAGGACTGATAGATATAAAAAACTTACACAACAACCAGGTACAACACATTCGCACATACATGCTTAACAAAGCCATTGATAGCCCTATACACAAGGCTCTTACATCCATAACTACATCAGGCACACCATTAAAACTCAACGAAACAAATACAGCCCCCATACTCGAACACATAACAGACGAGCAAAGAATCACAAGCTGGAAACAAAAGAGTCTTCATGGAAAATACCCGAATCAATTACAACAAGATCATGTAGATGAAGAAGCTTCTAATGCATGGTTATGTAAAGGAAATCTATACAAAGAAACAGAAGGATTTATGGTGGCTATACAGGATCAGATAATTAAAACTAAAAACTATCAAAAATATATCATGAAAGACCCAAAAGTAGTATCAGATAGATGTAGATTATGTAACACCAATCAAGAAACCATAGACCATATTACAGGAGGATGCCCATTTTTAGCAAACAAACAATACACAGAGCGACATAATAACGTTGCAAAACAAATACATAGTTTATTAGCAGCTAAATACAAATTGATTGAGAAGGTAGAACCATATTATAAATATAAACCAAATAGTATCCTAAACAACGATTCTGTAAAACTGTATTGGGATCGAGATATAATTACCGATAAATCTACACCACACAATAGACCAGATATCACTCTCACATTAAAAAATCAAAAAATTACATATTTAATAGATATTTCAATCCCAAATACAGATAATTTAAAAAAGAAATACACAGAAAAAATACAAAAGTACATACCCCTCGCAGATGAAATCCGACAGATGTGGCAACAACACACTGTTAAAATCATACCAATCATCATCTCATCAACAGGGCTCATTCCAAAATCATTACACACTTCACTGAAAGAAATAGGAGTACATAAAAATTCTTACATCTCACTGCAAAGGTCCGTGGTAATCGACACATGTTCCATAGTTCGACGATTCCTCACATGCACTACACAAACACCAACAATAGTTGATAACGAACCAACCCACTTGGCGTAAGCCCGTGATAGGTTTGCATTTACTAGCGTCACAGCTAAGAAACATAGACATAATAATAATAATATCGCTTGATTGTACACCAGAATAATTACAGATAACGGTAGTTTAAACTAGAAGGTACTTACGACCTTAACGCTCGAAGGCTAGCCCAAGAATCGGTCTATAAGCTTCTTATCCATCATTATTGTTGGTAGAGTGTCTTTAGAACCTCTTACAGGCGACTATTGGATGGAAAGAAAGACAGGGAAAGTATAGGGTAGTTTCTGGTGTATTGAAAAATTAAGAGTTCACAGCTTTTCACTAAATGCTCTTTTGAAAAATGTTTACTAATGTATACTTAGTTAAAGGCACTGTAACTTAAGTCCGTGTCGTGATGGATTAAGAATACAGAGTGTCACCACTCCTATTCATCCCGCGGGTGTCGTAAAAGGCGACTAAGGGATTAACTACGCAAGACAACATCAATGCAAAGAGAAGGAAAACTTGAAACCAACCCTATACCAACCCGTCTGGCCAGCGCGTTATAGTAGGCCAAAACCTCCTTTCTAAGGAGAGGCCTATGTCCAGCAGTGGACTGTTAAAGGGTGTTGATGATGATGCTGAACTTTAGCTCAGGTATTCTATTGCATGTATTTAGTGGTTTTCGTTGCTACCAAAAATATATTAAACTAGCTACATATTTCAATTTTTTAAGCCTATCGTATGTCGGCAATTATTAAATAAGTTGATTGTTCAATTCCACGTCCATTTTTTTAATTACCGGCAATTGGTTACATATAACCTGTAGAAAATATAAATTGGAAAATAAAACCTATTGCATTCTCGTTAGCAATCAAAATCAAATCTCACAAAACAATACAATCATTACGAAGCAAAGCATTTCCCGGTTGAAAATTACTTTTATATTGCACAAAAACGGTAATAGGATCGATTCAGATATTTTGATTGGATATCGATGCCATTATTGTGGAGACCCAGGATGTTTGAGGAGGTTCGGAGGGGTCTACGAGTACAATCGGTTTCAGTATCGGAATGAAATGGTTTTAATAAAACGAGTTTGTGGCTTTGTGGTCAAGTTATAATAGGCGCATGTAAATGCTTTGAAATGTGATTTTTTTGTGTTTGAAAATGACGCGTGGGTTAGACTAAAAATCGACTTTAAAGGATATTATTCCGTGATTTTTTTTAATAAAAAGCTTTATTCTAACATCAATTGTGGTATTTACTTGATGCGGGGGAAATTTTTGACCCTAACATGTAAATATTGTGAATATTTAAGTTACCGCCTCGTTGGTCTAGTGGTTAACGTATGCGACTGCTAATCAAGAGGTCTCGGGTTCAAATCCCGGGTCGGGCCAAAAAGTGTTTTGGATTTTTCTTAGGAAATTTCTAATAGCAGCCCGGAGTTTGGAAGTTTGGCGGTGGTTCATGCCCGTGCCTCGGAGAGCACCTAAAGCCGTCGGTCCCGGTTGTCATGAACGTCTATGGCAATTGTTATTGGGAAGTCAGTGCCCTCAAATATACTGACAACTAGTTCAATCTTCGAATTTCAATTCTCCCTTAGGGTTGCGGAGGTCCGATGCCAGTAGCTCCGTGGAAAAATTGAAATTCAGGTAAAACCGGTTGAACTAGTCATCATCATCATCAACAGCCTTTAACAGTCCACTGCTGGACATAGGCCTCTCCTTAGAAAGGAGGTTTTGGCCTACTATACCACGCTGGCCAGACGGGTTGGTAAAGGGTTGATTTCAAGTTTTCCTTCTCTTTGCATTGATGTTGTCTTGCGTAGTTTGTACCTTAGTCGCCTTTTACGACACCCGCGGGATGAATAGGGGTGGTGACACTCTGTATTCTTAATCCGTCACCACACGGTTGAACTAGTAGCCGACCCCAAATAAACTTGGGAATAAAGGCTCGGAAGATGATCTAAGTGTGTGGGAACGTGTGGCCTTAATCCTCTTCTGAGAAGAGATCTGAGTCCACGAGTGGTCCGTTATTGCATGGATAACCGACATAGACGCAAGCGGACCCATGGGCGAAAGCTAGTTAGTTCTAATTGAATCGGTAGAGTTTACGGCTGAAAAACTATTTACGCGTTTGGAATTTAAGTGCCAATTAATTTAACGACGAATGGATTGCCAATTTTATTTGCATCCCAACTGTCCTGCGAACCAGGAACTAATTGGTACCTGAGTTCAAATGGTCAATCGTGTCTGGCCAGTACTAAAATGTTTAATATCAAAAGTTTTTTAATTTTTTATAAATGGCATCAATTTTTTTTTGTCTCTCTGTTTGTTACGGGTTGTTATTGTCAGACAAAAAAAATTGTTCTTGATTCCATATAAAACCATATGCCAGAAGAATTGGTATTGTGTTTACTAATGGTATTCAGAAACACAAAGCATGAAAGTAACAGCAAAGAACAAAACCATTTCACCATCATCATCATCATTAGCATATCGCAGTCCACTGCTGGACATAGGCCTCTCCCATTGCACACCAATCTGATCGATTTTGGGCTTCTCGAATCCAGCTCCTGCCAGCCATCTTACGCAGGTCGTTACTCCAACTAGCCTGTGGGCGTCCTACACTACGTTTACCGAGACGCGGACTCCACTCCAGAACTCTTCTGCCCCAACGGTCATCAGTTCTGCGGCTAATATGGCCAGCCCATTGCCATTTCAGCTTGCTAATCCGGTAGGCTATGTCGATGACCTTAGTTCTCTGACGGATCACCTCATTCCTGATACGATCCCTCAGAGAACCGCCGAGCATAGTCCTAAACCAGGTTTCGAGTTATTAAGCAGGTAAATTTATAAGAAGATCTACCCCTTTTAGCTACCGTGCCCTTCGGCACTGACCAAATTAGTATTTTTACAATAAGCTTAGCGTGATGTACCGCACTAAAACTTCCGAGTTCCGATGGATGTGTAGGTAATCTTGTACCATTGCCATGTTTAAAGCCGATGAAATTTGTGAGGGTTATCGCTGACGGATATATCCGACGAATTGTTATCGGCACCGTTATCTCTAAGAATTTTGTTTTTGGTTTTTAAGTAGACGTTTAGATTACAACCACAAGAAATTTCATAAGGCTTTCTTTTTTTGTTTTATTGATACTTAGGGTGAGGTTTCTCAGGAGACGACAGCGATTTATTAACGGCTTGAAAGGAGTACTCGATAAATGGTTTAGAATTAGTTTTCAATAAAAGATGGAGGGCCAAGAGTTATATTTAAATATTATGATGTTTACTTTCGAGTATCATGTTCACGCATGTCTATATCGTGAAAAAAAAATCCATCGTTGAATTAATTACTTGCAATCCAGTGAACAAGGCAATAGAGCTACGCTGATTTTAGTTCGAACGCGCTGGCTAGACGGGGGTGGTACTACTCTCACATATCGAATACCAATCTAAAATAATTAGATATTAATATTAGATATTGTTTTAAATAAATAAATATTTCAGACATCTTACACACCACGCCATCTAGTCCCCAACTAAGCAGATTTTGTACTATGGGTACTAGAGTACTAATAAATAAATAAATATATAAACATACTTTTTTTGTAAACACATACATAGAAAACATCCAAACTCCAAAACAAATATTTGCGGATCACACAAACATTTGGTTCGACTGCGAAATCAAACCCAAGACCTCATGGCAGCCGCATTCGCCAACCACTAGACTAACAAGGTAGTTGCAGAAATGAGTGTGAGAGCGGAGACAAAATAATTCTGAAGCCACACAGCCCAATGATCACAACTCTTGTTTGAACAAAAAAAAACACTTGTTAATTTTTTTATGCAGTGACCCGTAACTATGCCGCAGTGAAATTGAATTGTTATGTAATTGAAAAATTGTTTGACCGAAAATATTTTAAATCCGCTCCGCTACACACCAAGTTATTACCTTTTAGTAATTCAACGGCTAGAACGTGACAATGGTAGATTTTGATACCTGTCGAATGACGTCACGAACAGGGACCCAACGATTATTGAAATTTTGTTGCCTACCCGCAAATAAAATGTTTTGTAATCACCCTTAATGTGCACATAAAAGATATATAAATGGCGAATCGTAAAATCTAGTTTTTATTACAAAACTTGTATTACGCGTTGGTTTGCGTTGCGTCTTGTATTTATTTGTTTTTTAATACCTGTGATTTACACTTTCCATGAACATGAACAGTATCTAAAGACAAAAATCTTTATTTTTTAATTAGAACCTGCCGTAGTGACTCTACTTTGCTTGATGAAAAGCTTGTGTAAAATTCAAGAATATGAACCACCACACTTGCTGTGAATGCGAACAATACAGAATGGCGGCATAATGAGATGCTTTTTCACACCCTGCTTAAACGTTAGTATCCCTCGATTTCCCTCTACTTTATTACACTAATATCCATCCACCTATCCACCTATCCACCCATATAGTAGTAGTAAAATTGTAGTAGTGTATGTGTGATCTCTATTTTCTTAACTCTATCTGCAATTTCAAGACACACAACAATAAAAATTCTATTCAATAAAAGTGCTGAAGTTTAATCTTGCTCTTGAAATTAAAGCAGATAAAGAAAGACCGAGTTTGTGTATTTCACAAACCATTAAATTGATATCTAAAGTAAAAATTTCTTACAAAAAACATGACTGTATTACGAGATGTGTCTTCATGAAAGACAATTAGCAAAACCATGACTTCAGCTTATGAAACTGAATAATTTTCCCAAAGCAACCACGTTTCCTGATTAACTTGGAAATTCGACTTTGCATAAATACTACTCAGAGAATTGGTAGTTCTGTACGAAAGGTTGTGTTTTGAAATTAATTTACAAAAATATTTTCTTTTGGAAAATATTCCGGAACGATGATCTAGAGCCATGGTTTGCTAATTGTATTTGCTGGAGATACACATTGGATACAAGGAGATTCTGTTCTTTCCTATAGTTTTAACATATTGATGGCAAACAAACAAACGAACTATGTATTTTATTTTAATATATTCGTACACATGACCTGTTTTTTACGACTCACGTTTTAGATTTTATATGCTCATAAGCGCTTTATATGTGCCGTTGACTTAAACCCGTATATTGTCTAGATCTTGACAAAATTATTATTGCTGAGAAACAAGAAAACGTTTCAAAAGCTTAAATAGTAATATAAATCGATATAAAAAGATAAATTGTCATTAGTCAATAGTTTTTATTCTGTTCTTAGACTTAAGACCTAATTAAAACTTTATAGACAGCGAATATAATACGAAATTCGGATTCTAACAAACATGAAATGTTTTTCTCATAGTTAGGTACATCATATTTAGCTAGTTTCTTCAGTATTATTTTTTTTGGATATTTTCTATGTTATAATATGTATGTATTTATATCAGTTGTCTAGTACCCATAATAAAAACTTTGCTTAGTTTGGGACTAGATGACGTTGTGTGTAAGACGTCCGAAATATTTATTATTTTATATGATGATGTTTTTGTTCATTTGAACTTTTGATCCAAGGAAATAGAGATAATAGAAGAGAGAGAAAAGGAAATCTTTCTTTTCTCTCTCACTTTACTCTAGTGACAATTTCAAAATAATAAAACTTTAACGATAGCTTTTGCAGAAGACGCTCTTCTTATTCCGACTTTATTCTTATACGTAGGCGATTCCCGAAAATCGGTTTAAATTGTGAAGATTGAAAAGTGCTATTTGCTAAATTGGACGGAAGAAAGATAACGACGGCAGAGTCGAGACGATATATCGATTACTTTGGTTGCTTACACAACACATAATTACCCTTTGAGATGTGAGAATAGCTATCTTAGTAACAAAATGAAAGTGTCATCTGTACAAATAAATAAAATTTGAGTTTCTGTATGTAATATCAAAGTTCTGACATGACAAACAAAAAACAATAGTCAATTTGCGAACCTACTCCTTTTTTGAAGGCGGTTAAAAAATAGAGGTTATTGGGACAAGGAGGCAGAACTTGATTTTGTCTTTGTGTTTGAGAATTAATTCGTTTGACTACAATCTTTATTAGACTTCAAAACCTAACTAAGTGAACCACCCACTATGTTATCTCAAACAGAACATAATTCTAAACTACGATTTATATGCTTTACCGTAACATATCTCTTTATAACTGAGAATATAATTCCGAACTAGGATTAATTCGTTCAAAGAGACGCGTAAATTTGTCCACACGAGCTTTGAAAGTCAATTTAACTTGGAGTTTGTTTGCATAACTCATAACTTTCCCCTTTTTAGTTGTACGACATACTCTTTGAGATATAAGGAGATGTAAATTACGATGACGTAATATGTGATGGGATTTATTTATGGATTTGAGGTATTCATTTGCTGGTAATTTTATACTATATTAATGGAATCTTATAGGCCACGAGAACAGACTGATCAACGTTTGATACACAAAAGTTGCAAGTTTTCTCGTTGTTACACATGATTAGACGATCATAAAAAAATTGGTTTTTTAATCTTTTATCATGAAGAGTGTTCTAACGAGCTGTTCCACCTTCTCCCTTCCTTTACATGAATACTCGTGCTGACTTGAAAGTCATCATTTCAGAGTAGTAAATTTTGGATCTACCTTCCTGTACCAAGCAGTCAAATCCTGAAATTCATTACCACGTGTTTCCTTTCCACATTGGGAGGAGAAACAAGAGGGTAAATACCCTATCTTTAAAATTGTCATAGCGTGGGTCACCATGCATTATTCATGTTTGCAATGAGGGCGGTGACCACCAGTCTTGGATTCTACTCATGCTATCGTTCTGCATAGCCCTTTTGTCAGCTGTTACGAAAAACAAAAAAAGCGGTAGCATGCGAAAACATTATATAAATATAACTTTCCGCAGATCATTACAAAATATAGGGTCAGTTGATTTTTGATATTGGGTATATTTCTGTGTATTAACTACAATATGTAATATCTATGCAAATAAAAAAAAAATTAAATGTCTTTTCATGATTACAAATGAAGCCTATGCCGAGCAGTCAAAGACTGGAACTCATTACCAGCTCACGTGTTTCCTTCCCACTATGATCCCGGGTCCTTTAAGCGGGGCGTGAAAAAACATCTCACTAGGCCGCCATAGTGTGGGCCGCCATTATTTTCTGCATTTGCAGCAAGTGTGGTAGCCCCCACTCTTGGATTCTGCTCATGCTTTCAGGCAGGGTAGAGTTACTTTAGATGACTTAATATAAAAAAAAATATCTTTTCACTGGTCGCATTTGTAAGTAAATACGGTTTTAAATACAAAATATATTTTTCTTACAATTTGTCTGTGTCAGTTTGTATTGGCTAATCTCTGGAAGGCTTGGACAAATTTTGACGAAACTTTCACTGGAAGATAACTGATAATATAAGGAGTACCTATCTTAAGGTACATTTTTAGACTAGCTCTGTCCCGTGGTGTTAATCGCGCTTGCTTTTTTTATAAATAACCACAAGATGGTGACCGCCTATCCTGGATTATGTTGATGCTTTCCATCAGGCAGGCAGAGTCATTTTGCCGGCTAATAAATAAGCAAAACTTATTTTGGTACCTTTACAAAAAGCATTGGGTACACCGCGGGGTACCAACCATCTAGCTTAAATGCTTACATCACACGTTAGTTTACATTTTTAGTACACTGGAGGGGTTCAATAGCATATCTAATGCTCTATTTAAAACTTAGGTATGCCAGTTATAAAAAGTATATGTATTTACGAATATATATTAATATGATTGATGAAAACATTATTTAATCATATAATCTTAATGAGGTACATAATAGGGCTTCTGGTTCTGTTTTCGGGTTCAAAATAGGTGCCCAGAGAATTCTATCATTCAGACGAACCGCAATGTTCAAATTCATGCTGATTTCGCTAAAGTGCTATCTGTAATATCGGACTGATAATGGGAGAATTCCCGTGGTGCCACTATTATTCTAGCCCGTATGCCGTTCATAGTTAAACGATTGTAAATTCAGAGTCATTTCAATATCATATCACAAGTTTATTTTGAATTGAAGTATTAGTTGTATAGAACTTATATTAGCAAATCATTCTTCAATCTTTAATCATGACCGCCTAGTTGGTCTAGTGGTTAGCGTATGCGGCTGCTGATCAAGAGGTCTCGGGTTCGATTCCCTGGTCAAACCAAATATTTGTGTGATCCACAATTGTTTGTTTCAGAGTCTGGGTGTTTTTCTATGCATAATATGTATGTATTTACAAAAAAAAAGTATGTTTATGTATTTATACCTATCAGTTGTCTAGTACCCATAATACAAGCTCTGCTTTGTTTGGGACTAGATGACGTTGTGTGTAAGAAGTCCGAAAAATATTAAAATATATTTAAAAATATTTATTATTATTATATAAAAACTGGCTGTGTCCCGCGGTGTTGCCCGCGGTTGTTTTAAAACGCGAGTATCGCCAGATTTCCCAACCACAAATCGAAGCTTGAAAAATTAAAACTAGTGTATAATGAATATCATCTACTAACTTTAACTCGTGGCTTCATCGCGTTTATGTCGATTATTGAGGTAATATTAAATATATGAATGTTAATATTAAAATGTATAATGCTCTTTTTGGCAACCTTATCGACAAACTTTATTCAGAAGACCAGGTTAGTAATAGAGCATTTCGGCACAAATAGACCTCCTCGAGCGGGTCAGTACCCGCATAGAAGACCAACCTAAAATGATAGCATTCGTTTTGTCGTATTACCACAGGGTACGGAATAGTACTAGTACAGAAGACTCACTCCGAAAAGTAAATTAAAGAAATAAAGACCTTGGTGTCAAAAGATTAAGTTCAATTCAGATAGCACAGCGTCGAATCACATACGATTATATTTACCTACAATTGCGTCTCTTTCTATCGTGTAATTCTTATCTGTTCTGACGTGATCAGGTGTGTCTCCTTTTAAAATTAATTTATATATTTGATAAATACTTTTTTTCTAGTACTTTACTTAAGTGAATTACTTTCCAAATAAACATAAGGTAGTTGTTATAATAATTACTGTAGGTACTTTATCAACAAATGACGTTTTAAATGATGTCACATCGGTATATCCTACCTAACACCTAAAACATTTTATTCAGATATCCGTAAACTGAACTATATCGTCTTATTTCAAGAAGTCATTAACTGCAAAAAATCACTAAATATTTTTTTATCTTTGATGGTCTTACAATTATAGATAAAAACGTATTTAGTGATTTTTTGCAGTAATTATTATATCGTTGGCTTATTGCAAGAAGTCATTAACTGCAAAAAATCACTAAATACGTTTTAATCTACAATTGTGAGACCATTATAGATAAAAAAGTATTTATTGATTTTTTGCACTTAATGACTTCTTGCAATAAGCTGACGATATATTTTATATGGATTAGAAGATTGAGTTTTTTCATTAGATGCCATTGTATGTATCGAAAAGCATAGATCGTAGATCGTTAGATATGCCCGCGTCGCGGAATGGTCATAGTTTCGCACGTTTCGTAAGTCATCACTCGTCATAGAATAAATAGAATGTTGATCAAAAGACAATCTTCTGATTTCTGGAGTATTATACCTACACAGTACTGTAAGGAATCAAGATAGGAAGAATGATAGAAAATAATAAAAAGATGAAGTTTAGTAATGAAATAAAATTATTATATAAAACATGTATTTATAATATGTCAAATAATAATATAATGTAAACAAAAGAATCTGTAAGAAATTATTTTGCATAGCCTTAATTAATTCAAAGTCGGTCCAAAAACATGAATTTATTAAATTTTTGGCGTTTTGTATATAAAAATTCTATAAAAGATAATCCCTGCACTGTATAAAAATTAATGATACATTTGATATACATTTGAACTTAAGATTGAAGAAAATGGGAACAAAAGTTACTCATAATGAAAGTTATTACGTCATTGCTATTTTAAAATAAATCTAAGAGTATAATCAATTCCAGTTTCACAAAAAGGAACAGTGCCGTATAGAGATCGTTACCTTTAGAACTTTAACCGATCTGTTTAGTATATGTATAATCTTTGGAGGCCGGCCGCTTCCCCACCCCTCACGCCTCTCCTTCGTCCCGCTAAACCGCTCGATGCGTGTGTTTTAAATAAATCAAATTAAATTATTTACAAATAATTACGCATGAAAAGTAACACCTTTATCTTTATTTGTGTTTTGGCTTGTGTTTTTACACTTCCGAAATGAACATGAAGGCATAATTAAATGTTTAAACAAGAAAAAAAGTTAAATATTTTTTTAAGTGCGCGTCCACTCACAGCATGCACTTGTCGGGTACTAAGACAAGAGTTGTGCGTGCACCTTTTTGAGTAATGACTTAATATTGTGCGCCCTTTAGTATGGAGCGGCTCATCTAACGATCTACGATCGATGTCGAAAAGTATAACAATAGTTTCAATAATGCGCGAGAGCAACGCGGCGACTTACGTGACGCGTTTCGTGCGTAAGCGACAGCCCCACCGGCAAGCCTGTCCGGGCAGGCAGGCGGCCGACTATACCTAAAGTGCGGAGTGACACCCCCCTGGTATTACGTTGGTGGGTTCGAGAGCGGAGGCCCAATAATGCAGTAGCATCTTACCAGCCCGCTCTGTTGTGGGGCACCATGCTGCATAGTCTACATTCAAAATGAAGACGGTGATCACTACATCAGACAGGTTAGAATCATTTTAAAGATTAAAAAAATCTCCCGCAGACACAATACCCTGAAGTGCCGTTGTATGTTTAATAACATTAAGCGAACGATGCGATGCCCCACATTTCTCACTTCAATACTTCGTAAATATAAACTTTTCTGAAAGTATCGTGAAGTTTGTCGTATTATGGGAAATAAGTAGGTTGCATTGGATTATAAGGAACTTGTCTATATCTGAAGTTTAATGAAAAATAAAAGTTGAATGAAACTGAAGATGTGAAGAATGTGTCCACTTCAGGACACATTTTTAGGGTTCCGTAGTTCACGTCTCGGAACCCTTATAGTTTCGCCATGTCCGTACGTCCGTTCTTGACTTTCTTTTCAAACGTTTATTGCTAGCAACTTTTCATGGATATCCGTCCGTATGTCACAGACACTTTTTTCCGGAACTTTATGAACTAAACTGTTGAAATTTGATGAGTAATGATGATCGCACACCTACCAGAGGCGAACGCGTCGAACGATCCGAACTTTATATGAAATCTCATGAAACCTCGCACACTTACCCGTGTCGAATCGTCCGCATCTGGAAGAACCGCAGAAATCGTAGACGAATTCGGATGACGTCATAAAATTCGGCGCGGATGATGCGGACGCCTCGATCGAAGCGCCCGCATTCTATCAGTTGCGTATGACAGAGCAACGCACGAGTACTATTTCTTGAAATGATTTCTTCGACGCGGTCGATGCTTTCGGCGCGGTCGATTCTTCCGCTGCGGATAAGTGTGCGAGGCCTCCTTGACTTCGGTTCGTTCGGCGCAGATAAGTGTGCGATCACCATAAATGTATTCTGTGAACCGCATTAAGATTTTTACTCAAAAAAAAACAATAAACTTTGGGGGTACTTGGAACTGAAACACAAAAACATTTTTTTCATTCGACTCATACGTGTATGGATAGGATAAGTCTATGGATAGGTCTTCAAAAATGATATTGAGGTTTCTATTATCATTTTTTTCTAAACTGAAAGTGAAAGTGGAAAAATGTGTACCCCCTCCCTGTAACTTCCTAAATAAGAGTGATAAAACTAAAAAAAAATATGATGTACAAAAAAATTGTTTTGAACGATATCTAGTAAGTAGGTTTTATTTAATACGTCATAAATCGTAAACCGCAATTTACCTTTCATTCAATCAATATACTATTATTAAAACATCGATCAAAGTTACAACGAACTACAAAAACTTTTATATGATGTTACTTGCTTCTACGGAACCCTTTATGGGCTAGTCCGACTCGCACTTGGCCCCTTTTTTAAAATTACTTCTTTATTTATTTATTTTTAAAAAGACAACTCCCGCATTAGGAATATAAATTCCTGTGTCGCGGGGGACTTTACAAACATACAAGAAACGGACACAAAGAACACCCTGACTCAGAACAACAAATTGTGAATCACACAAAGTGTTATCCTACGTGGGATTTGAACCCACGACACTTGGCGTAGTAGGAAGCGGCGTGGCGATCGCTTAAGCCACTAGGCCAACCGTGCAGTCAAATCAAACTTCTTATAGATAAGTACCGTAAATACGCACTTAGTTTAAAACTGTTCATTCGATATTACTTAGAGACATTTAAATTTCCTTTATTTTTTTAGATAAATAATCATTTAGAATAACGAATAATATATTGCCAACAAGCTATAGGTACGTGAATTCTACAGTCATGTCCGCTCCATTTTGTAAAAGTGTAGTACTTGCTAGTGTTTTTATTCCTAACAATCAATACCTTCATTCCCTAGCGACGGGAGTACCATTAATAACAGCGATGTCATACTTAACAATAAATAAAATTGAATAACACAAAATTATGATTAAAGCCATAAACTTGTTTGTTTGTTGGTCGTTGGCATGAATAATTCCACAACTTGTACAATTATAGTTCTATAACTATAACAAAATGTTTTGACGTTATATATACGAACCTCGGTAGTATACCACTGCTAGCCTTGCTTCTGCACATATAATCAACAGCCCATAAGAGAGAGAGGGTTACAGTCACATTACTACTAGTACTATTACCAGATGCCATGTTGGTCTAGTGGTTAGCGTATGCGGCTGCTGATCAAGAGGTATCGGGTTGGATTCTCGGGTCGGACCAAATGTGATCTGCAAATATTTGTTTCGGAGTTTGGGTGTTTATGTATTTATTTCAGTTGTCTAGTATCCATAATACAAGCCCTGCTTAGTTTGGGACTGGATGACGTTTTGTGGAAGATGTCTGAAATATTTATTTATTATGTATTCTGTGGTCACACGTCCCCCCACTGACCGAGTTTCATTTCATATAATCAACAAACAATTTTAACATTGTATGTGAATTTTAGTACAGTTTAAATAGTATACTTTAGTACAGTTTAAATAGAGTGCGAGTTGGGTATTTACAATACAACGTTGTGGCTACGTATATCTTGCCGTTAGATGTTCTTAAGCCGCCCGAGAGCCTCCAACTAAGCTTACAATTTTTTCCTATAATATTGGGAATAAGGCTAGGAAGAAGATGATAATAACCGGAAACGACTGCTGAACGTGACCACGGAGACTCTCATGGTGTCACACGTGCTTGTTGTGTATCCGCGTATAAATCCTGTCAAATTCGTTCCAGCCATTCCGGAGATTAGCCGGAGCAAACAGACAGACAGACAATATTTTTAAATTCGTGTAAGTTCCGTTTATAAGTTGATGTAGTATAAGAACTGTTGATTTGATGTTAGAAACAAACACTTATATTTTATTTAATTGTATAAATTTCTAATAAATTCTAAGTTAAACGCTTGTTTTAATCAAGCTTAAAGAATTTCGGCTTGTAATGGTTGATTTGCTCTTCGCTAACGTAAAAGTATTTTTATTAACCTTTTTTTGACAGTTCTTTTTTGTAAAAAGTGTTACATCCTGTATCTTTTCTGTTGTTTCGACGTGTATGAATAAATAACTTACAATCCTTCTTCAATTTAAAAAAAAACATTTACCGTTTACCATACTTTGGCATATGCAATGATTGTTTTTTGTTAAGCTTGCCAAAGTGACTCTACTTTGCCTAATGGAAAGCCTAATTCAAGAGTGGTTATCACCATACTCATTGCAAATGCAAACAGGTGACCTACACTGTTGCGGCCTATTTAGGTGTACTTGCCTCATTGGGAAAACAGATAAGTAAACTGTACAGTGACATCAGATAGCTGGTGGAGCAGTGGAGGTTTCTCCGTAGTAGGTAGAGTTCAGATAAAACAGGAGTGTGCTGTAGTCATCAAATCATGTACGAGCTCGTACATAAACATAAATACCTTTTTTTTTCTGTACGCGGGGATTGCTTTCGAACCATACCTTTCGTAGAGTAAAAGAAAGAGCGTCTGTGGAACTCCCGGAGGAACCGGTCTACCTACCTCGTGTCGGCCTACCTCGGCAGTTAGGAGAATAGCAGGAACGTATCAGCAGTTTTTGGTTTGTTTCGGAAATTCCCCAATTTCGAACTAAACATCCAGAATTATAATAAATAAGTAAAATAAATATTATGTAGTTGAACTGCAAATTTGTACTAGGGCCTTGATTACTCTGTAAATTTGTTCACTCCATAGGGTTGTACGGTTTTTTTAGCCTTTGAAAACGTCATAGTACAAATCAAACTCGTTAAGAGAGGTCCCGTACTATATCTATAATTTCATACTTGTTGCCGTTGTGAGCATCGGGCAAAAAAATGACAAAACATCTCGTATGTTGAATGGGAGTACTCTTTTAATATTTATTTTGTGCTGTTTTTAGTATTTGTTTGTTATAATAGCGGCAACTGGAATACATTATCTGTGAAGCTAGCAAGCTGTCACGGTTCATAAGATACATCCTCGTGATAGACAGATGGACAGACAGACGAACAGCGGTGCCTTAGCAATGGTGCCCGTTTTTACCCCCTGGGTATGGAACTCTAAAAACTAAATGTACATATAAAAATTCCTGCTAAAACATTAGGAATATGTAATAAATTTTAATACCATGCTACTATTCTGTGAATGCGGAGGCCTTATCGGAAGTCGTTTAAATAAATGTACAATGCACTATATACAATATGAGTGCCGTATACTCCTTCCATGATTTAGTTTTAATGGCCTAGATGATTTGTTTCAAATGCTAGCAATATACTAACGGTGCAATTAGTGTTATACAAAACCTTTATAGCTGACTGTACCATCTGGTTAACTAAAGTATCGGCTTATTTAGAAAGGTTTCATCGACAACTAATAATGTTCCACTGCATGGATCAGATCATCTCTCAGGAGAGGTTTAGCCATACGTCCTCACGCTGGCTTAGTGCGGGTTGCCGACTGGCAGACAACGTTGTGGCTACGTAATCTTGGTGTTAAATGTTTTAAAGCCGCCCGAAGGCCTCCAATTAAAGTTCACAACTGTTATGCTACGATAACAACAAGGACCGACTGCTTAACATAGCTTCCAAATCACGGAGACGCTCATGCTTTCATGCCACTATCGGTCACCCATCCACGTTCTGACCGCGCTAGAGAACGAAGGCTCTCTATGGCTGTCTGCGACTCAAGACAAACATAATTTTTAGAAATTTGCTGTAAGTACCGTTTAATCCTACAATATTATAAACGTAAAATTTTATTTAATGTGTATGTTTGATTGTTACTCTTTCACGCAATGACTACTGATTGGATTTTTATGAAACTTCACAATAATAAAACTTACATATCGGAATAACACATGGCTACTATTTACCGCCATGACGCACCTACACGCGGGCGGAGCCGCGGGCAAAGTATAGTACTTTCATATTAATAAGTTTAAGAGCTTCTAATTTTAAATTACAAACATACGTTTCAATTATGATCCTTTGTATAAATGCCATCAATAGTTCCCTAAAGAATCCAAATGAATCAACTAAAGTACACTCAAAGCCAAAAAACACTTTCACAAGTCAATTGATCATTTATCAAAGCAATAAATATTAACTTTGACCTTTTCTTGATTAGCAAAGCTTTTTGCAAAGGCATAAAACCCAATATTCCTTCCCTAAAACCTTAATAAGGAAAATGAAGAGAAATAACACGATGTAAAAAGGGCCGACGGATAAAAGTATAAGTTTTAGATGAAGATATACTAGGTATTATGTATTAGGTATTGAACTTGTTGTGATTTACTTATGAAAATGAAGGACGGTCCAAACAACAGGCCTTACCATAAATATCAGATACGTGACCTGTTTGTGTGGTACATGTCATGAACTTAAAGATATCTACGAAATAATTTTTAATGGTGACGGAGTTGACGGATTAAGAATACAGAGTGTCACCATCCCTATTCATCCCGCGGGTGTCGTAAAAGGCGACTAAGGTATAAACTACGCAAGACAACTCAATGCAAAGAGAAGGAAAACTTGAAACCAACCCTATACCAACCCGTCTGGCCAGCGTGGTATAGTAGGCCAAAACCTCCTTTCTAAGGAGAGGCCTATGTTCAGCAGTGGACTGTTAAAGGCGGTTGATGATGATAAATTTTTTAAAAGATAATTTTGCTGAATTGTTTGTCTTGTTGGTCTTGTGGTTAGCGTATGCTGATCAAAAGGTCTCGGGTTTGATTTGTGTGGGACCAAATGTTTGTATGATCTACGAATATGTGTTTCGGAGTTCCGGTGTTTCCTATGCACAATTTTTGAAAATAATGTTCTGGAGTCAGCCATCTTTACATATACTTTAAAAAGAAAATTAAGAGACTTTACACGAAAATAAAGTCCATAAAAATATACAAGCAAATTTTTAAATAATGAACTATATTTAGTAAAGTAGCTGGCCTGGAAGTATTAAGTATGTACCAATTAAGTTACATCTCACAGTGTTACAAGTAAAGCGAAATATTAAAAGGGTATTATTTACCTTCCTTTCTAGGGTATACCTGGATCCTCGGCTCGTGATACCCGAGACGGCATGCGGTTTTAGTCGGTTCGGGTCCACACATAGCCATATACATAAACTATTTACCAAGTGGTGGTATCTGTGGGGATTTCCGCACAAAATAAAACGGTATTATTTCTTGAGTGAAATTTAAATCAAAACTGTAAACATATTGTGTGAAAACCTAGTTTACAAATCTAAATGAAATAAAGGCATGATTTAAGTTTATAGTTCAATTGATAGAAATGTTTTCAAAATTATATTTCAATCTACCTAGTTATAATATCATCATCATCATCAGCCTATCTCAGTCCACTGCTGGACATAAGCCTCTCCCATTGCACACCACTTTGATCGATTTTGGCCTTCTCGCATCCAGCTCCTGCCAGCCTTCTTGCGCAAATCATCACTCCACCTGGCCTGTGGGCGTCCTACACTACGTTTGCCGAGACGCGGTATACACACAATAATATCATAATATCATTTAAGCTGTAAAATATGATAAATTCTCGCAGTAACATTTAGTTACATCAATGTTCTAGAAACCAAGAATGTTCCTGTTTCGCAGGGGACTTTACGAACATGCATGAGAGGAACACGAAGTCCAAGACATCAATGTGTATTACACAAACTTTTGTTCCACTTAGGGTTTAAACACAAAACACCTTAGCGCAGACGTAAGTGGCGAGTACACCACTTAAGCAATCAAAACTTATAAAACCGTGAACATCCGCTAACCGCTTAACTTTGGTCCCACATCCCTGCTATAGATTCCAGTGGCGTATCAGGAGGGGTCAGTTAGACAAATGACGTCATCAATGATGATAGATGGCCCTAAGACGCCAGTTCGACACGCCTTATCTCACGATTGTATGTTTGTGGAAAAGAAAATGGTATATGAAATATAGATGTCGCTTCATATGTCCCTATAATTTCACCGTTTCATTAGGCATTGATTGTTTCTTTCTGTAAGTCGTTTAGTAAATCATGATGATGCAATTATATGACATTTTGATGGATTTGGTGATGCAGTGGTTGGTGTATGCGGCTGCTGATCCAGAGGTCTCGAGTTCGATAGACGAGTGGGAACAAATGTTGTGTGATCTGCAAATGTTTATTAAAATATTCCCTATCAGTATGCTGAAATACTCACAATGTATATAATATTAACATCATAATTGTAATACCTCAGACGTCCATAATAACTTGTTCAGTTAATTGGTACCGAGATGTTTGAAATCATTTAAAAGAACTACATAAAATTGCACTGACCTCAAAAGATTGTATCCCTTCTTGAAGAAAATCTCTTCAGTAAAAGTCCATTTTAAAGCAGATTGTACGCTCCAGTCTATTGAAATACTCTGCGAGGTCAGGTCACCTCATAAATAGAGCTTCGTTTACAATTTTTTATGCTAAAGTCACCTTTTATATGTTTTAGAACGAGACCTTAGATCTGGAATTGGCTAAGTCTTAATATTTTTTGAGAAAGTATTTTTAGAGAATCGACTGCCTCAATGGCGCAGTGGTAGCGTATGCGACTCTTGTATTTGAGGTCTCGGGTTCGATTCCCGGGTCGTACCATATGTTTGTGTAACAAATACCTGTATCGGAGTTTGAGAGTTTTCTATGTATAATATGTATGTATTTACAAGAAAGTCTATGTATTTATATCATGTATCTAGCACTTGGAAATTGAAGCCTATGTTAACACATAGGCTTTAATTTACCGCGATAACCTACATGCGGGCGGAGCTGCGGACAAAAGCTAGTGTGTTTATGTGTGTGAAATGTTATATTTTTAACTGTTACTGATATGCTCCGGTTCTTCCCGCCGAATACTACCAGCTAGTGGTTATGTCAGACTCGAACCAACCAAAAAACGCAGTCCGTGTGCCTGTCTTGCTCTGTGAGTAGTAGGCCAAAACCTCTTGCCTAGTGATAAGCGTAAGCACAACAGTATGTTATGTAATCCGATTACTATCCTAGTATAGTAACATAACCATTTAATGTAATTTCCTATACCGATAACCCTGTCTTTATAATACTAATAGTCATAACAGATTTAGAAATAAACGCACGCAAGTCATCCAAAATAGGGTTTAAATCTTCTCTGATTAGCCACTGGTATTCACAACAGTCTTAGGAATGAACACGGCTTCGTGAGAAGGATTAAGTGCCTTCCACTTCGCAAAGGATTGGTGTATGTGTGTGCGTTAATACATCGCCAAATCATGCTTTGTGCGTCCAGTGTGGTTAAGTCGCTTGAATACCGACCTTCGGTCCACCATTAGTTAAAGACACCTATGCTATTAGATGTATGATATTACACGAATGATAGGGGCCAATCTTAATAGGTTTAATCCAGTGTTTGAGAGATTAGTGACAATATGGTTGACTGTCAAATCAAACCCGTGCTGTTTAAACGTCAAAATCTTAGATCTCGGTACATTTTAGTGAGAAATACTATGGCATGATTTAGCTATCGTCGGTTGCTCGGTGGTAGATTGATAGGAATTCAGATCTCAGGTTACTAAGTCGAACCAAATATTTGTATAATCTGTTTAGATTTATTTCGATGTACTGTATCTTTTTAATGAAAATAGAGTGTTCTATCCTATCATTCAACTTTCATAGTACCCCGGTGGTGCAGTGGTAGCATAATTATGCGACTTCTGTGCCTGAGGTCTCTGATTGATTATGGACTACGTTCGAGGCGCCGGGGGACGGACTACGACGAGACCCATGAAACAAAAGGGATTTTGTCTTAACCTAGGGCCTCCAGCAAAGCAAAACTCAGTACCATAATGGGAACCACCAGGGAGACTCCTGTGCTGGCCAGGTACGTCGCCTCCTGAAACGAAGCTACAAACCTAGAGTAAAATTACTGAATGTAATAAAGCCACATTGGTGTGAAAAGATACCCACCATTGACGGTTAGAAGTAGTTTTTGTTGCGCTGACAAGGGTCTGAAAGGGGCATTTAATTACGGCTGTGTTTTGTGTATATTTCATTGGATTGTGTTGAAGGATTGTATCGTAAGCCGTGTTAGTGAAAAGTATATATATTTACATGCCAAGGTTTGAGCCAAATAAACTTATGTAGTATCTTTTTCCTTTTACCGTTTTTGGCAAAACGCAAACCTTATAGTTTTTGTTTTGTCTGTCCGTCTATCCCTTCGATCAACAATATGATCGAAGGTCTATCCACATTAAATTGCACTGGTTATTAATGCTAGAAACTTGATGTTTTTAAATTTAAACAAATATAAACGGCATAAAAATAATCTGTTTTCGTAAATCTAGTTTAATAGTATTAGTCTACCCGTGACCACGAGCGGTACAACCCGTTCGAAATGTCGGAAACTAGATTAAGGTATCGTACCTTTTTAAAATATTTTTATCAAGAAATAATCCCGTTGTACAACAAACAACACTATGTAAAAGTCGTGAAAGTCTAGAAACAATAAATCATATTTGGACTGGAATGTAATTTATTTTCTATTGCAAAGGCATGAATTACTTTTTCCTTTGTTAAATTTTATTGGGTAACTTGAGTTTGGTTTACTATTTAAACTATAGTATGTGAACTGGAAGTGACTAGTCGTGTGCGCTCATTTGCACTTCTCTTTTCATCTAGTCCCTAGTTTGGGACTTGTATTATTGGTACAAAACAACTGACATAAATCCAAACCATTTTTTTTGTAAATACATTCATAATCATACATAGAAAATACCCAAACTCCAAAAAAATTATTTGCGGATCACATAAACATAGTAAAATAAACGGTAAAAAAGATAGGAGTTTCCGAAAATTAGGACGACTATGACTTTTTGATTCGCCTTTTTTAATTTATAAGGCTATGATTTGATTATATTCATGACTCTACTCCACTCCCGAGCTCAGCAAGATAGGTCCTTATAATGTATTATATGAAATGAGGTTTTGAAGTGAGAAACGTTTTTGTAGTTACAAAACTCAAGTTGCCTAAAGCAAATTATAAACTTCTGCAATTAATGATGATGAAAAGGTAAAACTAAAACCCAACTACGTTAAGCAACGATGCTGGAAAATTATAAAACAATATTTAAAGATCATAGTACACAACTATCATTGTACAGAGAAACACATTCAATTTTGAAAAACCGTAGTCACACTTTACACATAAACGTACTATAACACATTAAAAAAAGTTTACATTTTATTTTATTACATGAATAAATTCATCTTTTCATTTTCATTCGTCACAATACCTACTGTTTACAATAATTTCATATTTTCGTTTGTAATTCCCTAAAGTGTGAAAACAAAGGAAATAATTAATTTTCATTACTATTGTCATTCGGTATTAATGGACTGTACTAATTAAAAACTGTTATCTTCATTGGGAATTGAAAAATATGTCATCATTGTCACGACGTTTATACGTAACTAGTTGCATACCGCGATGTTACTTGCGGTTGTTCTTGTACCTTTCTGACACACAACAACATCTAGTCCCAAACTAAGCAGAGATTGTATTATGGGTACCAGACAACTAATATAAATACATAAACATACTTTTTTTTGAGAATACACACATAGAAAACACCCAGACTCTGAAACAAATATTTATGGATCACACAAACATTTAGTCCGACCCGGGAATTGAACCCGAGACCTCTTGATCAACAGCCGCATACACTAACCACTAGACCAACAAGGCAGTCAAATTATTTTTACAACAACACCAAGGGGCGAAGCTAGTTTAATAAAAAGAAGGCTGTCTTAATTATTCTTTATATCGTCAGCAATCTGCCTCTGTTCAGCCGTTTTAAAGATTAGCCGTAACAAACAGACTGACAGATAGTCTAAAATTTAAGAATTTGTTTATTTGCAGTTCAATTATCTTTTAAATCTTGTCTCTTCCAGTGAGCTATATGCGTGGTCAGTTCCAAAGTACTTTATCACACCTGCCGCTCAATATCGATCTGTGACCAGGTTTCGGACATTCAAAAAGAAAATACCTCGGTATTTTATTGCAATGCAGTGTGGTAGACAGAGATCGTTTCGGTAGTTTTATTACTGCAAAGTTACTAATAAATTAATTCTCTTGATAAGTACTTCAATATATACGGTCATATATTTGACAAATGATGCCTAAAAACATCCAACGGCAATATAACATAGCCACAACATGTCTTGCCAGTAACCAACCCGCACTCAGCCAGCGTGGGGCCACGCGTGGCCTTAACCCTCTCCTGAGAGGAGACCCGAGCCCAGCAGTGTGACATTATGGGTTGTTGTTGTTGATGTTGATGTTGATGATGATGATGATGATGATGATGAACCAATAAAAAATGATAGTGTAGTAAAAAAAAATCAAGATATATAAAATATCTTGATTTTTTTTTAGTAATATAATTTATAAATATTCGTCATATTTTATATGATAGTTATTTGCTTGAATCACAATTATATAAATACATCAAATTTCATAAAGAAACAGAAAGAGTACAATAACCTCTTGATACCTACACAAATATTGAAGTGTGTGTCTGTAATATCAAATTAATAGCTTTCAACTCAACGCATTTGAAACAGTTCGTATATAGGTACAGAACTTACAACTTTTTTTTTAATGTTTCATCGTCTATTTGATTCTTTGTTCCAGTCGGTCTTTGGAACTACTGAACTGATTTAGAGGAGAATTTCACTGGTGCTGCTGATAACATAGGGATTAAGTTACTTGTTTTTTAACTAACTACGCCCCGCGGCGTGGCTACCCACGGTTGTTGTCGTCGTAAAGGTAAAATAAATATAAAATTTCACACACATAAACACATTGATTGAACAAACAAATTGAAGCCTATGTTCACACATAGGCAATTTTACTACCAATATTATAAAGTTTGTGCGTATGTACCTATGTATATTGTATGTATGTTATATATACGTATGTTTGTTGTTCTTTCAAAGTAACAAAAGCGCGTAACACCGCGGGGCTTATATAACAAAACAATTAAACATTTATTTGCTTGGATCACACACACGGATATTAAATACCACAAAAAACATACAAATAATTGAAAACCATGTCATAGTAAAAGTAAATAAATAAATATAGACATGGGAAAACCATTCAAACGTAAATGAATACTGCAATCAATTTTATTTCAATATGACTGCAAAATATGTTCACTATTTTCGACACGTAATACCGTACAATGGAAAGCTAATGGTGAGCGAATAAGGCCATTACTGTCTCTTTGCAGAAAAATATCGTCAACCTTCTACCCCATTACTTAGGGGTCGTTGCCTCTGTTCTATCTCACCTGTTACAGCTGATTATATTCCCTATAGGTTATAGGATTATCGAACGTGCTTGGCATAACTATGATGAGATTATACGCTGCTTGTTTGTTTTTGATAGCTTGCCAAGGTGACTCTACACTGCTTGATGGAAAGCATGAGTTGTATCCAGGAGTCAAGGTGGGGTCACCACACTCTCTGAAAGTGCAGGCAGTTATTATTTTTATTTGATAGCTTGCCAAGGTAACTTAACTCTACCTGATGGAGAGCACGAGTAGAATTCAGGAGTCAAGGTGGGGTCACCACACTCTCTGAGACTGCAGGCAGTTTTTATTTTTATTTGATAGCTTGCCAAGGTAACTCCATTCTGTTGATGGAAAGCATGAGTAGAATCCAGGAGTGGGAGCCACCACACTTTCTGGGAATGGAGGCAGTGTTTGTTTTGAATTATAATAATTTTACTGCTCGGTTGGCCAAGTGGTCGGCTCGCTACTGTGGCTAGTGTTATGGGTTCAAATCTTACACGGGATAACACTTTTTGTGATCCTCAAATTGTTATTCTTTGTCTGGGTGTTCTTTGTGTAGGTTTCTTGTATCTTTGTAAAGTCCTACGCGACACAGGAATATATTCCTGAGGCGGTGCGGTAAGTTGTCTTTTTCATAAAAAAGGCGTTCTTGAAAAGATCTCTTCTGAAAAGGTTTAGAGATTTGTTTTTGGTGTCTTTAAAAGTTAACGTGTCAGTTTTATCTCAAATAGATTCATCCGTTTACAAAATGAAAACCTTTCGTGAGTAGTAATCAAATATATTAATGATAAATGGTTTCTCCTATCGGTGAATTTAAAACCAAGACCCTTTGGATTCGATACTAATCCGTCATGTTGTCACAGATGTACGAATTCAAGAAACGCTAAAAGCTCCATAGACCTTTTTTTTACAGTTCGAATTCAAATTGTTACAGTTTTCTCTTTGTTATATCTATTTTCCCAAACAACTATAATTATACTAAAGAAGTTCAAAATATTGCTATGGATAAGACTGTTTGATAACCATAGCGGAATATAGTAAATTCAATTAACGTCGTCACTGTGTCTTACAACTAAAGTACACAGAGTTAAACCCAGCTTCTTAAGAACAATACTGAATAATACACGAAGCTACAACACTATTCGGGATTTTTCTTAACTTTACCCAAGCAACTCTACCCTCGATAAATAGACAGCGTTATAAACCGACCAATTTATTTAGACCATCAGCGTAAAGTGACAACCTAGCGGCGCCCGTCCTACATTTTTCGCCCGTATATCTTCTTTACCCCGAGAATCTATTTATTACCGCCATTTCCTTTTGTACGGATAGTCTTAATTATTTTCAACCAATCACGGACGAGGATTTTACAATTCAAGGAATACCTTGAATTGTTTCTCGTAGGATATACTATACTGACGTAGAAGTAGGAGCTGATGTTTAAATGTTTTTATTATATCTAATAAAAGACTGTCTATCTGTTTGGACCAAATGTTTATATGATCTGCGAATTTTGTTTAGATATATGTATTATATAAAAAGTATGTAAATATTAATATCAGTTGTTTAGTACGCTTAGTACAAGCTCTGCTTAGTTAGGGACTAGATGATCAGACCAGATGTGTGTCAGATGTCCGTAATATTTATTTATTTTAATATGTCATATCTATCTATAAAAAAATATATCATATAGAGTATTTGAGCAAATGAGGTACCTCATGTTCAGTGACTACGGTTACCCAACTCAAAAGACACAGTAGCATTGTCATCCTTTATGAATCCTCTCTCTTCTCTCCCTCCCCCACAAATTGGGACTCCTGTAACCTCACGCTCTTGTTGGAAAGCAACAAAGAAACAACTTGACATTTATTTTCAGTTGAGCTATGGTATCAACGTGATTGAGCCGGTCGTTTTTATTATTATACGGTTTTATTTAGTTTACCGTTTACTTGGGCCAAATCTAGTAATTAAAATTAGACTCGCTTCCTGGTTTCTGATTGAGCCCAAATTTCGCATGAATATGTATATTTGCAACAATATGATGGCATGGAACTGATCTGATGCTGAAGCTGAAAGGTGGCAATAGGAGCTCTGCTTTTAAAATTGTATTCAAAACAGTTTTATTGAAAACTTGCTGATTTCCGCGGTTATTGTTGCAAATCACGAGTAACGCTGCGGAGCAAGGCTAGTCTAAAAAACCATGCCTTATATCATCAGCTTTCTGCCAATGAAAGTTCTGTGAAAATCGGTCCAGTCGTTCCAGACATTATCCGGAACAAACCGACAGAGAGACAAAAATGCCAAACTTTCACCTACATTTAGCAAATAAATTGTTGTTTGGTTAGCACATAAAGACGCTTCGCTTTTATTTATTTCTACAAAATTATGTAGACAGTGTACTAAAAGCTAAGAAATACTTCGGTAGGTTTCAGGTTCAAAAAAAATAGTTGAGAGTGCGTAATCTGCGTAAGTGTATAAACCGCGTTATACGATGCATAATTCTGTATTTCTGAATGCATGTGCTGTAAACTTTAACTCGTAAATACCTTTATAACATACTACTATAAATAACAGACAAAAAGTGCGAATGTTGTCAACGTACACAGTTTGTTAATAACGTCTAGAGATAGTGATGAGAATTGACATTCGCAAGCCAATTTCGATACAAGAAAAAAACATTTCACTAACCATAGATGTTAGTTCGATTCATGTGTTGCGGGGAACTTTGCAAACATACTAAAACCGGATACAAATCAAAATCAAAAATCAATCAAAATCAAAGCATTTATTTCAAGTAGGCCAGTTACAGGCACTTTTGAATTGTCGAAACAAAAATGTAGCTACAGTCCCAGTCACAAGACACAAAAACTGTGAAAGTACTGTAGTTGCCCATTCCCTAGCGTAGATCTCTATGGAGAAGAACGGGCAAGAAACTCCATGGACACTCTTTTAAATCAAAATGTTTTTACAAAATCATGGTTACATCATTCATGTTGAGATGGTACATTATGTGAGAACGATGTAGCAAGACGTGCACGTTAAAAGTATCCATAGTACAACAAAAATACAATTGAAAAATAAAATAATTAATTCAAATAAGCCGTGGCAACTAAGAGATGACCAGTCACAACTGACAGCGCCCGTTCACGAACATGACGCATGGATCCGCACCATTCAACTCAACCATTTTGAAGGGAATCAAATGATCAGACACACGCGCCACCATCAGCGTGACATTTGAGTGAGCATGACATACTCTCAACCGCCAGGGCAGATTCAGGTCAAGAAAAGACGTAGGTTTCCAGTGAATGATAGCTTGAATAGCTTCCTAGTACATAGTACTCACACAATATGGGCTATGCGATTATATAACACTAAAGAGATTGAATCTATACAATGCAAAGAAAGTTGTACAATCTTCAGCAGCTCCAACAATACCATTCAATGCTATCAATTTATGCGCCCCTGTCCTTGTGAAGCAGGACCAGCATTGAGCCAAGCATTTTTATCAGCGATATAATCGCTCAACTTGTAATATGCTTGCTTACATAGTGTGCGTTTAATGCATGTTTTAAATTTTGTCTCATTCAGTTCAAGAATACTTTGTGGAATTTTATTATAGCATCTCAAACAGTACCCCATAAAAGAAGAGTCTACTTTAGCGAGTCTAAAGCCTGGCTGAACTAGTTGGTCCCTATTTCTAGTACTGTAATTATGTTTGTCACCTCTTTTGCCAAAAAGATGAAGATTTTTTCTAACGTACATTATGTTTTCGTAGATGTATTGACTATGTACCGTCATGATGCCAATATTCTTAAACAGTTCCCTTAGAGAATCGCGCCTACGAAGATTATATATGGCTCTGATGGCTCTTTTTTGCAGAATAAATATAGACTCAATATCTGCAGCCCGTCCCCATAACAAGATGCCGTAAGACATTATACTATGAAAGTAACTGAAATAGACCAGTCTAGCGGTATCTTCATCAGTAAATTGACGGATTTTTCTAATAGCATATGCTGCTGAACTTAGCCGCCCCGCAAGAGATGTTAAATGAGAACCCCATTGTAGCCCTGCATCAAACGTAATCCCCAAGAAAACAGTTTTATCTACGAATTCAAGTTTCTCTTTATTCAATATTATATCACAATCACTACTCTTAACATTCGGTAAAGCAAATCTTATGCATTTGGTTTTTTTTTCATTTAATACCAAATTGTTTGCTGTGAACCAATTCTGGACTTGAACTAGGGCATTATTCACGTCATCTAGATTTTGGGCCCGTCTATTTATCTTAAAAATTAAGGAAGTGTCATCAGCAAATAACACCATATTTTGAGGTTGATTTTTTAATAAATATGGTAGATCATTTATATATACTAGAAAGAGGAAAGGACCCAATATTGAGCCTTGAGGAACCCCCATTTTTACTTTTAAACCCTGTGAATTAACACCATTTATTTGCACATATTGTTGTCTATCGCTCAAATAAGATTTAACCAAATCCAGTGCAAGTTTTCCTAGTCCGTAATGCTCAAGTTTCAAAAGTAATGTGTCGTGATTTACGCAATCAAATGCTTTGGAGAGGTCACAAAAAATTCCTATGGCGTCTTGGGGCTCTTCCCACGCAGTAAATATATGCTTAAATAAGGTTACACCGGCGTCAGTTGTACAACGTCCCTTGGTGAAACCATACTGTTGATCATGTATGATTCTGTTGGTGTTAAAATGATCGAGCATTTGATTAAGCATTACCTTTTCAAAAACTTTGCTAAAAACTGGTAACACGGATACAGGTCTATAATTATTAGTATCTTTACTGTCCCCGGATTTGAAAAGAGGTATTACTTTACTGTATTTCATCAAATCAGGGAAAACTCCTTGGTCAACACATAAATTAAAAATTAAAGCTAAGTATGGGGCTATAGTCTCAAGTATGGATGTACAAACTTTGAAAGACATTCCCCATAGATCTTCGGTCAGTTTGATTTTTATTTGCCGGAAAGCCTTATTAACTATCATAGGGTTAATGTGTTTAAATTTAAATTCAGCCAGGCAGCTAGACACATTCGCCTTTAATAAATCAATTGAGACATCAGGTGAGGAATTAAGAGCCTCAGTAGTTTTTGATGGTATATTGGTAAAGAAATTTACAAATTCTTCAGCTACTTCCTGATTTGAGCTTTTGGGACCACATGCTGTATCTAATATGTAGCTAGTGTTACGTATTTTCTTCCTGTTAGTCTCGTTATTTATGACTTTCCAAACTGTCTTTATTTTATTTTCTGCTGATTTGATCTTGTTGCTAATGTGCAGGGCTTTAGCAACCTTGCATGTATTTCTAAAAGTTTTTGAATACTTAGCAACATACTTGTTAAAAGTTTCAGAGTTTATAAAAGGCTTAAGGCCATAAAGCTCAAATAGTCTTTCCCTACTTATTCTGATACCTTTAGTTGCCCAATCACTAAATATAAATTTAGGGCAAATACTTTTTGTCTTCTTTTCAAAAGTTTTGTTGAATTCCGTGTGAACTATTGAAAAGAAACGCTCATACAATTGATTTATATTAATATCGTCAAGGCTCATAAGACTTAATTTGTTTTGTAGGGAATTATTATACCTATCTAATTTGCTGGAAGTTATAGGTCTAAATTTAATCTGAACTTTTTGCAATGGCATGTTACACCTAAAAGTTACTGTTTGTCCACTATGGTCAGACGGTAGACAATTTACTATGGCTTTATCTAAGTAATAACAATTGCAGAAAACATTATCTATACAAGTAGCAGAAGATGGAGTGACTCTAGTAGGTTCTATAAAAGTGTTGGTCAAGTCAAATGACTTAAAAAGATTTATTAACCGACTACTATTTGAATTTTCTTCTAAAATATTGATATTAAAATCACCACAAATAATTGTATATTTATTACTGGCTGCAAGTTTTGCCAGGACATCTTCCATTATCGATTCAAATAAGGTAAAGTTTTGATAGTTTGGGGGTCTGTACACACACACAATTACATGCTTATCTAGCTCAACACAGGACAGTTCGACACAATGTTCAACCGAAAGATCCACTATGTCAATACGTTGCTTAAATTTAAAACTATTTTTTATTAAAATTAAGGAACCTCCACGAAGCATAGTTTTACGGTTAAAGCAGCTACCCACCATATAGATCTCAAAGTTAATAAGCATTTGGTAATCCTGTAGCCAATGCTCAGTAAAACAAATAATATCAAACTTACTATTTTCTAAAAACAATTCAATTTCTAATAATTTGGAAGAAATGCCTTGGATATTTTGGTGGAATAATTTTAAGGTGTTCTGATGAGGCCCCTTTTTGCTAACTAATTGAGTGCAAGAAGGTACCTTACTGTTGGTAGGATTAACAATATTGTTAATGGTACCTTCCATTGTCTCACTTTCTAGTTTAAATTAATATTAATATTTGGAGTGAGGCTGGAGACTCCCGTGCCATCCTCAGACAAAAAGACCCTATTACTAATAGATACTAATTGAGGATTTTCCACGGTGACACATGGATTCTCCTCAGTACAATGTTTGTAAACATTTATAGCACTAATGCTATATTCATTTAAAGTCACCTGTACATTACTATTATTACTAATAGTCGCCGTGTTAATAATATAACTAAACTTAGACATACTACTTATGTCTGTGTGAATATTAAAAGCTAATAGCCTAGCTATTTTGTGTCTACAACTAATAGGTAGATGCACTTTACCCCGAGTTGATCTAAGTTTATCAACAAAAGTGTTGATATCAAGATATATAAGTTTATCACTATAGTGACCTACTAAAAAATGTATATGATTATTTAACATGTGAATGTAATTGTTTTTACTATTACTTAAATTTTCAAAATATGGAAAAGCACACAATATGATTTTCTTACAATTCAACTTCAACAACTCTGAAACACAGTCAGTGATGTCTTCCTTTTTAATCTTAGAACTATTGCCAATACATATACTAATGGTGGTACTAGGATCACAAACAGTTTTTGTTACTGATGCCATAATCTGTTTGTAGGTTGACCCGGGCATACAATTGTTTTGGGTACAATAACTCAGGTTATTACTAATTAATTTACCTAGCCCCCTACCTATACTGTCAGAGAACATAACTGAATGATTACAATCATGACTATTAGGTGAGACAAAATTATCAATCTCAGGCAGACTATCATATAACTCAGGCTGTACCATGTGTGAATCTTGTGTCATATTAGTTGATTCTTGGTTCAGTATACTGTCCTGAGACAAATTCTCAACCTGGGACGGGTACACCATTACCTCAGGCTGGACAGTATCATGGTTGGTAACTGTCTGACAAAAACATTGACACATTACCAACTCCTTTGCTGCAAAAATATGTTCTTTAATTTCGTTCTGAGAAATTTCAAAGAATACCTAGACTTAGGATTTGAACCTTTCTGAATTAGAATTGAAAATACTAGATCCCATAATATCAGAGAGCGGCGTGACTACCGCTTGAGCTATTATATCAGTCAAAACCCTTATCCATAACTGTTTTTAGGCTTTTGGGACGGGACTTATTCGCGATAAAATTAAAAAGGTGAGGTGAGGGGTACCGACATCACAAGAAATCATCGCGATCAAGTGCGGGTAGATATAACCTGCACATCACGAAGGCGACGCTAAGCTCACACCAGTCTACCCGTGGCCACGAGCGGTATAACCCGTTCGAAACGTCGGAAAGTAAAAGGTATCGTAACCTTTTTAATTTTATCGCGAATAAGTCCCTTATGACCATACCATGACGGCCTAGTGAGATGCTTCGTTATAATTAAACCTCTGGTCTGACTACCAACCTACCTACGAAATACAATAGCACGAATGCTATCATTTTTGGGTTGGTCTTCTATGCGAGGGTAGTACCGCCTTGTTAGAGTCGACCCTATTATAGGTTTTGGCCTACTTTATCTTAAAAAGCTACCGGCACAATTTAGTCAGTTGTCTAGTCTCGTGGTTAGCGTATGTGACTGTTAATCAAGAGGTCTCGGGTTCAAGTCCCGGGTCGGCCAAAAAAGTGATTTTGGGTTTTTCTTAGGATATTTGCAGCCCAGAGTTTGGAAGTTTAGCGGTGATTCACGCCCGTGCCTCGGAGAACACGTAAAGCCGTCAGTCCCGGTTGTCATGAACATCTATGGCAATTCAGTGCCCTCAAATATACTTACAAATAGTTCAATCTTCGAATTTCAGTTCTCCGATGCCAGTCGCTCCGTGGAAAAACTGAAATTCAGGTAAAACCGGTTGAACTAGTAGCCGACCCCAAATAAACTTGGGAATAAAGGCTCGGAAGATGAGTTCAACCAAAATATCAACATACGCTTTGGTAGTTAATTTCAATCTAGCGGTAGTTAATCCGGAAAACAGTATTCAGGTGTCACGAAGTAAAATATATCCTTTTTTAATACTAGGTCTGCTTTATTGCAGTACTAAAAAGAAAGTAAGTCTGAAACACGGTTCATCTTCATTCCCTTCTCTCACTATTCTTGTAAATTGGTCTCGTAAAGCGGCCACTTTATTTGACGCATCAGTTGACCTCAGAATTTACTACGGGCCATTTATGTTTCTTTTGCCTCTTAAAACGATGCTGTTTGGAAGAAAATGTGCAAACATTATGCAATAAACTAGGTGTTATAGGTAGGAAAAAGTGTATAATCATTGGCCAATAGGTAAGAGGAAGCCTCTGTGGCTCCCTCTAGGATAGAACCACAAAAAAAATTGCTATACTTTGAAGTTCATTGTGTTTATTTGATGGCAGATGATAGCGAAGATCTACCTTGAATACACTTCGATATACAAATTGGAAATACTAAAATAGTGGTGTAAGCATTTTGAATGACTATGTACGGCTAATGCTCTTTTGGAATTTGAGGAAATTGTCAGGGTTAAATCAAGATGCTGGCGATGACCCAGGGTCCGTCAGTTCGTGATTTCTAAGCTATAGATAACCGAAACAGCGGCATGTTTTGAGTCGGTTCGAGTTCGAACCCCGGTTGTCAGGTGTGGTTAATAAACCTCTTATTGGTATATTTAAGCCTACCAAAACGATTCTACTTCGCCTGATAGAAAGCATGAGCAGAATCCAGGAGTAGGGGCCACCATCCTCACTTTGTGGGCAAGCAATGCAGCATGGTGACCCATACTATCCCTCTTTGGTAGTTAGGTAAAAAAGGGTACTAAAAACATTTTTTGAATGCGTCTAGTATATGTAAAATTTTATTTTTCAGCATGTAATTTCACTTGGATTAATATTAGAGTATTTCACGGATTTGGTAGGTTCAAAATATAATTCTGTTTACATGCACTAACAGATTGTACAGCTTCAACAACCCGACTGCAGTTGCATGAATATTTAAGGAGACATTTGCTTCGTCAAGTTACTAAGGATCGTTTTGTTGTTAGACCTGAGTGAGAAGTCGGTTAACAATGGTATGCAGTCTTCACTTATCTAGCTATAAAGTTAAAAGAATTAAATTCGTAAGGGAGTTCTATAAATAAACTTTTTTTTTACTTATTTGAAAATTAATTAGGAAAAGTTCCATTTACTGGAAAACAGCTGCTTTCACAGCATAACTACCTAACATCAATTAGGAAAGCCAATTTACCTCTTCATAAATGTCATCTGCCACATACTCGTATTTTCCGTGGCCACGGAAAATAGAAACCTATAACTTTGAGTAATATTAATTGAAAGTTACATTGAATTTCGTTCAGTCGTTTTTACGCGAAATAGTAACAAATATCCATACATCTACACATACTTTTGTTTTTGAAATATTCATAAGGAAGTAGGATTGTTAGGATCAGGTAGAAACTGTTATGAACTAGTAAAATCCTTACTAGTATTATAATTGCGAAAGTAACTATGTCTGTCTGTCCAGTTTTCACAGCATAACTACTGAATCGATTTCAATGAAATTTGGTACCCATATAATCTAGAGCCTAAGAAAGGATATATTAATCTGCTACTTCCTACCGCGATAACCGAAATACGCGCGGGCAGGGCCGCGGACGAAAGCTTGAAAGTGTTATATTATAAATTCGCTCCGTATAAAAGATGTTTTTAAATTCCAAAATCGCTGAAACTTCATGTAGTTTAAAGTTTCGCAAGTTAAAATCATGCATGTAGAAATACTAACGGTATTGCTTTAACACGTCTTATAGTACTGAAATGCACTCGAAGTGTACATTTGCATGTTACTAATTGTTTCAAGTTCAGCGATGCAGAACATTGCGGAAAATAGCAAAGCTTCACGTAAGTTCCGTGTGCATAGTTTAGAAGTTGTTTACACTCATTGTTGATTGTAAACAACTCCTAAACTATACACAGCTAACAACATTTACATTAGAAATAATTCAGGAATGCTTTTGGAATTTAACTATTACATATTGTTTTTTTATTTATAACTTCATGCACTTTTGTACATCGGCAAAATTAATGCTTAAGGTATTCTATGCGCAAGGGAGGCGCTATATATAATCTCTTGTTATGTTATGTTTATTTGCTATTAACCACCAACTCTGAAATTATTGTCGGCATACAAACGCACGCGTCCATTCGTTATCGTTGTTAACAGTCGACTCGACCGCACGTGCACTAAAGATGACATGATGCTTCCTTCTCATTCATTCATAGATAGTACAATGCATGAGCGAATGAGTAACTGAGTAACACACACTACAATGTATAAGAAAGTTAGGTGATTAGTGATGTAATATTTTATTTATACAAGAAAATCAAATATTCTGGTCAAAACCTCAGTGATATTATATAACTGTAACATTTCACTTATGTACTATTTTCAGGAACTTTGCGTTTGTAGTAAAAGAAGTTGAATTATTTTATCAGTAGGTACGTAATAAACTTTTGAAACCAAGTTATAAACTAGTTACTGCCATATACATCAGAACTCGTCTTGTAAATCTTATCTGTTTCTCAAGAGTACATTTCCATATAAATGAACTACCCTCGCTTTCACAATTAGCTCAACCCAACTTCTGGCGAGGCTAAATCATAACTATGATCGTTGAAGCAGATAATATACTCGTACATAACAGATATTAAACTACATAACTAAAGATTAGGCTAAAAACCTTGAACTCAGAAGGGCATGTTACATGAATAATAAGTGATGTATATTAACGTTAGTATATATATATATTACCTTATGTATATTAACGTTAGATAATTATTTCGAGGTAAATTGGAACGTGTGGAAATTATGTCTAACGAACATTAAACAAATCTCACTTAATTTGCATCTGTTCGCACGAAGCGTTTAGATGGTTAATCCACTTGTTCACCTGGTGGTATTATTCGAGGACATAAAGTTCACTCTTAGGTTTTTCATTTCAACTAGATGAAATGAAAAAACGAGACCTCTTGTTCGGCAGTAGTATATATTAACCGCTATACCAAGAAGGCAGTCATGATTGATGGCATCGTTTAGAAGAAAGAAACTCGCGATACGCCTAAAAGAGTTTATCATAATGTTTAAGCTAGGATACCGTTTACCTAAATGTATCCGAGGGGCTCATAGGCTTAGCGACGACAGCGCGATCTGTACCTGGATGGGTCACAATTATGGCATGATACCATGAGCATCTCCGTGATTCTGAGGTTACGTCAAGCAGTCGATCCTCGTCGTTAACGGTCTTGAGGCTTTGTTGGAGACTTTTGGGTGGCCTAAAATATTCAACGGGAAAATTACGTAGCCACAGCGTTGTCTTGCTAGTCCCCAACCCGCACTCTGCCAGTGTGGTGACGTATGGCCTTAACCCTTTCATGCGAGGAGAGCAGAGGACAGTAGTTGGGACATTATGAGTTGTTGATGATGATTATGTTAGTGTCACCCGGGTGAATTGATTTGACTTAATCGATATACTTTGTTTAATTTAGAATTTATCCACCTATGTTCAAACGACTTTTCTATGTGCCTTTCCATCTAATTACACTAATTTGGAAAGTAACTGGTTAGATTTTCTTATCAACTCTTTAAGGAAATTCTTTACGGTTTAAATTGATCGAGATAATCTCTTGAGTATATAGGTACTGTTGAAGCTGTTGAACAGAAATTTCAATACTTGAAAACCAAATAAATTACTGTCAGGAATTCAATATAACTTTTAGTGGAAGAAGTTGCCCGGTTCTTGTGCCGCATATTGATGGTTGAGGCAAAAATACTAAATATTTTGTCGGTGCTGAACAATGAACATTTTTGTTGGTTGTTTTTTTAGTACATATTGTAAATTATCATGAAGCTTGTGGCATTCTCTATCTCTCATTCTCTCTCTACCTTTGACTGATACATGCAGAATTTTAAGAGGGAATGCTGGGAATGTTGAGTCGTAAATTAATCTCCATTTCAAGGATCCGTGATACTATTAACTGACGCAAGCATTTCTAAATTAAAGATGAGAGATTTATATATGATAGGAATATTTGAAAGGTCAAAGTCGTGTGATGTGTGTACACTCCTCAGATGAAGTTGGAGTTTTCATTGCATTTGTTGTTTATATTGCATTATGCTCCTTATCATCGAATTAGTTATTAATGACTAATGACTTTAAGGTATTCAAACACTCATAATTGCTCTTTTGCCGAGTTCTTTTGGGGAATGTGCAACATGTGTAAAGGGTTTTAAATGGTCTCTTTTATGTCTACTGCTTTGACTTCAACTCTTCTTGCGAATGTAATCGTTACAAGAGAAAAACGTGAAATAGGGTAAAGAAAATAAAAAACTTAGAGGAAATTTTGGTAAATTAGATTCAAATTTGAGTAGCTAAACCTACCTACAGAACGAAAGCCGCATATTTAGTTTTATATGTCCGACGTGCAGTTGCAGAATTAAAGGCATTTACTGGAGAGGAAGAGGACATCAACCAATATTTCCTGTATAATACGTCCTTTGTGTCAAAGGAACCGTCAAGCTTATTGTACACTGACGTAGTAACAAATTTCCAACAATCAACAAAAGGTGAAATAGGGTTGTCAAAATCTGTTAATAGATTAATAGTTCTCTGCGACTAGTTCGCACTGATAATAGCAAAAAACACGAGATGTAATGTAAAGTTTTTTTTTGAGGGTAGGGTTTTTTAATTTTGGTTTTGGATGTTTATTGGTGGTATTTTGGAGGAACGGATGTCAATTGTGAGGTGATCATGCCAGGCGAGTTCGACCTGATGTTAGCGTTGTAGTAAGATGGATCGAAAATAGTAGGTGTACATGTAACTTATATTCTACAAAACCCTATCGACCTGAACGCCCACAGGTCAGGTGGAGTAACGATTTTCCCAAGGTGGACAACAGAAGCTGAATCCGAGAAGTCCAAAGTCGATCAGAGTAGCGTGAAATAAGGGAAGCCTATTTACATTAGTAAACTTTACTAGGCTGGTATTTTAAATTTTTACGAAAAGGTCTTGTAGCATAATTTTATTAATCAAAACTCAACACTTTAATTTTTTTAGAACGGTGACGCATTCACATCCTGCTTTCAACCTTTATTCATTAAAACACCATGCGAACATATATCTTCACAACCCTTAAAAATCTTAGAGTACTTTTGTCAACCCTAATAACATGGGCGTGTCTGAATCTTTTAACACGACCACGAATTTTGATTTGAATTTCAAATTGCGCTGTGACCATTAATCGTTAGAGTCGGGTACGGACAATCGTGAACTACACCGCATTTCCGACTTTTGTAATCGTCAACTGCTGGACATATCGATTTTGTGTACTCATAGTACCGAAATGTGACATAGAAGTAGCCTGTGTCCCTCCAGAAGAATATTTCCAACTTTTTTAAATATGTACTCGAAATCATTTCGTCCATTCTACACTAGTATACCTGAAATCACAGCAATTAAGAATGCTAGATTAATAAACATGTGGAATAGTTAAGTAAATGTTTAATTGACTGCCTCGTTGGTCTCGTGGTTAGCGTATGCGGCTGCTGATCAAGAGGTCTCGGGTTCGATTCCCGGGTCGGACCAAATATTATTTGTGTGATTCACAAATATTTGTTTCGGAGTCTGGGTGTTTTCTATATATAATATGTATGTATTTACGAAAAAAAAAAGTATGTTTATGTATTTATATCAGTTGTCTAGTACCCATAACCCAAGCTCTGCTTAGCTTGGGACTAGATGATGTTGTGTGTCAGATGTCCAAAAAAAAAAAAATTTACTGCCTCGGTGCGACTGCTGTGCTTGAGGTCTCGGGTTCAAATCCTGGGTCGCAAAATAAGCTATCATTATTAGATTCGGAAATGCATGGCATCTCAAGTGTAATCATCTACCCATTCATATAAACCCTTATTTGTAACCTGAGCTCAACTATTCGACTTACAACACACGACAAGTATCAACTACGTGCTCAGTGTACTCAGTGTCGACTACTGCGTCCAATTAGACGAAAGCAAATAGTTTAGATAGAGTGCAAAACTCAACTACGTATAATTACGGGACAAAAAATGTTAGCATAAACTTGCTTCCTTAAAGTTTAGTAAAAAAGAAACATGAAGGATGAAGTTCTTGTTTCAATTTCATTAAAGTTATAAATTGATGCGAGCATTTTAACTTGTATACTTTCTCTTTAGTTTGATGTTTTTATTCTGAGTAATGATACTATATCGAAGAAGGCTCACAGCCAAGTGGCCTTGGGTGATTGGAGGCAATCACTGATGGTAAGCAACGACGGCGCGGTCAGACCTAGATGGGTGACCGTTTGCGGCATGATATGTTATGAGCGTTTCTGTGATTCTCAGCTTACGTTAAGCTGTCGGTCCCGGTTGTTATCATGAGATAGCTGTCGTGAAGCTTAGTTGGAGGCAAGAACATCCGGCTAGCTATGGAACGCTTTCGCAATCATGATAAGCTTTGTATACTATTGCTTCCGCAATAGTATACATTTTTTTCTATGTCAAACAAGGAGCCACTGACGAGTTTTCACGGGTCGGTCCTTACAATTTAAGGACCTACAAGGCAGTCAATACTCGTGTTACCCGCGTCTGTTGTTGTAACCGCGGGCAACGCCGCGGAGCGAAGCTTGTCTAAAAGAAGTAGCCTTAGTTACTCCTTATATCATCAGCTATCTGCCACTGAAAGTCCGGTTGAAATCGGTCCAGCCGTTCCAAAGATTACCCGGAACAAAAAGACAAACGTTGTTGACATACCCAAAAGTCGAACTAAACAGTTTGACAGTTCGTTTTTGGTGAGAGTCGACAAAATGGAATGACCGGCCTAGGTCTATTTTTCCTGATAAGTTGAACTCTGGAGCCTTCAAGAGTAGAGTGAACAGGTTTCTTTCGGATCGGGCGTGTACCATCTTCGTCTACATCTACACTTTCCATCAGGTGAGATGGAAGACAAACGCCTATTCCATTACAACTATAAAAAAAAGACAGACTGACAAAAATTTAAAAAAAAAAAATTTGGTAAAAGTACCATATGCATTTAGTAAAAAGCGGTTATTCTAATATTACAAACAGACACTCCAATTTTATTTATTTGTATAGATTACAGTCCATACTATTAAGGTTAGTATGTTGATTTGTACAGGAATCAGATTAATAATTTAATTAGTAAGTACATAACCCTATAGTGTAATTAGCTAATTGTTTTGAGCTAATTGATATCTATTGAATCCGAACTTGAGGTAATAAACAATTCGATCGACCACAAATATTTGTTTTGGAATCTGGGTGTTTTCCATGTATAATATGTATGTGTGGCGACTTCCACATACCGCGCAAGCGAAAAATATACAACAGCGCCATCTTCCGATGAAATACTGAACCACGAAAGAAAACACGGAGTAACTACTAATCCTGAATCGCGATAGAGAAATTTTGGCACCTATAAGCATATTTACAACATCCCAACATCAACTGTTGGGCAGTAACCCGCCAGGCATGATCACCTCGTCTGGTCGGAGGATCCTCCCTTTGTGATGGACACCCCATCTCCTACATATGTATTTATATCAGTTATTTAGTACCCATTATACAAGCTGTACTTAATTTGGGACTAGATTACATTATGTATAAGATATTCGAAATATTTAATATTATTCTTATTTATTTTTAAAGACATTTTTTCACATTGAGATCATGGTTCCGGTTACCACTTAAGATACTTAGTACTAATAGTTAAATAAGTAAATTCACATGCAATATACATGAATCGCTCATAGGCAGAAGCGCTCAAGCCAAGTTACTTTAGGTAATTGGAAACAATCATCGAGGGTAAACAACGCCGGCGCGGTCAGTACCTAGATAGGTGACCGTTTGTGGCATGATATAACATGACCGTTTTGAAGGTCACGTTAAGCAGTCGGTCCCGGTATTATAAGATAACAGTCGTTAACCAACGCCAAGATTTTACGTAGCCATACTGTGTCTTGCCCGTCCTCAAGCTGCACTCGGCCAGTGTGGGGACGTACGGCCTTAACCCTCTCCTGTGAGGAGACCCGAGCCCATGCGTGGAATATTATGGGTCGTAGATGATGTTGATGATATACATAAACACTAGTTGACCCAGCGAACTTCGTACCGCCCAACTTTAAAATTCCAGAACTTGATCGCAGCGCCACCTACCGGGTCCAATTGCGAATCTAAGCCATTCCCAGATCCCCTTGAACACACACAAAAAATTTCATCAAAATCGGTCCAGTCGTTTGAGAGAAGTTCAGTAACATACACACTCACAGAAGAATTATATATATAAAGAAGTATCTTTAAGTAACTAGTAAGTTGACCCAGCGAACTTCGTACCGCCCAACTTTAAAATTCCAGAACTTGATCGCAGCGCCACCTACCGGGTCCAATTGCGAATCTAAGCCATTCCCAGATCCCCTTGAACACACACAAAAAATTTCATCAAAATCGGTCCAGTCGTTTGAGAGAAGTTCAGTAACATACACACTCGCAGAAGAATTATATATATAAAGAAGTATCTTTAAGTAACTAGTAAGTTGACCCAGCGAACTTCGTACCGCCCAACTTTAAAATTCCAGAACTTGATCGCAGCGCCACCTACCGGGTCCAATTGCGAATCTAAACCATTCCCAGATCCCCTTGAACACACACAAAAAAAATCATCAAAATCGGTCCAGTCGTTTGAGAGAAGTTCAGTGACATACACACTCACAGAAGAATTATATATATAAAGATATGAAACCTAAAAACATAATACTCCTTCATTAGTCTTTTCTAAAATATTTAATTGAAACATCTATCTTGCTTGCATCTGTGTGTGAAAGTCTTTTCTATTCTATAGTAGTTGCTCTGTTTTCTGTATAGACTCCTAATTGTTTTTTTTATCATACTATAGGCGGTATATAAGCACTAGCACAAGCATAAAGAAGTTAGGTAAATAAGCGTGCGTTCGGCGTCAATAACAAATTACGACTGGCGCACGCGCACGCTCTGAGGTCGTGCGAAGCGTAAATAGATAAATAGTTATAAGATTTAGATTTAAGTTAATTTTAAGACCATTGCATGATAATGTAGTGAACCAAAGTGAGTGTTTATTATATGTGTAGTAGGTAGCCTACAATACAAATAAAATCAAAAAAATTGTGTCCTTTCCTAAAAGCTAGTATTAGTTTCCGATTATTAGTTTTCCTGAGAGGAGACCGTAGCCCAGCAGTGGGATGTTATGGGTTTTTGATTGATTATTAGTTACAAATTACTCAAACCTGAAGTCTGTGCACATGCTTAAAGTTCTCGTGATTAACTGAATACTTACGAGACTACAGCTCCGACCTAGTCTGTAATTTAGACGAAAGCTCGCAAATTTGCTTGGAATTTAATAAGCCGAATATAATATTGTTTGTTTATAATATTTCCAAGTTATTTGGCATCCGTCTAGACAGTCAATTATTTTATATTTCGAGAACATATTCAGAGGCCATTTCGATTTTCTTTTTATAAAATGATAATTATAATAAATGTCACAGGATGAAAATAATTTAATGCAAAAACTGATACATTATTAATACCGTATAAATAATTTTAGAGATAATATTTTCGTTTCTGTTTGTGACATGAGTGTAATTACGTTTTAAGGATATAGTGTCACCCCTATTTACCCCATGGAGTCATAAGAAGGGGCTAAGGGAACTAATTATGCAGAACAACCTGCAAGAGAAAGGAAACTTGATCAAATCCCTTTACCAACCAGACAGATTAGTGTAGTAAGTATACAATCTCCTTTGTATAGGACTGCCTCGTTGGTCTAGTGGTTGTCGATGCGACTACCGATAAAAAGGTCTGGTTCGATTCCCGGGTCGGACCAAATAGTCATATGATCTGCAAATGTTTGTTTCGGAGTTTGGGTGTTTTCTATGTATAATATGAATGTATTTAAAAAAAGTATAAATATATTCATATCATTGTGTTTTGCGTCAGATGTCCGAAATATTTATTTATTTTTCCAAGGCCTTTTGACCTACTACTATACGGAGTATTTTTATTTTTTGTTTTTTTTTGTTACCCCACTTACACCTTTAGTTGGGGACAACTAAAGGTGTAAGTGGGACTCCCGGGCAACCGGTCTACCCACTAAACCCCGCGGCGGCCTACCTCGGCACTAGGGAGGAACACCAGGATCGCATCAGCGGCTTCTGGTGTCCTCCCTGCTATACCCCACAACTGGGAACTATACGAGGCCTATGTATAACAGTGGAGTGTCAGAAGCATCGCACTAGGTAAAATAATGTGGGTCACCATGCTGCTTTGTCTGCACTCACAATGGGCGACTACTCCTGCAGAAGAGAGTAGTGTCACTTTGGTAAACTTTAATATAAATAAAATGCTAGTTATGACGTAATACGATTTCATTCATGTTATTATTATTATAGCTGAACTCATTTTTAAATTAACCATTTACAAACTATCTTTATTGTTGCTATGCAAGTGTGTTATGCATAGCAACCTGTGAAGTTATGACAGGAGATAAACAGTGATACATTTTAACATCTACAATTTATGTATTTTTATTATTTTATTGCAGTAGAAAGTAGCCTATGTGTTATTTCGATATATAAGCTTTATTACTGTAAAGATTCATCTAAATTAAGTAGTTTTTGCTTGAGAGAGCAAGAAATATACATACCTACACACATACATACACACAAATTTTAGCGGTTATGATATTAGTAGCATCACATTATAATTTATATTGTATTTAATTATATATTGTATTATAATGATACATTGTAAACTTAATAAATTATAATTTAAATCAAACGTCTATCACATTGCCTTTTCACAAAACACAGTGAGTGGGTTTGACAGTTGTCTACCTCGTTAAATATTAAAATTGAAACCTAGCAATTCTTTAGAATACAAATTTGTTAAAACTATTTGCAAAGCTGTTGAGTTGTGTGAAGAAATCAAAGTTTTACTTTGAATCCAAATCAAAAACCTAATAGGGTTTTCTGGAATTTTCTTTTTATTTGACACTTGAATGACTCTTGTTTTTCAGTAAAAGTGTACTTGATTTGTAATCTGTACTGCGAGTGTTATATAAATATTTGTTACTCCTAAACTATAAAAATATTTGTTGGTTACTAGCTGCGACCTGAAGTATTTATTTTTTAGTTTTAAACCCACAGACTTTATTGTTTTAGAATACAATTCATCATTTAATAGGTTTTAATTTCGTTTTACTTAAAAATAAAGTTTGTTGTCTAGATGTGAAAACTCAGTCAAACTCAGTCCAACTGTTCTAGAGACTAACTGGAGTAAAGAGACAGACAATTATTTTTTATTGTTAGCACCGTAAATACTTTCAAATGCTTTTAAATGAAACATGTTAAGTTGTAATTACAAACACACTTAAATGTTATTATTTACTTATATAAATTGTATATATAACTTGCCCTTAAGTTTTTGCCAGCCAAGCAAGTCAAGTGAAAATTAATGATTATGAAAACTTATTTGACAGACATACTAAATAATGTTCTATAAGTATTTTATTTAATTGTAGAGCTTTTCATATTTTAAGTTATATTGGTATTATATATTGGTATAAAAAGTAATAGAATTTTTCATATAAATGTGATATCACAAGAACGAACGGGTTACGTATCGTATTGAAAATGCTCGAGAATGACATTTAAAATTTATGCGCTTTTGAAACTCTAAATCTGAAAACTAGCTTTGAAAAGTAATTGATCCTTCTGGGTAGGCTGCTGTTTATAATCGCATTTAAAAAGTGTAAGTTTATTAAATTTAATTTGATTTAATAAGTTTTTATAAACTAAGTAAAGCTGACTTTGAAAAATGAATAACAAAAAATGTAACAAAGTTTTTTGTAAAATGAATAACATAATTGTACTTAAATAGTTAACATTTAAATTATGAGTATGGACTTAGAATACTTATTTTTTTATAACTAAATGACTCATTACACAGTAAAACTCTTCAAATTGTCAGTCGTGGAAATATTTTAATATTCGCTACGGTCGTCTACAGCTACGAACTCAGGCGCTACGGTAAGCGTAGAAGTGCTACGAATTTACGCTCCACTGCACAAAAAAGTATCTCGAGCGAAATAAATCTTATTTTATTATTAAGCCTTTGGAATTCTGCTCATTATTTTTGTTTTTTTTTCTAAACCAAAATGCTTTAATACAAAGGAGTTTGAATAAATGCTCTTATAAGATTTTATGAAATCTAACAGGCGTAATATTATAAAAGTGGATTCGGCCAAAGTATTGATCTCTTTACTGGTTTTAGGTACTGAAATTTACTGCTACATGTGTGTGTTGAATACAACCTGCAAGACCTATTTTCAAGTAATAAGACTACCTCTTAGGTCTAGTAGTTAGGGTATGCTGATCAAGACGAGAAGGACAGGGTTCAAATCCCGGGTCGGAAAAAAAAATGTTATTAGGTTTTTCTTAATAATGGGCGTGAATCAGCACCAATCTTCCATACCGGAGTATGGAAGTTTAGCGGTGATTCACATCCATGCCTTACGGAGAGTATGTTAAGCCGTCGGTCCCGGTTGTCATGAACAAATTTGGCAATTAATTATTGGAAAGTCATTACCCTCAGATATACTGACAACTAGTTCAACCTTTGAATTTCAGTTCTCAGGGTTGCAGAGGGCCGATGTTAGTAGTTCTGTGAAAAAACTGAAATTTGGGTAAAACCGGTTGAACTAGTAGCCCACCCCAAATAATCTTGGAAATAAAGGGTACGAAAAAAAAAAAATGGGACAACCAAGTAAACTAATCACCTAATTCTACTAATGAGAAGCAAACTTGTAACCCTACAAATACTCTGTTGACAAATCTACACATAAACAGTATTGTCGTATATTGTGGGTACTTATACACCTACTGACAGTTGTAGGTACTTGTACCGATGTGATTGCTCAAATACTTGTTGTACAATAGCAGCATTCGACAAATCCATATAACCCTCAAATGTTCACTGACATGTATAATCAAACCAAATATAACATGTCATAAATTATACCCTAATTTCAACCCCCTAATAAACGGAACGCCATATCAAATGCCTTCGTTATCAGACGATCTTCATTAGCAAACTTATCCAATCAATATACCCCATAATATTATGGTGTTGGGTAGCACGGGGGCCATTAAAACTATTTTAATGGTTTCCTAACTCAAAGTATTTTCTCGAAACCGAATATGGATACTTATTACAAGTTATATTAACAAAGGAGGCAGTCGTTTGTAAAAATATTAAATTCTATGAGACGAAAGTTTTTTCATGATAATGAAAGTATTTCAGACGGATAATAGTTTGAAATGATTTTTTAAATTAAATATCTAGTGGAATTTTTAACGAGCTGGGCAAAAGTTTGGAAAATTTTAAATATCTAAAATTTGCACAGTTATTTCAGCATACTTGATGAATATTTTTTAATCCACAATAATTTTATAAAATCGATTAAAAGTGAAATTAGATTTTTATACCCAAAATTATTTGGATTTGGCTACTAGTTCAACCGGTTTTACTTATTTTTAGTGTATTATACACACATTATTTTTAGTGAATACAAATGACTAGGCTGAATCTTTCAGGTCAGGTCAGATGTAAGGCCTTAATCTTCCCCTGTGTCTCCTACCTGGGCCCAGGAGTGGGCGGTAGATGTTAAGCTAACCATACCTATCGCATAAAATTTACAACCCTTCTTTTCATGCTTGGACTTTGTGAAATAAAAGTGATTCTTATCAGCGTACATAATTGCGTGTTAATGAACACTAAAGATCGCAAGATAGTCGATCCGTTATTGTATATACTTACCTCGGAGAGCACGTAAAGCCGTCGGTCCCGGTTGTCATGAACATCTATGGCAATCTTTATTGGGAAGTCAGTTCCCTCAAATATACTGACAACTAGTTCAACCTTCGAATTTCAGTTCTCCCTTAGGGTTGCGGAGGTCCGATGCCAGTCGCTCCGTGGAAAAACTGAAATTCAGGTAAAACCGGTTGAACTAGTAGCCGACCCCAAAACAAAATTGGGAATAATGGCTACGAGGATGATTTTATCTACTTATTCTTTTACTCGTTTATATCGTGAAGTCACATCAAAGTATGTTCATATCCTTCACATGAATAACATCTAATTATGAACCTTATTCCGAATGGCATAAATGGTTTATCAGTTCAAATCTGAATAATATAAGGATCGATATGATATAATTGTTATAATATATCCATAAATGATTTTGTCCCTTTCGGTGTCGAGACCCTTAATCCGTGGGGTCCTAGCGCTATAAGGCTTTTTAAGGAAATAGCAAAAGGGCTAGTCGACATCACGGGAAACCGAAGAGCTGGCAGCTACCTCGGACAAAGAATTAGTCTAGCTATTCAAAGGGGGAACGCTGCCAGTATCTTCGGAACCTTGCCTAAAAGGACACCTTTTAATAATATTATTAGTTATTCTATTACATTTTTTAAGGTTCATTGTTTTAGTATAAAATATAAGTTATAGTTTATATAATTTTCATTTAAATTTAAGGACTTTAATATGTAATAGTGACTTGACTGTTAGACGTTGATCGCTTTAGTCACAGACTATTTATCTTAAAACCATTTTCAACCATTTTCTATATCTTACATTTCTTTTTGTTTCAGGTAAATTGACTATAAGGTTAATATACAGCCAAGTCAGCGTGTTTCGGTTCTTCCCAGCAGTTTTATAGCACCGTATCTTTTATTACATCTGTAAGTTTCCAAGGGGTTGGTGAGTTATTTTTAAACAGTGAACTTTTGCCAAAGTCCTGTCAACAGTCAGTCACATTTGGGAGAACTTTATCGCTGTGGCTTGTCTACTAAAGTTTAAGTGAAGTGTGTATTTATAGTCTAATCACTGAAAGTATTGAATCAACTTGCAAGTATTTTATTTATATCATTTTTTTAATTAACCTATGACTACACTACAACGTGTGGGACTTTCCCCCCTTTTATTACCCGCATTGGGTAAGTGATATATAGAAAAAGATAGTTACTGACTCAATGAAATGCAAAACGCATAAATCTTGTGTCGCTGGGCACTTTAAAATATAACACCCAAACTCAGAACAACAATTTGTGGATTACACGAATAGTCTCGATCACTCTCGATCTGTTTCGGGATCACAGGTCACAACGCAGCCTAATAAAAGGCGTCACGGTTATCACTTAAACCAATACACTATCCATGCTGTCATCTTATACTGCTTTCTCGAACTGCCTCTTTAATTAAATCACATCAATCATGTTAGCAAAAAATCTAAAGCTAATAAAACCAAAACCTTAAAGGGAAAACTTTAAAAATGACCACCTACACCGCGATAGCTGAAGTTCATCAATCAAAAAGGCGAATTCAGACACGGCGGTACATAGAACAAGTTAAGATTTTACAAACAAAATTTTGCAAAAAATAGATTTTACGGATTAAATTAGCGTCAAATTTTGAAAATCATCGCTTACTATTAGAAGTTTGACGTTTTTTTTAAGTTTGTAAATAATACATTTCGATACATTCGAGGACCTTTATTATTATAACTATCGCTTGGCCACTAGATCAGTGGTTTACCTGAATGACTGTCTTACCAATTTAGCATCGGACCTCTACAATCCTGAGGGTTTTCCCGAATTTTATACTAGCTAATCAGCTATCACAGTAAGATATACCTGTTATTTAGTTTCATAAATATAACTTATGAAATGTATTTTTGTCTTGTGATTTGGACCTAAGAATTGTACCTGTCGTGAAGATGTTGTTTTCAATTTATTGCTCGAAGTGTATATTACAAGCGATTTGGCAAACGATATCATCAATCTTAAAGAAAGATACAACCGATAGTCGTAACCGCATTGAGGTAAGTTGCGTGAGGTATTGTAGCTAAGGAATTCAAGATCAAAATATTTTCATAGAATATAAAACATAATCAACACTAGCGGAAAAAAGGATGGATTGTAATTTCAAATGAACTGCTTTTATAAAGGTACGACTTACGTATTTAGGGTACTTTTACAGTTTTTTGTTGGTCAGTTTGTTTCGACTAATCTCTGAAATGGTTTTGGCAAATAGCTGATGGTAAAAGGAGGACCTCAGACCATTTTTTCTTTTTCTTCTTCCTAGCCTTTATTCCCAATATTATTTTGGATCGGCTACTAGTTCTACCGGTATTACTTGAATATTAGTTTTTCCAAGGAGCGACTGGCATCAGATCTCCAAATTTGATTTTACTTTTATTTTAGAAGAAAATTGGACAATAAATATTTTAGAAGAGCAAGAAAACTGGCGGATTATATCGCAGAACACAGATAGTTTTAAATAAAAACAAGAATGAAATTATTTTAACAGTTCCATTCCATACTTTTATTACTCTTGGGATTACCTTCTCAACTTTATATCTAAGGCAATCTAACTTGCCTAGAAAACATTCATTCGCCTGCTACTAAAACGCACCAAGACTAAAGTTATCGGAAAACTTAGTCTGCGACACCGAATTTGTCTGCTGTCTCTAATATCTTAGCTCAAATATTAATTGCGTAGTTGATAAACCAAGGCTTTAGACATGAAGTCGTACAAACACTCATAAAACACAGGTACATGTTTGAACAAGGCATTTGCTCAAGACAATTGTACTAATGACGTCAGACCGTGGGTTGTGTACTGAGCTTTACAATAGCTTCCATTGTATTGCCAACTGTAGAAACTACACCATTTATGTTTTATTTTAAGGGTAGCCTAATTAATACGACTATAGAATTTTCTAGAATAAGTTTGGTATTCTCTGTCTACTCTTCGAAACAATTTCATCCATCGTAAGATTGCCTGGAAGAGATTGTTTTTTGCAATAAGGCCGCCCTTAATATATAATATACTAGCTGCGCCCCGCGGTGTTACCCGCGTATATCATTATGGTTGCTATGCAAGTGTGTTATGCATAGAAACCTGTGAAGTTTTGACAGGAGATAAACAGTGATACATTTTGACATCTACGATTTTTTTTCATAATCACCTAGTTTTCACCCGTGTATCTCGATTATTGCAGTAAAAAGTAGCCTATCTGTTATTCTGATATATAAGCTATATTACTGTAAAGTTTTATCCAAATCTGTTCAGTATTTTTTGCGTGAAAGAGGAACAAACATACATACATACTCACAAACTTTAGCGTTTATAATATTAGTAGGATCTTAGAATAATTACACATAGAAAGATAGTCTACATACAAGCGCTGTGTCAAAAGTGAAGCACTGAACTGATTCACACAGGCGTGTCGATTACGTGCTTACGCTCGGCGACACGCACATATACACTTGAGTAAAGTTGTCAGTGAAGGTCCAGCTCCCGATTAAAGGGAAATGAATCGGCCGCTGATAATCTTTGTTATTGGCAATAATACATTAATAGCAACCTGCGGTAAACTATGGGTATGGTAATGTAGTTGTTATAATACGAGAACGTTTATTTTTATAACGAATTCCAATCTTCAAACAGATTATCTACGCCTGTGCATGAACATTCTTCTCCACGACTAAGCCTCATATTTTTCATCCACTTGTCAGCAATAACAGGGTAGATAGGAATCCTTTGAACAACAACACGTAATAATTCTAACGGTTATTATTTTAAAACGTGTGAAAATAAAATTAGTTTATAATTATAGGTATATAATATCGCTAAATCACACATATACCTACATTAAAAAACATATTATATACCTGCGTAAAAATCAGTAACAACTGTTCTAAAATAATTAGTCGGAGCAATAAAGTCAGTTTAAATGGGAAAATATTTTCATATTCCGGCAACACCGAGCAATGAAACAAAACATTTCAATTTTGACCTCATTAATTATAATATACTATGAATCATTGAAAGCTTACCTGTGAAAAGTGATGTTATTATACTTATTATGTTTATCAGATTTGTTGTGACACAATTTGACTGCACAAACCGTCTTAATAATTATTTTTATCGCGACACACGTTCGGCGTGCTTTGACATTGAACACTAACGGAGCGGCGCGGCGTTTGGAGCCAAATGGCTCCATTTAAAGTGCTTCAAAATGGGCGCGCGGACTAGGTTTCTATGTGTAATTATTCTAAGAGTAGGTTAATATTGCAGACATCTTACACACAACGTCATCTAATTCCAAACTACGCAGAGATTGTATTATGCATACCAAACAACTGATATAAATACATAAACATACTTTTTTTTTGTAAATACATATGTACATATTATGCATAGAAAAACACCCAAACTCCGAAACAAATATTTTATGTACTCTCTTGTAATTATAATATGAGTACAGATATATAGAAACTTAACTCAGGAAAAGGCCAAGTTGTTGGGTACTAATGGATGGATAATGTACTGCATGAATGGTGCATGTTGTGAAGATTTGGGCTAGGTGATCACCTAACTGCTTTTTTCTACATTGAGTGTTATGGGACACAACACTTTGTGATATACAAAAATTAATATTCTATGTCTCAATGATGTTTGTGTTCGTTATAAATATTTAAAAAGCTTCCCACGCCACAGGAATATTCCTAGCAATTAGTTGTGTTTTGAAAGGAGGAAAAACGAAATTTTCGGTACTCGGCACCAGTAACTCTGATTCATTATTATTTTGTATGAATCACACGAAGCTTTAACAAAATGTGGTAGAATTTGAATATACACTATTACTGTGTACTCTAGGGAAATACACCTGATATTATATGTAATCCAGTGATTGTATCGCTGCCTCAGTGCGTAGTCAGCATTGTACAGGTACGGTCGTGAACAAAAAGGTTAGAAACTCTAAATAAAATATTTTAACTGAAAGTTAGTAGACTAGTTAGTAGAATTTTTACGTTCTGAAAATGGCCCACCTGAAACTAAATAGGCTGTATTGTTAAAATGTTTATTTAAGATTCGGAATTTTTTTTTTTTTTTAAATAAAGGAAAAGGGGGAAATTATGTAGGGACAATATGATTAAACAATATTTAGAGTCAGCATATTTGAGTGAGCCGCGCCATAGCGCGATGGGCGCAAGTCAGTCGCTCTCGGACCGCTCTTGAACATTAGTCGTATCTTGATTTTATTGTAATTATTAACGTGAGTTAATAAATAAGAGTGAACGGACTTTTCATCTTTAATTTATATACCTTGCACAAAGGGCACTACTAGGACATACGTGACATACGGGTTTTACATTGCTGACCCGGTTTTACAAGGCTGATATTTGCAAACACTGGCACTATTCCTGTGCTTTTTGTGACTTCACGCAATATGTACTAGTAATTTTAATAACAAATCTTACAAATCAAACAAAAAAGGAAATTCTAAAATGCTTAGTCATATTCATCTTTAGAATCAAACACAACTGTAATTAGCTATATAATGCAACATTTTTTTATAGAAATGCTATAATTTATTTCTTCCCTTACATAACGGTTACAGTAATCAATTAAATCAAGACGTATATTTCAAGAAAGTGATTCTGGAAATGAAAAATATATATAAATTCAACTATTGATGTGCTACTTAGACCCTGTATGACAGATAATCATTTTTTTTTTCACTTTTCCTACATCTGGTACTGGGTACCTACTTGTCTAGATTTATTTGTATACTATATATTGATTCACTTTTGTACCTGACTGTATCTTTATGTTGGTCGGTAACTGTCAGGTGTTACAAATAGACTCGTGATATATTCACGTTAGCTTTGAAGGTTATTCGGTTACCCAGGGCTAAGCTTAGAAATTTAGGGAATAATTTCCAGGGAAAGCGTTCATGATTAAATTCTCATGCAAAAAGTTAGTCCGTCAAGATTGTAACTATAATTGGTTACTGAAAATACATAGTCCGTGTGGTGACGGATTATGAATACAGAGTGTCACCACCCCTATTCATCCCGCGGGTGTCGTAAAAGGCGACTAAGGGATAAACTACGCAAGACAATTGATGTTGTCTTGCAAAGAGAAGGAAAACTTGAAACCAACCCGTCTGGCCAGCGTGGTATAGTAGGCCAATACCTCCTTTTCAAGGAGAGGCCTATGTCCAGCAGTGGACTGTTAAAGGCTGTTGATGATGATACTGCAAATACATAACAGATGTTGAAGCATCTCAATAGGCTGCGATGCTGTGTCTCCATGTGGATCATCATGCTGTATCGTCTGTATTCGCAATCAATATGGTGACTATTATTCTTGGATGCTGCTTATGCTTTCCATCAGGTAGAGCAGAGTCACTTTAGTAGGCTCATGAATGAAAAAGCTGAACGGCTGAACAAATTTCAATAAAATTCAACACTGATATACATTATAGTTTTAAATAAAATCTATAAAATTGGAGTGTGTTTGTAATAAATAAAAAAACCGCTTTTTACTAAATGCATAATAATATGTACATATGTATACACGGTACATATGCCATTTTTTTTTTTAATTTGTTATGTCTGTCTGTCTGTTTGCTCCGGGTAATCTCTGGAACGGCTGGACCGATTTCGAGGGGACTTTCACTGGCAGATAGCTGATGATACAAGGAGTTACTTAGGCTACTTTTTTTTATAAAAACAAATGCAGGTAACACCGCGGGGCCCAGCTGGTATAGACTAAATTTTAAGTCGAAAAATGTTGTATTTCCGCGGAGCGAGCTAATTATAGCCCCACCGCAGCTTGTATGGCACCATATAATTACATTTTATTTTATGATTAAAACATGACTATAAAATTATTCATTGCAATAACTTAAAATATATTTTAACCAGCAGTTGGTTTGATGATAAATGTAAAAAAAAACGAATTTCGATCACAGGCTAAATAAATCTGATTTGAAAAAAAAACACATCAATCTAAATTTAACGTACTTGTTTTCTCTTCATTAGTTCATGTCACCTGACAGACATCATCGTGAGAAATGAAGGCTAGGTTACAAAAATATCTTCACGCACATTCTTTTGACATCTTAAAAGAACAAGATTGAATATACAAAGGTTTTCCTAACAAAGGTCATTCGTTATCTTCGCGTGGAATTTGCTGTCATTTATGCCCTTAAAATACCGTATCCTGATGAACTTTCAACCTTACATTCAGAATGTTACAGTTGGTTTTTGATTGAGGGTACTGTGTTGACACGTTACATAATGACACTTCTGGGTGTCGATAAAGGAAGTACTGTATGTATCGGTATTCGATTTATATGTATGTAACGCTTATAGAGAAGGTATCTTTACTTATACTCTGGATTGGCACTTTACTGTGATAAATTTCGCTTTTGAATCCATACTATCCATGTCTAGTAATATTATGTATTCAAAAGTAATTCTGTCTGTCTGTCTCTTGCACTTTCACGGCTAAACCGCTGCACCGATTTCCGTGAAATTTGCATTCTACACTAGTTTTTTTTTACTGGTTTTAAAAAAAAAACTCTATATAGTACCTACTGGCGCGAATTGCGTTGTAGTTATAATTGCTTTTCCATTTTGTGTTAGTGTCTAAGTGTTTCTTGGTAGAGAAACTATTTTTACAAAATATAGGACCCCGCTAAGTCTTATTAGCCCTTGTCACACTGTGAACCAAAGATTTTCATTAAAAATGAAAAACCTTGCCTCAGCAAACAACAATTTAACTCACAAGTTTGTATTATCTACTTAATACATTTTACCTATTACATTGCTTTAACTATCGATATAGACATACATATACAGGATCCATCCGAAATATTTATTGCACAATGTACAGTAAATCATTTTGTACTATCAATAATTTCCAGCTTAGATTTTGGTAGTACGATACAGGTTCGCATTCCAAGACTCGGGTATCCTGTATCGTGAGTAACAACCCACATCCTAACGAAGCAGTGGATCCTGTAATCGGTTAACCTAACTAAATCTATACCAATAAATATATAGAAATGAATTAAATTGAAGTCTTTGTTAGTAACGTCCAACATAGCTTTTCACTATATCAGTGAATAAATATTGTTTCAACTATTTTCAGTAGAATAAAAAAAACCTTATATTTCTTGCATTATATGTCATGCAACTTAAATGATGTAAACGAACTTATTTTATTATTATTTATTTTCAACTCATTTTTCTACTTATCTACTTATCTTAATGTCCTATATAACAGCATTTAATTTTTTATTTTTATTTTTCAATTTTAATATTGTTACTTGTAAGAACCCCTCCTCAGGTGAAGGCCTCCTCCAAATAATTCCATTTTGGTTTGTCGCTTCTGCATCCAATGTGGGCCGGCCGTTTCCCCTATATCGTCTTCCCATCTCGTGTACGGTGTACTTTTTTGACGTTGTCCTATTGGTCCTTTCCACGATGTCTTATGATCCATCTTCGATGATCTTATGGTCCATCTGTCGTCTGTTAGTCTCACTACTTGCTTATTTTGAGTATAAATATATATATCTTTAAATACTAATTGAAAACTGTTATTTTAAGTAAAATTTTTTGCCAAACCACTTTTAACTGGTTAACTTCAGTATATTTAAGAACTTTACGAAGTTTAAATTTAACAGATATTACTTTTAAAAGTTCGATTCTTCAGCTACAAATTCAAACCCAGAGCCATTTGTAACTGTCGGTTTCGAAGTAGAACCGCTTCGGAAGAAAAACTGTGAAAATCGTTAATTTATTTTTCCCATTCAAGCGAGTTTCGAGAACCTATATTTCGGATATCTAATTCAAAACGCATATTTGTTGACTTATGGTACTTTTTTGTAAATACGTACATAATAAACATGGATAACATTAAAACTCTGAAACGAATATCTGTAGATCATACTGAAACGAATATCTGTAGATCATACAACAATTTGGTTGTATGATCTACAGAATGTATCTGAAATAAATAAACACCATTATATTATTACCGAACGCATAAATATGAAAAGCACATACCTAAACTATATATATAATATATTAATATTTTTCGTTTTTTTTTTATAAATTTTCTAATTGTTTTTGTCTTTATTAATACTAAAATATTTCTAATATCTAACACAACGATTTGAATACCAAACTAATCAGAGCTTTGTTTGTACAACTAATATAATGTCGCCGCCAGCTACTTTAATTAGCCGTTCAATCAACAGCCTAGCCTCTTCTAAAGCGTCTATTCATGTACATAAAAATCTAACCCAACCTAAAAGCCCAATTTTTGTCTGTGTAGCGGAAGGAATTGATCGGATAGCGCTGTTTAGTACAGGTGTATATATATTATTTATACACTAAAAGGTTGGTTCAACAACAAAGTCGTATACGATACCACTGTGCCACCATAGCAAAATCAATAAGCAAATGAATATTTGGGACATCTTACACACAACGTCATCTATTTCCATCTAAGCAGAGCTTGTATTATGAGTACTAGACAAGTGATATAAATACATTAACATATTCTTTTTGTAAATACATACATGTTATACATAGAAAACACCCAAACCCCGAAACAAATATTAGTTCTGAATGGGGAATCGAGCCTCAAGCACAGCAGTCAATACGTAATACGTATAGGAGAGTAAATATTAGTATACCTACAGTCCCTCAAACGAATATATCACCTAAAATTTGTTTCTATTTCTAAAACTGATTGACGTCACAACTGTGACCTACACAGCCATAAGTTTATAAATAAAAACAGCATTTGTTTGTATTAGTAACAATATAGATAGCGATTGTGTGGGTTGTTATAAAAATTGGGGTATTACATACGACAGTTAAAGTAAATACTATTCCTATAAATGTATCGACTGTATCAGACTTCAGTTTATATGGAATAAGTACTTATGAAAATAGCTGAATTGACGTCAGCAAAAAAGTTTAAGGAACTATTTGCTTCATGTAATACGTTCGAATTTTCAGATATTAACATAGGGATGAGGACTTTTTAGGTAGGGCATTGCGATTTTAAGTTAGGGCATTGCGCAATGCCCTCCCCCCCCCCCCAGCTAAGGCCATGGGCAACACTGACTTCGCGTTCTGTCCTCCTATCTCTAACGGAGGGGGAACGTGGCATTGTAAAGCTCAGAAGTCATTGATGTAGAGGAATTCTCGTCATCGAAGTTGAAGTGAAACGAATTTTAAAAACATTTCGTGTAAGTAAAATTATAACCGGTAAGCGAACCTACCTTAGTAGGTAGTAGCCACGCTGGTTTCATCAGGAATGGGCCGGCTCGACTACCCTCACACAGAAGATCAACCTAATAGTGACAGCATTCTTGCTGTCCCTTTCGTTGATTAGTGTGAGATCAGTGGCCCAATCATTAATCACACATCATCCTCCCGACCTCCGGCGGCTGGGAGAATAATTCAGAAACGACTTATCTCAGACAAAAAGTTATCGTGTAGGTCACCATGCTGCATTATATGCACTCACAGTGAGGATGGTAGCCCCTACTCCTAGATTCTACTCATGCTTTCCATCCAGCAGATTAGGGTCACTTTGGTAGGCTTAAGTATAAAAACTAGTCCGAGACTAAGCAGAGCTTGTATTATAGGTATTTGACGACTGATATAAATACTTAAACGCACTTTTTTTGCATATACATACATATTAAATATAGAAAATACCTACTCAATCTCCGAGATAAATATTTGCGGATCACACAAAAATTCGGTCTACTCGGGAATCGAATCTAAGAGCGCATACGCCACCACTGCGCCACTGAGGCCGTCTTGGTGGACTTGTTAAAACACATTCCTAAAAATAAACTCAACTCAAAACCAAGATTACTAACCTATGGTAGTACCATAAAGCTAAGCCAGACAAGTAAAAGTAATTAAATACTGGAATAAAATTACAACGGAGTTTAATTTCAAGAACGTTAATTATAACCTTTATTTATTTGTATAGATATAATTCTCAGGACGGTCTATAAATGAAGAAATTATTACTTCAGAACTCGACCTCTCTCTAGGTAATAGAAATGTAAAACAAATACCTAAAATAGCTGATATCGAAAAGTTTGATGAATTTCAATTAACGAAAGTTGTTTAAATAACTATATAAAACTTTTTAAAGTGGCTATGGGTAACCATTACAATTTGCGTCCAACCCTTTATAAATTTATCAGCTGAACTTTGCAACATTGTCTGGGATCTTCAAAAAACACGGCTCAGATTTTTGTACCATTTTTTTTTTATATTAGCCTATTTTATAGCTTCTTTCGATAAATATCAAACACTAACTAGCCAGTATCGATCCAATACCTGGAAAATAAATTACTTAGAATCAAAGCGGGTTTTTCAGCAAAACGGTAAGTTTTATCATAAAATTTGCGGAGCAAAAATTGTAGATCAGATAATTATATATAAAAAATTTCAAAAACTCCGGTGCTAAGGGCCACCGTTTATGAGATACAACAATTCAAAAAACTGTAAGAATTGCAATGGTCATGTATGTATGTATATACATTGTGCCAACAGCCCTTTTGTCTATGTGTTTGTTTCGGTTAGTTCTTGGAACGGCTGAACCGATTTTGAAGGGACTTTTACAGCTGATGATACATGGAGTATCTTAGGACATCTTTTTTTAAGACTAGCTTCACCTAGCGTTCCTATTATAAAGGTATAAAAACAACCTCGAATTACACCGCAGGGCTCAGTATAAATATGAGAATACTCAATAATATAGGTACATACGTAAAGAAGCTCTCCAAACATTTACTTACGCTTAAGGCTATATTAAGTAACGTTTATGACGCACAAACTTGGTCCTTCGAACAAATATTCTAATATTAATGACGTTTTCACGATGATTGATGACGTCACGAGTTGCCAGTTACTCCGTGACGTTATCGTTCGCGTTGATAACAAATGTTCGTTCGATCGATTCGATTCTCATTAGATGTGTTTTTATCTTTGGATTCTCTTTTTTTTATAATCTCGTATTGATTTCATGCAAATGCTGGCCGCTTTGAATTTCGGATTACAGGAAAGGTTTTTTTCTTTTAATATTTTAGCTGTATTTGATTAAATAGAAAAAGAAGGATTTATTATTAAACATTTTTCTAATTATTAGAATAATCTATCTTTATATATATAATTCTTGTGTGAGTGTGTATGTCACTGAACTTCTCTCAAACGACTGGACCGATTTTGATGAAATTTTTTGTGTGTGTTCAAGGGGATCTGGGAATGGTTTAGATTCGCAATTGGATCCGGTAGGTGGCGCTGCGATCAAGTTCTGGAATTTTAAAGTTGAAGCGGTACGAAGTTCGCTGGGTCAACTAGTATATATTTAAAAACAAACACATTACCTATGACTTGAGAGATACAGGTGAGGTGGAGGGAAAGGCCGTGAAAAAAAAAAGTTATTGGGAAGTCAGTGCCCTCAAAAATATTCGAATTTCAGTTCTCCCTTAGGGTTGCGGAGGTCCTAAGCCAGTCGCTCCGTTGAGAAACTGATATTCAGGTAAAACCGGTTGAACTAGTAGCCGACCCCAAATAATATTGGGAATAAGCCTAGGAAAAAGGAGATATATTTTTTTTTATGACAACTCCTGCATTTCAAATGTACATTACTTGTGTCACGAGGTACTTTACATAGATACATTAAATATACACTTAAAACAAGTATTCTCAAAACAACAGTTTATGGATCACACAAAGAGATTTTAACCCACAATACTTGACGCAGTAGGAAGCGGCATGGCGAACTCTTAAACCACTAAGCCAACCGTGTATTATTTCCTCATTATTGGCAGGAGTCTTTACTCGCTGACGACAACTTAACTGATGAAGATTTTAAGCTGTTCTTTCATTGTCTAAAACTCTTAGAGGAGGGGAGCTCACTTAAAGGCATTTCCTTCCACCTCACCTGTGTCTATCAAGTCGTAGATTGTTTGTTTTTTTATTGTTGAAGCCTTCCAAAGTGACTCTACTCTGCCCGATGGAAAACATGACTATATTCGAAGAGGGGGGGTCACCATACCTACTGCATCTGCAGATAATGCAGCATGGTGACCCACATTATGTGAACTTTAATAAGCTGCATAGGTGCTGCTGCCATAGTGTGGGCCGCCATACTTTACTGTTTGCATGTGCGGCAATGATGTATGGTTTCCCCCACTCTTGGATTCTGCTCATGCTTTCCATCAGGCAGGGTAGAGTTACTTTGGTAGGCTAAAAAAAAAAATTAAAAAAAAAAAGGTAATGTATGCAACTGCTGTGCTTATCGGTGGTGTCGGGTTCAAATCCAGGCTCGAACCAAATATCTGTATAATCGTCATTAATTTGTTTCGCAGTTTTTATGTTTTCTATGTATGTATTTACATAAAAAAGTATATAAATATTTTGTTACTTAATCTAACATTCACAGTACAAGCTCTGCTTAGTTTGAAACTAGCTGGCGCTGTGTGTTCGATGTCCGAAATATTTATTATTTATTTGTTATGTTTAATTGTAGTACCCTTTTCTATTTTAAAGTTCGATCCACAATTAAAGTCATAGGTTAAAGTTTCCCTAAACTATATTAGTGTTAACAAAGACATCACAAAAATAGGTATCATAAAAATTCGTTCAAAACCCTCGGGAGTAAGATATCTTCAAACAAACAGAAATCATATTCGGAGTCAGAGATCGAATGCCATTATGTATTTTAGACGGGGAGCTGACGGCTTCTACATTTCGTAAAACTTTTGTGTAACGGTGTTTTATAGGTTTACTATCTGATAGGAAGGCGTTGTGAACGTGTTTCAAATTGTTATATTTTTATTCTTTCTGAATACTGCCAGTGAAAAACTCATCTAATTCGGTCCTGATCGGTCCAGAGATTAGCCAGAACAAACAGAAATCCAAAAATGTAAATACCGTACTTTCAAATTCGTACCGTACTTTCAAAAATACTAAATAAATTTAGTGACAAGCTGTTTAAATTTGAAATAGTCAGTTTCATTTGATGTATTTGTATGACCTTAAAATCATCATGGACCGTCACCCCACCGGGGGTTACGGCGGGGTGGTGTGTCGGACTTGAACCGACTAAAAACCACACAGTGTGCCCTCCGCGCTTCTCCGTTTAGGAGTAGGAGAAGTCCAGGGTGGGATCTCCTTCTGAACTTCTCCAGCGCCTGCCCGCTCCTGATGCGGGCACCGTCTCTGTTTGACGACCCTCTCTTAGGACGCACACACCGACGCCGCCCCCTCGCGGCTGGCCACATAATGCGGGTGGAGGGAAAACCCGTCCCGTCCACCCGCGGCCACACTCAAGGCGGCATGAGGCGCAGATGTTCGCGCCTCCGCCGCCCGAGTCGCCGGCGGTGAATCTGGTCCGATTGGATGTCGTCCTCCCTGCCTTCTCTGCCGCCTCCTTCTGCGTGATTACGTCCTCGCAAGAGGTTGCGACCGCGGTAAATGAGCTCTCGCTGCCGACCATGGAACGAACGACGGCCGGCAGCGAGAGATCCCCTCCGATGACTGCAGTGAGGACCCGGCGCTGCGTCTCCCATGCGGGGCAGACCGCTAGCGTGTGATGAGCCGAATCCTCACTGCAGTCGCAGTGGTGGCAGGCGGGACTCAATTCCCTCCTGGCGACCGAGTGCAGGTACTTTCCGAAGCAACCATGCCCGGAAAGAACCTGCGTCAGTCGGAAGGTAAGGGTCCCGTGCTGCCGCACTGCCCATTCGCCGATGACCGGCTGAAGCGCCTCTACGGTGGCGAAGCCAGCACGTGGAGTCTCCAGCCGGACCGACCAGCGATCCATCGTGGCTCGGTGAGCGGCTTCGCGCCACTCGCGCACGTCCTCGGGCGGAGGTCCAACTCCACCACTCTCCGCCCGGTAGTTAGCCACTCGCCGATAAACGTCGGCGAGCACCTCCGCCTCCAAATCCCACGGGGGTGTTCCGGCCAGGGCGCACGCCGCCTCCGTCGATACGGTGCGGTAGCCCCGTATGGCTCTGACCGCCAGAGGTCTCTGAGGCCGCCTGAGGCGCGCCCTATTCTGCTCGGTCAGAGCCGCCGCCCACACCGGTGCACCATAGAGTGCCATAGACCGGACAACCCCCGTGTACAGCTGCCTCGTGGCGACACTGGCTCCTCCCAGATTGGGCAAAAGACGCCCAAGGAAGGAGGCAGTGCCGATCAGCTTCGGAGCAAGCTGTTGGAAGTGCTCGTCGAAGAGCCACCTACCGTCTAGGACCAGACCCAGATACTTTAAGTGGGCCCGGACCGGTACGAGGACCGAGTTGACCTCGATGGAGGCGCCGGCGGGTGGACCACGACGGGGCCCATGGAAAAGTAGGGCTTCCGTCTTTTCTAGGGCCACGCGCAAACCCAGCGCCTCAATGCGCCCGACCACCAGGGAGACTCCTGTGGTGGCCAGGCGTGCCGCCTCTTCGAAGGTCGCCCCCCGGGCTGTCACTAAAGTGTCGTCGGCGTAGCAAATTACACCGACCCCGGGGGGGAGACGCCCTCGCAGGACCCAGTCGTATCCCATGTTCCACAGGAGTGGTCCGAGGACAGACCCCTGTGGAACACCGCACGACATGGCCCGACGTCTCAAGACTCCTTCTCGGTCCTCGTACATGACAGTACGCTCCGTCAGATAGTCTGCCACTAGCCGCCCCACGTATTGCGGCACTCCGTTGTACTGGAGTGCGGCCCTGATGCAGCTGAATGGCAGACTATTGAATGCGTTGGCGATGTCCAACGACACCGCCAACAGCACGTCGCCGCAGCCCACCGCCTGTTCGGTCGCGGCCTTCAGACGCAGAATTGCGTCGACCGTCGAACGCCCCTCCCGGAATCCAAATTGGGCGTCCGACAGATCGGGGCCCACCTCGCGCAGGTGCCGGACGATGCGGGCGTGGAGCACCCTCTCGAACAGCTTACCCGCCTCGTCCAGCAACACGATGGGCCTATAGGCCGCGACCGAGTCGGCAGACCGACCTGGCTTCTGGAGCAGAACCAGCTTCCCGCTTTTCCAACACTCAGGGAAGCGTCCGGACGCCAGACTAGCGTCTAACACTCCCCTGAGGCGGTCCGACATATGATCAAGGGCTCGGGCCAGCACTCGGGCAGGTACCCCGTCTGGCCCGGGGGCGGTGTTCTTGGATCGAATCCTTAGAACAGCCGCCCCTACCTCTGATTCCCTGACGGGCGGCACATCAGCCTCGCCTTCGTCGTCGCCTCCGGCCATGCCGGCCCGCTGTGGGAATAGGCCCTCGACCACTTCCTGCAGGAAGCTGGGCTGGAGAGTCTCCGTGAGGGTCAGGCCCCCCGCGCAGAGCTTTTTACGCACCGCACGATAGGGCCGACCCCAGGGGTCACGCTGGAGACTCTCCAGCATCTCCTTGCGGCTCTCCTCTTTGGCGCGGCAGATGGCCAGCTTCAGAGTTTGCCGGATCTCACGGTATTCCTCTTGAAGCCGATCCACCTCCTCACTGACTCCGCGGTGGCGTCGCCGACTACGAGTGAGGCACCTCCGGGCACGAACACAGGCCGCACGGAGGTCCGCCAACTCCTGGGACCACCAGTAGACCTCCTTCCTTGGAGGCCGACGCCCACGTACGCGGGGCATGGCCGCGTCGCAGATCTGCGTAATCGCACTGCAGAAGCGACCAGCCCCCACGTTGACCTCTTCGGCCGGGGCCTGCGGAGGCAGCCAAGAGTTAAGAATGGCCGCCTCCTCCAGTAAGTCCCTGTCGAGCTTGGCGACAGACCACCGCGGAAAGCGGGAGGGACGCCGCGCCGCGTGACCCCTACTGGCGTCCTGGGACCGGGAGAGCTCAAATCGGATATACAAATGGTCCGAGAGCGTCTCAACCTCATCCAGGACACGCCAGTTCTGTACACGTGCGGTGAGTGCAAGGGTAGCGAACGAAAGGTCCACTATCGACCCCCCCTGTTGTCGCACGCACGTGTTGGTGGAGCCTCTGTTCAGTAGATAGAGGCCCACCGAGGCCGCCCACTCCTCTACGGCCTTGCCCCTGGCGTCCGTCGCCGGGGAACCCCACGCAATGGACTTGGCGTTGAAGTCCCCCAGCACGAGGACGCGCCCAGACGCTAGTTGCCGCATCGAGGTCTCCAGGTTGTTCAGGAAGACCTCGAAGTCGCTCAAACTCTTATTGGAGGAGAAGTAGACACACAACATATCCCGTGCCCCTGTCTTTGAGCGACAAGGGCGGGGAACCAGCCGCCGTGGAGCCGACGACTGCCACGGAGCCGTCCCGGTTACCCATCCAGTTTGGACGGGGAGGGACGAAGTAGGGCTCCGCGACTACGGCCACACCGACCGACCACTGCGCCATGGTTTGCAGGAGGAGATCCTGCGCTGCGGCGCAGTGGTTCAAGTTCGTCTGGACCAGAAGGTTGGAGACTTGATCCATTAAGGGATAGTCTCTACAACCTCCTCCATGGGCATCGGCGCCGACGCACTAGTGACGTCGGAGGCAGCCTGGATCGATAGGCTGGCCTCTGGCGCTTGCCGAGACGCGCGGGGAGGCTTGCAGCCCCCCTGCCCGATCTGGTGGTTGGCGGGCTTGTTCGCCGCCGCACACACCGGGCAATGAGGGGCGGCAGAGCATTCTGCCGCTTTGTGCCCCGGTCGACCGCAGCGGTAACACAGACTGCTGCAGTCGAAACAACTCTCGCATTTGGAGCGAGTGTGTCCGGCGGTTAGGCACTTGAAGCACCTCATCGGCCTCGCAGCCAGGACCGTAACCCTGGCATACACAAAGCCGACGAGGATAGCTCCGGCGTCGCCCAAAACTTTGGCTGACGCCACGGGACAGCTGACCCATGCAGCGCCTAGCCCGCCTGGACCGGGGCGGATGGTGCCGACCCTGATGTTATCCGCGCTGCAGCCGGTCTTCTCCCGGATTGCATCGCGGACATCTTCGGCCGTCACAGAATCGTCCAGGCCTGAAATACGCAGCTCCGCGCACTTCGTGGGCCTGGCGATCTTGACGCCATCCAGCTCGGCAAACATGCCCCTCAGCGTCTCGGCACATTTGTCCGCCGTCTTTGCGCCTTCTGCCCCAGGGAACTCGAGGACTCGAGCTCCCGTCTGGGCGCGGCGCAACCTGGCCCCTGCCGGTCCAAACTCGCTGACAAGACTGGCCCGGGCCTTTTGGAAGACAGCCGCATAGGTCAGTCCGCCACTGGCCGCCTCCGGTGTGACGGTCACCACTACAGCCGCGGTTTTGGGCGGCTGTAGTTTTCGCGGCTTCTTTTTGGTGGCCGCTGCCACCACCTGCGGCGGCTGCGAGGCTTCGGCTGCCTTTTCGGCGGCCCTTCTGGCCCGCTGCCTCTGCCGCTGTTGGCGCCTCTTCGAGCTCCCCACGACTTGCCAGCTCTCGTTATCGGCGGCAGATGTGGAGGGGCCCGGCAGGGGTGTTGGGGTGGGGAGAGGGGGGAACTCCTCTCCTGTTTCCGGCACCGCTTCTAGCCTTGTCTTGGCCGGCGCTTGGGCCGGTGTCTTGGCCGGCGCCTTCGCCTGCGCCTTCGCTGGCACCTTGGCAGACGCCTTTGCCTGCGCCTTTGCTGGCGTCTGGGCCGGCGCCTTCACCGGCGCTTTCGCCGGCGCCTTGGCCCCCTTCCCCTGTTTCTGGGGAGCCTCAGGGGCGGGGCAGAGGCCGCCGCCGCATACGACACCGGACCTCTCTCAACGGGGAGTTCGGTCGGCGCCGCCGCAGCCTTCGGCCTCTGCGATGCCAGCGGCGGACGTACTACTGGGGGTGGAGGTAGCATTGCCTTCAGATCGGCCAGGCGACCGTCCAGCATGTGCCCCACCGCGACTAGCACCTGGCGCAGCTGGGCGTCAGGCATTGCCGCATTGGCTGGGGCTGGGGCAGGCTGGGGCAGGGCAGTGGCCACCATTTCGGGATGACTCGCTTGGAAGCAGGCGAACTTGTACCCGAGCTCGGCCACCTGCGCCGTCAAGCGGTCATTTGCCGCCTGCAGACGAGCCACGTCTCCGACGAGCTCGTCTACGGCCCCCGTGATGGCGGAGGAGGAGTCCTTAAGGGCCCTAACGAAGGAGCCCTTCAGGTTAGTGGACTTGGTGGCCACTCGGCGGATCACGTCCACCGCTGCCTTCGCCCTATCCTGCACGGAGGGAGGAGCCTGCGGTACGTCTCCCGCCGTCGTCATCAGCTCCTTGACCCTCTGAAGGAGATCTTCAATCTCCTCCTCCGCCTTTGCCTCCTTATCTGCCCTGTTGCGCCGGTAGGTCTCCGTCTTAAAGACGGAGCCTGACGGGCCTGGGACCGGTGAGGGTGACGCCGTTCTGCGTTTCGGCTGACATGCGTCACCGTCATCATTCCCGGCGAGCTCGCGCTTCCTGCGGACGTCAGTCGGCTCCAACTCCATTGGCACCCGAGCCGTCCGTGTCCGCCGCGGCAGTCTTGGAGCGCAGGCGCTCCGACACTCTACGGCTCCCAGTCGTCTGTTCGACTACTGGGAGCCCCTCCAAGATGGGCGTGTCCATCATCACCCTCAATTCCTCGGATGAGACATCCTCCAAGATGCTCACCACCTCACTCTACTTTTTGCCTTCTTCGCTTACGTTTGCCATTGAGCTTGCCATTTCGTTGATAATAATTTCCGATCCGTTTTCTGTTGTTTTTAAATTTAAAGTATCCATAATTGAACCCACGAGAGGGGGAGAAATACAAGGTCGACCCGGGCAGAGATCCCCCAATACCCGGGCAAGCGTAAATTTTTAGCCAAACCGAGGGGTCCGCAGGTACCTCGGCTTGGAGTGCGTTCGCAACTGAACTTCCCATCAGCCATGCATCCCCTGGCCACGCACCAGAGCTTGAGATTCGGGGTGATTTTTTATAGAGGTTTTCTTCCTCGCGGTCCAGGCGGTTAAGCCAAGACCCACGCCCCCGATCAGAGCATTCTTCTCGGGGCTACGCTATGCCGACGGTGGCAGGAAGACTACGTCACCCTGCCTGCTCGGTGGTAATGTGAATACACGCCGAGCCCGCCCTCCTTTCTCCACCGCTACTGGCGGGAGAAACTCCGACCCATGAAGGGTCCCACCTTCGGTTTTTTAACGAGGTTAACCTCCTCCTTGCTCCGAAGAGCGAAGAGCCAGCAGGGGAACCGGCGGAAACGCCCGCCCCGCTGGACCAGGCCTTGCCCGGGAGCCGATGACATGGCTTCCTCTCCTGCTAGAATATTAGCCGCTGGCGATAATCCTCTCCTCCAGATAACGCGGAGGAAATGAGGAGGAACAGCGTTATCGCCAGCGTTTCCAGGGTGCACCACGAGGAGGTTTTCTAGCCAGCACCCCGTATTTGTATGACCTACACTAGGTTACTATACCTTTATTGTACACCACTTTACAGTACAAAAAAAATATTTACAGAGATCGATATCTGGTTAAACAATAGGCGGTCATATCGCTCACGCCGATCTCAGTCTTGTTTGATAAATGGGCTTTTCCTATTTATTAAGTGTTTCAAAGAATTTTTCAATTAGAACTATAAGTGCTTAAAATAAATGCGTTTACCTACACATGTAAAACTCTTCAGATTTTTAATCTATATACAAAATTGCTTTAACTACGATTAGAGCCACAGCACACTAGCTACTTTTCGCATCGGCGATCAGCAGTTAGTCGCTTTTTAGAAGCTAAATACGGCGACCGAACGCTCTACACCGCACACTTATAAACGCGCGTTTCCGATACCGCGATCGAACGCAGGAAGTCGCTAAAACGCGATGCAGCATCGATGCAGTCGCGAAATCGCTGATCACCGATGCTAAAAGTAACTAGTGTGCTGTGGCCCTTATTCATTTTCTTTAATGTTCTGGTTTAAGCACCTCGAGTCGCTGGCACTGCAATTTTACGATTTGAAAATTTATGAGATTATCACTTTGAGTACTGTGCACTTCAGTTTCGTATTTCATAAGCATCAGTAGAATCCAGAAATACGGCTCACCATCCTCATTGTAAGGATAGGCAATGCAGCATGGTGACCCATACCATAGCGGCCTGGTCTCGTCTGTATCATTCTTCTGGAGAATGACGAGGAGACTGATGCAGGATGATTTTGCCTCCGGTCTTACACTCACCAACGAAATACGACAGCAAGAATGCTGTCATTATTAGGATGGTCTCCTGTGTGAGGGTAGTACTGCCTCGGTCGGGCCGGCCCATCCGTGCTGAAATCAGCGTAGCTCTACTACCTCTTACTTGATTAATATTTGTGATGTTAATAATGACAACTAAAGTATATTCTATTAACTGTTGTGTATTAAGTGCTGTCAATATAGGTGAAGCTTCTAAAATACTTACCCTTTATTTGTCAATGTCAATATCCAAATTCTCTTTATAAAATATTAATGATTCGAAATAAAGACAAATACACACAGATATTACTGTTGGCTTAAATAAAGTGTTCAGTTTAAATATGAAAGTAGGTGGGCTTCATCGATCAAACAACAAAAGGCATTAAATATTAATCTACTTTTCTGTTTTGTTTGTTTGGAAAAATTCAAGAGAATAATAATGTCATAGTTACCTTTACCCTTTGACTGCCTGTTGGGTGTAGTAGTTAATGAATACCACTGCCGATCAAAAGGTCTAGGGTCAGTCTAACAGGAACTTCTAAATATCAATCCAGAGTATGAAAGTTTGCCGGCGTTTAACGCCCGTGCCTCGGAGAGCACGATAAGCTGTCAATTCTAGTTGTCATGAACATCTATGGAAATCGTTATACGGAAGTCAGAGCCCTCAAATATGATGACAACTAGCTTAATACTTACCAGCTATTTGATTTCAGTTCGCCCTTAGCGTTGCGGAGGGACGAAGCCAATTATTGCTTTGTGGAAAAACTGATTTAGGTAAAACCGGTTGAATTTGTAGACGACCCCAAACAGACTTGGGAATAATAAAGGCTAGGAAGATGATGACTCTTTCATCATCATCAGCCTATCGCAGTCCCCTGCTGGACATATGCCTCTTCAATTGCACGCCACTGAGTTCGAGCCTCGGCTACTCGCATCCAGTTCCTGCCAACCATTTTGCGCAAATTATCACTCCACCTGACCTATAGACGTCCTACACTATGTTTGCCGAGACGCGGTTTCCACTCATGACACTTTATCCTAGGTTTTTTATGTGGCCATAGGTACTGCAATTTCATTAATGGGTGTGGTAGTAGATTAATAGTATGGAGTGTCACCATTAGATTTAGTAAGAACCGAGCGAGAGTACAGACTACGGAGGACAACGGCAGTTCTGTTTCAAGAAGAGTCTTGGGTCCAACAGCGGAATACGGTTTTTCATGATTATGATGACATAAAACATTTTTTTTTTATTAGTAAATGGGCCAGTGGCTGCTTGACTATAAGCACTGAGTCAGCAGTTTTCAAGGCGTTCATGGGAACCATTAGGGGGATAAGGTAATGCCCACGAAAGCCCGAACATCCAACAGTAAGATTACGTTGTCACAAAGTATCTTGCTAGTCCCCAACCCGCATTCGAACAGCGTAAGGAAGTATGGCCTTAACTCTCTCCTGAGAGGGAACTCAAGTCCAGCAGTGGGACGTTATAGGTTGTTTATGTAAACAACAGACTACAGTAGACCACTGCTGGATGAAAACCTCTCTTTAGAAAGAGTTGTTTAGCTGATGTACTATGTTGCCTAGACGGGTTGGTACAATGTTTATTTTACTTCTCTTTGCAGTTCTAGTCCAGTGTAATTGACTCCGTTACTACACCTACGGTTATCATTAATCTCAAATTGTGCTTGTAATTATACATCATTAGTTTCAAATTGTGCTTGTTCTTTCAAAAAATAATTAATTTGTCAAAACTCCAATAAAATTGAAACAGCATTTCCATCCCCATCGTTGGCAGTCAAAATTGTGGAATGAACTGTCGCCTGCGGTGTTTCCAGACCGATACGACCTTCAAAAAAAGAGCGTATTCCCTTCTTAAAGGCCGGCAACGCACCTGTGACTCCTCTGGTGTTTCGGGTGTCCATGGGCGGCGGTAATCACTTACCATCAAGTGAGCCGTCTGCTCGTTTGCCCCCTAAAATATCAACAAAAAGTGCTTAGATATTATTTTGGCTTATAATAAATGATTACAACGCCTTGGGTGGCTATAGTTTAGTGTCATTAATTTTAAATTTAGCTCGTTAAAGCTAAATTTATATTTGTATTGAGGTCAGCAGTTAACGGGTCAATCGTTAAATTCGCAAGAGACAATTTTTCGCTTTCATTTCACTTTTCGCAGTATTAAAGTATTTAGGTTCGAAAGGGTTTATAAATTACGTTTTTAATGAGAAATTGTCAATCGTGCGAATAAATCATTTAATTGAGACTTCGTAAGTATTTTTTCAGAAATATATTTGAAGTGATTGGATATCGAATTTTATTTGATAATCAACTTAGTCACCCTTTACATTGAAATACTAGTTGACTGCCGTGGTGTTACCGTTATCGAAGCTAGACTATAAAAATAGCTTAATTTACTCTTTATATCATCAAATTTTTGCCAGTGAAAATCCCTTCAAAATCGGTCCAGTCGTTTCCAAAATTAGGCGGAACAAACAGACTTCCAAATATTTTTCTGTGTAAATAACGTATACTTTGATATGCATTCAGTAAAAACTATTCATTTGACATTACAAACATATACTCGTAATTGTATTTATTTGTAGAAATATATAGATTAATTAGGTTTTTAAGGTGACATTGAATGAAGATTCTCTAAAGTAGTTTTTCCCTATCGCCCCTTGATCCTCTAATTCAAAGGTGAGCACTCCTTATTATGCCTATCCAGTTTTAGTTATATATATTTTTTGTATGATTATTTGACTGCACGGTTAGCCTAGTGATTTTTGCGGTCGCCACGAGACTCTCTTCTGCGCTATCAAATCCTACACGGGAAAATACATTGTGTGATTCACGAATTGTTATTCTGAGTCTGGGTTTTCTTTGTGTCCGTTTTTTGTATGTTTGTAAAGTCCCCCGCGCCTCAGGAATATTTTAAATATTAAAAAAAATTGTTTACTCCCTTGCTTCATAAAAAAACTATTAAAGTTTGAACTATTTAATGTCGGTGACATACACGATAAATAGGTATTTAATAATTGAATTTAATGAGTTTATTCCACGAAAATATTAAATCGGACTTTTGTAAACATGAAAACTCATATTCAGGTGACACTGTCAGTTTAATTTCCCCCGACGCGGGAGGCCCTCACACCGTCGTAATTTTGCTGTAGTATTAATCATAATCCTATTAATTTTCCTTTTTATTAATAGAAACAGTGTCAATAAACTCTTGTAATATGTCAAGTTTTTAAAATAATAATAGGCCAAGAGAACGTGGCCTCAGTGTACATTTCTTTTTTTATATGTGCCTGTTAGAGTCACTCTACTCTGCCTATCACTATCCACATCGGAAGTGCTCACAATGCAGCATGGTGACCCACACTATGGCAGGCCTAGTGAGATGCTTGTGCATCATTGGGGGCCTGCGGTCTCGCACTCTCTGTGGAGGAACGGGTGTCGTGTGTTCCTCCAACAGAAAGGGAGGATCCTCCGACCAGGCTAGGTGATCATGCCTGGTGGGCCACTGCCTAACAGTTGATGTTGGGATGTTGTATATATGCTAATCGGCGCGAGAATGTCACTTTCGCGATTCAGGATTAGTAGTTACTCCATATAGATGGTTATGTGTTCTCTTCGTAGTTCTATGTTTCTTCGGTAGATGGCGCTGTTGTATGTTTTTACGTCGCGCTGTATGTGGAAGTTGCCACATTCACCAACGAAATAAAACAGCATGGATGCTGTCATTTTTTGCTTGGTGGTACATAGTTTTAACTCATTGTTTTTTTAGGATGTTTGACACGTTTTTGTTTATTGATTGACGCGTTTTGCTAATGTTTTACAAAATATATTGTTACTATTGTGTGTGTGTTTGTTCTTTGATGTCTACTTTCTCTTACAGAATGTCTATCCAATTAACTATTGCTATTCAAGTTCATTTTGAATTTCGACTAAATCACTGGGTGCTGTTTTATTAAACTAAAATTTCTCTTATTTGAATAAAGCTATGCTCAAAATACTATTTTCGTGTATATTTTGGATACTTAGTTCAGTGTTATGTATGTATATGTCCTTTGAAGTATGGTTTTAATTTGAGTATTCATTAAACTAGCCAGATGAATGTTTCAATATCACTGAAAGGTTTCAGACTGTATGGGCATTCATTAAAACTACGATGGGTTGTTTTAATTAAAGATATCAAAAGGCTTGTTTGCATTGCGGTCAGACATATTGTTAGCAAGAAAAGGGCGTTTCAAATTGAGATTAATTGTGCGACATTCGTATTTTGTGATATTGAGCTGAAGTAATTTATATATTTATGCATTTTTTCCTGTTGGCGTAGACAAAGTTTGATAATGTTCTTCCTTTTTAAGATGAACTTGAAAATTACATCTCCCGTGCTTGGAATATATTATCCTGTGTTGCCAGAAACTGTACGAACATACATGAAATGAACACCCAGACTCAGAACAACAATTTGTGGATCACACAAAGTACGTTTTCAGAACTTGCGAATTTCAGCGGTCCCACTCATATTGTATTCTTACAATCTTTTCTAACTGTGATAAGGGTCACCAAAACTACATCACAAGTGTTTATTGGCACCAAAAACAACTTTCTCTATAAAAGAAAAGTGGTAGATATTTATTCAAGTTTCTTTAACTTTGCACTTGTCTACAAGATAGGTAACAAACAAAGAATGGACTCTGAGTACTTCAATAGGGTCCTAATGACGTCATTAAGACTGTCATGGGGTCATTAGAAAAGTTTGAGAGCCACTAGACAGAAGTTAAAAGGAATCTTCCCTGAGTCTCAAAGTTTCGAGACAAGATGTTACGGTTCGCATACGCGTAATTATCCTCACGAATTAATGAAATGGTGTGTTCAGACGAGGATACTTTAATGTTGTCGAGGTGTTGTTAGAAATTTCTCAATGTATTACTTGCGGTTTTTTTTAAATGGTTCTGCTTTTCGATGGTGTATTATAGAAGCATGTTTACATTTTAATTTTCAAAACCTCTTGTGTTGATAAGGAAATGACGCCAAATTAATTATGTACCAGGAGGATGTTCAGAAGTTTATTATAAATTGTAATAAGCAAAATTTTTCAATAGATACATGAAATTTTTGAAGACTGGATGAAGCTTGATAAGTCATTAAGTTTTTTTATTGAAAAGTAAAGTTTATGGCATTAAATTGAATTTTTGTTAATTTAGATGGCATTATTAGATGGTTGTGTCTTATTAACTATTTATTCCTTAATGTAATATGTATAAGTCACAAAAATTTAGCATAGGTCGTCATGCTGCATTCTCTGCATTCTCAATGGGTATCTCACTTCTGAATTCTGCCCAAAAAGATACGTACTTCGAATTTCTTTTTATTTCTTTTGTAATATTAAAATTGTCCGTGTGGTGACGGATTAAGAACACAGTGTCACCACCCCTATTCATCCCGCGGATGTCGTAAAAGGCGACTAAGAGGTAAACTACGCAAGACAACATCAATGCAAAGAGAATGATAACTTGAAACCAACCCTATACCAACCCGTCTGGCCAGCGTGGTATAATAGACCAAAACCCTCTTTCTAAGGAGAGGCCTATGTCCAGCAGTGGACTGTTGAAGACTGATGATGAATATCAAAATTTAATTGACAAACTTAATCATATTATTTAAAAAACATCGAATTTATCTTATCTTAAGCACGAATTCCTAAAATTGCATATGAAATATACCAAATTGTATATAAAATGTTGTTACGCAACTTGCATGTTCACACGTATAAACACAGATGTAATCTTTCGTTTCGTCTGACACAACCATTACAGAACTCTCCTAAAATAATTTGAGTAAAAGAGAAGTGCTTTGTTTTTATGTTAAGTCACTGCGTGAATCACATAGTACAACAAACGTCGTGTAAACAATTGTTGGCATACTGTTTAAGTATTCATGTTTTTGTTTTAGCTTTTCTAGTGTTGGGTATTTTTTTTGTTATTTTTGTAAATCTACAACCACTGTTTGCGTGGAGCGCATTTTATTATTACAGTGCAGGGTTGTATGAAGTTGTTAATCGGTGAATAAAATATTACTTGAATACTAAATCTAGAAAACATCTAATAGTGACTGTGCTGACCTACACTCTTAGATTCTACTCATGCTTTCCATCAGGCATTACAAAGTTATTATGTGCACCTATTCAGGTCGTAAAATAAGGTAGAAAATAAAATAAAATATTAGCAAGGGTAAGGTCCTCGTCAGTCAAACCATCACCACCATCTCAATGAGGATGATGACCACCACTGTAACATTCTGCTTATGCTTTCCATCAGACATTTCAAATTTATTTCTTTGAAATTGTCTTTAATTTATTGAGCATAGTATGTACAATATTGGTTATAAACTAAAACAATGAACCTAAAACTAAAAACCTTAATAAAATATAATATTAGAACTAAAATATATCATTAAAAGGAGTCCCTTTAGGCATGGTTCCGAAGATACTGGCAGCATTCCCCCTTTGAATTGCTAGACTAATTCTTTGTCCGAGATAACTGCCAGCTCTTCGGTCTCCTGTGATGTCGACTAATCTTTTTGCTATGTCCTTAAAAAGCTTTATAGCGCTAGGACCCCACGGTCCAAGGGTCTCGACACCGAATGGGACAAAATCATATTCGGAGCCTAGACCCCTGTATTTGGATGCTTTAGCTTTTTCAGCCGCTTCACATGCCGCACCAGCTCTGTTGTTGGTTCCATGTAGATGGGAAGGGGCCAGCGTGTCTGAACAGGTTGCATCCCATACCAGCACCCGGCCCATCTTCCATGGAATCAAACTCATACCGTCCGGTCTCTTGCCATCGTCTCTTGCAATACCAGTCGGCTCAAGTAGACTTGGCACGTTGACGGTGGCAAGGGACCGGCGTATGATATTGTTAAGTGCGGCATGTCTCGAAAAGCGGCCTGCACTTTTTTGGCAAGACAATCCGTGATGTCCTAGCTTGTCGACATCACTGCCACAGGGACATTTATGAGGAGCGCAGACCGGAACCCCAAGCCGTAGACAGGTTGCGATTCGAAGCGTGTCAGGCTCAAGAAATGTTCCTGTATTTGACGAAGGGTACGCGTGAAGCCAGTAGCCGGCTTCATGCGCACCCACGGCCAAAAGCCTAGCACGCGCCGAACCTGTACTACAGCTTAAAAGATTGTCATACGTTAATTTGCAGTATATGTCGTCCCAGCTCCTCTGTGAATTTGGCGAAACTGGAAAATTTTGACCTGGGCATGCAATTAAGAAAGCGTTCCTAGCTTCTTCCAAGCCAGCAATCTCAAAGTTTGAAGGAGATGCCCTTAAAATTTTACTTATGAGATTTGCTGAACAATGGACAGAAGATAGGAAGGCTGGTAAAGCGACACTGGAAATTTTGCGAATCCCTAAACCACCATAACGGATGGGTAGGGAAGCTTGGTTCCAAGATTGCTCGTTCAGCTTCATATTAAGAATCGATTCTAAGTTAATTTTGATTAAATCGTCTACTTTTGACAAAAGATCTGGGTAATTCCAAAAGGAGCAGCAACGGAGCGCATACGTAAGTTTCGGGACGAAAAGACAGTATTTTAAGATGCAAAGTGCATAATGTGGACTAATTTCAAGGAGACGATCAGCAGAATTTTGAAATTTAGTAATTGAATTATTAATATATTCAGAAAAAGATTCATCAAAAATTGGAGAACCTAAAAGGTAAAGGGAATTACTGTTAACTATTTTAATATTTGGAGCCAAAATATTAAATTTTTGTTTAACGTCATTTAAGTTTAAGTCGCAGTTATTTATAAAAAGTTCGCATTTGCTAAAATTAAGCTCCAAGCCAATGGCTTCAAATTTATTTTTAATTAAAAAAAGGTCCGAAAATACAGTATCCACATCACCTCCTAGGGTTCCATCGTCCAAATACCAAACGTTGAATTTAGAATTTAAATTTTTGATTATCGGATTTATAGCCAAACTAAAAATTGCAGGCCCAAGGGGATCACCCTGTTGACAACCTACTTCCGAGGACAGTTCATTAGAACGATATAACAATTTTGTTGGGTCAGCGTAACTAAGAAGAAGGTAATTGTATATTTCCGGTATATGTTGTTTTATTTCCGTCAGCAGGGTATCCCTATTTACCGAATTGAATGCATTTTTGACATCAATTTTGAGCAACACGTCAGGCTGTCCGTAAGTTAGGAAAGAGCGTAGGGCATGGACGGCTGCCTCACACCCTCCTTTTACACCGAAGCCTAACTGTACGGGTTCAAATTCCGAATTTAATTTAGGTAAAATATGTCGAACAGCAACTTTGGAGGCCAGACGTCGTAGTGTTGATCCAACAGCAATTGGTCTCACCCCTCCGTCCTTTTTGGTGAGGGCAATGAGGTTGGCGCCGAAAAGAATGGGAACAATTTCTGAATTGACATTACCGGAATACATAAAGTTTATTAATTTAGTGATCGAATTTACAAGTTGCTCACCTGCATCACCCACAGAACGCGATGTTAAGTCTTTCAAATGTTGGGGTGAGATTCCATCCAAACCTGCAGCCGAACCTGGTTTAAAAGATGAAATGGCATCTGTAACATCTTTGTTTTGAATTTCAAGGCATGCTTGCCCTGCTGTTGGTGGGTCGAGAAAATATGGATTTACTGGAGCTGGAGGATGTTTTGTCCGTAAGGCCTGAAGGGTGTCGGGGGTATCTGGTGATAGCACGTCGTTGGAGAACAAAAGGCGAGCAGCACCTGTGAGATCTCCGTCACATATTTTGTTTTCAATGAGTTTGTTGCGATTACGAGGGGCATACTGTTTGATTAGGGGTGCGGGAGAAGGCGAGGAGCTTACAATACAGTTATTCTTAATTTTTTGTGTTAAAGATAATTTCGGGTCATCAGTTTTTATTATATGTAGTGTGCTGTATGAAAATAAAAATAGGTTCTGCCAGTCTTGAGTACAATTGCTAGAGTAACATTTTTGGATTAATTTTGTCAAATGTGTAGCAGTGGTTATTCGAGCTCCTCGAGGGATTCTTTTTACTATGGGTATATTGTTTTTCAAATGGCTAAGATATAAGTGGAAAGGAGTTGAATCGTTAGCTACATAAGTAGGGGCATTCGGAATAATGGGATGAATGTCTATAGGTGAATTGTTTTGGCTAATACATTTCCTGTGAGTTTTTGTAGTGTGTATGTTGAGGCCTTTCAAAGATTTGAAAGACTTGTTACACTGTGGACATGTATGGGTCGCGTTCGACGTGCCATCACAAGATTGGGTCACGGACTGCATTCACAACAGTTAAATACATTCACAAATAAATAACTTGAAACAAAATTTAAAAACAATAACAATAAAATATACACTGAAAACATAAAAAGTCAAAGTAATTATGACGGCTGCTTGATTTGGTCACAAGACGCATGCGTCGATACTGAATTGCGTCACAGGATCGTCTTGCAATTGGACGCTGCAGTGGAAGAGACCTAGCGACGCATAACGTCGCTAGGACAACCGATGGTGGCCTTAGCGACCGTTTCTAAGCCTGCTTGTCACTTTTGATAATCTGTCATTTTACTGAGACTAGTTACTTCGCATTTAGTATCGATGATTTATGTGTTTTAATTTCAAAGTTATGCTTTGATAACTTTGTTGCACCTCTCGACTGCCCACCGAAGTGGTTTTACGCCAAAATTTTTATTCAACCGACACTTTAAACATTTTAAATGAATTTATTTGTACGGATTATAACAAAGCGACATGTGCTGTCAAAGATGAAAAAAAAGTCAAATTTATTATGCACACTTATTTAGGTCATGAATTAAGGTAAAAAAATAAAATAAAATATTAGCAAGGGCAAGGTCCTCGTCGGTCAGACCATCATCACCACCATTCGATCACACAGAGTAGAGTCACTTTCTCATTCTCAATAAAGAAAATACGTTCTAACTTACATCAACAATACGAACATCAGAATTTTATTCACAAACATTTTATCGTGAAAACAATTTCATGACGTAGGTATTATACAGGTAAATTAGCTTGGAGAAATTTTTGCGTTTGTAGTAGTGTATGGTCACGTGGCACCTGCGGGCAGCGTAAACTGGTTTATTCTGGTTTTGTGCGTGTTTCCACTGTCCACTATCAAGTGTCGATTTTTTGCTTTAGATTGAAATATCTCGAAAACGGTGCGTCCTAGGCCAAAAATAACAAAAATTTTGGCCCCCCGTAGACCCCCCGGAGTTTTAAAAACCTAGATGAAAGGAAAAAAAATTAAAAAATTATATATCGTTCTCTCCTCTTTGAAGTTTCACTTCTATCGTGTGTAAATCGCACACACAACTTTTTTTTTTATAAAGTCAAAACCTTTTTCTTTAAAATAAAAACTTGTTTTTATTGAAAACAAAAATCAGAGTGTTGCTAGGGATAAGTATAAAATTAAATAGTAATGTTAGGATATCGACACATTTTTGTATAGGCCAGAACGACATAGTGGAAACGCGCTCTAAGATCTGAGTAATATACACACCACTACATATGCAAAAATTTCTCGAGACTAATTTCACTGTACAAGTTTTTTAACGCCGAAATAAGCCTGTTCTTGTATTTGACGTTTGCTGACGTGTGACTTATCATAGACCGAGAAATTGTGTTTCCTTCGCACTTGTTATATGATTTAAGATTATTACAAGGTGTTTACAGAACCTTTATTTTTCTGTAGCTTTTACACGATAAGTAATGAAGGTTTTTATAGAACTAAATTCTGTCTCCCTTGCTCAGCAGGCCTATAACTTTTTTTAAAATAGATTACCTTTTTCTCCACGAATCAGGTGTTAATATCAGTAATGTTTTTTTTTATACTCGTATATTTAAAATAAAACAAACACGTTTCTCTTCAAGTAAACATTCAATAGTTAATATGTACGGAGTATACATACTGAAATAATAAATTCGGAAGTTACACTGTCTGTCTGTTACGACTTTACGGCTAAACTAAACTGCGGAACTGATTTGGATGGCTATCGATATAGAGAGAGACTAGCTAAGCCCCGCGAGGAACGCCGCGAAGCGAAGCCAGAGAAAAAAAATAGCCTTAATTACTCCTGATGTCATCAGCTACTAGTCAGGGAAATTCCTGAGAAAATCGTTAAAGTCGTTCTAGAGATTAGCCGGAACATACAGTCAGATGAACAGACAGAAAAAATTTCAAATTTTACATTTTTGGTGTAAGTATCGTACATACTTACATATGCATTTAATATTACAAACGAACACTTCAATTATATTTATTTCTATAGATGTATAGATAAGATAGATGTGTAAATATATGCGTAAACCAACGAGCAAAAGCCAGTTATGATATAAAATCATGGATACATTCGCTATTCAATATAAAGTCCATATGTCTCTTTAAATAGGTATATATAAAGCCGCATACAGATATATTGCTGTATGTCGTACTACGGCTACAAATATGTTGTACTATTTGTTATTTACGAGCGTACAACATCGCTCGCTCGAATGTTATATTGTACTGACATCGTTTTTTGGAGGGAATATAAGGTATATTTGGGGATATTTATTTGAGAGCTATGAATCTATCGCCAATGTAAAGTGATTTTGTTCGTGATATTCGCTATTGTAATATAAGATTTGTTTTCAAAGCTAAATTAAAAGGTAACTTATTTAAAGTTCTATAGTTAAGCTTAATTAATATTTATAGTTTCTGAAGCTAAATTGATCAAGTAAAGCTTATTAATTTATCTTCAAATTAACAACATACTTCATCACAGAAAAGCAATTTAGGCTTGTAACTTTGTATCTAATTTAAGGTAATACAAATTACAAACTAATTACTATAGAGATTTGCTTGAAGTATTCAATACATAAAATATTTAAAATAACACTAATTAGCCGTTCCTTTTACGCTTAGAAAGGATAAGAGAGAATAGATATAATGTTTTAGTTTGTTTACCAGTTAAATGATTATTAATTGTATTTTTTTGTAATCATAGCACAAAAATGACAAACGAAAGCAAAACATCGTTGTTAAAAGCTACACACTTTGACTTGACGTTTGACGTTTCGCACGTTTGACGTTAGCAAAGCCGAAAACCAATCAAAATAAAATGCATACAGATAAGATGGCGATACTGCTCGCGTTGTCTAGAGGCTGCCACATGAGAATCGGATAAGTAACACATATACGCACACACATATCATTTTCAGCTTCACTGCTGGACATCAGCCTCGCAAATTGCGCGCCACGTGGTTTGAACCTCAGCTTCACACATACATTGACATATAAATGTATAGGAACATTATTTATTTACGACCACAGGCTTTTGAAGATCATAAGCACAGTAGGTTTTTAATCCATTATTTTCTTTCGTCTAAAGTTTAACACAATCATAGGTACTAAAATTGTACAAATTAGTAACATGAAGCCTAATATAACATGATCTCTTTTCCACAACTATCTTTACTCACTGCGAGATTTTCTCAAACTGGTCCCATTAATTGATAAAGAAAGTAGAGGATATGTACATTGTTTATCCTGTTGGCATGGCACCAAATCCAGGCTGATTTGTGAGATGTGTTACACAGCGATGCCAAATATTTTTTTATAGATATCACTACTCCAGTAGTGTGAGTGTTTATAGCCAGCAGTTCTGCTGACACCAATTACTTGAAAGGTTGTTTACTGAACATTTGGTTCTTTTCGCAAGTAAGTAAATGGAGAAAATAGAAATGAATAGATATATCATGAACTGATTTATTTTAAGTGTGACTGGAGTGTGGCGGACGCACTGAGTAATTTGAATTCAAATTCAACATAGAACAACCCTTTGTGTGATTCATAATTTGTTGTTCTGAGTCTGGGTATTCTTCCTAATAAAGGAAATATATCATTGAGTCCATAATAAGTATCCAATATCACCAAAGCATAAGCAAACTATGTGGAAGTACAATTTTTAAATTTGAAATTCACAAAGATGTTACCGGTGTACTTTTTGGAAGTTCACTCTTTCTTCAAGGGTTCAATCAGTGGTGTTTTCAGGTGGTTTCAATACGTGTTTGGCAAGGAGTTTCTTAGAAAATGCAAAAGAGAGGCCCAACTCCTACGTGGTTAGAATAAAAGTTTTCTCACATTTCAATTTCTTTCAAGCCTTTGCCGTGACTGTATTTCTATATTTTTGATTTAAGTTTGCCTGTCTAGATTTAATTTTAATAACATTATTTATTAATTCCGCGTTTAAATTGAAAATAGAAATCAAAGAAGTTGCTAAATAAAACTCCAAAGAACTATCACTTTTAATAGAAACATTTCGACTAGTTTCTTACACGAACGAAGTCAATATATTTTATTACTCCATACTTAAGGAACTGGCTAAAGGCCAGAGCTCAACTAATATCGTAACTCATACAATTATCTTAAGAGCCATTATAATTAGAGCTCACAAATACTTTGTCCTTGATTTCCATGTAGGATTGTCTAGAACTTTCTCCTACTATTTCGAATAGTAGTAAGTTTGTTTGGCGTACAAGTACCGGCATCCAAAACTAGGTTAAACAACTTTGCCTTTAGTAGATTATGGCTGTTTAAACCTCTCAAGTTTAGTACCTGTGAGATCTACAATCATTTGTCCTGAGTGTTTATTGTTTTTTATTCTTTTTACAGTTTAATAGACCTCTCACCAGATGATAAATTCCTGCCACCGCCTATAGACTACTGTTATTTAGGAGACCAGTGCTTGCTTTTTAAACAAGGATGTGGTCTCGATAAACGCAGGGGCAGTTGTGACAGCGGCGCGAGAAGCTTAATGTAGGTTCGCTGCAGCTCCCCATGCCGCCGTCTTTAAGGTCACTTCCATAAAAATAAAGCATTGAAAAGCATGGCTACCAGCGCCGGATTTATCGCCGTCTCGTTCCTGCTGACTCCGACTCCATGTACGTGACCCTAATCTCTCACCCTCCACCAGAATTAGAAAAACTTAGACTTCGCAACTTTACTCTGACACATAACTGACAATAACAAATACACAGGGTGGTCCAAAAGTTCGTTTAAATTTGAATCGGTAGCTGCGACAACTAGCGTCGGCGGGGTGGGATGGAGGGGCTACGAAGCGCAAAAGCGGCTAGCGGCTAATGGGAATTATTATGGCCTCGTTTAGTGATAAACAACGTGCGTTCTGTGTACGCGTGTACTACTGCAACAACGATTCTTTTACTATAGCGCAACGAATATTTTGCGCTCATTACAAAATGATGCTTAATCGATTCAATTGATTAGGAAATGGGTACAAAAGTTCAAGGAGACAGGTTCAACAAATAATCAACCATGATCCGGACGACCTAGAACATTCCGAAAACATTCATACACAGAGATCCCGAAAACGTGAAAATTCTGAACTCTCTACTTGGAAGTACTAAACCACTGAACCGATTTTGATGAAGTTTGGTATGAAGATAGAACTGAACTTGGGAAAGGATATAGGCTATATTTTTACCGCGATAACTAACTAACACACACGCGGGCGGAGCTGCGGGCGAAAGCTAGTATTTTATAAAGAAGTAGGATACTTCTTTCTATGCGTGAGCTTGTTTGTGGACTCTTCTTTACTGTTAATCCAGAAGATTATAGTTTTGATACTAACAGTAATATTAGAAGGACCTTACTTATATTATACTAGCTGCGCCCCGCGGTGTTACCCGCGTATTTTCGGGATAAAAAGTTCCTTACATATGTGATTATCCAGAACTCATTTTTAAATTAGCCATTAACAAACTATCATTATGGTTGCTACTTAAGTGTGTTATGCATAGCAACCTGCGAAGTTTTGACAGGAGATAAACGGTGATACAGTTTGACATCTACGATTTATGTATTTTTATAATCACTTAGCTTTCGCCCGTGTATCTCGATTATTGCAGCAAAAAGTAGCCTATGTGTTATTCTGATATATAATCTATATTACTGTAAAGTTTCATCCAAATCCGTTCAGTAGTTTTTGCGTGAAAGAGGAACAAACATACATACACACATACATACATACAAACTTTCGCGTTTATAATATTAGTAAAATTAGTAGGATTATATTCTCAAGCGATTAAGGTTGTAAGAGGTAATCTCTGAGTCTGTTGAACCAATATAGAATATTCAAGATCTCCGTATATATTGACCCTAAAAGTATTTTTGTAGTAGTTGGATTTGATTGATTATGTTTAACGCTTATCGAATTGAGCACAATATATATAATGACAGAGATTAGTCTATATACTAATTCTATAGACAAAAAGGCTGGTCTAATGAGAAGGGATTAACACTGCCCGCAAAGACCTGAAACTAAGACACAGAAGTACGTTGTTGCCGCTTTAGTCCCCCCCCCCCCCCCTTATCATGTACCTTGCAAAATTCCCGAGACAGTGTGCTATCGTCACTCTGTTTTAGCTAGCCTATAAGTGAAGAAGCATGACTCCTACGGTAGTTTGTTTTTAACGTTAAGTACTTCTAGTAAACAATTTTTTTGTTGCGTTGTTAAACGTCAGAAGGAAGTTGTAAGAAAAAGTCATGGAACAGTATATTTATTTACTATACTAAAAAAGAACAATTAATAACTAACCCTCTCATGCCAGTGGCGAATAAAATACCAGTAGAACAAAACAAACATATGACAAATGAAAAGATAGTATAAAATATTCAATGAAACGCAAATTTCTCTCCAATTCCGCAACGAAGCATACTAAAAATGATTTAAAACACGTGCCACAGTTTTATTTGTGCCGTCCGGTAAAACACGAACTCCTGTTATGGGCCTCATATTTTTTAAACTTTGCAACATTAATTTGAATAAGTGAGTAATTATTAAAATGGTTATGTAGTGGATACGATTTCATTAGATGTGTTTTAAGTTTTATGTCATTTATAAAGTCTGTTTGAGTTCGGTTTTAAATAAAGGAAAATATAGGTAGAAAATAATGACAATAATGGTAAAGAACAAACATTTGAGTGCTTCGATGACACGCTGGTAGCGTATTCGACTGTTGTGCTTAAAGCCTTACATTCCTGAGTTGGAAAACATGTTCGTATGATCCACAAAAATTTGTTTCGAATGTCAAGTCTAGTACCATATCATACTACAAATTTTGCTTGGTTTGGGACTAGATGACGTTGTTTAAATGTATACTTTGTTAATAAATGGTTATTAAGTCAGCAATCTCCTACTTCGTGTCTATCTTTCGATCGATTCATTTTCAAATTAATTCAAAGTACAGTCAGGTAAAAGCTGTTTACTGTATGTTTAAGTTAAAAATCGTAATTCATCTTTGAATTTTCAGAATTACTATCAGTGTAACCGTTGGGACGATTAGATATGTATATGATTACTAGTTGACCCAGCGAACTTCGTACCGCCCAACTTTAAAATTCCAGAACTTGATCGCAGCGCCACCTACCGGGTCCAATTGCGAATCTAAACCATTCCCAGATCCCCTTGAACACACACAAAAAATTTCATCAAAATCGGTCCAGTCGTTTGAGAGAAGTTCAGTGACATACACACTCACACAAGAATTATATATATAAAGACTAGTTGACCCAGCGAACTTCATACCGCCCAACTTTAAAATTCCAGAACTTGATCGCAGCGCCACCTGCCGGGTCCAATTGCGAATCTAAACCATTCCCAGATCCCCTTGAAGACACACAAAAAATTTCATCAAAATCGGTTCAGTCGTTTGAGAGAAGTTCAGTGACATACACACTCACACAAGAATTATATATATAAAGATATATATATATATAAAGATTAGATTATGTTAATACATTCAGATTCAGACAGTAAAGGTCCTGTACTCAGTAACTTATCATTCCAATGTGATTGCTCATAAAATTTTCAAACGCAGATATATCCCAATTAATATCTAAAAGAGCTTAAGGCGATTCATCGTCTTGTTCCCGCTCTCGGCAACTTCGGAAGGGTAAAACATTTCGGCAACTCACGAAATTCCCCGCAAGAAGTTACCAAGTGTCATTTACATACCCCTTTGAAAAAGATTTGCTAAACATTGTGGGCGTTATCTTGGCAATCTGAACATTTGAGGTGTCACGTTTGTACCGTTTGAGGTTTGAATGCATAATGAGTTGGTTAAATGTTAAACGGGTGCAGTTTAGGGGAGACACAATCATGTATAGAAGCTATTAGGAATATTATTGAATGGGCTTGTTATGTTAAAGATTATTTAAGCTTTTAACGGATATGGTCTGGTCGTATACTGTCAGACGATCAGGCTCTGTAGCGATTTTCAGAGGCTTTCATTTTGGGCGCAAATAATAGTTATAATTTTGCTACGAATTTCAAGCACTACGAATAAAGCTACGGCGCCGTAGCATTGTAGTACTAAAAATTTGAGAACGAAATTAATTCGTTACATTATTGAATTTGTTATACTATTCTATAAGAACGTGAAAGGATACAAAGATAATAAAAGTCCTCATTCTACCGGTTTAAGAATGATGCAGAAACATCTGACTTCATGGGTCACCATGCTATATTGCCTACCCTCACAATGAGGATGGTGACCCCTACTCCTGGATTCTACTCATGTTTTCCATCAGGCAGATTCACTGGTAGGCTTAAATAAAAGAAAACAATTTTGCAATATGCATTCATTTAGACAAACCGCAAATTATAAACACATATTTTAATTACATTTTAGTTACAAAAAAATGAAATTAAATAGAAGGCTTTGTAAAGAAGAAAAATTATTTCTTTTTTTGTTCTTAAAAAAACTATTGTAATATTGAAATTAAGTTAAATATAGTTCTGCTGAGGTTAGTTCAAAGTAAATTACACAAACAGAATACCAAAGCAACAAAACTGATATTATATTTTCTTATAAAGAGTATCGCAATTTTCATGTACAATTTTCAATAAGAAATTCTTAACTTACTACTTTACTTGTTCATTTTAACACTTTCATTGCCTTGGGAATATCAAATGAAATTTCTACATCATTTAAGCTGTGATTTCGAAATATTATATTTTTCATTGCCTTTCATTCTGATGCTGCCATTTAAAATAACGCAAGTATTTTTTTGACAGTATTTTAAATTTTACTAGCTGAGCCCCGTGATGTTACCCGCTCTTGCTGTTACACAGTTACAATAACAATTCACTACAACACCAAGGGGGCAAAGCTAGTCTAATAAACCGCATAAGTTACTTCTTATATCATCAGCTATTTTATATTGTCCGTCCCGTCAAAATCGGTCAAGCCGTTCCAGAGACTTTCCAAAACAAACAGTCAGGCAAATTAAAAAAAAAAACTTTTGATGTAAGTACGGTAAATATATTCATATAAATGCATTTAGTGAAAAGCTGTTAATTTGATATTAGAAATAGACACTTTTCACCTCTACTTAAAGGAATCTTGCATCCCTCCCCTCCCCCCTTAAAGTTGGAATGAACCTTGCATACCGGCATACAAAAGACAGTAAACCGTTTCTGTATATATACTAAAGTGAAGTGTCCACTCGAATCTGTTGCTCATAATGATCTTAAAAGGTTTAGGTAAAATCACCGGTCTATGTACTCGTATTATCATCATCTCTGCCGAAAGACGTCAAACAAAATAGATAAGACTACAGTAGACTATTCTATCACGAACTAGATTATCATCAGAAGTTCTATTGATGGCGAAAACGGGACTGTGTCTGCAGGGTAGAAGCGAAATAAATGAACATGGTTCAACCCTCGCATCTCAATATAGGAAAGCAGTTCGCTTGTTTCTGAATGAAGATGGGTTGTCAGTGCAAGCGGGTTTAGTAATCTTGAAGATTAAAAGGAAAGATTAAAAAATTCCATTTAATATTTTAGATGACATGCCGTAAGCAGCAAACATGGTCCAGCGGTTAGCCTATGCATCTGTCGATCAAGAGGTTTTGGGTTAGATTCCTGGATCGGACCAAAAAAGTGTTGTGGAGTTTTTTTAACAAAAGTTCTTAATAGTTATCAAAAATTTGAAAAATAGCTATGATAGATACATCCGGGCCTTAAAAAGAACGGTAAACTGTCAGTCCTGGTTGTCATGAACATCCACGGCAATCGTTATACTGACAACTAGTAGAACTTTCGAATTCAGTCCGCTCTCAGGGTTGCGGAGGTCCGATGCCAGTTGTTGTGTAGAAGAACTGATATTCAGGCAAAACCGGTTAAACTAGTATCTTATCCCAGATAGAAATAATAGGCTAGAAAAATGATATTTTACGAAAGCAGAAAAAAAAATGGTTCTTATGTAATTTGTTTGAAAATCCGCTATCAATGAAACCATACCCGCATGCCATCACACGTCTATTGAACACGATCCCAGCTTGGTCCTAAGGCAAAATTGTGTTTTCGAAACAAGGCAAAGTTTATCAGTTGTCAGTGTCAATTAATTGTATTTCGATAACATCAGACTTAACTAGATATAGTAAGGATAATTATTCCTTAAAGATAGCATTCTACATAGTGCTTTATCCAATTATTAATTCCTAATTAATAATATCCTTCATTAATTATATATAAAACATGACTGTTGTTTGATATGCTTCATTTTCGGCACATTGTAGTTTTAAACATTACATAAATTGTTATACATCTTCTTAAAATTTTAGCTCAATGTAAATATATAAAATTCTCGTGTTACATTGTTAATTGCCATACTCCTCCGACACGGCTTGATCGATTCTCGTGAAATTTTATCTGTTTTTTTAGTAGGTCTGTAAATTATATATTATATTATTATATATCTAATTACTTTTAAACCCTTAGGTAATAAAGTATAAAAGGAACGCGAGCCGCGGCTAACAGCTAGGCGGTATAGTTTGATTTTTGAGACGTATTTAAACCAAATGTTTATGCATTTCGACAGATTATTGAATATTATATTATTGATGTTTATTGAATCTTTCAACTTTCTCTTAAATCAGGTCTGTATAATATTCTGGACTGAATTTGGGAAGCTGGCAATAGATCTATCTATAAATGGATCCGATAAGCTCCAACAACCAACAACTATTGCTGTTTTGGTTATTCATTCATGTCTTACCTAAATTTTATCTTTGTGCATACTAATGCTTTGTCCTTGCAAATGAAATTACCATCAATGTACTTCTTTTCATCTTGTCTAAAGAATAACAGGTGTAACCTTATAAATAACGTAGGCTGTCTACGTTATACATAAATAATTTATGTCGAAAAGATCTTTATAAATGTATTACATCGACGAGGGTGGGGCCTTAGTTATGACGTTTTTATATCGAGATTACTGAAAAATGAAACATGGTGTTTCACTTTTAATTTGATCAACCGAAAACGGAACACGGTATTCTAATTTTGCAATGACATTTAAATTTTCTATTGTTGAATGTATCTTATTTTTAAATATAGTGTGATTGTTTATATTAAAATGATTATAAAATGTTTGAAAAAAGTGATTATGTTATAACGCACATTTAATTTCATAATGTTCTACAGGATACGTCTTTCTAATGATTTGAATACAACTTAAAAGTGGTAGAAAGACTGTAGCTGAGTTAACTTTTTTACATAAGCATTATGTAAATTTAATGGAACTTACGTAAAAAGACATTAATTTATTGGGTTTTTTTCATATTTAATTATTTGTCTATTTCAGGTAAGCGCACCTTCCTCAGATGTGACTTGTGAGTAAATAAGCTTTATCTCTGTTCCATTTCCCTACTCGTGTGATCTAACTAAATACAGCTTATTGTCAAACTATAGAAAATTACATATATCACCAGTATCAAAACATCACGTGATTTATGGCCGTCCATAAATGTGTCCGTGTGGTGACGGATTAAGAATACAGAGTCGTAAAAGGCGACTAAGGGATAAACTACGCAAGACAACATCAATGCAAAGAGAAGGAAAACTTGAACCCTATACCAACCCGTCTGACCAGCGTGGTATAGTAGGCCAATACCTCCTTTTCAAGGAGAGGCCTATGTCCAGCAGTGGACTGTTAAAGGCTGTTGATGATGATGATAAATCACGTGATTTTTTTGATACTGGTGATACGTGGTGAGGTTTAAGACAACCCCCCTCCCCTTACCAAACCAAAGAATAAAATAATAATTGATCAACAAATAAATAGATTCATTGAAAAGACAGAGTCTACAACTCTATGCCGTGTGTCAAAAGTCAAAGTGTGTTAATTACAGATTGTCTATTCAAGAACGATTGCTCTGACGGGTGGATACGCAATATCGACTGAATTATTTGAAGTGCCAATACCTTGGTTCGCTCAGCTCGCTAAAGTCAGAAAGCACCAAATCGGAAAACCGTGTCGTGAATTTGGGGCAGCAACTAAACGCTATGCTTGTTAAATCCTTTTTGTAGTGTTGACAAATTGGAATTGTGCCGTGCAAAATTATTTGTTCTGTTCCGTCAAAAGCGTTGATGTATGATTTATAAATTGGTTTAGTTGTTTGAATCTTATTTAGGCTATATATTTCGTGATGGTTTCTTATATAATATCAAATTTTATATTTCTGTAAGCGTTCATTAGCCAAGTGGCCTTAGGTGATTGGACACGACACAGGAATATATGCGGGAGTTGTCTTTAAAAAAACCGAACAACTACTACTAGACAACTGATGAAAATACATAAAAACACTTTGTTTTTTTAAATACAAAATGTTATATATATAAATGTGTCCGTGTGGTGACGGATTAAGAATACAAAGTGTCACCACCCCTATTCATTCCATGGGTGTCGTAAGAGGCGACTAAAGGAACAAAATAAGCAGCTAACATCCTGCCAAGAGAAGGAAAACTTGAAACAAACCCTTTACCAACCCGTCTGGCCAGCGTGGTATAGTAGGCCAAAACTTCCTTTTAAAGGAGAGGCCTATGTCCAGCAGTGGACTGTTAAAGGCTGTTGATGATGATGATGATGATGATATATATAAAAACACCCAAACTTCGAAACAAATATTTGCGGATCACATGAACATTAGGACCGACTCCGGAATAGAACCCGAGATCTCAAGCACAGCAGTCGCCTAAACTACCGCAGTGGTAGTTATATTACATTATTAGTACTTATATAAATACAATGACTGATTTATTACATGTACAATATTAATAATTTTATTAATAATTTCATACTTCAACCCCTATTATTAATACAAGTTCAAAAAATAAATTAATATATACTTGTAATTATCAAAATGAAAATGAAAAAACTGATACTTATATTTCATTATTCATGCCTACATTTCATCGTACCACAAAGAATTGTAAGGATGAAATAAAATACCACAAAAAATTACGTAGACACCATTTTTCATGTCTTGAACACGCCGCGAGATAAAAATATATACATTACATTACCACATTAACCATATTAATATATAACTAGGATAACTCTGCTTTAATTTAAATTCTCTGTGTTGCAAATAAATCTGCGACGGCTAGTGTTGGCAGCTGTCCCCAAATCCCGGGATTCTAGTTTCATGTGTGTTGGCCGCGGGAAACGTATAAATCTTTTAAAAAAATGGAATTCGTTTCGACAGTTCCCATCCAAGTGCTGTGACATTATGTAAGAGATATATGCGGCTTGATATTTCTTATTCCCTGATAAAACTGCAAGGTTATTTAGACACGTTTGACAAAACTTATAATGTTATAACATGTACTACGAGTATATGAACCATATGTATTATAATTATAAGACAATCGTGGCATTAAGACTTGAGTTTTGTAAGTATGTGCATATTACTCTTAGAAGTACACTATACTTTTTAAAGGGATTATATAATTCCAGATGATCGACTTTTATTTTTGTTGGCATTCTTAAAATATAATTGGTCAATCGATGCGGCTCGTCAAATTATTTACTTCGAGTTCGAGTTTAAATTCAGCTCTTGTTTAGACTAAACTACCATCAGGTGAATGCCAACATATTGCTTGAGTTAGTGCATTTATCTAGAATTTCATGTAGGGTTTTGTATGTTAGACGAAATAGGTTTCATTGACAGCACTGTTTAAATTGGGCTGTTATTGACACAAATATTAACTTGATAAGCAGCAGTGGGATTCTCTCGAATAGGAGAAGATTTTATACTGTATAGAGTGATTTTTTTTGTAGTGTTTGTTTGTGTAACATTATACAAATCTTTTACAGCTAAGAGGCACTTGGAAAAAAATCCGAAACAAACCGCAGAAGTGTTACATTTTTGAAGTCCCGTGAACAATGAACTATGTGAGTATAGAGTCTGTATCGGCCTTTCATTAACTATTATTTGAAAACTCCAATCCCGTTTTTCACAGCACATCCCTATTATCAATGTTAGCATAGAACCAAGATATAAAGCAAATCGTCGGATGTAAAAAAGTACGTACAAAACACTTTTGTTAAATGACCTGAGTGACAAATAAACAAATATGCTTTACGGGTGACTGCCGACGGATGCTTGTTACTTTTTTCGAGGTCTGTACCCGAGTTTTTATTGTTAAAATTCAATTTACGTTTTGGCGTGTTTTGTTTGTTTCAATTTATTGTGGGGTATATTAGGTTACCAAAACGGTCATTCTGACACTTTTTTTTTTTTTTTTAAAAGACAACTCCCGCATTAGGAATATAAATTCCTGTGTCGCGGGGGACTTTACAAACATACATGAAACGGACACAAAGAACACCCAGACTCAGAACAACAAATTGTGAATCACACAAAGTGTTGTCCTACGTGGGATTTGAACTCACGACACTTGGCGTAGTAGGAAGCGGCGTGGCGACCGCTTAAACCACTAGGCCAACCGTGCAGTCGAAACAGTCGAAACAAAACACTTGAAGTGACACTTAATGCTGTTTTAATTTGCTAGCGAATGGTTTTTTGTTGTTAACCCACTGGAATATTATAAGGCCAACCTAATACTAAATTAGGTCATTTTGCTATGAATATGTAGTTGCTGTATCATGCTGTATATAAGCTACAATGGGTTGCCGAAACGGTCATTTGAGTGAAACTTAATGTTGTTTTAGGTTGTTAGCGATGGGTTTTTGGTTTTTAATTTGCAACTGAAATACTAAGAGCCCAACTTTAATATTAGGTCACATTGCTATGCGCAGGCCTGGGGACAGATGAGGCTATCTGTCACCCTAGCAGAAGCATACCAGGGTACAGGCGTAGATGGCCCGAGGTATGTCGGGGTTCCAGGGATTTCCTTTCGAGGGTGCACCTGGTACCTCGGCTTCAAGTACCCGAGATGGCGTGCGGTTTTTAGATGGTTCGAGTCCGATATAACCACCAGCTGGCTGGTGGTTATATCGGACTTTGGCGGAGGTTGGCTGGATCCGTGGGGATTTCCGCACGAGAAAAAAAAGGTCACATTGCTATGAATATGCAGTTGTTTTCCAGTCGTATACAAATTTTGTCGCCTTTTTGTACGATTATACCCGTTCCTGGTCACCTTCAAAATGTTATAAGGCTTTATCGCCGTTAGTACACCGACGCGTTCGTATGCGACAGCGAATCACTGCGAAACTACTGCGGTAGCGAAATATCTGCGGAACGTTAGTACATAGCAGTTTTTTCGCAAAGAAAAATATTTCAATATTTTCGGCTTCCATGGTAAGAAAATCTGTCCTCAACGACAGAACGCATGCGAACAGCTTGCGAAACACCACTAGCGAAACATCTGCGTCTGTGTAACGACGATTTCGCAGTTCCTTGCGAAACAATACCGACAAGGACGCAACTATTTTATGTAGCCTAGTGCTAGAGTGAGACGTAGCGTATGCGAAATTCTGCCATACTACTGACAGTTTTTTCGTTGTTTCGCTGCCGCATACGAATGCGTAGGTGTACTAACGGCGTATGGGTACGTAAGTGATTCGTCATGGAGATATTTTGAGTCTGGAGGAAGGGCATGCGCTACTCTTAAGCGCAAACATTGACTTACACCCGGGAGGAACCGTGGACAAAAACCAGTATTTTATCATGCCAATAGTCAGTTATGTGTTTTATTTTTTTAGATTTTCGACAATTATTACAACGCATTTATAGACTTTGTTTTAAATTGCTAAATAGGTCAATACCATTCTAAGGGCCTACATTATAATTTGAAAGGTTTTCGTTAAAATCGTACCCTTATTCGTAAAAATCATGAATTAATTTTACTGATCCTACAAGGGACCATTTTTAAGGGCTGTTTTTACATAATTATGCGGAACCCGAACCCACGTGATTACTGGCACTCAGGTTGTAATGACCAGAGGTCTGGTGTAGTGTTACCATATTTTACAAATTCCTATGTACCATAATATATTTCTTTTGCAGTAACAATTTTCTCCACAAAATACAAATAATAAGGTACCACAGAAGACCATTTTAATTTAAACATAGATTATGTTATCTATAAAAATAAATTTCAAGAAGAACAGATTTTTTCGTGTAGGTTACCAGTATGTTTTATAAACAACATAGATTGATTGATTTATATAGATTGAAAATAGACCATTTATTATCTTCATCATCATCATCAGCCCATCGCAGTTCACTGCTGGACATAGGCCTCTCCCATTGCACACCACTTTAATCGATGGATATAATTATTATCAGTCCATATAAATCTACAAATAAATGAAATTTATACTACATCTGATCGGAACAGTAGTCAATATACCCTGAAAATGAAAAGAGAACGTTAGTCTTTTCCTTGACCTGAATAAGCGGGACGAAAAAATGTATGAATTTTAATTTTTCATGTTTTGTCTTATCTATGGCGCGCGCCTGCCCAAGGAGTTTTCATATAATTTAAATATGGAATCTCCGTGCCACTGACATCCTTTTGTGAAGAATAAAAAAAACAAAAGAAGCGCGAAATATTGGTCAAATTCTAAGCTAAATTGTGTCTTACATGGTGTCTTACGTTTTGATTTTATTTTAAAAATACTTTAAATGTTCCTCACAGGTGTAGTATAAAGCACTGTGTAGCACTCGGGTGAAAGTCCCATTCCTACCTCGGGAGTATTGTGGCCCTAGGCTGCGCCTTCGGGCCACAAACTGCTCCCTCGCTTGTAATCGGTCCCTTTCCTCTCTCGGTGAACAATGTACTATTAAGTGTCTATAAGATTGCTGATGACTTATGGAGTAACTCAAATCAAATGTTTTTAGACCTTCTTAGCTCTGCGGTGTTAGCCCTGAGTTATAACAATAACTGCTGGAAATAAAGCTTGACTCAGCTAGTCAGACTCAGACAGTAAAGAATATTTTTCTTTCATCATCATCATTATAAAAAACGGGCAATATTTTCGGCTTTTGCTACGTCATGTAAAAAAAGTCCAAATTCAAATGAAATCAGAAATCCCTGACGTTATTCATTTATAAAAAAAAAAACTAATGATTTTAATAAACTTCTCATCTTGGATGCCATGAAATGCATTCTCATTGAATATTATTCATGAACACGTTCACATACATTCATAAATCAAATATACAACTCATTTCTTAGCTTCAGCGTAAATGCATTGCATGAATGTCGTCAATGTAACTTCGCAGGAATGCATGTAGTTATTGGAATAACTGCACGGAATCCATGATTCTTGATTTGAAATATGAACTGCAAGCTTTGTTTAATATTCACTTGACGTGTGTACACATTAGGAAATATCCGGACTTATCCGGACAAATGAAGTTTGCTTGGTCACTCTACAGGAAGAGTACTTTAAAAATTTTAATTCAAAAAGGTAAAGGGTTATTAAGTCGTGTTTGCGAGAAAATGTATTTTTATAATCCGACGGAGGCTTTCTCAAGAATAAGACACTTAGTGGTAATTTTATCATAAACTTTTAAAATGTCTTGACAAGTACTTAGCTGTAATTACAATGGAGTTTCTTAAAACTTATCTTTTCTCTGTGTTTTTTTTAAACATGAATAATAAGGACACCTTCCCATAGAACAAGTTACTACGACAATTATTTCAGTATTGCGGCTGTGGGGGTTATGGCATGCCTTGCCGCTTGCGATTCAAAATAGCTCTCCTCTAAACGTGTTCAAGAGGAAAACTAGATATTTGTATGTCTCCCTTCAATAGTTAGGGCCTTAGTTTGCTGTATAATTATACGCCACTTTACACCAACACTCTTCG